>JAODKM010000032.1:16588973-16602240 GCA_026780845.1 Petrocephalus sullivani | reverse complement strand
TTGATGGCAAGATCAACAGTAGCACAGCTGCAGGGAAGGAAGGAGAGGCATCGCAGGAGCGAAGGGCAGGCAGGCAGAAGGGGAGTTGCCGGAAGTGGAGGTAGTGGTCTTGGTCTCCAGGAGCTGGGCTGGGCAGCCCTGCTAAAGAGGATATTGCTTTTTTATGTGATTGGTTGTTCGATGTATTAGCTGAGCTATATTTGCTGCGTATTTAAACTAGTTTTAGATGGGCGGCGTGTTAAAATCGGAAATATTCTGAAATATTACTATATTTCAGTTATTTCTCAGGACACCTGGACGCATAGCTTGAAACTGGGACTGTCCCAGGACATCTGGTAACTCTATTAATTATATCAAGTTAATGATAAAGTTACGTCTTTTTACATATTTTCTGTGGTTTTTACAGTTATTGTTTCACCACGCTGGTATTCAGAAAAACGTGGCCGTGGTAAAACTACAAACGCTGATGGAAAGTAATCGAAGTTAGAGTAGGAAAGGTGTGGACGCTATGTGCGTTTCGCAGTTTTTGATGCTTGGAATAAAACTGGTGAAGGAAATTGTCTCGGCGTAATTCTGCCAGAAGGGGGCAGTATCATACCATGCAAATCCTGCTCAGGATTCGTTAGTCTGGTGTTGGCTGTAAGGTCAGAATGCAAGTTTTAGATTACATGAATCGCACGACTGTGCCCCATTTATTAAGGATTTTTTTCCACTCTTATAGACATAAATACATTATACTAAGGAACATTTTCGGGTTACTGCAGAGAGAGCCGCACTTATTAGTCCTTTAGCTGCTATTGATTAGTATATCAATAAATGCTAAAACTAAAAGACCGAATGGATGGAGATACATTTTTTTGTGATGTGTGAGTTTGCTGCAGTGTTTTTGCAGTTTCTGCTGCTCGTTGCCAGGAAAAAAAAAGCAGAAACTATTTTGAAGATGCGCCCGTTCGTTTATTGTCCCAACATCTGGAATGTTCTACAGATCAGACTGTAAATCCTTTTGCTCCGGGGTTGTATGGGGATCTTGGTGTCAAACGCGATCTGTAGGATGAGAATTGTGGTCTTGGAACTAACATTTCAAGGTGGACTTAATTTTTAAAATAAACGTTGATCCCTCTAAACAAATGTTGCAGTCAGTTGTGACAAATGTTTAAAAATTTATAGTCACCGCAAGCGCCAAGTAAGCACCTGTTTCTGCGCGAAGTGCGGACAGCTCTCGTTGTTTGATGGGTTTTGTGGGTCGCACAGTTGATGGCTGAAATGCAGATTACTGGGTTTTAACTCTCCCACGGGTGTGCGGCCCCAGCCGCATGGATCAGTGCCTTTCTACCGTGACCCGTGATCCACTTTATCTGCTGCGGGGTTCTGGTGCCGCCAGGACTGCACCAGTGCGTCTCCTTTCGAGTTTTTGTGAAAAACGGAGCTGGATCACTGGGACCGGGAACACTTCATCAACGTCCATGGTTAGATGTATTATTTTATTATTTATTTCGAGTTATTTTAATCTATATTAGCATTTTTTTCCATGAGAATTTTTCTTCTGAGAAATTTGGGATTTTATGACTTTGTGATTGTGTAGAGAGGTCTGGTGTTCCAGTTGTGTTTCAGAGAAAAACATGAACCCTGGAGATCTCTGGCTGTGATGTTTCAGGCAATGGAGTGTATGCTTTGGGTGTAGAAGTGGAGATTGGCTTCACAGATGAGGACCCCCACTCCCTACCCCCACTCAAAGTGCAGGAACTCCCCACAAAGAGTTCTGAAGCCTGAAAAATCTGATATTTCTGGACCTGCATGCTGTTAGGTCTGGGGGTGTTTCTGCACCCTTCGTAGATGTTTTGTGACGCTATCATTTTGGAGATTTTTGGAGAGCTGGTGATGGTGGCTCTGTATTTCATGAAAAACTTCACTGAAGAATATCCTGAAGATATGAAAGACCACCCCACCCCCTTCAGAGGACCAGTAGAATGATGGTGCACAGCAGTCCCTGAAAGGTTAGAAATTAGTGTATCTGTTCACTCTCTGCTCAAGACATGAGGGAAAAAATGTAAATGCCAGAAATATTTATAAATTCTAGTTTGATATCAGTGATCTCAGATCTCAGGCATGTAGTCAGGCAGCACAGTCACAAATCACACACCCCCCTTGAAATTTGCTCCTGGATAGGCCCCCTTCCACTTTCCCCAATCACCCCTAACCCCAGTCTGCAAAATATGCCAAGATTTTGCCTTTGTGTGTAAAAAACTGTTTGTATATCACAGTTCTGTGAATCTTAGTGTTTGGTTCCTTATGCCCAAACCTGGGGACTGAAAGAAATCTGTCTATGTCTATGAGAGCTCTGAGTGCCCTCTCTGTCCAGTTCCCTGCATTTGTGGGCATCTGCTGGTCATGCAGCCCTTCTTTTTTCTGAGTGTTACAGCACTATATGTTATAATGTGATTGGCTGAGAGTATAATATCACATGGTAGATATGATGTTTCAAGAGAATATGGGTGTGGGGAATTTTTTAGGTGTAAAGGGAGATGCTAGAGTTGCCTGGTGGGACTCTGTGCCTCTTTGTGCTTTACTTAGTTTTTCCTTTGATCCTTTCACTAAACTGTCTTGGGTACTTGTGTGTGAATTCTTTGACACTGCTGAGGTGCCATTCATAGCTGGTCAACGTTTGGGAGCGGGGTAAACTGGCTCTCCAGTCAAAGATGACCACCTCTGTACTGCGGTAGCAAGGCCTTGAGTTAAGCCTTTCCGGAGAGCCCGTGGAGTGGGTGTCGATGTGGTGGAACCCCCCTGTTGTCGAGGGGCCTTGGGGATTGGGTTGGTGATGTCAGTGTACCACGCCCTGGCTTACCATGTCAGCAGCAGAGTGCCTTACCGGAAAAACTTGAGAAGGACACGCAGTTTTATGAAAGGGAGGAGAACCTAAAACCGCTAGGCGTGTAAGTGGCTTTGGACGCGTGTGTCTGTGAAAATCTGGGGGGGGGGATTTCAGGGCGGATGGTAGTGCCACCGAGGGCTGGGAAAAGCTAGCTCGGGAAGGACCCTCCAGCAAGCCACTTCATCCGAAATCCTCCAGAAGGACATACGGCTATACACAAGCCCAGACTGGGCATGGGGTGGGGGGGTTACTGCCATTCAGAAAAGACATTTCAATAAGTAAATGGTGACATTAGCTAGATGTTTTGCTGAAAAATGCTCAGGCAGTGTGGTTCTGGCCCATGCCTCTCAGTTCGTGGTATGACATGCCTATCATGATCTCTCAGTGCTATGAGGCCCACATATTGATATCCCATTGACATCGTGTATATATAAGTAAAACACCGTGTAGTAGCCAAGTAGTTAATTTGCATTTATGAAATAAAATCTAAGGGGAAGGTAGGGTTGACCCGGAGAGAGTAAGGAAAAGAAAGGCTGGAAGATGTTCTTGTACTGCAAGGGGCCAGGTGACGTTAACAATCGTGCAGCCTGTCACTGTTAGGTCTGTTAGCCGCGGACGTGCGGCTCTGTGCCAAACAGCTCGCTGTCCTCCATCCAGCACAGGGTCTGGCCGGATGCTCATCCCTCCTCCTTTTCACCATCAATGTCATTTGTAAGGGAAAATGTACGGCTACTTTCCGAATAATTAATTCCACCCGGTATGATAGATTTAAAATTATTTTATTACCAATTACAAAGCTTCCGCTGGAAAAAGACCATTTCCATCAAAAATTAACGAATACTGGATGACTGGACGTCCGCTTCGTTATCAAGTTTAGCCGGCGTATAATAAGTCCTGTTTTTGACTCGGTGGTGCCCCCATCAGGCAAATGAGGTGCATTGCATCATTAACTAAGCATGGCCTCCTAACTCACCGCAAGACTAGTTTCGCCAAATTATGTTTAATGGTCGTGCAACCAGACGGTTTTATTTGCAGTCGATGCAAGGAAAACGTGTTATCGAAATGGCTAAGTCTAATATTAATTTCCCATTGGGTAACACAGACCTGTCCAACAGACTACAATGCCATGATGTTTACAGAATGCGAAGTATGACAGGAGAAAGTGGCACAGCTGGTGTTTTGGAGAACTTCTAAGACTTTTGTGGAGGAAATGTCTTATAACTTCAATGAGAAACTCTAAAGGAGAAGTACTGTTTCTTATGGTCATGTCAATACATCAGCCTTTTTGAACTGAATCGAATACCCGCGTTCAATGGTTTACCTTGAGTTTTCTTCGTAAAATAGCCAAGAAGGCTGGATAGGTTCTTTTTAAACCAAAGCTTTTCCGCTGGGTGCGCGTGACTTCCGGCTGTTTTGTTACTCCCTTCGGACGTTGCAAGTCAGGTTCTGCTCCGGTACACGCTCTGTGTGTTGATTTGCTATAACACCTCCCTTTTTCATCCGCAGGCAGGCCTTCCCATGTTTTTCAGTGCAAAAATACTCAGGGCTAGGCTTAAAAATACTCGGGGCTTAAAAATACTCAGGGCTAGGCTTAAAAATACTCGGGGCTTAAAAATTCTCAGGGCTAGGCTTAAAAATACTCAGGGCTTAAAAATACTCAGGGCTAGGCTTAAGAATACTCTATAAAATACTATTAGATGTGTGTAGCTAGAAGCAGAGGAAATGCAGATCCATGCAGGAAGTAAGAAGGCAAAGGTAAGAGTCACATGCATGCGGCCCTGCAGCTTGTAGCTATCCAGAAGGGGGTCAGGAAGCAGTTTGGTGGTTGAAAGAGGCCGGATTTCGCGGGAGCCCCCGTCCCTCATAGGCCGTAGGAAAGGCCAGTGCGGCGGGGAGGCCCAAGTGGCCGGTGAGGCGTGACGGGCGATTTTGGGCTGTGCTGCTCTGACCCACGATTACAGGAGCCTCCCATCTGGCTGTGCGATCCGCAGTCATTGGGGGGTGGACAGGATGGCTCTGTCAGAGTGTCGGTCACTGAGCGCAGAAAGTGACACTGGACAGCACCCCCCCCCCCCCGAGCGCACTGACCCGCAAAGCCTGCTCAGGGGTTTCCTATGAGCAGCTCTGGGAAGATGGCCCTTCGACTGACAGCGACCAATTATGGTTTGGCCATAGAAGTCATATGAAAAGTTAATCAGTGGGATCATATTTAAAAAAATGGAAGCGACGGCACGTTTCCTGTCCTCGTTCCAGTCCCATAAATGCACCGCAAATTCTAGTACTAAGTACTAAAACTTTAATTAGAATAACATTTAAAGACCAAGAACATTGTAGATCTTTTTCAAAATTTAGTTTAGATCTAAACATGCATGGAATACATTTTCATCCATCCGTTTTTCAAAGCTACGTATTCCATTCAGGGTCACCGGGGGGGGGGACATGCAAAGAGCACAAACCTGGGCGGGCACTCGAACCCCGGTCCCAGAGGTGTAAGGCAGCAGTGCCAAACACTGCACCACCATGCCACCCTACAGGTTTTTTTGATAATGTTAAATATGTATTTATAATGAAAACAACAACTGGCTTAAATGTATATAAAATTCCCCACTGACACACCAGTCTGACACCAGTCTGAATTCCCATGTATGTAAAAGGACATCAGAATTGTTACCTTATGGTTGGTTTCATGCATAACTGCTTCCTTGTTTTTTTCCTGAGACTGAGTTACTCTGTGAACACTGACATCTTGTTAAAATTATCAAATTATAAGTCTGCTGCACTCATCTTGAGCAACACAGAATGGCATTTTTTTCAGAAAACTTTTTTGAAGAATGGCTGAATGTGGCTTCCAAAATTAGGCCATAAGCTTCACAAATGAAAGCATCTATACAGATAAGTAATGTGCTGTATCATAATGGAATATCCTGTATTTTTTGCATAAAAAGGACATTAATCAGTTATCCAGTCCTCTCTGTAATCTACTTCCTGCTGTAAAAAATTATTTCCCTGTATCTCCAGTTCTCTAATTTGATTGGCTGCACGTAAGTCTTTAACGGATTAAAAACATGGTTTCCCATTCGCCTGACCTACCAATACCGTTCAGTTTTCTTCTTCTGGGATTTACCATCGTGCTTGTCCATAACAATTAGCACGTATAGTTCATTTGTCCTAAACAGAAGTCTGTTTATAGTAATTAATTCCTTTTAGTATATTGAAAAAAGCCCACTAAAGTGAAGTCATCCCCTGTTTATGCTTACAATGTCCAGGGTGAAAACGGGCGTCTCTGCAAAGCCGAGACGTTGGACCAGAAGCAGAGAGGCCGCATCTGCTTGATTGTATCTGAATCTCTAACGACACCATATAAACACTTTGGTGATCATCTGACAGGGTGATTATGAGGAGTGCCTCACGTGCTTACAGATAAATATTTATACACAGCTAAAGAACTGTGCTGACTTAACTGCGTCTCAGATGGCATCCCTCTTCAGGAGAAACCTGATCCGGCAGACACTTGTCCTTCAGATGTTGAACCTGGAAGTGGTGGGTGTCTTTATGTGAAATTGGGGGTCGGGAGCCAAAGTAAAGCTGTGGGGAAATATATTGGGGAGTTTAAAATGAGTTTCTGTGATTCGTTGATCAATTTTTTTCTTTTATTAGAGCCTAATTTGGGGAGCAAAGAAGACGCATTTGGTCCTGTTTGAAAACGTTCTGCATCTCCTCCCCAGTATATCTGTATGGTTCATGTTTATCTCAAGTCGAGTGGAACTGGAAAACCACAGCGCTGCGCGTTCTAGACAGACATCAAACCCTCGTGCGCAGACCTAAGTGCAAAATACTATGGTTGATGAGAAAATCGGCAGAAATTAATCAAAGGAGAGTGTACAGATTCATGTACAGGAATGGCAGCGGTCTGCGCGTGGAGGAGAGGCTGCGATCGCTCGCAGGTTCATTCCATCCTGCCATCCTAAGTGAGGAGACTGTGATCCCAGCATAATGCTACACAGATGGGCAGTTACCTCCACATCTTACGCTCCAGTCATAATAATCCCTTTTCTAGCCAGACATGCTGATTTTTACTGAAATAGCCCCGCCCCCAATCCGAAACCTTCCTTACCACCCATTTCCACTCAAACCCGGTGCACTGGACACCAACACTGAAACGATAGGGGAGGGCTGCTTAAGAAACGGCCCAAAAAGGCACAAACTCAACCCTCTGAACCCAGCATGCCTCCGCGTCCCGTATCCCCTGATTCAGCTCTGAGACTAATCCATCTTCTGCCCTGGAATGTCGGCCTAATGCTTCCCATATGGGGAGAGAGGGCTCTGTCTCGCACCCCAAGTCTGTTTCCACTCAACTCGCAGATGCCCCCGTCGGGCTGGGGCCCCCCTCTGTTGGCTGGGGGGGTCAGTACGGCTGGAAAGAGAGAGGCCGGCCTTCTGAGAGCCTGTGCTGGGTCAGTCCTCCCAAACAGATGCCGGCGGTGTCCCACGCCGTGAGATCACCACGCTATGGATTAGCCGATACTGCCCCTACATCACTCCTCTCTCCTGGGTCTGTCGCCTTGGCAGCGGATCAGCCCATAACCCTCTGGCTGCAGGGACGAGGACATATATCATATCGTCTCCTACCATCCAGCGACGAAGCTCTCTCTGCTCAGTGCTAACGCCTTCCTTTGTGCAGTTTGGACCTTTGTTAAAAGGGCTTTGTCTTCGCCTCAGCTGGTTTCCATTTTAAATGGCATAAATAATTCATGCCTTAATTATGCTTTATGCCCAAGTTGGCATAAGGAAGGTGTTATTGGTATTTTTGGTTTTTTTCCTCTGGCCTGAAAATGGGAACAAAGCAAAAAATGTTTAATCCCTAAAACCTCCGCGTGAGAAGCATCTGAATTCACAGACATATCTGCTGTATTGATCATATTTAACAGCATCATTAGAGAGACCCAACTTACATTTAACGCTAAAAGCTTCCAACCAGCCCAGACAGAACCACTTTCAACCACCTCAAGGCTAAGGAATCTCTCCGTGAAGAATAACCTTGCGACAGAACACAAAATACATGATAAATAAACGGGCCTCTTGTTGGCTCCCCGGATGATATGGGGATATTCTTTTACTGAACAATTTGTAGATGGACGAACAGGCCTGGACAAGTCTTACAGAAACTGTATTCAAGCTGGACTGCACAGTAAGCCTATTTCTGTACCTGTCATTTGAGGGAATTAAAACATCATACTTCAGTGAAAATATGCAAAGATTATCCTTTGATTTTCCCCCTGTTAGTGTAAGGGACATGCCGGCAGCTTCCAGCCTGCAAATACATATCTCACCCTGCTGTACATCTCTTTGAAGTGTTTGAATATTACTGTGCATGGAGTAAAAATCAGAGCTATATACATAGCTATAACATACACCTGCTCGTTCTGCTCTAGCTATATGTTACTCTCTTGTATGTCTGCCTTTATCCAGCATTCCCAGTTGCCTCCCCCTCCTACTTGTGCTGCCACAGCCATATCTGACCTGCCTGCCCTGCTGCCTGCGGTGCTCCTGCTGCCTGTGCCGTCCTTCTGGCCTGTCTACCCTGCTGCCTGTGCTGTCCTTCTGGCCTGCCTGCCCTGCTGCCTGTGCTGTCCTTCTGGCCTGCCTGCCCTGCTGCCTGCGGTGCTCCTACTGCCTGTGCCGTCCTTCCTGCCTGCTCTGCTGCCTGCGGTGCTCCTACTGTCCCTGTCATGTCTTCTCCTTCCTTCCCTGCTGCTGTACTACTGTTCATTCTGCCATCAGAAGCAGCACCAGCACCTATGTTCCATGACCAGCCAGCCCCCTGCAATTTGGACCATGTAAATTAAGACTTCCTGTATATTAGACTTCCACTGCCAGCCCCAGGAGGATGGGCTCCCCCTTAGTGTCGGGTTCCTCCTAAGGTTTCTTCATTCTAGGGAGTTTTTCCTTGCCACTGGGTTAGGGTTAGCCTCTGGCTTTCTCACTGGGGGCTTTGGGCAGGATAACGTAAAGTGCTTTGAGACAATGTAATTTTGTGCAAATCCGCCGTACAAATACAATTGAATCGAATTGAAACTGAACTCATTCTAAAGCAGCTAAGTTTATCACAAGTTGATCAGTCAAAGCCTTAGGTGACATTACCCCAGACACCGGGGACAATTATAGAATTATTGAAAGTTGTTCTAAGGGACATTGTAATCTTCCTGCATAACGTCACACAAACAGCACTGATGTTTTGCAATCTAGTACTTCTGTTCTGTCATTTTTTTTACTTTCTTAGTTAGTTAAACAATTCAAACAATTCATTTTTCTGCTTTTTTAGTTAGAAAAAATTCAACAATTGTCCCCAGTCTCCCTAAAATGGTGGTGGCTTTGGCCAAACCCCACATGAGTCCAGTACAGTGCAGAAGTCTTAGGAAAATGTTAAAGCTGTTTATCACACACAATTTAACACTAGAACATAAAGAATTAACAGTGACACGATAAAAAATGAACAAGACTGTCTTTTGTACTTGAAAAGTTATTGATATCTCATTGGTTGGCTAGATGGCCACCATTTCAGGTCCCAAACCTCTCCACAAGGGCACCCCAGACATTCTATGTATTCGGTAATGTATTACTGAATCACCAATGTATTTCACCACCAGCTCACGTGATTAATTTAATTAGTCAAATAACGTAATGAGGTATTGATTACCCATCCAAAGTGTCCTAGTAGTCAAGTTTAAAAAATATACATGGGAAGGTAGCTGCAAATACTGGGGTGACTTTAGGCGAGTTTGACGGACAATATTGGTGGTTGGTGGCCTGACAACATGATGATCATTTAAACATCATTTTCTCTGGCTGCCTAAGACTTTTGCACAGTGCTGTATATGCAGGCTAATCTCTGATTGGTGCTTAGCACAGACACCATAAGAGGACTGGAACCTATTACTTTATTTTCCTTGTTAATTCCCTACAAACATAAAATGTTGTTAAATGAAAACAGGGCCTTATTATCAAAGTGTGATTAGAAGTGGCCAGCCTCACAAAGAATCTTAAGGTTCCCATTCCTAACAATAGGCTATTAACTGTGGGCGTGTGAAGCATTTCAGCATAATTGAAATGCAACTACAAATTATTCTTTGGGGGTGGGGGGGGTGCATACCTATTCTTATGCATAAAGGATGGATGGTCAGTGGATTTTCAATAACTTGAAAACGGCGGATTCGCTGTGTGAGCAGAAATGTCAGAAGGCCCTCTGTGCCGGAAGAGGCAAATGTTAAATATTTACAGCAGCTGATTAACTGAAGTATCCCAGTCAAAGTGAAACTGGCCACATCCGTGTCTGCATTTTAAACTGTGATACATCCACTGTCCCTCTTAATCAACACAGTTAAATTTGCTTATATATTTTTAATGTTGTTTAAAGGAGAAACTGTCTGCTAGTTTTCAGGACTTTAAAAATCACTTTTCAGAAAAATACTGCATCTTCTCAGAATTCCGGTGAGGATCACCTGCAGCTCCTTCCAGCTTGTCCTTCAGGTCAGGTGAGCTTTGCTTCTCCATCCAGCGTCACCCAACTTCTTCTGGTTTGATGTGCAGATGCTCAATATTAAACTAAACAGGCATGGTGGGGATTTTCAGAAAACAGAGACCCCCAAATGAAAACAGACCAGGGACCCCCACTAGAGTGATCACACAAGTCAGAACAAAGGACTTTAATATCTTCCCCTTGTTTCCCCCTTGGCCATCTCTCTCTTCAAATGGAAGGGGGGGGGCTCCACCCCAATGCAAAAACTGACTAGAAATTGTGACACTTTGTCAATTCACAAGACATCTCTACAGACCCCCTACAACTGTTTTGAGGACGCTGTATTGAAAACCGAGTCAATGAGATCAGTCATCAGCGGTCCGTGTTTTTCTCGTTACCCACTCTACTGTTGCATTTCATTCGTAAATGAAGGCAGTCGCCACTACGTTTTTAGAAAGACTTCTAAAGCTGGACACATTTGTTCGGTCAGCTAAACTGTAAAACGCGCCCTGTGCTGATGTAGCTGCATGTTGTTGACATTTTTAGACGACCACATGAATAATTCATCAAAGCTGTTTTGCCGTTTCTAAATAATTAACTTTTTCACTGCACTGAATCGTACCAGTGTTTGTATAATGTACATCCATTCACTCATTGCTTATGGGGAATTTCAATTGTTTTTTTTAAAACGTCTGAGAGTAGCTCTGAGTTTTACTCTGTACACAGTCATGTTCAAACACTTGAAAGAGACCGACAAGGCATTCATTTTGTCAGTTTTCTGCTGCTATCAACATCGTGCACACTGATTGCTTTTAACAATCTCTCTTTTCATTTGTTCATTTATTTATACAACATGTCAGATGGTCTTGAAGACACATGACAAGAAGAACGAAATGGTGTGACGTGGGCGTGGCCAGGTTGAGGGCTGGCCCAACCCTTTTTGGGGCCCTAAGCAAAATTTTAACTGGGGGCCTTTCCCTAACAAGCACCACAGGCTGATCAGATGGAGGCCCCCTAGTGGTTGTTGGGCATTAAGAAGCTGCTTAGTTCTCTTTAGCCTTGGGCCAGCCCTACCTGCAGTCACTGGCAGTGTGCAGGGAGCAACACGTTGGGAAAGGAAAGCCAGCGGCCCCCATGCTGCAGACACACTGGCGGCCCCGTGGCCCAGCGGCCCCTGAGCTGCGGACATGATGGTGGCCCGGCCCCCGTGCTGCGGACAGAATGGCGGCCCCCCTGCTGCGGACACGACGGCGGCCCGGCTGCCCAGCGGAGCTACGCGTGACCTTTCCTGTGTGCCAGGCAGCCCTCGAGCTATAAACATGGCTGCATAGTCCTTCAGATAAACCAGGGGATGAAACCCGATGCCAGCACAGAACTGCAGCCAAACGGACAGCTGGACGTCCGTCTGAGGGTGGCGTCCATGGAGTGTCTCCCGTCGGCCTGTAATTGTGGAGAGTCTCCCGAGGCGTGAAGCTCGATGGCAGGGATCGTGGTGCCTCAATCAACTGCGAAACGCTTGAGCCATATTTATCGATCAGTGCCGGTCAACCCAAAGGCGTGTCCTATTCTGATAGGCAGCCACAACGCCTCAGCAGCTTAACTGATCCCTCATCTCCTATTGGTCAATTTTATCTTTGTGGGTGGAAAAAACACCTGATCAACTAAACGCTAACCCATTGGCTAGGTGGGGACCAGAAGGGGCTCCCCGCTGGCCCAATGGGAGCGAGGCTAAAACTAGGCCCGTTCGGAATGGGGAGTGAGGCCACTCTGCGGCAACTCCCTGCTCTCTGGGTTCAAAGCTCGCCGGGACCAGTAGTGTGTAGCTCTCTGCTATTGTGTCCCGTCTTATCAGCGCTGTTCAGAATGAAATGACGATTTGGACCGCAGCACAGCCCAGCGCCGCCATCTCAGATCTCGGGCGACATATTCCCAGCGCTGGGCTCTGTCCAAACACCCGTCTTCCCCGACCCATTTATCTCCCGGAACCAGGTTGCATTTGTGGACTCACGGTTTAATTAAAATTATGCAAATGAAATAATCCTATAATACATGCCCTCATGCCGCTGGGCCGGGAATCAGCTTGTCTGCGTGTAATTACATATTTTCTCCAGCGCATGAAACGTGGGGAAATCTGCGGCTGGTGCGGAGGTGCGACAGTGCGGCGGGGATCAAAATAACGACGACGTGCAGATATACTGCTGCATCACCTGGACCTGATGCGTGCCGTTTGAAATTCAAGTTTCAGGTTCAAGTTTTATCCATCGGGCACACAAACATACACTGCAAGTCTCTGCAGTGAAATGCATTCTGCTTTTTCCATCTTCCTGGATAGTAAAAAAAAAAAGACAAATAATAAGATGAAACTAGCAATAAACAAATAAAACAAAACAAAACAGCGAAATAAGACAACGAAATAAAAAGCAACGATATCAGTGACTGTAAAATGAGGATGTAAAACCTGGGACCGTATAAAGGATTTCTGTTCCATAAGGGGGCTTCCGTGACCTTTAAATGGTTTTAACATGACTTTGATATTCAATAAAGGCGCCGTGATCGAGGAGAAAGCAAGGATGTTTCCAAGGGCCCCTAAAAAATTGGAGCATAATTTGATTGGTCTTGACAGGGGCCCAATATGGTAGACTTCCATGGGGCCCCAGATCTCCAGTGGCATCCCTAAAGTCGTATACTCCTGTCAAAGGTGTCAGACACGACGGGTCCCAATCAGAATTTCTTTGTATCAGCCCTGGACTGAACCTCTATACTTTTCGTGCCAGCTGTGTCCCTTCTGGGGGGTGGGGCAGGCTTCTGGGGGGTGGGGCAGGGTCCTGGGGGGGGCGGCATGGCCGTGTCTGGCGGGGTGCAGTATGGGGCAGAAGCAC
>JAODKM010000032.1:16563295-16588530 GCA_026780845.1 Petrocephalus sullivani | reverse complement strand
GGCGCGCTTTCGCGGTTCGTCTTTTGCGGCTTCTCTCTATCGCGTTTTTTTTCCAAGTACAGTACGGTGCTGAGGGTCCTGGGGGGGGCGGCATGGCAGTGTCTGGCGGGGTGCATTATGGGGCAGAAGCACAGAGGGGCATACGAGAAAAGTGCTGTTTGATATGGCACAGCCTCTGAAGATCCCTCCCACTAATTAGTGTTGGGGTGAGTGTGTGTGTGGGGGGGGGGGGTGTATGTCATGCCCAGACCATTTTAATGAGGCCTGTAAAGGCAAAAGTGAGCCTCTAGCTTCAGTCCAAACACACAGAGCTCTGAAGCTGCGGGAAGCTGTGTGGCTGTGTTAAAGGGAGGATTGGTGATCTGCAGCTAACCAGGCCATCCGTGTGCATTGCCCGTCGCTGGTGAAATTTCAATCCCAAGTCAACTGGGTCGGTCTGCATTTTTATCACACTGCCGGGGGCGTGAGCCAGGACTGGGGGGGGGTCTGCACTGCATCTCGGTTCTGCCACTTTCATCCCCCTGCCCCCCCCAAATCATATCGCTACTCTGTCTTCCCCCTTCTGATCCGGGGCAGAGACGTGAGCGAGGCGAATCCCTGAGGTGGAGGTGGAGACAAGCTATGTGCATCAGTGCGAAGCCGGGGGGCTAATCCCTTCTTTACGGCATCGGCCCTGATGCGTGTTGTTAGCCAGTCAGCCTCACTCAGGCTACATGCTGCTTAATTGCCCCAATAATGCAGCTCTCTGAAACAGACAGCATCCTGCATATTTGGGGAACAGGAGCCCTGCTCCAGCATCCATCCAGCTTCAGAAAGAGGCTTGATGGTGGCACCTCCTTGTGGGACCCCCTCGGCCGCATCGGCTGGCGTGCTTGAGGGTCCTGGCAGTCAGGTCTCCCCCCCCTCCCAAACACTGCGGCATGCGGGCCGCCTTCAGAAGCAGCTGTGCAAGATCAGACACTGAGGCCCGATGGGCTGTCGGGGGTGTTGGTGGCGGGGGGGGGGTCATGCACCATTCAGCTGGAGCCCACAGCTGAGCACCAGCTCCTTTAATTGCCCTCCACTAAGACGGTGCCAGCGATGCCCCAGCTGGGCGCTGGTGCTGCCCAATCTACTAGGGGTTTGCCCCTGACACAGCTTGTACGTCCTCTGCAGTGACACCTCACGGTCAGCAGGGGGCCCAGGTGAGCATCTCGGCGTCCCGGACCCCAACCTCAGAGGTGAGGGCGAGGCCAGAGGAGGAGCCCAAATGCCTACATGCAACAGGACCAACATCGGGATTTAGAAAAGGTATAAAAACACACTGTACAGAAGAATAACAGACCTGAAATCTGACACCCAGCACTTCGCATTTTGATGGAGATTTCATCCCGCAAATTATTTCCTGTCCTCCTCGCATCGTGGGGGGGGAGGGGGTATTAATAGCCACCCTGGTGTAAAAGCAGAGTGCATGAGTCACGTTGCAGAGAATCCCATGAAGTGACGGAGTACGGCTGGGGACTGCATGACGCCGGGGGTTGGGGGTAAGGTCACACCCCCACACCCCCCTCCCCGGACAGAGGCTGGGCCTCACCATGGTTTCGATGATGCATGCTGTCCCCCTTGCCTGGGTCCTGCCCTGCGAGTCCATGCGATTTCCCCCATTTGTGCAGGACGTCCTCCAGTTCCTGTAACTAAGTGATACACCATACGACCACTGCATGGTATAGAAATACGAAACACTCACTGCTTAACGGGCCTTAGGCTACAATTACCCCCCCCCCCCCCCCCCACGTCCTTAAAGGATTTCATTTAAATAAAATATATTTTACTGTGACAAATGTTTTCTAACATAAACCTACACTAGGATTACAGGAGATATGTCTTGCATATCTTAGATGTAAGTATTTATAAGAGAAATGACAGATTAAATGTTATATTAAACCAGTTTGGCAAAGAAACAGACTGATGCCTTCACAATTGAGATTATTAAACCCTCACTGCAGCATTTGAGTGATTTAAGTGGGCGGTATCATCTAAGGGAAACTGGTCTGGTCTGAATCTAGGACAGAATGACCTTGTTGGCATGCAAAGGAAAGTCACCAGAATACAGTTTTGCCAAACACATAACCTGTTGTTACTGAGCACTGGGCGTGTTAAAGTAATGCTAATGGGTGTCATTACACGCCTCTAAATATATCCGCATGCAGTATATGCACGGGCGCGTCATGGGGCTGTTATTTTGCGTAGTTTTCCATCTGAAGCCTAAACGAGCTAATTTTGGTTTATTTTCTGTGTAACATGGCATTGTGGGAATAGGATGTCATTAAGGACGCCGCTACAACACCGAAGGATCAGCTTCTTCCCACATTCCGTCTGGCAACCTTGAGGTTATAGAACCGGTTAGACAATATAAAAAAAACTCGTGAATTAACTAAGGCCATTGGCGCTATGTATACACTTCCAGCGGAGAATACGCTCTATAGATGCGGGTCTGTTAAGGTGTCACGTTTTCCACACACAGGACTGATCAAAAGCCTAGGCTCCCTAGCGAGAATGTGTCGACAGTGTGCAAAAAATTTGACAACTCATTATATTATGTTTCAGACTAACAGTGAGCGACTTTTGCAGTTCTTGTCGAGTTAATTCTTTTCCACTGTCTTAGTTATAGTTTTTAACTCAAAGAAGCTGGAAAATGGGAATAACAGAGACGCACCATTATTTTGGCATTATACGCGGGGTCAGGTGTAAATGCGTTTCAGGCTGGTTAGTCGGTGGGAAGGCGTGCTGTGGGTCCCCCCCCCCAAATCCCCAGTAAATCCCGATCCGACTCCGGCGCGGTGTTTCGCTGCCGCGCCCCCTTTGTGATGCTCGGGCTCCGCAGGCTGCCAGCGCTCTCTCCTCCGCGCTTTCGCTCTCTTGCGCCACTTTAAATCATCGCTATCATTTTTTTCCTCCCCCCCCCTACAATAAATGGACCAGGGGAGGACGCGTTAATGCCCGCTCTCCGGCACAAAGGGAAGCGCCGCTCTGGATACCTGCTGGATTTTTGTTACAAAGTTTACAAGTAGTTCGCGAGTCGCCCCCTATTTTCCGCTCTTCCCCCCCCCCAGCGCTGCCCAATTGCCAGATTAGGGTCTAAGTGCCCGAGCCGTCATGGCCAGGCTGGCGTCGGGGGGCTGCGCTCCCCTCCGGAGCCCCGTCGCCCTCCGGAGCCTCGTCGCCCTCTGCGCCCTGACGTGCTGCGGCTTCTGCGGCGCCGATGCCGTCTTTTCCGTCCCGGAAGAAGCGCAAGTTCTAGCGGCGCAGATGAAGAGGCTGTCGGCGCAGGAGCTGGGGGTGTTCAGCATGCAGGTGAGGCTCACGCAGCCGAGTCCGGCGGGGTTTTGGCTTCGGGTGCAGCGACGATCACTTATCCTATCTGTTTATTATTTTTTTTATTTTTAACTTTGCTGGTCGATATGAGGGTTACCTGTCCCGTACCTGTTTTCCTGGCTATAATAATGCAGTGGGGAAATATGCAGCAAAACTGCAAAAAGTGAACGGGAAAGTCCAAATGTAACTGTTTTTATTATATTGTGATTTCCCCACCAGTAGCTGAAAGACTTTGTGCCACAGTCGATGTGATATTGTTTGACGGATAGGTGTGTAGCTTTTTACTCTGTTTTTGTACTGCTGGTAATGTGTATCCGGCCTTTCACTGAATAGAATAGGCGACTATTAATGCTGGTGATGCGATCGATGGTTTTTGATCTTTGCAGGATTCGATCCGGTAATCCCTGTTCTTTTCTGTGCGATGTCGGTATGTGTGTTAAACCTACCCTGTGGATTTGTCCCCTTTTTATTTTTTTATTTTATGTTTTTTTGTTACATATTTTTGAATATATGCTTTTTCTTTCTTTTCTTTTTTTTACATTTTGAGTTCAAGTGGTACAATTTTCACCCGCTGAATCAGTCTCCGCTTTTAAACGGCATGGCTCAGAATAGGCCTATAATTTGTGTTGATTTTTAAATAAAATTAAAATTTGTTTACTTCAGCCTGGTCGCATTTCTCCGCAGTGTTATCCCATTCACGGCTTTACACAGTGTGCTTATTGTGTGTGTGTGGGTGTGCGTGTGTGTGTGTGTGTGTGTGAGCGCTTTAATCCAGTAGTTTAAAAACTTGATTAACTGAATAGTGCTTCTATTGTCTAAGTGGGCGATTGTTTAGAAAATAAGGGAACTGAGCTGTAAACAGCCCCTGACGAACAAAGCCGGTAGTGTACGTTTCATGAATCAGAGCAGGTATCTTTGCAGTGTAAAACTGTCAGACCCTGGGAAATATCTGGGTGGGTCAAGCCTCTGCAGAATGAAGCAGAAAGGGCGATCAAAATATCAACAATATTATTGCACCGCAATATATTGTTAAAATATTGTTAATTTTAAAAAGAATTTTAAATATATTTTTGCAGGACCAATAAGCGAGGCACCTGTAAGACATTGCCCGTCCGTACCAGGCCTGCTTCTGCAAGTTAGGCTGGGCTGTGCTGTTATTCTTGAGCTCTTTATTTGCAGAGGGTACAGCTGCATTTGCAATATGTGCGGATCATCAGTGGCCTGGTTGTAGTAAAATGATTGAGTTGTTTTCTGATGCAGTTCTTTTCCATTTCTGATTTTAAGGGTCACCTATTAAATGGCATTTTTTGTCATTTTTATGTATCAAATGGGGGGGGGAAGGGGGTGCAAATGGTGTTTCATCTCCAGTCCTTATCCCAGCACTTATCTCCTCCGAGACCCCCACTCTTCCAGAACCTTCCTCCGTCGCACTCCGTCATTAATTACTCCTTTCCTGGGTGGCAGGGAATGCTTGCCTAAAGTGACTCATTTTGCTTTCATTTCATTTCTCCATGCGCTAATCTAATCCCTTTTTGAAAAAAGTGAAATAATGAAAATTGTTAGTTCTCAAAGCAGACATTTATTTGAAGTGAGTGTGGGGTTGTAGTCTCATTTCTGGTCGGTCTGCTTTTAGATGCATCTGAAGGATTCTCATATTTAAATACGGGGATCTGTGGTGTGATGTTTTTATTGCACGTAGCTTTTTGGAGGAGCTGACTTGGGGTGGTTCAGTACACAGGGCAGGCATGGAGGTGTGTGTGTTTTTAAGTAAATCCTGGACGACACAATGGGCACGATTGACAAATCACGCAGCGTTATGGGTTTATAAAACGAAATTTCGGATGGCTGTGTGATTTATGAAGGCTGTATGAATGCATATGTCCCTAACGGACCGGCGTGATCAGTTCGGCTATAAACAATCAACAAGCAAGGTGTTTTTCCAGGGAGACGCGAGTGTGTTTTGCTGCCCGATTCATGGTGCCAGAATGTGGCATTGGCATTGCTGGGCACTCATTTTGATATGATAATTAACCAGAAAATTAAATTGTCTATGACGGCACTCAAAGAAATTCCTGAATTTTCTTCAGGTTATCTGATGGCTAGAGGTGACCAATGTTAAGAGGAGCATGGATGGATTCTGTGTAATCCGTGCTTCGCGGCAATTCAGTTGTTCTAATCGAAAGTGGGGTCTGGTTCGTCATTACGATTGCACTGCGGTCTTGTGTTTCGGCAGTAATGCTGTCTGCGGTTGGTTTTGCTCCAACCACAACAGTTTTGAGAGGCCTTCTAAATCAGTTTTTGCTACAATATTATTTTGTTTTTATTAATCTTGGAAGAACTTGACCTACATGTTTGTAATCCCTGTCTCCCTTCCAGGGTCTGGAAGTGAACCACAAAAAAACTGTTGTGATGGTTTTGATGCTAGGCTTGTGGCCGATGTTGCTAGTATTACATACTGTAATATTTATTCATGATTGCAACTCAGATTAGATTATACTATTCATTTATATTATTTAGTCTGGAACATTGCAAACTGACAGGCATGTTTCTAGGATGATTTATGGAAGTGTTCTCACACAGCTGATTCAGTTGATGATGCATATTGTTCAGTTCCTTGACCATGGGAACCATCTATTGGTTTATTTGGGTTGGTCTTTGATCTCATGTAGGATCAGTGATAATGGGGGTACCTGTTACCATGGTGTTTGCTTAAAAATGATCCAAATGATTGGCCCACTCCTGAAGCTGTGGAGGGCTGTGTGCTTCTTCGTGGACAATCACAGATATTCTCTTCTACTCTGAGGCCTTCCCTTCTGCTTTCTCTAGCCACTATTTCTCCTGCTGAATATTTGCTCCTTTCGAGCAGGCCATCAACCTTCCTGTGACCTCATCTTCCTGTGATTGTTCCAAGAAGTGATGACAGATGAAGGTGGGAGGTCCTGCTCTTAGATCGTCTGATTTGCTAGGCACTGCTAGGCTTTTTACCTTTGGACAATTGACAGTTTGCTGCAGAATATGATTATTTTCAGGATGATGTTGAGGCAGTTAGGTGCCGGTTTATTACTGAAACAATATACTTCAGATGTACTGAAACATGTCTATTTGTTTGTTTGTGTTAAAAATTGAGGTTGAATTATATTGTGCCTTTTAAACTGATTTAGATACCACCCCCGATTGAATTGCCATCTAATTGTAAAATACAAATTATACTTTCTTGAAACATTTCAGATTTCACCCAGGCCTGAAATGTCCCTTTCAGGGCATGAATTTCACTTTATAAAAATAATAATTGCAACCGAAGAAAGTCAGCTGGGAGATTAATTCTCTTGTATGGCAGGGGTATGTTTTCATAAGATGGCAAGGCAGGCTTTGGCAGACCTCCGAATGGTGAGGGTGTGGAGGGGCCTCGGGACCTTCCTATTGGTTAAGGGCGTAAAAGAGGAACAATGCAATAAATACCATTGTTCTAGATGTACGCAAATTCTGAGATACTTTACTGTTGTCCTGCAGCTGTTTGGCCTAAATCACTGGTGGTCTGTGATGTACTGCTATCATCATCTCCGTCTATGTTCCGTGTTCTTTTGCACCGTCATGCTTTCTTCCCTCTTTCTGGCTTTTTTTTTTCCTCTGCCACACATGAAATAATTTTTTTATTTCCAGTTTGGCGAATCGTCGTGCAAACACGCCATTCCAGAGTTAATGATCTTTGGATTATCCCTACCGGTTTATCTCCTGAAAACCCCCCTGCTGTGTAGTGATGTTTGGCTGCCTCACAAAGCGAGTGGTTTATTTTTTTTTTCCCCCACTCTCCTGTGATCGCTGGTAAATTTTGGAATATAAAAAACAATCCAGGTTTTTCGAACTGAAATTTCCCCGTGCTGTGATCCGCCCAGACCTCGTTAAAACAAGTCTGCTTACATTTCGTGGTTCTCCAATTTGCATATGGCCGTGTAAAACCGGAGAACGGATGGTTCTGGATGCTGACCATGCCGGTGGAGTTTGTGGATGCGCCTCTCTGTAATTTCCTTAATTGAGCCGGCTGTCTAATTAACACACTCGGATTGTTCATTCGCTACTGCATGTTTGGGGTTGCTGATGAAAGGGGGCTTTCAGGAAATCCGGCCTTGTCTGGTCTCGGGGTCCCCTTGGCTGGACCCCGGAGGGCCGATGCATAAAGGCGAGAGGAGAGGACGCAACCAGTGCTGCCTTCATCTGGGCTCAACGGGGGCTGGAATGAGCTGTGCGGAGGAGGGGGGTTGGTTGGTTGATAAGGTGAGCTGCTCTTTTGAAAACAACTTGGGGGGGGGCGGTCACAGGCTTTTTTGCTTGATTATCTGCGTTTGTTACCCCAACCCCACCGCACCACTGCCCCATGGTGCTGGGCTGCCTGAGTCCCCATCTTCACTCCTGCCTCTGTCACACCATACGTGTTACTTTTTCACAAATGTGGTGTGAAGTGTAAATTGCAAACTTTGCAGTGTGAGCATAAGTCGCCAGCAGCTGTAATCGGGACTTATGTTTAACGACCAGGCCTCTTCCTCTGTTGGTGTGTGGGTGTATGTGTGTGAGTTTGGGTGTGTACACGCTCTTGTGTCTGACACTTGTGAGTGATGTAGTCGGGGGTAGGCGGCCTTTAGGGTGAAATGGCATGGGGGGGGGGGTGTTTTTTTTTCATTGTCATGAATGAATGACTGGATGAATGACCAGCCTCATTGCCTGGATTCCCAGCTCTCTGAGCTTGGGATTGGGGGGGGGGGCAGCCTTAAGAAACTCCCCCAGATCCTCCTCCTCTTACTCTGCATGCCCACCTCTCCTTTTCCCCTAACGTACCACTCTCATAAATGGATGCCAGACCTATGCCAGTATTTATCCAGGAAGTAATTGCTGCACATTTGTCTTCTGCATTGTGGCTTTTGGGAGGCGGGGGGGGGGGCGCTGTATGTTCTTTATGTTGGGGGGGGTTGGGGAACATTTGTATGGGCCATGCGCGAGCTCAGTGCTAAAGCTACCAGCCTGCCTGCCCCAGCTGGCCTCCGAATTCAGAGATCTGGGGAATCTCCCTCTGCTGGCACCATGCACCTGTTAATGTTTTATTTTATTTTATTTTAGGCCTATTTTTTATGCCTAGTAGCACAGGGACTTGCAGTCTTTGTGAAAAAGTGATGAGAGGTTTAATGGAAAATTCCACCAGATAAAGCAGCCACAATTGTGCAAGACAATGCGAGCCATGTGAGAAAGGCAAGGGATGGTTTGGCTGTTTTGCACACTTGCTACAGCTTGTGATGCACGAGGGGCTGCTGTCGTGTAAGTGATGCTGCTGGCAGTGGGAGAAACATTGGGGGCATTTTAAGGATTCACCACTTGCATAGATATTCAGATACTCATATTGGAAGATATTCAGAAGTACAAATAAGGTGGAATAATATGTTATATATGTTTCCAGTAGCCTAATTGGAGATTTTTTTGGCATACTTTTTTCATTTACTAGTTTAAACAAATTACTTTTATATAAGTACAAAAATATAAGTATATGGTGTGTGTGTGTGTGTATGTATATATATATATATATATATATATATACATATATAATATATATAATATAATGTGTTACATAAAAATATAAAACTAAAAAGAGCTCTTGTATCGTATCGACAGTTGTGTATTGGAATCTATTGGAATCGTATTGGAACTGAAAAAATATGGACCATCCCTACTTTATTCTTGGATGAAACATGGATTCAGGATTCATACATGCTGATGTTAGGGTTCAGCAATCAGAACTCACTTGTTGTTTCCCCAGGGTTATGCTCTAAATGTCTTCTGAAATAAGGACTTTTAATTAAATATATTATTTTGAAAGACGGGGAATCTTATGGGAGGCTCTGTCAGATAAGTGCTTTAAAGCGGAGCTGTTTTCAGGGGAATGCTGGTCTCTCGCACACAAAGCCTTTGTGTTTCACTCAGGCTAGAGAGCCTTTTTTTTTTTAAATCTGAGCTGGGATCATGGCCCTTGAGGAAACATGGGGTTGGGGGGGGGGCAGAGGGGGGGGTTCTGTCAGTGGCAACCAACTTGGGTGGCTTTGTGATGGTGGTTCGATGGCACAGAGCTCCCAGAAACACTCTCGGCAGGTGCAAACTCGTCTGCGTCTTGCCGGCATGTGGACGTGAGCTCTGTGAAGAGATCTTCCCGGAACATTCTGGAAATATGCAGAGCTTTCATTCAGAAAATGTATTGCTGTGTTTGTTGGCGATGGTTAAAAATAATGTTAGCTATTGCTAATTACCTTCCCCCTGCAGAAAAGGAAAAGCTCAAATGGATCTACTTTCGATATGTAGAAGCTACCTAGTTGTTTTGAAAACAAATTTCCATTAAATAATTCGAGATCTCTCTGAAAAAGAAAAAAAAAACATATATATATATATTTTTTTTTCTTTCTTAAAGTCTGCTTGCTGAGAGATGAAACAGGAAGTCGTCTCTGGTAACCTTTGACCCGTGGCCCCTGTCGGCTGGCAGAGAGCCTGTTTCGCAAGATGAAAGGAGGTGCAGGGCCTTTGAAAAGGAGCCGCTAATTGGGAGCCAGAGAGGACTGGCCCACTCTCCGTGCGATAGGGAGGCAGAAAGGAGCGATAGATGTTCGCCAGCTGTGTGTGTGGCTGTAGGGGTGTGGGGATGTGCTTTTTTTCTTTTTTTTTTTATAAATTGTCTATCTTCATCTTTATGCCGATCAGGACAAAGCTGACCATGGATTCTGCTGTGTCTTCCTCGGCAAAAGGCCTTTTTTTATTATTATATATTTTTTTAAAGCAGTGCTTGTTAAACGCTGGAGCGATTTTGTGCTGAGACAGGAGTTCTCCCCGTGGTTTATTAAGGGGACGGGATTCTCGAGGGATTCGCAGCAAACGTTACACACTTAGTTCGGAATCCTCGTCTGTCCCATTTAGCACTGCTGCTATGTTGTAATCCATGCCGGGAAGATCCTGTATGTAAGTCGAGGGGCTCGATTGGCAGTGGTTGCTCAAGGTTATTTTATCTTTGGAATTGTTTTTTATGCAGTTACACTTAAGGAATCAAGGATTCTTCTCCATATCAAGAATTACTGAAACAAGATGGTTTAAAAAATATCTGTAGCGGTTTATTTTTGTTTTGTGGCCATTTAAATACGCTTGAAAAGATGGGCCTCTTTCATGGGTTGAAGCACGGTATTGCGTAATGGTTTGGTTGTATAATGTAGTCTGTAATCCCTGCCGTCTGGTAGTAGGATTTCCCAGTTGGCGTATGGCCTGTTTCAGTCCTAAATGAATTATCTCTGATTGAGCTGTTGATTTGAATTGCACTGCTCACCTCCTGTCAATCTGAACCTTTGTGACATATACACAACCATTTCGATCCACTTCTGATTGGTGAGCATAATTGGCCCGCAAGGAGCAGAGCACTTCTGATTGGTTAGACTGACTGTCACATAAGGAGGACGGCATGAATTTGTATAATTATTCTCACGACAGTTCTAAACCCTGGGTCAGACGTGCTGTATAATGCATATCCTAAATCGCAGCCTTTGCGATTTGCGTAGTTTCAAATCGTGATTTCCATTCTATCGTATTATTACACTAATTCTTAGCAGACGCCTTTTTCCAAAGCGAGGTACAATTCGGGATCTGGGTCAGGTGGTTCCTGGAGCAGTTGTGGGTTAAGGTGCAAGCCCCCAATGGTGACATTACTCTGCCGATCACACGATTTGTGAGCTGCTGACCTTCCAAAGGCGAGCAGCTTCCTAACCCACTGAATCATACCCCACCCCAGAGAAGGAGAATTCCTGGTTGGGGAGTCAAACCCCTGTCTCTCATTTGATAGGCAGCGACACTCACCACTATACTAACAAGGAGAACTGTCTCACAGCCTTTGACCTTCTCACAGTTTCGTGGGGGGGGGGTTATGCAGTTCTTTAAAGCAAGCTCACAAGCAGTTTGCATTGCAGACACAGGAGCTTCATGCCCAGCCTATAACACACTTCAAGGATCAGCCAAGTTTAGCTGGCAGTTTTGTGAAGCACCCCTCCTGTGTCCTACTGAGCCGTTCCCACCCACCTCCCCTGCAGCCTATCACAGCCAATAGAAAATGTTCTCTAGTTGTGGGGTGTGGCCTGTAGTCGTCTTGGGAACCACAGGTCAGCTGACTGGGATTTCACATGTTGGTTCGTACCATCTGCCTCTCATTTTATTCAATGCCCATATTTTATTTACTTTTTGCGCCGCGTAACTTAAAGCCAAAGCTCCCTCTCATGCTCCCTGTAGAAGCTTTACTGCCCCCTAAGTCCCCTATCTTCAGATCGTGTGTTTCGCACGGCATTTTGGGATGGTGAGGTTGACCCTCAGCGATGAGCTGGAAAGAGCCCAACGACGTCTCTCCCAGATTTTTGCAGAGCCTCGTTAGCGACTGACAGAGGTCACGGTGACCGCATGCCTGAGGGAGAGGCAGTCGCGGAATGCTGTCTGCATGTCTGAAGCATGTTTTCTTGCGTGTGAATGTTCCAGGATGCTCTTTCTGTTTTGCCTGGGTAATTATATAGGGTGTCCCCACATATATTATAATTGTCTACTTAGAATCAATGTAGGGCTACATCTTCCTGTTAATAACATATACTAGTACCTGTACGTGGGTCTTTGGCACCTAACATATACATTACCTGTACGCGGGTCTTTGGCACCTAACATATACTAGTACCTGTACGCGGGTCTTTGGCACCTAACATATACATTACCTGTACGCGGGTCTTTGGCACCTAACATATACATTACCTGTACATGGGTCTTTGGCACCTAACATATACTAGTACCCGTACGCGGGTCTTTGGCACCTAACATATACTAGTACCTGTACGCGGGTCTTTGGCACCTGGTCCCTTAGGATTATTAAAAGACAGACAGCGATGTTAATCTCCAGGCTTTAATCTCAAAGATGAAATTTTAGTTTATTCCCCTTTTGTATTTAAAGACCCATTTGTTACTCTTTATTAATTGACTGTCAAAGGGCTGTTCTCTGTGGTGATGCACACGATTCATTTGGTTTGTTTATTTGACTCTGATTAATAGATGACATATTGTGTGCACACTCCCCCCCCCCCCTTCCCAATGGAGCGGTAATGCCATCAAAGGTCTCCCCGTCTATGCACCGCCCTTATGTTGACAGATCTGATGTGTGCACTGTTAGTCAATCCCATCTTCCTGCTTTATGGGCTGAGGGCTTTGCCTGGCAATGGGGGGGCTCAACAAGATCATATGAATAGGTTGATATTACCAGCTAGTAGAAGTACATATCTCCAAGAACAATGGTAAGAACTGTTCAGTGCATGGGAACTGGATTTGAGGAGTATCGGCGCCTTTGAACGTCGGTGCTGGTGAAGGCTTTAAGAACACCGTTCACTGTAAGGAACACAAACAAGTGGATCCTTGATCAGCTTCAGCCTGAAATTTTACTTGAAGCCCAAATGACCGGACTGAAGATGTACTGTTTTTAGCAATTTTATAATATGACTCGGTACCTGGGGGGGGGGTAAAAGATAAGAGGATGATTTGCAACAAGATGGATATGGACTTGGTCATCCCAGCAGTCAGTAGGACTTTGGGGAGCCTCAAGCACCTGGACAGAAGATGTTTGCATTTATTTTATTTAGCAGAAGCTTTTGACCAAAGTGACGTACAAATGAGATATTGTTCTAATACCATGGTGCCCACGCGGTCACTGGGACTCTGTGTGGACTTTAGGTGCCTAATAATAATAATAATATTAAGTCATGGAATAAAAACACATAAAGTGGTCATAAAAGAAGTTTTCAAGGATCTGAATAATGAAAATGACACCAAACTCCTGTCCTTTTTAAGAATGGTAATGATGCTGATATCACTGGGGTTAGATTGAGTGACGCATTATTTTGGGCGGAGTCCAGAGTAAAAATAATTTGCCAGAGTCTCTCGGCTGCTTAACAGATCGGAGTGTTATTAGCTGTTTTTCAGGGTACTGTATTGGTGTTGGTGTGCTAATCCCTTTTCGAGGGGCATGGCTCTTTACGGATGCTGCCTGGGGGGGAAGCTTCCCGGAGCTTACCTGCACTCTCTCTCCTTTTGTCACCTTAGTCCTCCAAACAAGCCTTCCCTGTCTGCTCGCTGGGTTGGGCAGGCCTCTCGCAGGTGTTCACTGGCCAATCAGCTCGAGCGTGCTAGCGGCAACATGAAAGGGGCCCATCCCTACTCGCTCGCTTAATGGCTCTAGGCATGTTTACAATATTTCAGCATGTTGGATGCTGTTTATCTAAAGAGAGCTCACGCCCAGTCGCACTGTGAAATCGTTACTTTTTAGCGCCATCTGGTACTATGGTTGGCTCGTGCATTAGTTATCAATACAGCTCAAGCAATCTACGGTCATCGGCCAGTGATTACATCTGCATCCAGAACAATCTCATGGACTTTTTTATTTTAAAACACATCTGACGGCAAATTCATTATACTACTTTTAGTATGTGTTGGGAGACTTTTAAAGAAATGGGTGCTGTCAGTTTTGTGCAGACGCAGTGTAGGAATTTGTGTGAGACGTGGAAGCCGTAACTGCTGGGAAACCAGCAGATGTTGGGTCGTAAGATTCAATCTGGAGTCTCGTGCGTCTAAAAATAAAGTCATTAATGGAAAACTCATTAGTCTTTTATTTGTTTTAATTTTGCTGTTTATAAAATATGTTGTTCAATGATTTGATTAAATTCAGCATTGTGGGACGTTTTCTACTCCCAAAATAGTGTTTATGAGTAGTTTAACATTTATGAGTATTTTAATGCCTGAAACTTATTTATTTTTTTATGAATAATAAGTTGGAATTTCTCCGGTATATTTCTTGAACTGGGACTTCAATGACCACAGCTGTAGAATGGGTGTGATCTAGTTTGTGTGAGAACTGCATTACGGTGGGTCCTGGACAGAGTATGATGGTGATGACATTTGACATGCGACTGGATGATTTTAAGCTTTGATGTTTGACTTTGCAGGTTGCATTTGCGTGTGACTCGGATGTGTTGTTACAGAACTGGTGTTAATGGCAACAGAATTCTGCAAAAGTATGGATTAAGGTGAGAAGATCCATTGCCACTGTGTGAGTTTGTCAGCTGTTCAGTCCATAATTTAACTCGGGTTACTCGCAGTGCTGGAACTGGCATTTCACATGTGTCTTGATCAAAGGAAATGTTTTATAATGAATATAGAGATTCTTGCTCTAAATTGGCCTCCTTGCTGGCCTGCTAGTCTGTTAATTATGTGCATGATGGTGATGGCTATTAGTACGTTAATATCAGAGACCCTTTCATTGTGTGGGTAATGTTCAGAGTGCACTCTTTATAATTTCACTTAAGAACGCTGCCTCCATCTTTCCTGACCCCGGATGGCCCTCCTTAGCACTGACGGCTCTTTTTACCCGTCCCTTATTTCTCTCGTAATGAACCTAAAAACGGCACCATGCCAGATTCTTGCTCGGTGGCCTGTGCCCTGTGATGTGTGGTGGGTGCCCTGCCCAGTGTAGGCTGATAGCTGTGTCATGTATGTTTTTGCTCATTTCGGTGTGTTTCGGTGTGTCTGAAAGGCTCCTGTGTGAATGGGGGTTGTTTTCATTTTGCCGCGGACGTAGCCTTAAGATCGGGGAGTGATGAAGGTATGTGGTCTGGGGAGAATTTTTATGGAGTTCTCGGTTCCCTGGCGTGTTACAGCCCATTTCAGACTCTCCTCGTTTGTTGGGCTTCCATCGCGATGCTGCCATCCAGCTGCAGGTTCTGAGACCTACAGGTTCTGAGACCTACAGGTTCTGAGCCCTGTGGCTGTGGTGCAGTAACCCCTTGACAGCCCATGTCACCCAATATTGGTGCCCTTTTCTTGAAGTGCGCCTTGTGTTCTTGGAAATACTAGTTTAACTTTATTTACATTTACAGCATTTGGCAGATGCCCTTAGCCAGAGTGACTTGCATAAGTGCTTAAAGACTCCATTAGTGAAAAGTTTCCTGGGGCTACTTTACTATTGCTGTCTTGCTTTGCTTAACTGTCCACCCTAAAAGTCAGGGGTGGCCAGTCTTATCCGCAATGGGCCAGAGTGTATGCAGGGTTTGGGATAACCTTTAGGTCAGCTGTTCAAACCCAGGTGTGAGGACTGATTTGCCTATCAGTCCTCTTATTAGTAATCAAATTAGGGAGTTGCAGCATAATCCGCATGCATACACAGCTGCCCTTTCTTAGTAAGATTGGCCACCCGTGCTTTAAGGGGACAATACTGACTTCCAGTTCCAACCCACATCACATCACATCATGATCATTGCTGTGTTACCTTCTCCAGACAAAAGAAACCAAAAAAACTGAAGCTACTCATAGCCATGGAGCCAGTCTGGCAAGGCGGTGGTGGTCATCTGGATTGGTAGAGCTGGGGGGTGATTAAAACGCTCCTCTTAGCCCTCGGTGTCTGGAAAACGTTAGTGCCACAAGAGGCATGATCTGACTATTGCCGAGAGGCTCCACTGCGGCCTTCTCAGAGGGGCTCCTTACGTGTGCTGATGTGTGCGGAGGGGCACAGGTGGCAGTGTCCTCCTCTCCCCCCTTCAGAAGTGTCTTTGGCTCTGGGGGAGGGGACTACACCCATCTGGTATGGGTCCCTGAAACATTGATTAGCTAGGACTGGTCACCTTCTATTAGGCGAGGGCTCTTAGGAATCTCTGCTTCTGCGTGTTGGAATTTGCATATAAGTGTTTCTTTGGCATTCGGCGCCCTCTCGCTTTCTCACGGTTCCTTTGTGTTGCGCCGGCACGCCCTGTGTTCCTTTGGGTCTCGGACCCGTGTCTGCTTGGCATGTGTTGCTTCACGTTAGTGGGACCCGGTTCCCAAGCCCGGTGCCAGTGCCTCTGGCGTCTGTGTCTGGGCCACCCGGGGCGTGGGGCACGGCTCTTGGCGGGACGGCCCACCGTGGGAGGCATTGCTGTGCGGGCCGGGGCCTGCCCTCTGATCTGCCTCCAGGGGCCTCAGCCAGGGGCCCAAATCCATCTGCCCGGTGCATCCCAACGGCAGCAGGGCTATGCCTTGGATACAAAGTCCCTCCTGCTTTTTTGAAATCTGCTCTTAGGACTAAGTTGAGAATAAGATGCTGAGGAATTTCCAGAAAATACTTTTTTTTTGCGAGCCTGCGTGGTGACTCAGCGGTTAGCACTCTTGCCTACACTTCTGGGGACTAGGGTCTGAGTCTCTGCCCTAGCTCTGTGTGTGGATTCTTTGAATAAATAGGATTCCTTCGTTTGTGCTGTATGTATGAACATTAGATACATGAAAAGAGGAGTGTACTTGGACCTCTACTATTTTTATCATCAAATAGCCATTCCTTTCTCAATTCCTGTCATTTCTATAAAAACTAGACGGTTTGTTTATGTTTTGTGGAGTATGGGTATGGTAGGACACAGCAATGTAAAGTTTCTTGCACACATCTTTATTAATAGGGTATCACCACCCTGTGACCTTGAGGGAGTTCCCATAGTGTCACCTGTGCTGTGGTTGACTTCCCTGGTTTCTCAGACGACGTGGGCAGCACTGAGCATTGGCCAATCAGTGTCAGTCTGCAGCAACCCAGCCCCCATGTGACCCCAGGCCTGCCTTCTGAGGCTTTCAGCAGGAAAACATCCACTTCATGTCATCTGCCACCCTTAGGGTCTCTCTTCATTCTGATTACCTTTTGTTTGGGACAGATGGGGGGTCCATCATTGGGACAGATGGGGGGTCCATCATTGGGACAGATGGGAGTCTGTCATTGGGTATAGGTAGAGCTTAGTTGTACTTAATTGCTTAAGTGAAGTGAGCATTGGGGTTGGAGCTAGAGGTGCACCGATCCCACCTTTTCAGTACCGATACCATCCCGATACCTGAACACAGGGTTTCAGCCAATATGAGTACCGATCCGATACCAGAGCAAATAGGGGAAAAATGTATGCCAGAAAGGCTTTGTTAATTAAACTACTAGAAATGAGTACTATTACCCTTCATGTATCACAAGCTGCGCTTCTTCCCAGCTTGGCTTTAGGACATCAGACTGTAGGTCCCGGAGAAGTATCCTGGGGGTGTTTGGCAGGAGCTGAGGGAAGTCTTCCAGTGGGTCCAGCTTCAGATGCTGATGATCCTGGGCAATGTCTGGCTGCTTAGAGCAGTTGTTCCCAAACGTTTCTCTGCCACAGCGCATTGTTCTTAAGGTAATTACCCCATGGCACACCACCAATTAACTTACCAATACCATGCATCACGTTGCGCTTAACCTGCTGGTCCAGAATCAAGGTTGCCAACATTTTGCTTTGCAAAAAGTTCTCCATGATCTGGTCTTTTTTGCTACAGGGCAGTTTACAGATTGTCGGACATATATACACAAATGGCTGTCAGATTTAGGGGGGTCTTACTCTCAGCCGCATTTCATTACACCAAGTGCACTTAAAGCCTAATGTTGTGCAACATCTAACATACATATGTATGTGTGTGTGTATACATACATATATATAATTTATATATTTACATGCATACATACATGGCACACCTGGCCAGTTCTATTAGTACATTGATTGAAAAATGCTGGCATAGAGCACTGTTTCTTCTGGACTCTAATGGCCAGGATGGAGTTGTGCAGAGCTCTGTCAGCCAAGACCTGAGGCGTCCATATTTACTGAAAATATCCCATGTTGTGATGCAGCCATTAACATTATACTCATACAAGGTTGGTAGTAAAGATCTTACACTGTCTGAACCTGTTTAGAGCAAGTAGCGAAGAGTCTGGATTTAGGTATGTTTATATGAAATTAATACTTTGTTTGCCATCTGTGCAAATACTCTAGGATGCACACAAACATATAGAGAGGTTAGAGTGAAGCTCGGGGTCTAAGTGCAGGGTCAGCTGTCCATTCAGGGCAGAGGTGTCCATTTCAGGTCCAGAAAGTAAAAATCTAGACCAGGATTTTGTTTCAACCAACGAGTTGAGCACTCTGTGACTGTGCCTCTTTATGCGCAACTGATTGGTTGAAACTAAATTCTGGTCCGGATTTTTACTTTCTGGACCTGAAATTGACACCTCTGATTCAGGGTGGGAATATCGGAGGGTTTGGGTAGGGAAAATAAATGTGTATGCAAACATGTGTAAGCCATTGCGTCCTGGGGCCGACAGATGTGGGTCCTGGATGGAGCCCCCGGCATATTTGTGTTTCGCCACCACGGGCCACCTGCTCTCCTGCCGTTTTCGTTTCCCCACGAGCTATTTGGCCACCCCCCCCCCCGTCATCCCAAAGCATGCTGGGTAGTCTGTGGCTCGCTGGCATGGAGCGCTGTGCTTGTGTTTGGATGGAGAGTGATGCATAGTGACGTCGCTCTTTGTCCCCTGTGCAAGGCCCTCAACTCCCAGCTGCTACAGAGCCTCGCTGACCCCGCTTTCTCAGATGTGTCACATTTATAAATGTAAATATTGACTAATAGCCCTGAGCGTCCCGTGCACCTGCGGAGACTTCATCCAGGCTCCTCTTAGTAGATACGGTTCCTTCCCACTTTTAGCAGGCCTCGGTGTGGCTGTGCGTCATGCAGAAACACGGAAGGAGCCTCCTCTAACCAGTCCTTCCGTGCTTCTGTAGTAAACAGTTTCCTTGCTCTTAAGGTGAAATGTACCGTGTGAATATTATTACCGTTCCCCTAACCCCCCACCCCAGGTGAATGAAACCTTGGATCTGTTATGGTTAGGAACCCGTGTGATATGTCGACTGTCTCGCATGTTTACGCCAGCTGATGTTTCTCTGCGTTTCTTTTCCTCTCCCTCCATCTTAGCTTTCCAGCTTCACTCCACCTCTCGACTATTCTGACGGTTGATTTTTCTGTCTAAATGGGGCAGAGGGGGGAGGCGGGGGGGGGGTGGGCGATAGATCAGCTGTACCGTACCAAATACTATCTTCAAAGACGTGTCTGCCTGCCCGAGAGAGCTTCACGGGTTTAGAAATGTCAGTGAGATTTCCAATTTGCACTCTTTGCCTTAGACTGGGTTTTGGGCGTGCTCAAAACTGTTTTAATAACCAAACCCCGTCTGCCATTGCGAATGGGATGTGTTACTACTTTTACTATTCACTTTTAAATGGGGGAGGCGGTGGGTGCTGGCTTATTGTTATGCTAGAAGATTCTGCATGAAGTAGAGTTAAAAGCATCTCTGTATAGTGGGGGGCGCTGCCCTCTGTGTTGGAGTGGTTGTCACAGATGGAGGCAACTTGGTGGTGTTCCTGTCTTCTTTGCTGGGCCTAAGTGGGTTTGGGAAGAGAAGGATGGGGGTGGGGGGGTTGATTACCTGGCCGCTCCTCAGCTTCCCAGCTGCCGCTGCCTGGCCTTTCATCTGCGGAGCCGAGACCCCATCTCCACCCGGCGTTGTGGGCCCGGGGTCTCCGTGGTGACATGTTGGCTTTTTAATGGGCCCTGGCTGCCCGGAGACTCTCGGTCTGTGTAGAGCTCTGGCTGGCGATTCGGCGCACACCCGGTGCCGGTCAGCCCGCGGGGATTCGGCGGGCCGGGTGGCGCTGACCTCGCGGCCCGAAGAGCGGATTAGGGAACTCCAACCGAAAGCTGCTTTCACGCGATCGCGTCCTTTCAGTCGACTGTAAAATCCCGAATTAATATGGCTTGCCGCTTGCGGCCGGCTTTTTTGAAGACGCCCGAATTGCTAATGGGTTTATCCCCAGACGGCGGGATTTTAACAGGGAAGAGTGTTGCTGTGCCGACTGGCACGGATGATCTGGTTTCTCGCCTGCGTGCGAGAGCTCGTAGCTGAAGTGGCATTTAGCTGGAGATTTATCAAGGCAGTCGCACGACGGCTATTTACAGGACCTGTCAGAATGTTGCAGTATCTAGACATCCCTCTATATTTCTGGGGTGGTCACTAGTGTTTCACGATTCAATGTTAGTCACATGTCTTTAGGTACGAGGATGGCACGCTCACTTTTATGTGGAGGCGGGTAGGTAGTGATGAGGGAAATGATGGTGGCGTGTACCTCATGCTGTCAGTGACTGTCAGGTTTAAGCTAATAGGAAGTGGGTTTCACTAGTGTGCCGTTTTACACTGCATCATAATCCCAGCCAATTCAATGTCTCCACCCTCCCAAACTGGAGTGGGTAAATCATAACAATGTTGGGTACAGTGTGGCATTATCAGGACACTTATCTGCATTCACGTGCACTGTCTGGCCACTTTGGGAGTCATACTGAGCCTGCGTGTATTTCTGTTTGTTGTGTTTATGTTGTGAGGAGGGGAATGCTACTTGTGGGACAGGCCTCCGATGTTATTCATCGATTAAATATGTGATTAAATGGATTTGCATGGTCAATCACCTGTAGATTGCAGGGGGTCTCCACCCCGTTTCCAGCAGTACAGCAGCACCGTCCTCAGACAGTCAGGACCCTCCTTTAAATTTTGGAATAACCTGCATCTAACATATGGTCCCAGCTGGGGGGAGACAAGGGGCGTGTATATGATCCCTGACCTGGATCTGCCAGCCAGAAGAGCTTGCCGTGTATTTGATTTTGGCGACTTTGAGTTGTGATTGAGGGCAATTAATGTCATTTAAATCTAGCGTAGTGTCATTTCGGGGATCGGCTCGTTAACTGTGACGGAGCGGGGTGCTAATGAATGTGTGGGGTTCTGTGCAGTTCTTTGAAGCACATGAAAACATGCAAGGGATCGAGCAGGCAATCGCGATGCAAAAGCAGGCAATCGCACTCCCTGTCGGCACACTCCGAGCAAGACTGCGGGGACCTGCGGTTTCGGGGGTTTCGGAGTAGTGTTTGTGAAGAGATGTCACAATGGTGGTCTGTTATTGTATTTTGTGATGTGTATTTTTCCTTTCCCCTTGTGTGTCCTTGCCTGAGTGCTTGTCAGAGTCTCTGAGAGCGTTTGCTCTCTGTACCTTTAGCCGGTTTGCTGTGCTTCATTGTCTGAATGCCGTGTTTAAAATGAAGCATCTGCCTGTTCTGTTTGCCGTGTGAGTGTGAGGGACAGAGTGTGAATTGCAACATTCCTGCAGAATGTCACCCTGAAATGATCTTCCTTTGCATCTTTTCCAATCGACCCCTGACGCTCTTCTCTGGCTTCTTCACAGAGAATATTCAACTCCTTCGTCTACTCCGAGAAGATTTCCAACGGAGAGACCGAAGTGCAGCAGGTGAGTCGCTTCCTAGTCCCCAGCCTACCTGGGGGCGGGTTTTGCCAGCCTCCCATTCACCATAGCCCACACAGGCGCCTTAAATAGCTACCTTTGTTTTCCCTCCAAAATGTAAATCTCGTAAACCACCCCTACACATTTCAACGTCTTGTTAAATCACCTTGCAACCAAGCAAGGAAAAATGACGAAGACTCTGAAATGTGTCTCTAACCTTGAAAGCTTTTCAGACATTTTAGCAATATGGCGGAAACACGCATGTCATCCTGTCCTGAACCTTGATCAAAAGGAAGAAGCTTCCGGAAAAACAATGCTCCCTATCTGTTGAGAGCCTTTCCGCCTTTGCTGTCAGTAAATGTGTGCCAGGTCTCTTGTTTTGTGGGAAGCAGCCACTACTGTGTGAAGATGGAGCAGTGGGGGGGGGTGTGGGGGGGTTGGTTGAGTACAGCTCTAACCAAACTGTAATTAGAAGAATCCTGACAGAAACTCTCTCTGGACCCCTGTCAGAGATGTGCTGCTCTTCCCAGTGCTGCTTGCATGTTGTTAGCATGGTAATGGCTGCTGTTTTCAGATTATGGAGCCACAGTTGACAAGTGCCCCTCCCCCCCCCCCCTGTGTGTTTCTGTTTTTCGGCAAGGGGGGGTGGGCTTTTTTGGGTTTTTGGGCCGCTAATGCCAATCCCCCCCCCCCCCCCCCCATTTTTATAAAGCACCCTAGAGCAGCTTTGCTGTTAAATGTAAGATGACTTGTGAATCTGCCTCACAGCCATTCATCAACTGTGAATGGGGCTTTTTGGTGATTGGATGACATAAAGGCAGGCTTTTCAGTGATTGGGTGACATAAACGCAGGCTGTTGAATGATTGGATGACGTAAAGGCAGACTTTTCGGTGATTGGATGACCTAAAGGCAGGCTTTATGGTGATTGGGTGACGTAAAGGCAGGCTTTTCGGTGATTTAGTGACGTAAAGGCAGGCTTTTTGGGCTAAAGTTGATTGCAGCCTCCTCAGCCCAGTTTGAGAGACTTCTATGACTGTATTTGGTTTCCCGCCATGTGCGAAGTTGTGGATGGCAGCTCTAGTTGCTCTGCTGCACTTGGTGGGTATGGTGGCTCCTGGGTAGCCTTGTTGCCTCACGCTGATCACATGATCACATGATCGGGGGTTTGCATGTCCTGCTGCTGTTGGCGTGGGATTCTCCGGTTTCTTCCTACAGTCCAGGATATATACCTAAGACCAAGACCAAGGCCAAGGCAGGGCAAGACAGAGACAAGACTAAGACCAAGTCACGATCAGAAACAGACTAATGTTTGAATCTGCATAACACAACACACTATAAAACGTGGGGCATAGGCACCATCTTGGGGCTAGGCAGTTTGGCCTAAAATTTGTGTCACAGTATAATTTGAACCATTTTTTTTTCTTAAAATTTCTATATAAATGCTTCTGGACAGGTAAAGCACAGGTATGGCTACTGCATGACGCAAGGGTGTGGGTTTGCTCTCAGTTTAAACACCAACACACAGCGTGCACGTCCAAATGATAAACTCCAGCTACTGGGCAGAGGAAATAGTCAGGGCCAGTGAGACTCATGAGTTTCATTTAACGTCCACATCTGTCCCATTGCTGCCTTTGTTGAGTCTCACAGCAGCTTTCAGATCAGTTCACTTCAATTTATTTTTATTTAGCTCATTTTCACAACATTATTGTCTCAAAGCACTTCATATTATTCCTGCCCAAAGCCCTCGGGGGAGCAAGCCAGAGGCGACAGTGGCGGGGAAAAACTCCCTAGTAGGAAGAAAGCTTGGGAGGAACCAGACTCATCCTCCTGGGGCCGGAAGTCCAAATGAACAAAGTCCTGATTTATAAAGCAGAACTGGGGGGCGGTGAGTGGGCCCTGGCCTCAGCCGAACAGTCACATATCTGTGGGCCCCTCAGCAAGGCCCTTAACCCCCAGCTTGGGGTTGCCACATGCTGGCTAACCCTGTGCTGTGATCCCTGAGCTGCAAAGAGCTGGATGGGGTTAGCGAATAGACAGATTCCTGTGTGCCTGAACCTCCTACTTGTTCGCCAGTAAAGGTATGTTATTATTAGAATTGTGAATAGTCCAGATATAAATGCAGAAGGTCCAGTGGAGTTATGGGTGCTGATGTCTGGGCAGGCAGGTGAGGAAGCTGCTTCCTTTGGCGGGATGGAGGGGCGATGTGGTCCTGCAGTGAGCTGGGGAGGAGGGTAGATGTGCAGGCAGGCTGGGAACTGCCCACCATCAGGGGCTCCGAGACTTAATCTGCAAGTAAACAGTCTATTGATAAAACTGTGTGACAAATACTTGGAATTATACGGAGCCCATCCCGGGTAGAACAGGAAACTAGGATGGTGTATATTCTGGATGGGATGTCAGTTTATCACAGGACACATAGCTGCACACATTTCTCATTTCAAGATCTATAGAGCGGGGGAGTTATCTGGCGATGGTACTACCCACCGAACCACCAAGCTGCCATAATTGTGCATAATTTTGTTTAAAAATCAGAAAGCTCAAAATCAAGGACTAATTTTTGTCAAATTGCGGGACCATTCTGACCCCTGCCCCCGAGCTGAAACTCACTCTGCAGTGACTTGGCTTTCAGAGTTTGTTTTTCTTTTTTTCCCCTTTCCATGTAGTTTTTGGCAGCTTCCTCTAAGCTCTCTGGTTTGCTGTATGTGTAGGATCGCCATGGGACGCCATGTCTGTCCACAGACCCTCGGTAGTATTTTTAGTCGGACCCCCAATCAGGTCACTTAAGGTCACTCATAACAGTGGCAAGTAAGTGTGTGGCTTTGTCTTCCTGCTTTACGAGGTGAAATTTCGGCTCTGGTGCCAAGTTTCGAAACTGCTTTTGCCGCATTATTTGTTTGCACTCGAGGGAGATCTTTTCTTGCCTACAGAGCACCCGATATGTGACACAGAGACATTTGGCACATGATGAGAACAGGATTTCTGTATCTCAGTCTCTCACACATCCTCACAGCTTTAAAAGGAAGCCGTTTTGGTCTGATCCCCGGGAGCCGGTGACTTCCCCGTCCCACTTGGGATATTTTATTTATTTTTTTTATTCATCCTTTTTGACACGAATTGCATGTAAGGGCCAAAGATTTCCCTGCAGCATGGAGGCGGCAGGTTTTTGATGTGTTTACATGCCTGACATTTCACCTCTCGTTTGCCGCTCCATCCCCAGCTGGCCAAGAAGATCCGCGAGAAGTTCAACCGCTACCTGGATGTGGTGAACCGCAACAAGCAGGTGGTGGAGGCCTCCTATACAGCCCACCTGACCTCGCCGCTGACCGCCGTGCAGGACTGCTGCACCATCCCGCCCTCCATGATGGAGTGAGTCATGTTACTTTATCCGCGGGTCGTGCCGTAACGGGCGGCGGCTTCCGCCATAATCGCCAGTTTTCAGTCTCCAGTCACGCTCGGGGGGGATCTTTCGTGTTTCCTGCCCCTGGTTTTTAAAAGCTGCAAAGTGAAATGTTTGACAGCTTGTGAGCGTTGCTGGTATTGAGTTTTGGGGAAAGTTTTTGCCGGTTTATCGCAGTCAAACGGGCCTGTGGAAAGTGGGGTCTTCAAAGAAAGAGTGTGGATGGAGATCTGGCTGGGGGGGAAGGGGGTGGGTACACTATAAACCA
>JAODKM010000032.1:16507851-16519426 GCA_026780845.1 Petrocephalus sullivani | reverse complement strand
ACGTAGTCAAGAGTTCCCCCCCGAAAAGGGAAAAAAAACAACAACCGCCCGGAAGACCCCCCCCGGAAAAAAAAAACCAGAAAAGAGGAAGAGGAGCCCCCCCCCCCCCCCCCCCCTTTAGATGGAGCAGCACTATGATCAGAAGCTGCAGGGGGGCGAAGGCGTGTCAAAGCTATGGTTCTAAAAACTCACAATTATCGTCAGAGGCATTTTCAGATGGGGACACAGGGCACTCTGTGCTGACCTGCAGTGGGCGATGATGGGACCGGCATCAGGAGGATTGCAGGTCTTCACCCTTCGCAGGAAGGCCAGGAACGGGGTCGGGTATTCCGGTACCCCGTGGTCGGGCCACGCCGTGAACTGGAACTGCCGCACCTCTCGCTTCTCGCTGGAGCCGTTCTGGAGAGCACCGGAGGACATACGAGGTCGTCACGATGACACCGGCAACACCGAGACCCGAGCCGTGATGGATCTGATTGATGGCCGTCTACATTTCCACAACGAGCCGAGGCTTTGCGACAGGCGGAATCCTCAAAATCAATGGCAGGGGGAAGACAGAGGGGGAGAGGGCGAGCGAAGGATCGGGAGTGAGACAGGGGCCGTGGATAGGGGCCACAGACAGGGGCCGTGGATAGAAGCTGCAGACAGGGGCCGCGGATAGGGGCTGCAGACAGGGGCCACAGACAGGGGCCGTGGATAGGGGCTGCAGACAGGGGCCACAGACAGGGGCCGCGGATAGGGGCTGCAGACAGGGGCTATGGATAGGGGCCGTGGATAACGGCCGCAGACAGGGGCCGTGGATAGGGGCCGCAGACAGGGGCCGTGGATAAGGGCCGCAGACAGGGGCCATGGATAAGGGCCGCAGACAGGGACCATGGATAGGGGCCGCAGACAGGGGCCGTGGATAAGGGCCGCAGACAGGGGCCGTGGATAAGGGCCGCAGACAGGGGCCATGGATAAGGGCCACACATCGCCCCGCATCTAGTTTTCTTTCTTCCTGGAAAGGAGGACTTTGCATTCCCATGTGGTGCTTCTGCTCTCCCGACAAAGGCTTTTATGAATAAATGAATAAATAAACATCGCAATTAAAAGGATCGCGGCCTACTTTCTGTTTTCACTCTGGACCTTTCTGAGCTGCAGTCTTATTTTTCACCATGCAGAGCGATGGACTTTTTTAAGGACACCTCTAGGACACTGTATGGCCTACAGGTGCAGAGTGGGGGGGGGCATTCTGGACACACCCAGCCATCTCTCAGCTCTGCACTCACATTTTCCACCTCTACCCCCCAGCCTGAACTGCAATAAGATCTGATTGTCCAATCGGATGACATCAGAGTGCTGCATATGCACAGAGGAGAGGGTGTGTGTGTGTGTCTGGAGTGGAGAAGGGAGGATGAGAGATCGGATTTGAGGGCTGTGGTGTGGATCCAGAAGTGTCGGGAGACCCCGACACTGGGGGAAGCAGGGGAAGTCATGCAGGCCAACGCAGTGGGCATGAGGGTGAGGCATTCCAGCTCTCTGGGTCTCCATAACGGTCGATTTCGGGGCAGGGAGCTTAATGCCCTCATGCTGCCTGCCCTCTCACCAGCCCTCCACCCTTTCTCTAGTGTCCTACCCTCCTGCTGGCTCCCAGCCCTCCTGTCAATATCACGTCAAGGCACCACCACCCCGCCCTCCCGCCAGTGTCCCACTGTCCTGCCAGCGCCCCGCCCTCCCAGCACCCCGCCGTCCTGCCAGCGTCCCGCCCTCCTCGAGCCCCGATCGCCTGCTCGGCGAGACGCATGGTGCCCTGATGACATACTTGCCGCTTTCTGCCACTCCCTTCACTAAGAGCCTACCACTGACAGGTGTTACAATAAGGGCCAAATGGGAAAAATGTGATGGATGAGGATATAATGACAGGGGAGTGCAGGAAAAGAGGGGGGAGTGCAGGAAAAGAGAAGGATGCCCAATTCTGCCGTCATTTGTTGCGTCTACACGGTGCTCACGCGCTCGCCACATTACGCGCTTCACTGTGGCAGCTCTCAGCCCTCGTCTGCCGCTGCCGCTTTGCGTCACTTGTTAAGCAGGAGCGAGCTTTTTTCTGAACATTCTACACAGTATTTTTGGCTACAATGGATTGAGGACCCCTGATTTCCTGTTTGCCCGAGTGTGATCCTACCTTGTGCAGGGAGAAAGTGCGCACGCAGAAGGTGGCCAGCTCGATGGTGTCCAGCAGGGTCACCTGTGTCATGCCGTAGGTCTCCGTCCCACGGCTGGGCCAGTACTGGTCACACTTGACCTTCAGGGAGAATGGGATTAACATTAAACGGCAGCCCTCGGATGCCCTGCCCCCCTTTGGGTGATGTCACATGCGGGACGTAAGAGGTCCCCCTCGGTTATGGTCCGCCACCAGGTGGCCGGTCGAGAAAAAGCAGTGGTAATAAATCAGCCCGCTAAGGTGAGCTTCACCTGCAGTCATAATCCCGCATGACCCCCCTGAGCGATGGCAATCAATCAAGCTGCCGTGATGTTTCTCGCGCCTATGTGTGGCCGGGGGGGCATTTCCAGCATGACGCAGCGGGATGGTTGGGGGGGCGAAAGGCACGGGACGAGCCCACCCCCAGAATCTGGGAGATATCGCCCTCAAACACAGCCTGGGGGGCTGACTGGATGGCCATAGCTTTCTAGTAAAAGACGAAGGTGTCACAAAACTCACAGCCTGGCTGCTGCTTCCATTCCCGCGGACTTTATAAGAGGCTTTGTGTAGCTTACTTTTTCCTCTGGTTTTTATTTCTTACTAGTAAGAATTCAACTAACAAAATGAGTTTGTGCTGATATAACCTTAGCAATCAGTTACATATGAAGGGGGGGGGCATTTCCACCCCAGTGTTTAATTTGGCTTCAGTCATTACCCCCAATAAATAGACCTTTGAATTTAAATTATTAAGTTGTGCCCCCCCCCCCCCCCAAACATCAAGCCCCCTCCTGTACCATCGCCTAGAGCAAGGGCCTGATAGTGATATCTCTCTGCAAACTCTGGGATTTTAACCTGCACCCTTTCCAGTCACTGACACAGCATGTGACCCCCAACTGACATGCTACCCCTTTAAGAAGCATGTGAGCATCCAACTGTTCTAACAACACTCAGACGCCATGGGCCGGGTCCCACCGTCCACTCGGCGCTCTCTCAGTGCCGCGTGGGAGGCCAGTTCCTCCACGCCTGCCGCCCACACAGGATGACTGGTGCTGGAGAGCAGGGAAAGTTTACCGTTAATTGATACAGAGACAGGTGTGAGCAGTTATGAAGGTGGGGGAGCGTGACAGGCAGAGGGCTGCATGTGCACGTGGGTTTTAAGAGCCCGACCAGGCGGCCCCAGTCCGCCCCCTGCTGGCCATAAGCTAGCATGACGCTGTCACCCCGTGCTCCATGGCGGCTGGGGTGGAGGGGGCCCAGCTGGTCATTGTTCCTCCACGGCAGCCTGAGTGTTGTAAGCAGCAGGTGGGGGCTCTGTTGGTGCCCCCCCCCCCCCCACACACCTCCTTCCTGTGACACACACACACATACGCACTCCAGTGTTACATCAGCACCGTGGAGCGCGACGCGCTCTGCATGCTAATGTGGCGTGTCCATCTGGTACACGCACTCAGGGAGAAGCAGCGCCTAGCCAGAGCATGCGTACGGGGCGGTACTTTAACATGCTGCGTGACACGCGTGTCGGTCAGGGGCCTGGGCTCAGGCGAGTAGCTTAGCCTGGTTAATGATGAATTACTACCGCCAGATGAATTATAACCCGGTCTTAAAGTTTAACTCTCCTGCCCCTACGGCCATTTGCGTTTTCTCTAGAGCTACGAATGAAATGGTATGAAAACGCATCTAAAAAAACGTTGGTCTGTGTGTTTAAAAATACTCCAGCGTGTCACCTTTGAATCATTTTTGAAGTTTATTATTTAACAAATGTATCCCTCTCTTTTGGTGAGAAAGTATTAATACATCCTTGTAACCGTTAGGTATTATGCTTTATGTAAGAGGAGGTAAGCTCATATTCCCCGGTGAACAACAAGATCATGGTTCCCAGGCTCGGGCCTGGCCACCCGGGCAGATGGTGTGAATGTGTCAGCTTCAAAGAAGCTTTTATCTTAATTTTGATTTAATAATCAATGCTCTCCGCTCATAATCTGTCCCCTTTCTACTCTCATGTTGCCTGCTTGAATATTTATAAGAGTGGCTGCTTCAGTCGTGGTCTCGATTTTAGCCCCCCCGCCCTCAGGCAGTACATTGGGGGAATATTCAGAAAGCCTGATGTCATACTCATTGCATTATTAACTAGCTTGGCCGACAGGCTTAGTCGCCAAGGAGACGGGGTGTTTACGGAATAAATTCGAAGGACTTCTCCTAGGTCAGCGGGTGCGATAGCAGTGCCCTCCATGCTGCCCTCACATGCTCCACTTACACCGGGGCGGGACTTCCCTGCATTCTGAACCTGTTGGGGGACCTGTGCTGAGACGGCCAATCACATTTCATCCACGCTGTAACGTGCATTTTTTAGGAAGCAGGGTCCCTGGAGCAGCTTGGGGTTCGGGGCCTTGTTCAGGGGCCCATCTGTGACGTCTCCCTGAGTTTTGACCAAGCAGCCTTCCAATCAAGGGTGTAGTGGAGCCCCACACCACCCCCCTGCTCGCTAACTCACAGGCTGAGATGATGACATACTGTCTGTGTTTGTGTATGTGCAGCTTGGCTAAGCATGTGAGCGCAGAGGGGTAAGAGGGGCCTACAGTTCGGAGTTAAGAGCCTAACAAGGTCTCCATGGATACACCTCAGCCATTAATGAGCCTCGCCTTTAATTAGCATTGCACTACATCTCGAACAGCTGTGACGAGGTCCCTTGTTTTGTTAATTACCCTGTTCTGGGGCACAGTTTATCCATTGTAGCACGTTCTTTTTTATGGGGGGGGGGGGGTTCCATCACAGATGGTGACAGTGCCCCCTGTCTTGCAGCCTTTGTGACGCTCCTGAACGGTGAACAGGCCCAGGATGCCATCCGCTCCTTCCACCAGACGTCCATCCGCGGGCGGGAGATCACCGTGCTGCTGCAGCCCACCGACTCCCTGCTGTGCGTCACCAACCTGCCGCATGCCTTCAGCGGCCCCCAGTTCGAGGAGCTGGTGCGCAGTCACGGCAACACAGAGCGCTGCTTCCTGGTGTACAGCGAGCGTACCGGGCACTCCAAGGGCTACGGCTTTGTGGAGTACATGAAGAAGGACTCGGCGTCGCGGGCACGGGCCGAGCTTCTGGGCCGCCCATTGGGGGAACGATCGCTCGTGGTCCAGTGGACCGACGTAAACCAGCTGACGGCTGAGCTTCTCCACTCCAAGTGCCTCTGTGTGGACAGGCTACCTGCCGATTTCAGCGAAACCGATGAGCTCGCCCGCGTCTTCTCCGAACGCTACAAGCCTGTCTTCTGCCAGGTGAGTTCACAAGGATGCTGCCCTGTCCCTGTCTCTTTGGGATTGTTTTAACCTTTCAAGCACCATTACTGTTTGTTGGGAGGGGGGAACGTCACAAAGCCCCTTGTGTTGAACAGCATCTGGTTCACCCCCACCCTTGTTATGGGCCGAGACCTTGAAGTGTCATCAAAGCTCCTCCTACCTCATGGCACAGCATCCGGATGCTTCTATACAACCTTGTTTCTAGCACTACAAATTCCCATAATGCATTGCTGGCAAACTCTCAGTTCTCGAAGTGGGGCTGTTTTGGTTTTTGGCTTTTTTGCTTTCCTCTTGTGGGATTGTGTCCAGTGGATTTTTTTTTTTGGGGGGAGGGGGTGTTTGTTTCTTTTTTAATAAAAAAGCAAAATATAATACAGTATTCCCTCGTTAATCGCGGGAGTTCCGTTCTAAAAATAACCCACAATGGGCGAAATCCGCGAAGTAGTCAGCTTTATTTTTTTCAATTATTATAGATGTTTTAAAGCTGTAAAACCCCGCACTACACACTTCATACACTTTTCTTAGCATCTTCCTCTGCCTTTTGGATGCTACCGCGACATTGTTGGGTTTGTTGGGGAGAAAGCTTACAAACATACAGTACAGCTCTTTAGAGTCACACTGCTAGCGATCGAAGATTTATGTAAGTTTGACAAGCTGAACGCATTCTGTGTTGTACAGGAGACACGGCACAGAGGACATTGATTGACGATGGTCTATAGCCAATCAGGACCCAGAACACAATGCGCCAATCAGGACGCAGAACACAATGCGCTGTAAAAAAAAAAAGCATGCAAAATTGCACTAAAAAAAATCAGCAACTGCGAAGCCGTGAAAGGTGGACCGCGTTATAGCGAGGGACCACTGTATTTGGATATAGCCTTCCGCTCCTGCCTTCTCAGAGGTGTTCAGAATGCTTGTTGGTTTTGGTCTCTTGAAGCTGGCACTATTGACTTTGGAGAACGTCCTCAAAAGGTGTCTGTTTCGGGATCCGTTCCATCGCTGGCTACCCCTTCGTTAATGTGGAGGGAGAAGGTACCCCTCCTGTTTCTGGGCCGGCCAACAGGACGGATCTCCGAAGCATTTAGCGCATTAGATGACTCATTTTTGGAGCGCAGACTATGTGGAAAAGTGCAAAGTTTTCAAAGTTGGGTATCCAATGGTAACCAGACTGAGCTGCACTTCATCTGAATTGTAGATTTTTTCGGGTTGTCGTGTGACTGTTTCTCAGTCCATTCGGAGGAATCGATCAAGCCAATGGCATCTGGTGTGTAAGGATCACTCTGGACCCTGCTTGGAATTCTAACCTGAGACACAGGCTCTGCGGCTGTTTTCATGAACACGTAGATCTGCTCGTCTGTCGCGGCTGGGCACTGATTGGCAGCCCTGCCTCCTCAGCGCCATCTCTGGATCTGCGAAAGGGTTTGCGAGAGTCCGGGCCCGTCAAACAGAGCGAGACTCTTGCATTTTTTTCAGTCTAACGACCTGACACCCCCGCCTGTGTCGGCATCCCTTGTGAGATCTCGCCGAATCCTTGACTCCTTTTTTTTTTTTTCCTCCTGTCTTCGGGTGTTTTGATGAGTAATTTTCTTTCTATCGCTGGCGGTGCCGTGCAAGCAAACCCACGCACAGTGCGCCCGAGCAGCGCCCCCCGCCCCCCACCCGGACAGATGAGCGCGACCCACACCATGTGTAAGGGAGGGATGCTAGGAGTCCCTAAAAGGATCCCAAAAAGAACCAGTACAAATCGCAGTTTAGCCCGGGCAGTGTGGGAGGACCGTGTACGCCAAAGGGAGACATCAGAAAGGGAGCAGTGAGTCCTTTAACGGTGTTCACAACGTTAGGCTGGTTGTCATAGAAATAGAGTTTGAGAGAGAGAAGCTCTGCTGGCTGACTGCGCTGTGCTGTGTGAGGGGTGATCTGTGATGCGTGAGAGCGAAAGATCTGCGTCGTCTTTGCAGAGAGTCGGCTCTTATGAGTACTTGTGGATGCATTCGGATTTCCCGGCGATTATGTGACAGGCTTCAACGCAGCCTTTCATCGATGGAGCAATGGGAGCATGGGAGCAGTGTTGGACAGATGGCCTGGTTCGATGGCAGGCTTTGCCACACCAGCGTGGGGACAGTAGACCCAGCTGGGGGGGCGCACTATTGTCATAGCTTGGCAGTGAAGCAGGTAGGTTCAGGTGGGGGTGAAGGTCACATGGCTTAGTCTCTAAGGCACCCCCCCCACTACCCCACTCACTTCCTGCCCACCCCCTGTTCCTCAGCTAGGGAAGTCACCTTCCTCTGGCAGCATTGTCGGTGTCTGTGTTTGCTGTTTGGTTGTAAGTATCTTTGTATGTTTGGTATGCAGCTGGCGAGGTTTAAAACCACATACTGCATAAAAACAATCCCCCATATCCTTTTCTTGCTCTGTGTTGACCCATCTGCCATCTCTCCAATCTCCTCTGCTCTTCTCTTGGATTCCAGCTGGATCTTTTCCGCTCTTCATTTGGATCCCAGCTGGATCCTCTCTACTCTCCTCTTGAATCCCAGCTCATTCTTCTCCGTTCTTTTCCGTTCTTCTATCAGTTCCAAGCTCACGCCTCTCTGTTCTTCTCTCGGATCCCCAACTTGATCCTCTCCACTTTCCTCTTGGATCCCAGTTAGCTACTCTCCGCTCTCCTCTCAGTTCCTCAACTTGATCCTCTCCACTTTCTCTTGGATCCCGGTTAGCTACTCTCCGTTCTATTCTCGGATCCCCAACTTGATCCTCTCCACTTTCTCTTGGATCCCGGTTAGCTACTCTCCGTTCTGTTCTCGGATCCCCAGCTTGATCCTCTCCACTTTCTCTTGGATCCCGGTTAGCTACTCTCCGCTCTCCTCTCAGATCCCCCAGCTGGAGGCTCTCCACTTTTCTGTCAGATCCTGGCTGGCCTTTCTCTCTGCTCTTCTTTCGGATCCCAGCTGTCTTCTCTCCACTCTTCCCTCGGATCCCCGGCTGGCTCCTACTCAGCCGCTCTGAATCTGCTCTCCCCCCCAGCTGCTGACAGGTACTTACTCCGCTCTGGCACAGGCTCCTTTATAGACTCCAAGTGCATTATCTTGATGTCAGGAGCGAGCCATCACAGGGCTGTGCGAGAGATGTGGCCGGTCGGAGGAGGTCTGAGCCGCCTGTGAATGCCGTGTCTGACCGACTGTTTCCACTCACGCTGATGTACCCTGATTACATTAGCATTCAAAAGCAGTGCCTCTCAGCCCACTCACCAGGAGGGAGCGTTTCACTGGCACTGAGGTCACAGTTAGCATGAGGCTCTGTCTGTACTGTCAGTGGCCCCCGCAGCTTAAGCGAGGCTCTGTGCTGCCCAGAGGGCTGTTGTCTGGCCCCCGTCTTCCCCCGCAGAGTGAAGAAGTCACCCAGAAGGAGGGTGGGGGTGGGTATTAATCCTGATCACCTTGCAGGACGGAAACCTGGAAGCTGTCCCTTGACACCCAGGAGCGTATCTGGAAACACCTGAAGGTGTGTTACTTACAAATTTCACAGCACAGGAGTGTGAACATGCTTAGTGTCCTTGCAGAAATGGTCTTCAGGTACCATGATAATAACCACCAGGGAAATCTGATTGCTACCTAGACGAATGAGGTCACCAGCATGGGTTCTGTGCATCTCAGAAAGCTTCTCTATGAGGGGAATAAGTCGGTTCTGATGGGTTTGATGTTCTTATGTGAGTTCTGGCCCCTCTGGGGTGATTACTCATGAGTCATGTAACCTTTCTATAACACACCACCCCCTCCTCATGGCAACATGCGCTTCGGTGGAGGGGGTTGGGTCGTTGTAACACCCCCACTTTTTCGTTGGATTAACACTTAATAGTAGGACATGCTGAGGAATGTTAGTATGTTATGGTGTAACATCACATGGTGCATTAAAACATGATAGAACTGGCTTACTATTCATATAAAGCAGTGCTTCTCACTCCTGCTCCTGGAACCCCACCTGCCAGGAAGTTCTCACTCCAGCCTGACCTTAATTAGCATCAGGTGTTTCTTAATGGCCTAATAATGAAGGTGGTAGGTTGTAAGCAGTGCGGGTTTGATCAGAAACTTTCTGGCAGGTGGGGCTCCAGGAGCAGGAGTGAGAAACACAGATGTAAAGGATGCAGAATGTAAAAATGCAGGAAGTTAATTATGATTTGGTAATTTTTTCAAGGTGATATTACTCCCTTCTTTCTCCTAGAATACCCCCCCTCCTCGCACCCGCGATCGGCCATTCGGCGTCTCTGTGAATGGAGCTTAATGACGCGTCTCTCCCGCCCCCGGCAGCTGGCCCAGGACGAGGACAGCCACGCACGCGGCTTTGCCGTGGTGGAGTACGAGAGCGCCGAGCAAGCCGAGGTGGTCCTGATGGAGACTGACCGGCGGCTGGTCGCCGGCCAGGAGATCCGGGTGTCCTTCTGCACGCCAGGAACCTCGGGACGGAGCACGCTGGCGGCCCTGATCGCCGCACAGGGGGCGGTGAGTGGGCCCCCGTCCCGCCAGGCGCGCGGCAGCAGCGACACGCCCCTCCCTTCGGGACACTTCCGGCTTCGCTGACGGTCTTTTAGAGGGCTTTCCTCAATGGCATCCGCGGCGTACTGGGGAAGCACGCCTGAGCACGCTCGCGCTCGGGGGCGGAGACTTTGCACCCAGGCAGCTTAATTACAGTACTCAGGCTATACATAGAGCCGGGCTATAATCGGATAATACGCCGTTTAAAGCGTCTGTTCCGAGGGCCACACTTATTCTTGCCCGAGATGCAGAAGATGATGCGAATCAGCCCATGAAAAGGAGCTAATTGAGCTTGTCAGAGTGGTAAATATTAAAGAAGGTTCTGGAAGGATGAAATTCTGATTTTAGAATCGAAAATCTATCCGGTCCGTGCGTGTATGCTGTGGGAGTGCGGCAGGTATTGCATCCATAACCTGTGAATGTGCAGCCGCATTGAGAGAGAGAGAGAGGCCCTAGCAAACCACTCCTCGGATTTATCGGCGGGAGGGGGATGATGACGGAATCGGGAGATGCTTCTGGAATTCCTCCCCGATCAGGACGACTCGGTGTAGGAGCAGATGGGCTCTCCTCTCCGCTCCGATAGCGCTGGGGGGAGCAGGAGGAGGTGGCCAGTCAGGTGGAATGATGGAAACTGACAGCTTTCCCTCTCCGAGCCACCAGGGGGCACCTCGTCTCATTCAGCCGGACGTGTGTCGCCCACATCGGGTCTGAGTGAACGACAAGTGTGTCGCGCTCGGTGTGGCACTCAAACCCTAACCCCCTTCTACCCCCCCACCCCTTGTTTATCTCCAGACTTCTGTTTTTCATGGCTCCTAGCGGGGGGAAGGGAGGGGCTCGAGGGATGTCACATATCTATCCACGGTACCGAGGACCGAATCGCAGAAAGGAAATCCAGGAAAAAGTGGGTCATCCTCTGCTGATGAGGACTGACCTGTAGTGGCCCCAAGCTGCCCCCCCCCACCCCCCGCAAGGCAGCAGCACACCGTGTGTAGACAGTACAGCCCCCCCTCCCCCCAAACTCTCGCTGTAGGACTATTCTCCTCCGTGGTGACAGATGGAGTCCAGCGTGCCAGCAAGCTGGTGGCCTGGAGCGGTGACAGCCCTAACGAGGCTGATCAGAGCTTCCAAAACGGGCTTGGGCGAGGGGGGGGGGTATTGATCTACTTTCTATTGCCACGCCGAGCAGTAATCATCTTTAATTATCGCGGACAAGGCCGTCAAGGTCTAGGGGCTCCGTCAAACCCAAACGGAAATCTTGAAATTTCCAAGTGACTCAGATGTGGGGGTCTGCCGTGACCCTACCATCACCAGGGGGCGCTAAATAAATATCTGTGTGTGTGTGTGTGTGTGTGTGTGTGTCTCCTGGGTGCAGATGTCCAGCGGTAAGAAGGGCCTGCTTCCGGAACCGAGTCTGGCACAGCTGCTCAGCAGTCTGGGCAACCCGGCCGCCCTGCAGGTTCTGCTGAGGCCGTACCAAGCTGGCGTTGGCAAGAGAGGAGGTGAGAGCCCCCCCCCTTCTGCCTCCCCCCCCCTCCCCCCCCCCCCTCCCCCCCCCAACCCCCCTCCCCCCCGCGCCCGCC
>JAODKM010000032.1:16471023-16481656 GCA_026780845.1 Petrocephalus sullivani | reverse complement strand
CACCACCTTGTCCTGCACTACACTGCTGTCTGTCCTGCACCACCTTGTCCTGCACTACACTGCTGTCTGTCCTGCACCACCTTGTCCTGTACTACACTGCTGTCTGTCCTGCACCACCTTGTCCTGTACTACACTGCTGTCTGTCCTGCACCACCTTGTCCTGCACTACACTGCTGTCTGTCCTGCACCACCTTGTCCTGCACTACACTGCTGTCTGTCCTGCACAGTCTTGTCCTGCAGCTTGTCAGCCTAAATTTAAAACTAAAGTGCAGCGATGTGCAAACCTATAGCCTGTTAATAGACGGAAAATGCAGCAACGATGCAAGTGGTCACATGGCCTGTAATTGTTATTATATAATCACTTAGAAACTGCCTACAAATCTGCCCTCATGTACTCTGAGTTTTTTTTAGTCCCAAAATGCAGTATGACTGTGTTAAGGGTGTAAATCGATATCTGGTCATATTTGACAGTAAGTAATACATGATGAATATTTTCAATACAGTAAAACAAGCCAATTTCAGTGGAATTTATTTAAGTTCAAAACACTTCTATCTTTAATTTTTCATTTTAACAACAGAACGTTAGAAAAAACTATACATTCCCCAACAACACAAAATTATGTGCACAAGAAACATTCTGTCTTACATTTGTACTTTAACAACAAAAAACTATTTCTGAATATGTATAGTTTACTCTTTGAAAATGTAGGAACATAGGTGTACTAAACTACATAAAATATACTGTAATGTAGGGGTGTCAAACTCCAGTCCTGGAGGGCCGGAGCCCTGCACATTTTTGGGTTTACTCTCATTTAACACACCTGATTCAACTCCTTGCAGCTCCTTCTGCTAATTACCACACAGATCTTCAGCCAAATCATTTGAGGTGGGACAGGGAAAGAATTAAACTACACAGGGCGCCGGCCCCCCAGGACTGGAGTTTGACACCTGTGCTGTAATGTATTGATCTCTACCTTTCTACTTCCATCTATCATGGCTTTAACAACTGATATATCAATTAGAATCAATTAACTCTTACACCCCAATTAGGGTACAACAGCTATTTCTTTTTGATAGGATTCTTCAGTAGTTCACTTGATGGTATGTCCTTTTAAACTTCACTAGACCTTCCCCAAATGCTTAAGGATCCAAGTGACACCGAGAATCGCAGTAAGTAAAACATTCCACCAAAATACACTATATGGATAAATTACTGGGACACGCCTCTTAATCACTGAATTCCAGTGATTCATTCAGACCCATTGCCACAGGTGTATGAAATGAAGCACCTAAGCATGCAGTCAGGCACTCCGATAGGTCGCCACCTTTGCGATGTCAACGTGGCATTCTGATAGGATGCCACCTTTGCAGTCAGCATGGCACTCTGATAGGGCGCCGCCTTTGCAATGTCAATGTGGCACTCTGATAGGACGCCACCTTTGCGATGTCAACGTGGCACTCTGATAGGACGCCACCTTTGCGATGTCAGAGTGGCATTCTGATAGGATGCCACCTTTGCGATGTCAGCGTGGCACTCTGATAGGATGCCACCTTTGCAGTCAGTGTGGCACTCTGATAGGACGCCACCTTTGCGATGTCAACGTGGCACTCTAATAGGACGCCACCTTTGCGATGTCAGCGTGGCACTCTGATAGGACGCCACCTTTGCGATGTCAACGTGGCACTCGGATAGGACGCCACCTTTGTGATGTCAGCGTGGCACTCTGGTAGGACGCCACCTTTGCAGTCAGTGTGGCAGTCTGATAGGACGCCACCTTTGCGATGTCAACGCACACTCTGATAGGACGCCACCTTTGCGATGTCAGCGTGGCACTCTGATAGGACGCCACCTTTGCGATGTCAGTGTGGGACTCTGATAGGACGCCGCCTTTGCAATTTCAGTTCATGAAAGTTCTTCCCTACATAGTCCACCGTCAGCTATGTGGTATTATTGCAAATGGGACATTGGACAAGACATAGGAGGGGGAGTTTGTTGTGGAAGAACTTGACTGGCTATACAAGCCCTGACCTCAACCCCGTCAAACACCTTTGGGATGAGCTAGAATGGAGATTATGAGCCAGGCCTTCATATCCAACATCAGTGCCTGACCTCTAAAAATGCTCTTCTGGATGAATGGGCAAAAACCTTGTGGAAAGCCTTTCCAAAGGAGTGGCAGCTGTTATAGCTGCAGAGGGGTCACCAACTTTTGGCAATAAACTGCATATTGATGCCTATGGATTTAGAATGGGATGTCGTTAAATGTCCTGTAGGTGTAATGGCCAGGTGTCCCAATACTTCTGTACATGCCTAAAAGTGTGCATGCCTACTCTCATTAGACAATGCCTGCCAAATCATTTTGGCACATATTTAATACCGAATTTATTTTAAATATATCTAATAGAGTCGATGCAATGTGTGAACAAAAAATAAATCCATATGGTCAACTGGTGTGATCTGCGCTGCAGGACAGGGGTAAACGGTGTTTAAATTAATTCATTGCTGTGCATATAAACCTACCAAAGGTCATACTAAAATAGCTATGCTTAGTTATTATGCTTCTCTGTACAATGCAGATGACATCTGGATTTTCCATTTGAAGCATCGAAAGTTAAACCGTTCAGGGGTAGTGAGTAATGATGATATTGGGTGATGCAGTTTGCTAGCGGTATCTCAATAGCCGATCGTAAGTTTGCTGCGTTATCGTTAGTCTTACTTCCCCTTACGCTCACCTCCTCCTGCCATGAAGCGCACACCAGGTGACCAGGGCTTCTCTCAATCATGCTCCAGGACAACTCTGCTCTCCTCTGTTAAGCAGCGGTGAGCATGAATCAACAGGGCAAAACAAATCTCCCCCGGTGTCCCAGAAACATTGCTTTGTAGTAGCTGGGTGGGATACCTCCGCCGATTAGTGCCTACTTTCCTTAGCATTTTCTGCGTTCATTTTCTTTTTGGCCACCAGGGGGCTGAATTGCTGAATCGCGCAACAGGGCTCTTATTAATTCATATACACACCATGCCTGAATGCACGAAAATATATTTATTCAGGCATTTGTTCGGTTTACCTAGGTCAAAGATGTGTCAGGTAAGTTAAATACAACAATAACTCTGTGCATTACTATTAACACAAAGAAGAAAAGGGTAAAAGCCATGATCCAGGAAGAAGTGACTGATCACTCATAACAATTTTCCCAGGAGGGAAAAAGTCTAAATATAACGAGTCTTTAGACAACAAACACCTGCCTGGTACTTAATCAGACATGGTCGATTTGTTTTTAATTTTACGTACAAAAAAAGTGCTTTTCATGAAAAAAAAAGAATTAAACTATAATTGTTAATGCATAGCTTAGTTGATGTATGTAACAGCAGTTAACCTTTATAAACGGGCTTTCCCCTAGAAAAACAAACCATAGCGTGCGTGTGAAAAACAGCGGAACAAGGTGCAGGGTGTCTCTGAGGTTCTCGCCTGAAAACCAGAAATAATAGGACAATAGGTCTCAGACTACATCCACACTGCTACGTTTTCGTATAAAGACTCAGACAGTACGCTTTTTCGCCTTTAGCCCACACTACTCGGGTCTTAAGGCTTACGTCCACTTCACAAAACAAAAAATATATATATTTTCACGTTACGGTAATATAGTCACACGTTCTTGTGTGTAACCACGACAATTTATTTTTAAGTTCGGCTACATATACATAACATTCATAAATATCCTGCATCTGTTAAGTGTATTGACTTAATATTAACTGTCAATGTATAAATCAATTAAAAAGGCAGGAACATAAGTTGCACCCTGAATGTGGAATAACCTAAATCTGGTATTTAGTTATTTTAAATATCACACTTAAAACGGACATCGAAATGTTTTTTGTATTTCATTATGGTCGATTATCAGACAGGATAGATTTGCTGTTAAGTGTAAAGCTGTTTTAATTTAAAAACCAGATTTATACTACCGGGGAAACTTGAGGGAATTCACCGAGATTCAATAAAACACCTGAGACGCCTACCCGCCCCACAGCCGGAATGATTTAATCTCATAAATCCTTCTTAAAGTTGTATTGTTTATTTTGCATCCTTAGTTGAACAGTAATTCTATATTAACGGTTGTTTTCAGACCATAACGTGCTCTCTATATTTAAAAGCAATTGTACTGTAGTCCTTCTCCTTTTAACTTAATACTACTAAGCAGACTCTTTTCATTATAGCTGCTAAAGGAGTCTCAAAAAGAAAAAAGCACAGATCTATACCTAAACTAGCTACGGTGACTTTAAAAAAAAAATCCGCATTGCTATTCGGAGGAGAGAAAACAAGTCAGTTATACCGCTTGTTTTACGAAGCTGACAAAACCACCGGTTGCTGTACCAGGGTAAACCAACAGCTACGCACGATGGCTGGGAAAGGAGCGCAGTGTGCCAGGCTGCAGCTTAACAAAGCAGCATCAATAATATATATCATGGTAGAATTATATGGGGGCCCATATTGTAGGAGTGAAAACCATTTGCAAATAGAGGTAATACGTTATAAGGAAAGGAAAAAATAATCAAATCCCCCAAAGGTCGGTGATTCCCCTCATGTTTGTAACCTTCTTCCAAATGGCACGAAAGAGCCCCATTCCAATGAGACCACAGCGACAGTGCCGCAACACGTTACGTAACAGTGAAGTTCTGTTTGCAAAACTTTTTTTTTTATTTAAATAAACTTATCATGGGAATAAAGTTCATCAAGCTGATCTCCCCTATTGTGCCAGCCGCAGCGGCGCACGTTTCTCCGTAATTCAGGCTAATTATCCGCGAGCTGTACGAGGCAGCCGCACGTTTCAGCGACGGGGACGAGTTACATTTCGCCGCTTCTCTGCGCCAGATTCGGCCAGAGGAGCAGTGAAATCGCGACAATCTATCAAGCCGATTTCATGCAGGTTGGGAGCGACGCAGTGAACTTGGAGCGCGTCGCCGGAGCTGACCAGCCCGATCTGTCGCCATTGCAGCCCGGCCGGCTAAGCGCACTGACAGCCCCGAATTAACGCCTGTACCCAGATCGGGAGCGATCGCTCCCAGGATAGTTTAGTTACACAAGAGTAACATCGTGAGACGCAAAAATTAAACTCTCAGCTCATGGTTAGGGTTAGGGTTAGGCAGGTAGGCAGATAATCTATGTCATCCCGGACACTTTGAGCTTAGACAGGATTTGCAAACTACCATTTCAATCAATGTTAATGCGAAACGGCTGGATGAGGCTTTCAATCAAGGGAACAAACCAGTCAAAGCACAAGAAGAACTGAACTATTTAGCCAAGAACAGGAGCCTATCGGGTTTAGAGTAGTTTGTAGAACCCGTAGTAGCTCAAAGCGCCCGGGGTGACAGGGATAATCGGGGCACCCTGCGCATGCAGGGCCCCGTCTTGCGCGCCTATTGCCGGACGACTACCCTAACTTTATTCAAAAAGCAAATCAGAAATTTTACAACAATAATTAAATGCAATTTAATTCACACACACAAGCCGAATTAGTCCATAAATGCAAGTGTTTGTTAGGATATCACTTTATTTACTGCACAGAAGTGAAACATGTTTGCCTTCAACCCCGACATGCTGCCTCCTACTTTCGTTATCATGTTAAACGCGCCGAATTCGCGCTGGCACAAAACTGTATTGCGATGAGAGAGATTATTATTATTATTATTATTTTTACAAAATAACAATAAATCATAAATCTGCTTACCTTACATACTTAACTCAGCACCACTTCCGCGTCGCTTTAAACGACGATCGCCCCTGCCAAGCGGCCACCCGGGTTGCCCACTGAGTATAATCGGTATAAACCGCCGGTATTTCCGACGGCGGCCGGAGCGCTTTGCCGAAGCCGCTGCCTAATACTCCGACACCCAGATGAGCTGGCACGGCGAAGCCGCGGGGGGGTTATCCCTCCCCAGCTTCTCACACAGCCCCTACAGCCCTTTCACCTTAACCCTTTCAAAGCTAGCGCTGGACTGACAGCGCCGGAAAAAAACAGAACCTGCTTTCTTATATTGGCGCCGATAAAGGTGCCGACGGGGCTATTTTTACGCACCATGACCCAAATGTGTAACATTTCAAATTCATCCTGGGATCCGAACAAGCAAACCTTTTAGTTACTACAGCCATCTTTATTAACCAGCTAACTTTCTCTTTCCATCTACGCTAAAGTTACTAGTATTTCGTTTATTTGCGCGCTGTCCTAATAATTTTATTAAAATAATAAATAGGCCTGTCCCAAGTGCCATGTATAAATGCAACTTCGTAATAAAACGCAAAAGACTCCATCTTGTCTGACGTTTGGTTTTGTTATTGTTACTAAGTGTCTTATCAGAGAGAGGTTTTGACTAATGGACGTCGTATGGCGGTGTTCGACATGCTCCATTATGGCCGAACGCTGTATCTGCGGAGAGCCGCACTGGCAGCGGCAGCGCGCCCGGAGCCGCAGGCAGGACTAGCGCTCAGGGAGACTTACAGCCTGTTACATTCACTGCCTAACTGTAATCTTTGATAAGTCTCTACCTGCAATGTGCATGCCTTTATAAAACTACGAGTTTTATTTATACCCAGGGGCGCGGTCGGCTGGGGGTTGGGGGAGATGGGAGTACACGTACCCCCCAGTTACACAGAGACCCCAATCATGGCAGGATTAGCTTTAAAGTTCAGACCTTTTGCTTATTGCCCCTCCCCCCTCCCCCCTCGAAATCGTTTTGTTTTCACCTTGGCATTTTATGTAAACTGCAAATAGAGACAAATAGTCCTAAATCTAGTTGACAATTGGTACAATGTCCAGGTGTTGGGGAGACCGGCGCTGGTTTGGCACGATGTCCTGGTGCAGGGGAGACCGGCACGATGATGTCCTGGTGTAGGGGAGACCGGCGCTGGTTTTGCACGGTGTCCTGATGCAGGGGAGACCGGCGCTGGTTTGGCAAAATTTTCATTGAGTGCTTTATATATCTCAGACTTCCATTACATTATAATAACCAAGCTAGTTGTACATTGATCCTTAAGATCTCAGCTAAAACCAGGCACATTACATTACAGAAAACTTACTGTAAATAGTTTATTCAGTTGTAAAAACATGTTGTGCACTTGTGCCAACGCGCTCCAACACGTGGTTGGCTGACACACATTGTGGGCTTTTTGTCATAATATTAACATACTACGAATTTTTCTAAGAATCAGCATCACACAAAAATAACCAGAACTTAACCAGAACATTATTTTAATCCAAACCAAATGTCCAGTGTCAGTGAATTGATGCTTCGAATCTGTACACTTAAAATAGCCAATCAATTTAAACATTGCCCTGTAGGCTACTAAAAACAGTGATAAAGCATCTTAAACATGTTGTCTTCTTTACATTCTCTCTCCAAATTATTCTTCAAATAAGAAGTAGAAGAATAAAAATATATTATCAAGAATGAATCTGCAGACAATCTGCGGAAAAATGGTAGCGTTTATGGGGAAGCAGTTTTCATGCATTCATAAAGAACCTAGACAAACATAATTTAATCAACTGGCGTATTATGGCTCTCAAATAGGGAGTTTTATAAGTATTTGCTTTCCCGAGCTCTTAATAGAACAGAAGCCTCCTTCAGCCTGCAATTCCAAACGTTGATTGGATGAGTGGCGCTGTTCCCTCTCTCCCTCGCTTCCGCTTTTCCCGGAGCCACACCGACGACGGCATTCGCGTGCGTAGACAAATATCGCCCAGTGGAGTCTTGTGGGCATTTTATAAATCTGCCTGACAGGTGTCAACAAATCAAATTCTACCATTAGATGAGCAAGTTAATAACTAGACTCCAATAAAATGTTAATGACATATTTTTATTAATCAAAATAGTGAATTAAAGTTACATGAATAGTGCTGTATAAGTCCCAAAACATACTAAAGTAGATTGGAGTTAACAAATTGCCCATAGATGTGAATGTGCCCTGTAATGGTTGGCACATCATCCTGGGTTGTCTGGATTATTCCCTGCCTTGTGCCTCTAGCTTTTGGGACAGGCTCCAAACCCCCTGTGACCCCGAATAGGACAAGTGGGTGCAGAAAATAGACAGATCTTAGTCTGATGCCTTCTTAATGTTTTTATTATGGAACTCCATCTGGGATATAATACATAAAAACCCTTCTCATAAGCAGGACAAGTAAAGTTTATTTAATTGCAAGGCAGATATTTTTTGTCCAAAGTGAGTAAACAGTAAACATAACATGTTCATTTTTAAAACATAAACTGAAACCTAGTTAAGATATTATATTATTATATACTATATATTATTAATAAATTAGGTTTGACATTCCAGTTTAAAATGTATAAACTCTAATTTCATTCATGGTACAGCCTGTACAACAAATAAAGAAACATATTAAGATATTGAGGTGATGGAAAGAGGTGCATTAAAGTGCATGTGTACTTGGATACAAGGTGAACTATATCCATTGCTTGGGCACATTGCATGAAACATACTTAGCATTCTTACAACTATAAAAGCAATACTGACATTTATGGTAAAATGTATGTATATGTTTTTGAGGCAAAAGACTAATTATTCCACACCAGAGAAGAAATGATCTTTTACAGAAAAAGTATAATACCTTAACTATCTTACGATATAATTGAATTAAAAGTACTCTCACAAATTAGATAGATAGATAGATTAGCTTTTATTATATACAAAATTACAATTAGGTGTTATGAATTACACTCAGAATATGAAAGTGGTATGGTGAGTAGATGTGGCATAAATTCTAACCTACTCATCATTTTCAAACAAGAGCACTATTCAGCATGACAGCCGCATGTGACCCGCACACTGTAAGAAGGAAGCTTCATGGATACAAGCAACTTTTTAAAGCTAAAGACTAACTTTGCATCACTTGCAGAGAAAGATAGATTAGATGCACACATTTGTACTTATGAAATAATTCAAAGTTTAATAACTGAATCCTTGAGTATTAATGCTAATAAAATAATGGCTATTATTATACTCGTTGCTGTAAAAAATAATTTTATATTTTCTTGTAATTAATAGTTTACTTAATCACTTACTTGTCTGTTCATCCATTGTCCATAACAATTTATCCCATAGAGGGTTGCGGTGGTAAAAAGTATATAATACATCATACTAATGCTATGTGTGTGTGTGTGTGTGTGTGTGTGTGTGTGTGTGTGTATTAAGTAGCAATACAGGATAATTGAATGACAGTTGAAATTTTATTTTCTGTCTTGGTCACAGTTATTAGTTCGTGAAGGGCTTGATGTCATAGTTGTTTATGGGACATAAGCAGATCTTTACCCTGGACTAAAGAGAACAATGAAGGGAAGAAGCAAACTTCTTTTTTATTTATTTACTTTATTGCAGAGTTTCACACCATGCTGAGATTCACAGCCAGATTACATGCTTCCTGTGTTTTAAAGTGAGAATTATCCTCTATAAAACGTGGAACAGAAACAGGACTTGAACTGAACTGAAAGAGGAAGCATCTACATTTAAAAATGAAAAAATTGGCGCTTTTCAGTCAGTTACATTCGCCCAAACCTATATGCCTGACCTTATACAAATCTTCAATATATAGTTAATTAATCAAATATTTTTTCCACAAATGATGTGTGAAGATAACTACACCAACAGCATGCACTGGCTTTCTCATCGATAATGAATAAGTAACTGCTCACTTACCACAAATCATAATGAACACTACTATTAATAACTACTACTGTAAAAGGAGCCCTCTAATTCTCATCTTGTTTTTATTCATTCGGTCCACAAATATGATACAATACTAATCACAATTCACGTGAATAATATATTGATTTATTTTAATGTAAACTGACAAATAATCATGACAAAATGCACATGACATTTCCATTTCGTATTTATAAATATGTATGTATATATACGTATTTTTTTAATGCATGGCTAATGTTTAACTTCCCTCTTAAATTATTATACTTGTTTTTAGCCCATGTGACCTTGTCCAGTTCAGGCTGCGAGGGGGGGGGGGGTAAAGATGGCTGCCATCTTTCAGTTATCACAGTACTGTACCTTTAGAATGGACAGCATCAGCACTGTGATAACTGAAGGAGGGAAGCCCGTAGCGTCTGGCAGCGCTGCGCGTGTCAGCGGGTCTGCGGCTGCGCGCTGGCATGCGGAGGCTGCGTCCCAGGATGGCATCCCAGGACCACTGCAGTTACCCCGCACACACGTGGCCGCTGTAACGGTGGCTTCATTTAAATTCCAGCAGTAACAACATGTGTGGAGAAACTTCAGAAAGGAATGTTTTGCTTTTGCTGATTTTAAATCCTTATTGTCATCTGTTAGGGAAACGAGATTTTTTAGCAAAATACAATACAAATTAACAAAGTAGTGCTTAAAAGTTACGTAACAGCTGCAACCAGATAATACATTTTTATATTATGTTTTACTTTTAATATAAAAATTTTACTTTTAGTATATTTTAATAATAAACATATATATACACAATATACATTGTTTACGATTTCAACTGTTCAATTGATACAGCTAGAGAATTACAGCTAGAGAATTACTATAGCAAATTAATAACCTGAGTGTGGGGCACTATAACACCGCCCCCCCACCCCACCCCACCCCAC
>JAODKM010000032.1:16444808-16461640 GCA_026780845.1 Petrocephalus sullivani | reverse complement strand
ACCCGACCATACATATACACAACCCGACCATACATATACACAAACCCGACCATACATATACACAAACATCACATTACGGGGGGGTGGACAGGTCAGGAAGACGGGATGTAGGAAGAACAGAGAAAACAGAATTACATAGATTATATGTATATAATATAGAATTATATAGAATGTAAGTGTGCAGTATCAAATGGAATGGTGAATCAAAATGCAGTAGTATACTCAGTTTTTTTTATTGGCAGCAGAGGTGTGTGACTAAGAATTTGCGTGGATTTCGGTGGGGTGCAGGTTGGTTGATGGATGCATGCGGAATGCTCCTGGTGGGGTGACGCTATTGGTGTTTGTTGTTTCTTGCCTGGTTAAGATGATTGATGACTTTGGGATAGAAGTTACTTCTCAGCCTGTGAGTGCAGGAATGAACCATCCTGTAGGGCTTTCCAGAGGGCAGGCGTGTGAAGACGTGGTGACAGGGCTGCCTTGGATGCTCTCTGGAGGCTTCGAGTGCTGTAGGGTGCTCTGTCCTCCAGAGTTGGCAGTTGGGTCCTGGTGACCATGACAGATACAGAGTAATTTAGAGATTTAGAGTAAAGGAGGTTGGTGTTTAATAAACAGTAGCTCTTTAAAGCGGAATAGCTTGTGGCTAGTCGATCATATTTCTCTGAGTGTTCAACAAATGCAGCTGACACTAAGACAGCTTATGATTTATTCTTTGGGGCATTCAGAAAAGTCTTGATTAAAGCCTTATGTTAATAAAAAAATGAAATGAGCTGGAGCCTAAGGCGGCTTGTGTGTGTAGCTGCAGTGCTGACTTGCAGACAGAAAGTAATGTGTGACCTTATTAAGCAGAGTGGGGAGTTATATGGGAGTGTAACTAGAGTGCTGTGTGTTTGGACTGTAACCGTTAAAGTCAAATCTGCAACGGCGTTAAAGTACAAGGTGTGGGAGTAAGGGAGCATGCAGAGTAAAGTCTGCAAAACATCGAGATGCGATGCAAGTCAAAATGGACTAGGACAAAGGGACTCCATGGGCCAGAAATCCGTGCCCATGTTCGGAAGCTTGTTGGTCTGAATCCCATGGTTGGCAAAGGTATCGTGTCACGGTGGGCCCATCAGCAAGGCTCTTAATCCTTAAACTGCTCGGGGGGGCAGAAAGTAACCTCAGGTGTTGCTTTCACCTTCGTGTGTGGGGAGGTTTGCATAGATGACATTTGGGGATCGAAATGTCCCCAAAATGTGGTAAAACCTGAAATTTACTTTTGGGGACATTTTTTTCAGATTCATTTGGATAATTTCAGTTTTATAAAAATCTGTGAATGCGATCAAAAAAGTAAAAATGCCAAAAGTTTGGTTTGGTTACTTATGGTTAAGGGTAGGGCTGGGTAGGGCTTAAGGGAATGGTGATTGGGATTAGGGTTTTTCCCATTGAAATGAATGCACAATCCTCATTTACATAAGTACACGGGTCTGTGTGTATGTGTGTATGTGTATATGACTCTTACAGGAGAGAAAGATAGGATACATACGATAACTAAAGAATTCCTATGTTCCTGTGCTTGTACAATGGTGACTGAGGTATTGACATTATTAAATGCAAAGTAGTTTAGTCTGGTAGTGTGATTGTCCGCCATTTTTATTATTACGTATAAGGCAATGAGACACAAGAGCCTGTAGCCGTGGATGATGTGAGAAGATGAAAAGAATGATTGACAACTTTTTCATAAAGAATGTTAAGTTAAGGCCTGATCCTTCCAAAAGTCATAACAAATGTTCTGACATGTAGCCAGGGGGGAAGTGTATACATTTCGAAGAGAGTGGCTTGACCAGTCTCCCTGGCTAAGATACGATAAAGCCGGTAATATAATGCACTTACTGTATAGATTTACTGTAAAGAGTGTGGGAAGCCCATGGCTGGCAATAGTGCATTTCTGACTGGTTCTAATACATTTCGAATTGAAATGCTGAAAAAGCACGATGCATCTATAAAACACATTATATGCCGCGATAAATGTACTGCCCAGGTGGCTTTAACATAAACCCGACGTACAGCAATGACGTTACGTGCGCCCAGTTTATAGGAGACATCGCAGATACATTGGTGTTAAATGCGATGCGGTCGAAAATTTGGTGCGCCTAACTTTTGTACTGGTGCACCTAAGAGGAAAAGTTTGCCGCACCAATGCAACCAGTGCAAAAAGTTAGTCTAGAGCCCTGATAGGGGCTGGCAGGTGGTGTAGTGGTTAGGGACGCAACTGCGTAATCGGAATATTGTCAGTTCGAGTCTCCGACCCGCAAGTACCGCTGAGGTACCCTGAGCAAGGTACCGTCCCCAAGCACTGCTCCCCGGGCACTCACATAGCTGCCCCCTTCTGTGTCACATTGTCACATGGGTTAAAAGCAGAGGACACATTTCGTTGTTGCGTGCTGTGGTGCGTCAACAATGGCGATTAATCACCTTCAATTCGTCTCTTATTCTCACAGCACTGCAACGGAGCAGAGAGTCTGAAGACCTTTGTAACAGTTATAAGGAGGCTAGTGCTCTAGTAAGAGAACAGTAGGAAGGCTATTTGTGTCAAAGCAGAGTTAATCAATCAAGTGAAAAGGGAAAACAGAAGTGATGAATCCATATGAGGAAGGATATTGCTGCATAACTGCACCAAAAGCCTCTGCTCGTCTTAAAAGATTTCCCTACACTGTTAGGTCAGGGGCACTTTGTGTTTCTGATTGTGGATTTTATTTTTACCTTTAATTTATGTCAGGGGCGGCATGGTGGTGCAGTGACTTGTACTATTGCCTCACACCAGGACCAGGGTTTGAGTCTCTGCGTGTCATGTTCTCTGCCTTGCCATCTTAGCACCTGGGGTAGGCTTTGGATCCCTGCCACACCCTGCATAGATAAAGTCGGTGTATTCATTTATGTCTGTATAGAAGATGGCAGACTGGACGGCTGTCATAGCAGTTTCTCATCTCCCGGGGTGTGGCATTCGATTCTCGTCCCTGGCTCAGTGTGTGTGGTCCGCGAGTACTTCCTGTGCTTGTATGGGCCTCATTGTACAGGCCAGTAACCAGTAACACATGATTAAGTGCTGTACCTCAGCTGCTCATGGGGTGATTTAACATCCAACCGTGTGCCCTGCAATGGACTGGCCGGTGTGTCCTTCATACCCAGTGCATCCTGGGATAGACTGCAGGCTCACCCCCGTTCACTGCCTGGTTATGTAAAATGGGTAACTTAAGGTTAATCTATGATGAAGGTCTGTATTACAGTTTTGTTTAACAGAAAGGGCATCTGATTGTACAACAGCCTGGCGCCACAAAGTTGACCTATGTTTGTCACCGTCAGGTCCAAAGGGATCCTGCACTCCTTCTCTGGGACTGAGACAAACAAGATCTGGCCCTACATCAGCTCCCTGCTCACTACCAAGATTCCCGAGGTGCAGAGCGGTTCACAGGCACTGCCCCTTCACAGCCAGACACAGTAACTGCTTTGGTGCGCGAGACAGTGGGACAGAATATGCTCAGTACAACACGGTAAAGCCCCAGATGTAAAACTCACCATGCATAACAAGCAGGAGCAAATAAAAAAAAACCCAATAAACAGTCACTTAGTCCTTTATTATGAAATTCACTGAACAGTGACTTAGTACCTTACACTTAACAGTGCGTAACAATAGTATATTATGCAAGAAAACTTACACAACCAAAAAATGGCGCACTGTAATACCATATTTCTAGTGCATTACAATCAATGTTTTATGCAGTTGGAAAACTTAAAATATTTGAAATACAAGTTTATAAGCTACGGTCTGTGTTAAAAAATCTTCCAGAACTGGATTAGGAGATAGTTAGGTAAAAAAATTTAATTAGTATTTTTTTGCATGTTGGTTAAGAATGAGCAGCTGTCACTGAAGAGATTTTGCTGTTTCTATAAATAAGTGTGCACGTGAAATGATGTGGTCAGAGTAAGTTCTGGTGGGGAGCACACTGTAATAAGATTCTGATACTGTTTCTGTGTAAAATGAAGATGGATGATTTTCTTCTGTTTCATGTTCTGCATATTCATTGTTCTTACATTTTTGTTTTGCTCTGACCTACAATGTTGCTGATTTTTGTGAGGAAAAATTGTTTTTGATTTCTGAAATGTCTGAAATCATTGTGTACTTTTGATGCGCTTATTAGAATTTCATAAATTTCAAGAACTAAAGATGTTTAAACTTTTAGGGACCATTATGAAGATGGAATTTGTCTACTGGTTGTAGTGTTGCTTGCTAATGGCTTTACATTTAACCAAAATTAAACTACATTGCAAGAAAAGTGTTGGATTATTGTTAAATTTTCTACTTTAAATTAATGCTGTTCATTGCTTTCAACACCTTTAAACCGCAAAGACACTTCAAAGACAGAACATTCTACTGCTATACAGACCATTTCATTTGTTAAGCTAAAACATGTGCTTATAATAAATGCATTTAAATGCATGTATTTACAGTTAATTTTATTGCCTATAAGAATTGTAGAATAAGTTGTAATTTTTGCTGTACGTTGTTTTCATCAGTCCAACAATCATCAGCTAATAAATATTTTGTCAAAAATCTGTCTTTTTATAAAATCAGACTTTCATCAAAATATAACTGGCTAAGGGGGAATTTCAGTGAAAGTCAATCATTCTGCAAGTTGTTTACCATGCTAGACTTCATTTTCTTGAGCAAGAACTCAGTATATTTTCTCGCAGATCTCATCCAATATCTTGCCATTATATATCATTTTTTGACTGTACTTCTTGGCGATGTCTAAATTAATAGTACTTAGAATTTCTATGCCGTAGGTGTGACATGGATTCTGGGAATCCGGAAGACAATGGGTTTAATGAGTGACAGCAGATGGCATGAAATGGTAATCAAGTTTCACAGGGATGCCTAGAACTTTGGGGTTCAAAAATGAAGGTGATGTTAATTTTGTGCTGAATTTCACTTTTAAACTTTAAGTAATCAAGGGCCATATTAAGAATATATTTCACAACTAATATAAACATGGATTTTAAAGATTTTTTTATGAAACGCTACATTTTTATAGCTAAAGTTTCGTTGTCATTTGCATTTTCTGTGTTTACACGGGTAACACATTATTAGGGCGATTGTGGATGACTAATCTTCCAGATTCCTCCCGACTCGCCGAAAATGCCCAAAGCATTTTTAACTAGATATGAGCAGATATTTGCCTAACTGAAGTTTTAAAAGTCTGCATAAAATCTGCGCACAGGTTTCTACTTACAAGGTCGCCCAGTACAGTCCTCAGAGCCTAATCACTACTTATGGTGAATAATAAAATTTTTAAAAGCCTCGGGTGTGTCGCTAGGTTTTTCTGTTGCTGCTTTCGCTTTACATAGGTCTAAAAGCTGGTGGGCTGTTTGCATCAGGCTGGGCGCCCCATCATCAAAGGAGTCCCCCCTGCAGTCAGATCCGCCCTACTCGGCATGGTGACTCCGGTTCCGCGAATCTAATCCGCTCCGCGTTTTCACACGCTCCGTGACGCCGGGATCGCCCGTCGCTTGCCGTGATTTTTGACGGCGGCCTTTCATGATGACTCTGCCGCAAATTGCACTTTCCTCTCCGGTGCGAAGCGCTGCCGTCCCGCGATCGGTTTTAGGACAGAGAAAGGGATGAAAGCGCGATGAAACAGGGAGCCTTCTAAGGTACGGCAGGGGGAACATGGCACATTGAAACGCCGTCCGCGTAGTTTAGCAGGCCGGATCGATGATAAGCGACTGACGCCGTCTGCCAGCCTGCATATCGCACTCCTTTGCAAATTTAGCCTTTGGTTGAATCAGCATTTTAGAACTGTTTTTGTCGCTGCAGACCCAATAACGGATTATTGGTGGTATTTAATATTCCAATTAATATTTAATATTTAAGAATAAAAACAATGTTCTCTGTCAGATGCCAGCCTGGGGTGGAGGGATGATTGCTTTTTGAAATTCACTTTATAGAAGTCATTTTATGTTTGCACCAGTACACCAGCTGATGTGTCCAGCGGTTCATCTAACATTATTTAATGAAAATGATTCACCGTGACAAGCCCTTTAACTGAAGCCTCAAACTGACTCAGTCTGGCAAAATATTTTACCTTTCTTGATATTGGGCTTATTTTAATGTTACCACGGTTGTCGTGACTGTGTTTTTTTATTTTAGTTTTTTGGCTGTTGGAATATTTCTCAATCGTGAACTTTGTGTAGGCCTAGCTGCTTGGTTTCCATGGTAACGGGGCGATATGTACCAGATAAGGAACTTGGTTATTCAAAAACTTTACAAACGGTCTGCTAAATTGTTCATTTGGCCTACACAGTCAGAGATTTAATAGTATGTTCATGGAAGACTTTTAGAATGACAGCACAATTCAGTACATTAAATTGTCTTTTCCTTCTCTAGTATCAGAAGTGGCAATATCTATCATGTACAAAGTATGTACAGTTTTAAGCCATCAACACATTTATATGCAATATAATTATAAAAAAACGTACATGATCCCCTGTAGATTTAACACCTGATAACTATTCCCAAAAATGTGTGCGCATAAATTCATTTTCTAACAGTGTATGGGGTGGTTGATTACCTGGATTTCCTGTAAAGTGAGTTGTTTAGGAGATACCTGTACCTAAATTTTTCAGTGTTAATAAATGTGTATTCTGTACCAAAAAAGGTACAGTGGAAACCAATTACAGTGATCAACCGCTTATTCGGATCAAAAAGCTTGGAACAGAATCAGTCCTATGCAAACACTGTTCAAATAATTCGCTGATAGTAATCAAGAAGTCCGCTTATAGTGTTCAGTAAAACGATTTTTACAAAGTCTAAAATTACGATATGGTCGTTCTTTGTTCATTTTTTACTTGACGCTGATTGGCCCGCTTTGCCTCGCGGTAACCCACAACTTCCGGCTATCAGCCTGAGGGTAATGTCGCGTGCACGGTAATCATGACGGGCAAAAGGAAGTCGTTTTCCCTTAATGACAAGCGTAGGCTCATCGAAGCTTACGACAAACTGCCAAAGATGAGCCAACGAGGCGCGGCGACGGAACTCGGCGTCCCCCAGGCCACCCTGTGCAGTCTGCTGAAGCGGCGAGAAGCAGTCCTGGCCGCTAATGGCGACAGGAAGCGAAAGCGCATGCGCAGGGGGAAGGCGCCTATTGTGGAAGCCGCGCTGGTGAAGTGGATCGATAGCGCGCGCTCGCGTAACGCTCCCCTGAGCGGGCCCTTGGTGAGGGAGAAGGCGGGAGAGCTGGCCGCGAAGCTGGGGGAGGACAATTTCAAAGTCTCCATCGGCTGGTTTGAGCGATTTAAGAAGAGAGAGAACATTGTTTTTAAGAAAGTGGCCGCGCAGGCCGCCGAGGCTGCCGCGGTGTCCCGCGATGAATGGCGGGCGGGCCGCTGGCGACAGATGCGGCGGGAATACGCGGAGGAGGACATCTGGAATGCCGCGGAGAGCGGAATTTACTTCCGAGCCCTGCCACACGGTGCCCCGACCCTTAAATCTGACGGTAAAGGGGGTGAGAAGAAACCTACGGAAAGGATCACGGTTCTCTTCGCCTGTTCTGCCGCTGGGGAAAAGAAGGAACTTTTCGTCGTGGGCAAAAGTCAGAACCCGCGCTGCTTCGAGCACGTGCACACGCTGCCTGTGCGGTACGCGGCCGGGGCTTCTGCCTGCATGACTCGCAGTCTCTTTGTGGAGTGGCTGGAGGAGTGGGATTGCAAACTGGGCCGAGAGAGAAGGAAAATTCTGCTGCTTGTGGACCAGTGTCCAGCGCACGATGTGACAAGCGCTACACTGAGGAACATCCGAGTTGAGTTCCTGCCAAAGGACACTACCTCCATTCTCCAGCCATGTGACCAGGGGATCATCAGAACAGCTAAAGCATATTTTCGCAAGGAGATGGCCCGCACTATACTGCAGCAGATTGATGAGGGGAGCCGAGTTGCTGCTGTAGACATAGCCAAAAGAATCAGCCTCCTGGATGCTGTTCTCATGCTACGGGATGCCTGGGCTGATGTGGGGGCCTCCACAATAAGGAATTGCTGGAGGAAAGGAGGTCTGGTCATGTCACCAAAGGAGGAACCGAAAACTGTTGATCCACCTGCGGAGATCAGCACAGAGGTGTTTGAACAGTGGATTGCAGCTGATGACAGTAGTGCTGTATCAGAGATTGTTACCGACGAGGACATCATTGCGGCGGTAAGAGAGGACTTCGGTATGGGCGTCAGTACCGGCAAGGAGGAGGAGGATGATGACGGAGATGAGACCACTGTGCCATCCCCTGCAGAGATGAGGAATGCAATCCGCATTTTAAAGATTGGTCTGCTGCATGCGGGTTTCAACAATTTTGAACTGTTGCATCACTTTGCAAAAGAAGTGAACTTGGTTTTGGACAAAACCATGATCCAAGCAACGATGAGCAATTTTGTGAAATGACACAAATCAGAGCTGACACACAAAACCGAGGTAGCCCCATTTTTTTGTTGTTGATACTGCGGAAAATTTTATGAATAAGTCTGATTTCAAATTAAGCTATCTTTTCAGCATTGATAGCCTACGGTTTATTTTCACTTCTGTTAAAAATTGAGAAATGTGTTAAAAGCTGTGGACTGTATTTGCACTACTGATGCCCAGTACTGTGTTTTGTAAACTGCACAACATATTTGTTTTAGGCCTAATAATGATTTCAGTTAAATTATTTTGTTTACAGTACTGTACTAGTGTATTTGAATTATACACAGTTCAGTAATTTGTTGTACAGTACTGTAATTTGAAAAGCATTCCTCACTCTATTTTGAGTCAGTAAAATTCAGTATATAGTTACACTAAGCTTCATTGCGTTATATTAATGTAATTCATATACAAATGGCAATCAGATGGTAATCTGCCTGAGAAATAAAGACAAAGGAAAAATATTTTATAATGATCATCCACTTCTACTGATTGATTTCACTTGGTAGACCTGATCGCTATAAGAGGTTTCCATTGTATGTTCTCTTAGCTTTTCTTATTTATTTGGTACAATTCAGGGGATATTTTGATGATATTCGATATTGTTATACAAAATATAAGTTATTAAATCTCCTTTAACAGAATCGTTTGTCATGTGGATTCAGTTTCTAGGCAAAATCTATTATAACAGGTTCAACTGCATCTATCTGATAAATCGGCCAAATTGGGCATACTAGCATTGGGAGTATAAACAGGGGCATTTTGCATGCTCCACCAATGATGGCTTGGGTTCTATGTTTGATAACCACTGCTGAAATTAAAATGTACATTTACAAAGACTGGTTCTATGATTTCTTCCCTGGAGTGACTGTGGATTCTGGTGTAGATGTTTTATGTGTTACTATTCGTGCCCACATCCTGGAAATATAGTTACTGATGTGGGACTGAATAATGTCCTGTCCTCTGAAGTGTCTTTACATTTTCCCACTTAGCAAAGAAGTTGTCTATTGCCTATGTAAAACGCATGTCATCTTATGACAGTTTTCAGAAAATGGTGTGATATGCATGTCTATGAAGTTCTTATATGGATGGCCCTTAAGAATTTGTTGATCCTGTATGTCTTTAACAGTTTCTTGGCTACACCATGTGAATTAAAAACATACTTGTCTGTTTGGTCTTTGACATTCCTCGGCACCTACTTGTTACATAATGAAGTTTGTGTTCGTTTTTGACATTCTTTTATTAAGGTGCCCTGTATTTGTTACTAAAATGTGATCGTTGATTAAAGCTAGCAAATAGTTACTTTGTAAGCTACTTATGGCCAAATAAATAATGATGTAACTTTCTATAAGAGTCATAAAAGAAAAAAATACATTTTGTTTTTGTAAGATTATGCTTGCCTTGCCATTCAGTTGTAATTTTGAATTACACAAAGTTACACATGATGTAGATGCAAAGCCATTAACTTAGTACTTCTACACTCAAAAAAATGCATCTATGCTGAGTGAACAGAATGGGTGCGTCACACCTCCAGGGTTCTGGGTTTGAATCCCACCTACATTCTGGGTATGTGGACTTGCTCTCCCTGTGTTGTGTGGGTTTCCTCCGGGTAGGCCTGCTCCAGTTTCACCCAGCAGTGCCAAGACACACAGTTGGGCTCTCATAGTGGAAAAGCACACTGCCCACATAGTCCTAAATGTTGCAGTGTGTACCACGCCATGTCGGGTGTACGGGGAAGGCAGTGCATTTCCTTTCACTGTTTGTCTCAGTGGATACTCCTTGGTGATTTTTACCTTATGGAAGCCCAGGCGATGCATAAACATGTTCGGGAATAGGCCTACGCTGAAGAAAAGAAGATCGCAAGTGAAATGGTAACTCGCTTAATTACCCAAGGTGTTTGATGTATTACATTTTATAAGCCCACATACATTCCACTTTCCCTGTATGACAACTGTCCTGTCTGACAAACGTGGACTTATCATTTAACAGCGTTTTTTTTACACGCTACGCGACAAGCGGTCTTTTAATTCCCGCAGACACCAAAATAATCCCCGTCCTAAAATAACGCTTAGCCCACCCCTCCGGCCCCGCCCTCCTCATAACAGGCGGTCTTAAGTCACCTATAGCCGGCATGGCATTGTCGGCTCTGGCCTCCATCCAGCGCCAAGCCTGGAGAGGGACTGGCCGCCTCCCCTGCGCCGTGTTGTAGCCTAAATGCGACTCCGATAAGCGAGACCGGCAGCGATCGGCTGTTTTATTTAGAGGGTGGCTTTATATCGGGGACCCGTCGGGGGGATACAGCCGCATCGCCCTTTGTTATTAATGCGATTTGCACGTTTTGACCATGAGCCTGCTGGGTGGCTACAGGAAGAAGACCGGCTATGGGTGCGATGGATACGAGTCGTTGCAGCTGGTGGACAGCAGCGGCGATCTCGGTAACGGGGAGCGCGGCGGCGGCGGCGGCGGCTTCTCGGCCACGGGCAGCCCGGCGCCGAGGGCGGTCTCCGTGAGACCCGGCGACTGCAGCACCATGGACAGCTCAGGTAAGGGACCCGGCGGGAGCGCGCTCTGCCGCTGCCATGTCCCTTAATGCATGATATAAAGTTTGCAACAATAATAACGATCTTTATGATGATGATGGTAATTATAATAGGCCAGATGATACTTCTCACGCCGATCCCGGTTTAATGGTGTTAAACGTATTGCAGTGTCCCCGTTGGTGGCATATATACGTACTGCTGTGTGTATCGGGCTGCATCGGGAACATGGATTGCTTATTTAAGGAGTGTTGCATGCCTTTCCCGGGGGGCTGCTCCAGGTGGGGTCTCGGCAGCCTATTTATTAAAAGGCACTGTTTCGTGGCCACGCTGCAGTGCGCTGGAAAGAGAATGGGCTCCCGGCGCATCCCTCTCCGCCTGAGCCGGGATAGAGATGGTGGAGGGTGAGGGGGTGAGGGGGATAGGATATGGTTTCAGGTGAGCGTCCCCCCCCACCACCACCCCGGTCCGGGGCGCCGCAGACCGGCCGGCCACAGCATGGCTCGGTACCGCAGGCGCGGCGTGTGGAGCAGAGCTGCGGCAAAGGCCGGCGTGTGGCGCAGTCTCCGGTTGGTCTCTCTATCATACGGCCTTGTGCTTGTTAAACGGCTCTCTTTTAATAGGTTTAACTTTGAAGGACACGCTTATATCATGCATTAAACTCGTAGAACGGGGGTGGGGCGGCAATGCGATGGTTCCGATCCTGTAATGATTGCTCTAATCTGATTACTGCAAAAAAAGGAAACAAACTGCAGTATGTATTCAATTCAGTGTAATTGCTTTGTCTCGAGGGGGTTAGAAATTTTGTACTGTATATGTTTCCTATGTAACAATGACAGACATTATGTGAAAAACGCAACCTATTATAATAGATTAGAATTATTATTTAACAATAATAACATGTATCACAAAAAATGAATATTTTGCAGAAACATCACTTGTCAGTTTGCATCCTAGTATAAATTATAAGTAAAGAGGCCCCCCCCCCCCCTCCTCGCCCAGTGCCCCCACTATCAAACTCTCTCCTAACACAGATGCTAAAACCGCAGCACAAATGGCCTCCTCTTCCACCCCAGGTGAGATGCTTTGAGAACGTGAGGCCTGGTCCGTTCTGATGATTTATTGATGTCAGCAGGTAGGGTCACATGCAGTAAGTTTCAGAGGCCTTTGTGCTCTGAGCATGAAAGGGGCTTCCTCGAGTTCAGAGCAGGGGCTCGGAATACATCCATGTGAGTGACTTTGTGGGGGCGTGGGGTCCAGCCCAGATCGGAGTGGGCTCTCTGATGCTGGATGACAGATGGACACTTAAAATTTTTGGGGCGAGGGTAGGAGTTTTGGGATGGAAGAGCTTTTTATGATGGAACTTTTGATCATGAGAGAAGGTCTAAGATGGAAAGTGGTCTATATAAGAACCTGAAAAAGAGCTGAAGAAGGCATTGTTCCCTTTACTTGCTGTCTCATACCTTGTATGGGTATAGGTGTCACTAGGTATCTCTGCCAGATGTGTGACAGCGTTTCCTTGGATACTAAGATGTGCGTCTGTAGGCAAACCCTACATGGGCATACAGGCTGTTCACGGAAGGGTCTGGGGGGGGGGGGGGACTCCTTTTGTTTGCCATCCCCGCTTCTATGCAGACTTACCATTTCCGTGCTGATGATCATTCAGATGCAAGCAGACGCAGACGGATGCTTCTGCAGCATCTTGGCGAGATGCTTAATGGTCTTCAGTTATGTGGGCAGCAGAGCTGGCTGCTTTGTGCAGAGGCCCCCTGGGAGGCATTTGATACTGATACAGAGTCATCCAGTCTGTAGAGGGTGAGCCACGTGGGGGGTGGTGATGAGCTCTCCGTACTGAAGTGTTCCTCTGACTCAACTTCACGCTCTCTTGCTCTCTCTGAGTGGTTGACTGGCGTGGCTAAGTTGTGATACCGTACCCTGAATGACTCAGAAAGAGATTATCTTTAAATGACCAAACTATACTCTTATCAACTCATAAATAGATGATGTATAAATGATCAAACTATACTCCTGTCAAGTCATAAAGAGATGTGGTATAAATGATCAAACTATACTCTTATCGACTCATAAAGAGATGATGTATAAATGATCAAACTATACTCCTGTCAAGTCATAAAGAGATGAAGTTTAAATGATCAAACTATACTCTTATCGACTCATAAAGAGATTATGTATAAATGATCAAACTATACTCCTGTCAAGTCATAAAGAGATGATGTATAAATGATCAAACTATACTCCTGTCAAGTCATAAAGAGATGAAGTTTAAATAATCAAACTATACTCTTATCGACTCATAAAGAGATGATGTATAAATGATCAAACTATACTCCTGTCCAGTCATAAAGAGATTATGTATAAATGATCAAACTATACTCTTATCATATACTCTTATTCTTTTCATTATTGTTGTTTTTTTATGCATTTTACTTCTTCATTTTTATTTCTATTCTGTACACATTTTTCATGGTTTTAAGATGTTTTTTGTGTTTTATATCAGTTTTATGCATTTTAGCTATTATTAATAAACCTTTAAAAAGGAAATTTCCTTCATCTAGCTTTTTTCAAGTGACAAATGACTTTGTGTGAAATTAGTTATTATAGAGAAGCGACGTAAAGTTGAGTTTGCCGTAAGCCGGAGCGGCGTAAGGCGGGGTATGACTGTGTCATACTCTACTATGACTATGATAATGAGATGGCATTTAAAGTATCACACTATACTCTAATTGACTCATAAAGAGATGATGTTTGAAGTATTACACTATACTCTGACTCATAAATAGATCATGCTTAATTTGTCATAGTAAATTCTAACTGACAGATAAAGAGATGTTAAATTAAATGAGATGTTAAGTTAAATTTGTGATGTTATTTTCTGATTCCTAAAGAGATAGATTATAGTGAAATGAGAATCAGTAGCCTATGGATTTGTGATTGCCCTGATGTTACAGTCTAATGTCCTGCCTAATGACTATTAGAACATCCGGTAGCTTTATGCTTATGCAGAAATGACACAGGTTGGTCCATGTACGTTAAATACAATGTATATGTGCTCAAGTCTGCTTGTTACAGTAATGCTTTTCTGATGTGTGGAGAACGTTTCACAGGTTCTGCTCCAGCCCATCTAATTTCCTTGGTACACAGATATAGCACATTGCTGGCCTATATTTTTGTCCTTACCCTCGTTCCTCATTGCCCATTGCGATTTTGGCTTGGATTTATTTGGACACATTAACCTAACCTGCAGAGTTCATGTGCTGATGAGCTGTATAATGGAGCTTCTACAAGGACGCGCAGTTAATTATTATTATTACTGCTTTTGAATTTGTAATCGGTACGTTTATTTGTTTTTGTTTTAAATCTCTGTTTATAGAATGTCGGAGTTCCAGATTCTACCAAAAAGTGGAGCAAAGTGCAGGAACTGTAGGTTCTTATGTTCTTTGGGAGTGTATGATCAGATTTAATATCCACTGAGTTGGTATAAAATTCTTGTAACAGGTTCTTCAGGAACTTCAGGAAGACAAGAGGGGGATAGTGGCAAAGGTTTGTCGTGATTTATACTACAGACCACAGCAAGATCTTTGTGTTTCACTGGTAAATGTAGAGAATTGAATACATCACTGAATGGCATGTTGCTCAATGTTGACCATCTCATGGTCCTCATTGACATGTTGGTGTCAGCCCATGAGCTCTGTCCTGGCCTTCAGTCTGCTCACTCTAAGGCACTTCACCTCCAGATATGGATGCCAACTATGGCGGTGGCCTTCTGGACATGGTGAAAGGGGGAGCGGGCAAGTTCTTCAGCAACTTCAAGGACAACCTGAAGGACACCTTGAAGGACACCTCCACCAAAGTCATGCACCAAGTTGCCACGTAAGTCCTGTCCTATATCGAGTTTGATGACAGCACCCGTAGTGAATCCTCCATTGATGGCCACTGATGGCTGCAAAGTAGATATCACACTGACAAGACGAACCAAGAGCACTTCCAATTGTCACTGAGAACCTCGAACATTGGCCTGTGGAGATATGGAAGTCCTCAGCATAGCGCCATGAAGGCATGGTTCCTCTGGAAAACTGCAGAGGAGCTGTTCGTATGTCCTGGGGGAGCCGTCAGTATGAGAGCCGCAGTGGAAAAGTGGAATTAGGGAAACGAGGAGGTGTTTGACTGGAATTGTCCATAAAGCAGCAGGTGGGGAGGGGGGGGTGGGAGTGATTAGCAGACTGTGCTTCTGCACTGCAAGGAGGCATTCATTTCAGCACATAGGAGCGTCGTGGGCCTCATGGAAAGCGCTCCTGATGTAACCTGACTCAGCGTGGCCACGCCCACCCCACTGCCAATGTTGTGCAATATTGATGGTGCCACCAGGTTGAGCTGCAGTCCGGTGGGTCTGAAGTGCAGCTGAAATGTGTCATGGCTAGGGAATTAAACAGCAGATCCTTCTGGTCTGCCAGATGGTTACTGCTTGGTTAATCCGTATGGGTCCCACATTTTCCCATTTTGCTGCAGAATTACTTTATGTCACGGTTGGTCACGTATACCGTGGGTGGGGTGGGCGGCCTCTAGACGCCAGTTTTCTCTTCCCTCAAAGGATGTCTCCAGTGGAAATGTCACCTGTCTCCTTTCAAACCTGCCGGTGCCCCCTCCCGCACACACCTCCCACAGACATCCTAGGTGCGCGACAGCGTGTCTGTCTGTCTCGGTCGACGAGGCGCTCGGCTGAGTCACACCCATTACTGGCCGGTTGAGGCGTGAGCTGTTAATTTCCCATGATGCTTGGCGGGGTCCGGCCCAGATGTGACAAGCACATTCTGCTCGATAGGCCACGGGACCAGGCTATCCCATCAAGTCTGTGAATGAGGCCAGTATCGCTGAAGTACTCGCAACTTAACCTCAGGTTACCCCCCCGCAGGCGGGGGAACGCTATAGGCTCAGGGGCGGGGGGGGGGGCACTCGAGTGGGGGATCATTAAATGGAGCAGACTCACACCTGCTCCCCCGCGTGGGCTGCTGGGCAGGCGTGCCCAAATACACAGAGCCCCTTATTCTTGTGCTCTTATCTTCTCCAGCTTAATCCTACTTCGTGCATGTAGCTCCTGCGGCATAACAAGTGGAGCGTGCTGCTAACAACCCAAAGGTTGTGGGTTTAAATCCCAGGGAGCACGCATAAATTGTAACTCCGCCCTTTATTTTTTTTTACAAAAGCTTCAGATAAATGAATTGGAGACTGTCCAGTTTATCTACAAAAGCGGTCACTGTACCTTTAAATTAGCGTAACGTTTAAATATTTATGTCTTATTAGGTCATGGTGCATGGTGTTATATTTGACTACAGCCACATGCTTTGGGGCTTTAATTCGCTCTTAGAGCGACTGGAGCAGGCAGCATGTCATGTGTTATAATGTGACTGTTTTCAGCATCCAGACCGAAGGCAGATCTGCGACCAGTGCAGAAAAGGATCTATCGTCCCTTACTGATATATTTTTATCAATTTCACTTGTTTGGAAATAGAGTATTTGCGTTTATATCCGCAAAAATAGAGCTGTGAAGAAAATACCATCTTTTCCCTTGAAGCTTTTGCTTCTGATCCGGAAACACTGCCTGGTTTACTAGTATAATATTGTCCTACATTTTTTGATGAAAACACTCTAAAATCTCGAGTTGTGTGCAGCACCCCCAGTCCTTTATTTTTCGCATCATTAAGCAGGTGTGTTTGCAGTTCACACCCCCGCCAGCAGATGGCAAGCTCACATGCTGTGGGCTACATGGCATCACCGTGAGAGATTACGATGGGACTGTCATTGAA
>JAODKM010000032.1:16418878-16444708 GCA_026780845.1 Petrocephalus sullivani | reverse complement strand
TGTCTCTATGGCAGAATATAGCAGCAGTACTCACGGCTATGTCTCTATGGCAGAATATAGCAGCAGTACTCACGGCTGTGTCTCTATGGCAGAATATAGCAGCAGTACTCACGGCTATGTCTCTATGGCAGAATATAGCAGCAGTACTCACGGCTATGTCTCTATGGCAGATTATAGCAGCAGTACTCACGTCTATGTCTCTATGGCAGAATATAGCAGCAGTACTCACGGCTATGTCTCTATGGCAGAATATAGCAGCAGCACACACGGCTATGTCTCTATGGCTATGTCTGTCTCACTGCAGAAAAAAAACAGACAAACTGTTGTGCACCCCATAATATTCATTTTGGTTTAATGTGTTAACCCCAAATAAATATACCCTTGCATTTAAATTATTAACAGGTGTCCCCACCAGTATCAAACTTTCTCCTATGTCCTTGCAAACTGGGATGGTCACCTGACTCAGAGACTCTTTGCGGACACCCTGCCACCCGCTAGGATGGAATATCCATGCACTTATTTGAATGGACACAATATTTCAATGGTTCTCGACCCAGTCCTCAGCGTCTCCACCCAGACCACTTTTTTTTGTCCCGTCCCTGCGAACTTGTCTTTACCTGCCAGATAATTGTAAATCCTTCGATTACCTGGCTCAGCCGTGCAGGGGGTGGAATAGAACAAAACGTTGACTGGCTGAGGAGGGGCCTGAGAACGGGGTGGAAGATCATTGGAGCACAGAAGCAGCTGTCTTCGCAGAACCTGGCTGAGAGAGAGTCCGCGGTCGCTTTCTTTATCTGGCCTTCCTGTCTGCAGTGTGTCAGGGTCGGTGCCGCTTCGTGTCCCTTCCCTGTTTTGACCAGCAGGTGGCAGACCATTCTGTTCGCTCTTCTGTCATATAGGCCCTTAGCCCAAGTGTGTTCCCTTTGCTCCCTGAATCACAACATAGCTGACAGGGTTGAGCATTTAGCTCAGAGACTGTTTACCCTCTGGTTGTGGGTTTGAGGCTGGCCAGAGACCAGCCACACCCGTTTTGTTTTGTTTTTTGGTCTTCCTTTTTCCATAGTGTTTGTTATTAGTTATCTTTGCTTCTGTTTTCTATTCTATTTTCGCTTTGTTGATTTTTTCTCTTAGTTCCCTTTCAGTTTTTTTCTAGTATTGCTAGCCCTCTGTGTTTGTTAATGTTCCTTAGTTCCTGCACATGTTAATTGTAAGTTTTTTCACCTGTGGCTTGTTGTCCCATGACTTTGGTGACTGGTTGTTTTTGGTTTGTTCCACGCCTGATCTCTGTTAGCCCAGTTTCCTGTGCAGATGTAAGTGACTGCCCTCTAGCTGTTGCCCTGTGGCTGTCGTTCTGTATGTTTGTTCCCTGTCATGTTTTGTAGTTTATTTCCTGTCAGTTTTCCTAAGTACCTCCATGCCTTCAGTATTGTGTTCACAGTGTTGCTTTCTGCCTTAATTACTCTTTTATCGTTTTTGTTTTAACCACTTAATTTTCTGGTTCTCCCTTTATTTTCTGGTTTATTTTTGTTAATAAACCCCACTTAGACGGACCCGTCCCTCCTTCGACATGCCCTGCCGTAACACTTGTCATGAGCTTGTCTGGGGTGACCTCTTCTGGAGGGGGCACCATGTTTTAAGCACTAGGCACCTGCTCTAATCTGTAATGTGGGATATTCAAGGCTCTCTCGGAAGACAGCAGGAAGGTCTGTGCCTAGGAAACCAGACTTCTGTCCCGCACACGAGGAAAAGCTGATCTTCCATGAATCGATGGGTTTAATGTACTGAAGTATAGATTTGAACAGTCTGTAGGTCAAGCACACGTACGGGTGGACAGAGCAAGCAGACCTCAGGGACCTGGGACAGGATCTCATTGGATGAGAAATCATTGAACACTGATGGATTGCCCATAGTTTTTGTGTCTTTTGTTGGCCTGAGAGACGCTTGATTGTGGTGTTTAAGGTTTATCCTTTCTTCCCGGGCAGTGATGTCATATCCTGTGGAGGCGGTGGAAATTGGATACAGGAACCACATCGAGGACATGCGCTCCTTCCTAGACACCCGACATGTGGACCACTACACAGTGTTCAACCTCTCTCAGAGGAACTACCGTGGGACCAAGTTGTCCAACAGGGTGAGGAGGACAGGCCAGTCACCCTTCTCTCTCAAATTAACCATAGTTTGTGAGAATGTGGATAAGTAGCTAAGGAAAATGATAAGATAAGTAAAAAACTTGATGACTCAGAATTCTTCTAACGCTTTTGTTACCCCACAAATGCATTTTCTGTGCATTAATGGGCTGGCAGCACTCGCTGTCTTATCAAAAGACTATACTGGTAACGTTTCTTGAGAGCAAAAAAATGCTTTTAGTTTTAAGTACCAAAAAACCCAACAAGAGTGACCTATGCATATACAGGGGCGGAACCATGGGGCACTGATTCCAGCTGAAAGCTGATTGGCTCTCAGAGTGCTCTATCCTCTGTCACTCACTGATTAATGACATATCTTTTGCTAATAATAAGGTTTACCTCTCTGTATGAATTATACCCCCACCTTAAAAAATCCAAGAATCACCCCTGATTGTATTGGAGTAACGCTCTACCTGTGTAATGCCATGCTCTGGAGATTTCATATCTCCTAATTAAATGACTCATTGATTCTCTACTTGGGAGAATTCTGGGAATTTGGATTCCATTTTGACCTTGTTTCCTTCCTCACTTCACTCCTATCTCAGTGTGTTCTGTTTGTCCCTCAGTTTGCTTCATTTAAGAAAACCACCTGTACAGGGACTGTAAGTCCCTTTGAATAAACATGATGGCTAAATTATGTGAAATTAGATATATACATATTATAACAAAAACAATAACAATAATTATAATTATATAGAATCATTCTATGATCCCATGATTAGAGTTCCATGCACTTTGCAGATTTTGTCACGTAGGATTGTCTTGTGCTGACGTTCTCTTAGGTCCTTCTGAAAGCCCGCATCCCAGCTTCTCAGCTGAGATATGCTCTCCTTGGCAGTCTTCCTCGTTCACTCCTGCTTTTACACACCCACATTAGTGTTCTGTCAGATTCCTGGAAACGTCTCAGAACCCTCATGTTTCTGATCACTTCTGATTGGTTGACAAGTCGACTGGATGTATAATGGGTTGATGAACCAGTGTGGGATTGTTGTGTGTATTTTTTCTCCTGGACACATTCGGGGGAGAGCGCTGTGCTTTGAAAACGTAGCGCGAGGCCTATGTGGTAGTGCTGTAGTCGAGTAAAAAATAGGATGCCCCCACCCTCTCCTTGAGGCAGTAAGTAACTTTCTGTAATTAGATGAGTCACCAGTCGCACTGAAGCATCTTTTATCTTTGCTGGTGTTTGTCATGCACACTAAGATCATGTCACAGGGTCATGTAACTTCTCTCTCTCTCTACCCCCCCAGGTGTCAGAGTGCAGTTGGCCCTCCCGACAGGCCCCCAGCCTCCACAATCTCTTTGCCGTCTGCAAGAACATGCACAACTGGCTCAGGCAGAACCCCAGGAACGTCTGTGTGATCACCTGCACGGTACAAGGAGATGCTGGGACCCTTCTTTGGCCCCCACCCTCTTCCTGCTGCCCTCTGCCCTCAGTCTGCCAGACTCAGCCGACCCCCCCCAACCATGAATCATGTTGCTCTGGAGCTTCTGCTCTTTCCAGACTGGACACTGGTGTTTGGGATGATGTGCTTTATATTTTGTCAGTTAAGGTGTCTGAACATGCAGCACTAATCCTGATAGCTGCACCTTTCTATTCAGTTTTCTTACATTAAGCCCTTAGATGTGCAATAGAGTTTCAGCAACTAAAAATGTATTTTCCCCTTGTGATTATGAAGAAAATGACATCAACATCCCAAACTTCCTGCAGAAGTCGTGCCTCTTAAAGATATTTTATCCTTAGCCAAACAATGTGTCCGTTTCGGTTTTGTTTACAGGCTTGGATGTGCGTTTGAGCCGCTTGTGAAGGTCAAATAACTCACAAACAGATGGTTTCCTATTGCAGGGTAGCCTGTTATGTTTCCACCGCCCGATGATAGTCTTCTTAATTAGCTGTTCTTGCTACTTTGGTTTATGGCTCTAAATTATTAGTGGAAAATCTCCTAATTTGGGCTTCTTGGCCCTGAGCAGCCTGGTCATTAAAATGACTGTTTTTATGACTCCTGGGCATGTGCTCACTGGCGCCCCCCGCAGGATGTCACCCGGGCCTCCGCCGGCATCCTGGTCTGCGCCATGTTCTGCTTCTGCCACCTCTTCAGCAGCCCGGGGCCCGCCATGCAGCTGCTGAATGCCAAGAAGCCCGGGGCCGGCCTGTGGCCCTCACACAGGAGGTACTGAACCCTCACCTCAAGCTCAGATCCAACCCTGCTGGATTCCTCTCAGGACCAGCCAACCGGGGGCCAGGCTCTTAGTTACTTCCGATGGGGAAGTGTGTATCTCTTTTAAATTAGGCCCCCCCCCCCTCCCCACCAGGGAATTTTCTGTTGACTTATTCCGGATCCTGAACCTTCCCACATATCAATCACCCCAGGCATGAGTGATTGAATGCACTGGGTGCAGTTAGAAATGAGGAAAGCCGTAAATTCCCTCTATCGATTTGTCGTGTCACTGCACCGGAATAAATGTTCCCCAGAGCAAATGGCGACACTGAATTGGATTACGGTGCACGAGGTTACAAAGTGCTTTTATTTAAATTAGCTTTACATTATCATGGTTACTGTTTATCGACATTTGCAATTCTCTGCTCTTCCGTTACCGTAAGGTACCTATGGTTTCCTGGCAGATTTCCGCCTGTATCGTGCAGGTGAAATCACTGGTTTAGGTTATGCACACGTTATAGGTGCATTACGGCTGAGAGAGTTTTCCCTTCGCACTCAGGTACCTGGGCTACATGTGCAGCATGGTGTCGGAGAAGCCGCTGCTGCCCCACACCAAGCCCGTGCTCATCAACGGGGTGACCATAAGCCCCGTGCCGTGCTTCAACAAGCAGCGCAGCGGCTGCCGGCCCTTCTGCGACGTCCTCATCGGCGAGACCAAGATCTTCTCCACTGCGCAGGACTATGAGAGGATGAGGTGCGGAGCCTACCGGCATCTACCAAGCCAGGGTTTAATAGGATTAAGATGGACTTTATTGACCCCGGGGGAAACTTGTGCATACGGCAGCAGGAACATACGTATAGTGAAAAACAGACGTGCAAAGACAGTGCAGAGTGCAAACAAACTAAAAAGTCCACAAATAGAGTATCCTGAAAACAGATTACGGATATTAAAGAAATTATTTTTTAAAGAACTGATTAATAAAGAAATTGTAATAATAAAGAGCAAGGGTTAATACAAAAAAACTATTCATTATACATTTCTAAATGTGTGGTAATAGTAAATCAGTACCCTCCTGACCAATCTGTGGCATAATAATAATACAATACTATATATATATGTGTGTGTGTGTGTATATGTTCTTGAATGTTATGCTGAGGCTGGCCTTACCTTGTATGTAGAGCAGGGGGACAGGGACAGATTCCTAAAGCCTCCCTTCACTTGTATTTGACATAAACGTGGTCAATAAACGTAAAAATGGCCAGCTGCGCTAACCGCTTGTCCCGGGCGCGGTGATGTTGCCACCCAGAGAGTACCGGGTGCAAGATGGCAAGGTGATCTTCCCGCTGGGCGTCAGCGTTCACGGGGACGTGGTGATCGCCATCTACCACATGCGCTCCACCATCGGGGGGCGACTGCAGGCCAAGGTACGAGGAGCCGGGCCCCCGCGGCTGCCCATCAGTCCCAACCCCTGCTGTTGTACCTTACTTTAGGGCTGCTCCAGTGAATGCCTGTCAGTGCTGTAAGCTTATGAAAGAGTCTGGTCTGGAAAATAATTAACAAACCTGTCCTTGTCAAATTAAATTAATTTTAATCAGTTGTTGATGACCAGGTGCGCGACACTGTGGCGTGCTGGATGCTAGCTGATGACCTCCGCAGTTGTGCATTACTGTGACACTGTGACAAGTGCTGGATGTGATCTAATGGTGATCTCCATAGGTGACCAACACACAGATCTTCCAGATACAGTTCCATACTGGCTTCATCGCTGCGGGCACCTGCACCTTAAAATTCATGAAGTAAGTTTCTGTCACTCTGTCTCAGTCAATGGCGTGGGATTAACGTGTGCTTGTGTGTGTGTCTGTGGGTGTCTGTGTGTGTGTCTGTATGTATGCATATTCCTCTCTGTGCTTTTTTATTCAAAACCTCTGCTAAAATCGCCCCCGGTATTTGCAGCATCCAATACACCCATGTACTTTTTGACACTAGTACACCTCATATGGCTAATCAATACCTTATGGACTTTAATTAATTAAGTGAACTTTCATAAATGCATGGAATGCCTGGGTGCCCCTGAGGAGAGGTTTGGGACCTGATGCGGTGGTCATCTAGCCATCCAAATATATTTCAGGAACTCTTTGGAAAATAGAAGAAATTCTTACTAGTTTTTATTGTTCCACCTAATTTGCATATGTCGCTATGCTAAATTGTGTTATTTGTGTCATTTATTTGTGTTATTTACGTATGACACGTCAACATTTTTTTTCAGTAAATATATTTCCAATGAGGCTATTCACACCAGACATTGGTATTAACTCAGGAAATCCACAAATAGGAAGAATTCACAACATTAAAATCTAAAAATAAAGGTATGTGTCTTAAAGTGGAATGACACAGGAAAAAAGTATTGAACACACTAACTTAGGAGAAGCCTTTGTTTGCAATGACAGCTTTGAGACGCTTCCTGTATGAAGAATGGTGTGATTTTGACCCATTCTCCTTAACAGATTGTCTTTAAAGATTCCGGGGGGTCTTCTTGTGAACCCTGAACTTGAGCTCCTTCCACAAATGCTCCATTGGATTTAAGTCAGGTGATTGACTGGGCCATTCTGACAACTCAATTTTCTGTCTCTGAAACCAGTTGAGAGTTTCCTTTGATGTATGTTTTGGTTCGTCGTCTTGCTGGAAAGTCCACCCACATCTCATCCTCATCGTCCTGGTGAATGGCAGCTGATTTATTTGAAGAATCTCCCGGTACATGGCCCCATCCATTGTTCCTTCAAATTTATGAAGTCTGCCAGTACTATGATATGAGAAGCAGCCCCACACTGTGATGCTCTCACCTCCAAACTTCACTATTGTTGTTATTTCGGGTGATGCACGGTGCGATTTCTCCTCAAGAAAAAAGTTCAGTTTTGGTCTCGTCTGACCAAACTTTTCCCCTATTTCATTCCTCTTTATTACACATAACTGTATTTATAGACTTTAATGTTGTGAATTCTTCATATTTGTGAATTTCTTTATACCAATGTCTGGTGTGAATAGCCTCAGTAGAAATATATTTTCTGAAAAAAATGCTGGCGTGTTCAGTACTTATTTCTCCCACTGTGTGTGTGAATTTATGTTTGAGTGTATAATGTGTGTGTGTGTGTGTGTATTTATGTGTGAGTGTATAATGTGCGTGTGTGTGTGTGTATTTATGTGTGAGTGTATTTATGTGTGAGTGTATAATGTGTATGTGTGTGTGTGTATTTATGTTTGAGTGTATAATGTGTGTGTGTGTATTTATGTGTGAGTGTATAATGTGCGTGTGTGTGTATTTATGTGTGAGTGTGTAATGTGTATGTGTGTGTGTGTATTTATGTGTGAGTGTGTAATGTGTGTGTGTGTGTGTGTATTTATGTGTGAGTGTATAATGTGTGTGTGTATTTATGTGTGAGTGTATAATGTGCGTGTGTGTGTGTGTGTGTGTGTATTTATGTGTGAGTGTGTAATGTGTATGTGTGTGTGTGCACAGGCCCGAGCTGGACGCCTGCGACTCCCCTGAGAAGTACCCCCAGCTGTTCCACGTGACCCTGGACATTGAAGTGGAGAGTACAGATAAGCAGAAGGACCTCACACCGCCCTGGGAGCACTTCCCCAACAAAGACCTGAGCCCCAGTGTGCTCTTCTCCGGCCAGCAGGAGCAGCAGGACGCGCTGACCCAAGCAGGTGTGGTCTGGGGGCAGATGGGTAGGCTTCACATCACAGCCCTGCACAGTCCGGAGCAGAGGTTGACCGATGATAACGTTTTCCGGGCCGGTATCCATAGCGATTATTACTAGTTAATGGGGCCGATAACCGATATTTGTGACCGGTATGTATTGGCTTTTTGTTCATTCTTTGCATCCATCTGCAATGAGAATAAAGTCCGCTATTAGAGTCAGGCTGCTCTATTTAAAGTGAATGTTTCTAAATAAATGGGAAATGATTCATTAAACAATATAAAGGAAAAAAACAAGTATATACTTTTTTACAGATTCTTAAGTGTTCATAACAGTTGCGGCAAGAATAAGACATTTAAAATAAAGCATTGAATATGCCTGAGCTGGACAAATCAAATTAATAGATGCTTTAATACCATTAATACTTTTTGCCTAATATTGGTGAGCGTTAAAATAAAACGCTTAGTCAGGAGTGTCACGATTCGGTCAGGATTCTCAACACCGTTCCTTCATTACCGTTAACGCCCAAGTTAATTAGGGTAGTTTTAGTGTCATGACAGACCAACTTAAATAATCATAATATAAATCAAGGTCCTGCTAAGTGTGTGCAATACAAAATAAGATATGTCTTTTTAACTGGAAAGGGACTGTTTATGGCAAAATCGTTCAGCTTATAATCACAATCAGCAGTTATCTACCATTGATTGACTGTTACCGCACTAGTCTATGAACCTGGGCTTTTTAATGACCCAATTATCAATTGTATTAGCGTAATTCCTTGTTAATTTACATGAGTGGTTTTAAGAGGCATGCACCTCGTATTATGGGTTTTTACTTTATGTTTTTATCAGAACAGACCGCAGATATACCTCAAAGAAAGTATTACCATCAAGGAAGGCAAATAAATGGGCATTAAATCAGCCTAAGGAGTTGATTTGCCAGAGACTATGGCATCCAGCTAAAGAGACTCCGTCTTGATATAGATTTTCAACACATTTTAAATGGACATTAAATGATATAGATTCGGACATGATTTATATGCTGATCATTCTAAGTACTTAAAAACTGTAAATGTAAGCAGACTTTGCAATTTAAAGTCATTAAAATGGACTACGGGCGGAGGATTGGGGAATGAGCCTGATCATCATTCTGAGCCTAGGATTAATGGTCATTCTCAGGATCTCTTAGTACATTTTAACCCTCTTGGTTTTGGGCAGATAGGAGGAGAGGATCTGGAAGTTGAGGCATAAGGAAAGAGGCCCCCTAGTGTAGCTGTGTATAAACGCTCCGCACCCTCTATCAGCTGCGTTGGGGGCCTGGGTGTGACCTGGGGGATGGATATATTTTAATCGGTGAGGCTTAGTGTTAACCAGCCTATCGGGGGCATCCAAGTTTCCCTCAGGTAGTCGGACAGGATGAGTGCCTCGGGGTTTGGGACGGGGTGTATTTTTAGCCCTGGAGTCTGCAACAAGGAGACATATTTTATGCTATTCTGCTAGGCAGCCTGGGGGGAGGGGGTTCTGAGAGGGGGTAGCTTCTGGCGAGTATCAGTGCGAGAAGCCCGGGCGACCTGGCACCGCTAGGGAGTGGCTGGTGGTTTGGCAAGGCAGCAAAGCATGATGGGATCGGGAGGACAGATGTTAGAGAAGCAACAGCGTTTTCCAAAACAGTTACAGGCATCATCAGTTTTCCATAATTGGTCATACAGGGCCTTGGTGAGGTGCACTACATCCAGGGTGTAGCAGTAGGCTCAGTGGGGGTGCCGTTCCCTCGCACCTCTGGCGTTGCGGCTTTGAATCCCTCGTCTTCTGTGTGTGTGGAGCTTGCATGTTTTTCCCCTGTTGCATTGGTGGTTAGGCTAACTGGCGGCTCTAAATAGCGTATGATTGAGTGGGCGGGTCTTGTACAACGTGCACCCCGGCCTCGTACCTTATGCTGCCTGGGATAGGCTCCAGCCAACCCCTCCACCTCTTCAACATGACCCTGCTCCGGACAAGCAGTTGGGAGGGGCTGGATAACTGTGGTGCACGTGTCACTTCACACTGTGGTGAAAAGGCGTGGTTGTGCTCGTATGCTCACCCTGAGCGCTGCGTTAGCATTCTTCATGGTAGCTTGTGGCAGTGTGTCTCAGTCTCTTTTCCAGAAAAAGGGTGGGGTCTTGAGAGATGGTTTGTCATGTTCCTCAGATCCCAGCAGGACTGGCGGTGGCCTGGACGGTCGGACCGGCCCGGCCATCGATGACAGTGAGCCGTCGGACGACGAGATGCTCTCATTGTCCAGCCAACAGAGCAATGCCTCTAATGAGAAGGTGACCAGTGCCCAGGCCACACCCAGGAGAGCTGAAGCCCCTCCCCCAGCAGTTCCACCACCCTCAGAAGACGTGGACCTGCTGGGTTTAGATGGGGATGTAGAGAATTCGGCCAGCGTGTCCCCGCGGGTGCCCACCAACGCCGACCTGCTGGGCGACCTGTTTGGGGCTGCCCCCCAGCTCGCCTCTGTCTCCAGCTCTGCCCACTCCACACCACACAGATCGACAGCAAGCCCCTCCCCCAGCCCCTCGCCCCGCCCCTCACCCCGCCCCTCTGACAGTGAGTGCCCCTTCCACTGTCCTCCGTTCCCGGCTGTGCGAGATCCAACATCTCGGATTAACCTGCAAATAACTCTTCCCCGTCCCCATTTGGACAGATTTTGATCCATTCGGAACCAGTACCAGCCCCAAACGGCAAGAGTTTACGGGCAAGTTCCTGGGCCCAGGTAAAGTGGACTAGCCAGACCTCTTTCTGCATGTGGTAAAGTTTCTTCTCTCACAGAACCCGGGCAAGGGTAACCAGCATGCAAATTTAGATTTTCACTTAAATAAAAATCAGCATTGCACCATGGGAGTCTTTGTTGAAGGAATGGAAGGGCACTCAACACTAGCCAGCTGATCATCCTCTACTCCCCTGTAGGCTGTAACTCCCCTGTGCCCCCCAACACCCCCACTGTCAACATCCAGCAGTCAAACCCAATGGCAGAGTGGGAATGGAACAGGCCAGGGACTCCAGGTAATTCAACCTCAGTGCACCAGCAGGGGGCGCCACAAAGGTATCAGTGATCACTGAGAATACTTTTAGACTTCGTACATGATTGGATGAGACTTCAGGTCAGGTCATGGGTGAGAACAGAAGGTTGTACCTTAATAAACTTACTTGACAAAAATATACAGAAATATTGTTCTTGAAGAAGACCTATGGTCTTTACTGTAGTTTTTCAGACTTATTGCTTGTGTGTAGGAGCCTTTGGGATGGGCAGCAAGTCAGCCAGCACCAGCCCCTCAGACTCGGTCCACAGTACGCCCACTCATCAGGCCAAACCTAACACACTAGACCCTTTTGCTGACCTCGGGTCGCTTGGGGCCAGTGCAGGAGGTGAGCACCGATTTCTAAGGAGCGTCCCACGCGCTGATCTGGAAGTGGGTCATCGTGAGCTTTATATCTGCTGTCCCGATGTCTGCGCAGGCAACTCGGGCTTCTCCAGCAAGCCGACCAGCCCCACGGGGTCTGGCGGGGCCTTCCCAGGTACGGGGTCCCCGGGGCGGCCATCGCCCCAGCATACAGCAGGTGCGGGCTGGCAGCCTGGCCCCACGTTCCCCTCCTGGCAGCCGTACCAGCAGCAGGCGAGAGCGGCACCGATGGCCCACTCCTCCCAGCAGAACCGGCCCAATTACAATGTGAGCTTCTCTGGTATGGGCGGGGCCTCCCCTGGCAAGCAGCCGGCCGGCGTGGGTGAGTGATTACGGGCACGGTTGCCGCTATTCATTCTGTAGTGTGTTCTGATAGAAGCTCTAGCTAATATGGGGAGCATTCCACAGAAGGTACTAGAACAGGTCTTGGTATATGCTATAAATGCAGAGATCTTCCCATTGCATATTCTGTAATACCAAGGATTTGGGATAAATGTTAAATTTTTATTACAATTACTCATCATCAGTCTCACCCGGCATGTGCTTCGTCAGGTTGAATAATTTAAGTGCCCAGATGACTGGGTTATGATTTCAGACTCATTTATTCTGAGTCAAGGATTCAACGGTTTTATTTGTCGCATGCAGGGTATGAAGTTAGCCTGTAACCTGCAGCGAAATGCAAGGTGGTGAGCTCCACTATAATGAAAGCAGTGAAGGTAATAAAGAGGTGAAAAGTGACAGTGTACCCCCGCGACCCTGAACGGGACAAGTGGTATCAGGAAATGGATGGGTGGAAGTTATATAAAATAAATAAGGAACATAAACTTATACTGCAAGAAAAACCAGAGATGTGCAACACAGTTCAAAGGTCATGTGATGTTCTGATTTCGTACTGAGTTCGGGTTTTGGTTTCTGTTTCACACAGGGACTAAGCCTAAGATGGCGGATGCCAACTTTGACGATCTGCTGTCCGGTCAAGGTTTCACCGGCGCTCGGGAGAAGCGGGGGCCGAAAACGATAGCGGAGATGAGAAAGGAGGAGATGGCCAAGGAGATGGACCCCGAGAAGATAAAGGTGGGCACCTTAGTCTGATCGCATCACTAGTCAGTATATTAAATATAGCGCGTAATTATCGTATTCAAAAATGTGCTTCCAAGGAACGTTCAAGAAGAGATCAAAATGCAGAAAAAGTGTGGACTTAAAAAATTTGAGGATTACAGACCCCAGTATATCACATGCTCACCTGCAAGTTATGGATTGTGGGCCTGTGGATCCTTCAGATCCTGGACTGGATCGAGGGCAAGGAGAGGAACATACGGGCCCTGCTGTCCACCATGCACACGGTGCTGTGGGAGGGCGAGAGCCGCTGGAGGCCCGTGAGCATGGCTGATCTGGTCACCCCCGAGCAGGTCAAGAAGGTCTACCGCAAGGCCGTGCTGGTGGTCCACCCAGACAAGGTAAGACCCTTAAAGGGGCAGTTTACCCCAAAACTGGTATGGTTTAGAGGGGCTTTAGTGCTGTGTATCCTTCTAGGTTATTCAGGTTTGAGTCTAACTTTGGAGATATCGGCCTTAGAAATGTCAGGCTTCTCTTTAATATAATAGCAGTGAATAAGTGTTTATAGTTTATAGATACACGCGACCTTGTATTTATAACATAGAGGTTGAGTCAGAACTTTCAGACTCAAAGACTTCTATCAGTCCATATCTCAAACAGACCCAAGGTCAGCTTACTGTACTCCAGGATCCTTTGTTTATTGAAAATCTGTTCTCAGAGGGTGAGGCAGTAATTTTCCCTGTGCTCTCCTTCCCAGGCCACTGGACAGCCTTATGAACAGTACGCCAAGATGATCTTCATGGAGCTCAATGACGCTTGGTCAGAATTCGAGAGCCAAGGGCAGAAAGCTCTGTACTGATGCACGGAGTGCATCATGTGACCCTCCCAGGCCCCCTAAGAACCCCCCACACCCGTGGCATGATCACCGTCCTCCTCTGATCGCCAGTGACGCGATCTTGCAGGTGTCTCCATGTACAGATTTACAGCGTCAAGTACAAGAGCGTGAAGCTCCCGCCATCCAGAAGTGGAGATCCGTGCATCCGTATTGCACATCTGTACAAAACATTCTGATCTACAGAACCCCGTCGTAGATGGGGGGGGTGGGGAAGCGGTGGGTCTGTGGAGATGTTTATGACACACCTGCAGAGGGGACCATGTGACTGGGGTCCCCAGGGTTCTCCTAACCATGCACTTTCAGCAAATGTAAGTGTGTCGGGGGGGAGGGGGGGGGAGGGAGAGTGTCATTAAACCAAAGGGCATTTGCATAAATAGCTAAATAACAAACGTGTTAATACATACGATGCAAAGCTTCTGACTTACTAGCTATTTATGTAAATGCAGCCACCAATGCCAGTCCCACATAAGACAAGAGACTTTCCAGAGCGACGACCGAACGATGGTTGTATCTTTGGAAATCCGCTCGGCCTTGGGGACGGGCCTGCCATGCTCCATGATGTAGTGACGCGAAGATATTTTTATTTTTATAAATGAGCAGTGCTTCCAGGCAGAGGCGCGCTGTTGACTTTCACAGTGGGTGCCAGGAGGTGCTGGTTAAAAGGAAAATGATGGACTTCTGCGGTGACAGAGTGCACTCGACTTGGGCCGATAACGGCTGTTGAGACATATCATTAGCCTCCCATCTGACATGATCAAATGACACTCATAATCCCCGTAGAAGATAAATTCCTGTCTTGTACTCTGGGATCCAAGGTGTTTTGCTGAAATTCCCTTTCTACTTCGGGATGGCTCAATCACACTGGGTCACAGCCCAAAAGCCCCTGAGGTAAGCATAGCAATCTTGACCTAGCATATAAGAGGGTTTCCTATTGGTTGGCTGTCAATAAGATGAATTCTTATTTGACACACAAGCACAAATCTTACCCATGCACCTTTTATTTAACCACAGTGACACATTTAATACTATGTCTGTAATGTAAATACTCCCTAACTTCTACTGATTTTCATTGAGTATAGTTCTTACTTTATTTTACTTGCAAGTATGTTTACATTTAAAAGAGAGGCTGAAACATTTCTATTTCCAGGCATCATTTTACCATTTGGATACTATAAGATAGCTTGGATGTTCCAGCTTAATTTTCAGAAACATTTTATTATTCTTCTAATGTGGCGGTTTTAATTCTCCCGTATTTTACGCGGCCTGGTGGCTCACAGCTGACTTGCACTGTATTCACGGTGATGTTCATGCAGTAATTCCCTGAGCACCTGGCATTGTTCGACCCATGAATGATGCTTCCGTGGGCTGATTGAATTTTCACATCTCTGCTGATCTGCGAGACGTCGCTCACTGCACGTATTTTCAAATTCATTTCACCATCCGTCCAACCATCCATTCATATTCCAACCATTAAATCCAGTCAGGGTCATAGGAGTATTTTAAATTTTTCATCAAAAATGTTTCATCCTGGTTTTCTAGCATTAAGGGAACGGTCACATTCAGGGTAACACTAATTACATTTATTTATTAAATTGCACAAACATACGCCTGTCACAGAGTCGTTGTCTAGGGTGCCCGCCGATACATGCATTTCCGCAGACTTGTCATCATGTAAAATCCTGCGAGTGGAACATGGACCTTAAGGCTGTCTGTTCATCCTCCCTCATGCTTGTCCTCGCCACAGAATCCTTATATTAGCAAGGGCTTTAATTGTGCTTTAATTAATTTCAAACTGACATGAGGCAGACATGAGAAGGAACGCACGCTTACCTGGGTGGTGTTTCGCAAGCTCCCCTCTATATTTCCGCTCATCGCTTTTTTGTGATTTGGCCTACAATCTTCCGCATTAATTGGCCTGAGTAGGGCCAGCCCTGACCGTTTCGGAGCCCTAGGCGAGATTCTGCTGACTACCCAACCCCCAGAGCAGAAAACAATTCCATAATTTTTTCACTTTGTTTATATTAAACCATTTCAGTAGCACAGGGTATCTTGCTGCTAACCAGCTAGCTTGCCTAGTTTTGCAAGAAAAATTGTGAAATGATTAAACTATTTTAAATAGCTATTGTCACGGAACGCAACCAGAGGAATTCATGGTTTATTTCTAACTGGCTGTTTTGCGGCCCTTAATCTTACGGGGCTCTGGGCAATCGGCTCTGTGGCCTGCGCAACAAGCCGGACCTGGACCTGAGAAACGAAAGACATGCATGGCATCGTCCATATTGGTTCTGGCACTCTGTGAGTTTGTCTCGTCTAAAATCACCGGGAGACGGGCCTTCTGTTCTCTTTGTATGTTCATATTAGCAAATCCCTGAAATGAAAGAATGGGGATTTATTGTTTTTATTTTTATTTTGTATTTATTGTATTTATTCATGAAATGATCCCCAACGATGTTACGTAGTCTGATTTGTTTTTACGTTGTAGAAATATCTACAAGTATATTTTTGGGGAAAAAGGTTTTTTTTACATATGATGCATTTGCAGAATAGATTTATTTAAACGGAAACACCCGAGACGCGGCTGAGGTAGCTAACTGGACAAAGGAGAGACCTTCAGTTTTTGCTAACGGAAAGTATGTAATGGATGAGTGCCAGGGTGAGAACAGCCTGAAATGCTGGGTGTATGCAGGTCCATTTCCAGTTGTACAGTAGTGGGGGGGGGGGTTGGCATCTGCCCCTGGGTCCATCAAGGCTGGGGTTCCACTGCAAAATGTATCTAAGGGGACCCTCTGGCCAACACCAAGATGATCACGCAAGATTTGCAGCAATTTACCAAGATTTTTTTTACCACCCCTATCATCCACCACTGTAAATGCTAGACATTGAAGGTGTTTTTGTGAGTATGCCACATAGAATTCAACACTAACTAGCTGCTGAACGGGTTTACAGGGTGACACCAGTGACCCTCAGTCTTCAGTCTTGAATCTGCAGCCAGCGTACAGGCTGATGTTACTGTAGCGACGCCGTGGTGTGAGTGTTACGGGCCTTGGATGCGGACCCCATTGCTTGTGTGCTTGTAAAGTGTTGCTGAAATGTGAGTCATGTTAATGTCAATAACTGACCGGCCCCCTTCCTACCTGTATATAATTACGTGCAAATGCAGAAATAAACAGAGAAGCGAAACGTGGGAAAGGCACTCTTTAACACGTCTGGCTCGCACACGGCTTTTTATTTGTCGTCGTCCCTGAACTCTGGTGCCGAACGATGCGCATTTCGGCAGGCGCTTCATTAAGATAAAAAAAATGCAGGAGAACAAAGGGGACACTAAGGTAGGGGGCGGGCAGACCATCTCTCCTTAACGCTTATCTGACACAGGGCTGGGTGGGGGTGGAGTCTGGCCCAGCAGCACGAGGTAGGGGGACACGCTGGAGTTGAAGGCGGTCCATCATGGCACATACTGTACCTGGTGAATCTCAATACGTGTACTTGACCGCACTTGTGTTCTCGTGCGCCCACCCTAACTGCATGTCTTTGGGAAGAAACAGGAGGACACTTGGAGAACACTCAGAGTAGCATTCTTTGAATTACTATCCTGCTGTGTCCCACGGACAGGTGATGCACCCTTTGGTTGGAAATACAGTTACGAAATGACTGAAAGACCATGGCTGCCAGCTTCATCTCTGACAGTGTAGCACACAAACACACCTACTATGTTTGACCCAAAAACACAAGTGGTTTTAAGGACAGGATTTCCAAAATGGTAAGCAGACTCTAATTTATTAACAATGACATAAACGACTGATCCTCAGTACTGTAACTGAGATATTCGCTGTTATAATGCTGGGAGTCACTATAGAAGAACACTAAGAGTGCCCAGGATTGCTGCTGCTAAGGTATTGGGGATTGTGGGGGCAGGACGCGAGGGGGGACATCGAGGGAAGTGTCCCCGAAGGTGGCTCATACCTTCAGTCTGTGAAGACTGAAGAACCCAGCACATGTCTGCAAGGTCAGTGATCAGACACATGGGCTATAAGAAACAGCCTGAAGCTTTGATTTGCCATTTGTACAAGTATAGTGAAAGATGTTTTTTTTTTTCCCATATCCCATCCTGCTCTTCTGTAAGACACACATATAGAGGTAAGACGGAAGTTTGGGGTCTTCAGGCCCTTGCTCTAGCATCTTCTGAGCACAGGATTTGATTTTCCCATCTGAGGCTCAGAGGCCAAACTCCTACACAAGAACAGAAACTGGATTAGCATGTAATTTCAGGCACCTTTAATAATGTACGGCATGAAATTGTTAGTTAAATGTACTGTGTAATTTAACAAACGATACGCCTGTATTTACAGCCAGCTAATTCTGTAACTACATATCTGTGTTTCCGAGAGGAAGGTGGAGCTTTTCATAGAGGCCGACTGTACCTAGAAGTAAAAGTACAGGCATAACAGCATTATGAACCTGTAAATCAAGTTGTGTTGTGGTTTAACTATGGAAACATCATTACCAGAGGTCTTTCTCCATGGACACAGAGTCCTGCTCATTGTGGAGGATCCCTACAGTGTGTCCTGGGGCCTCACCCAGTAGGGTGAGCCTGGAACAGCTACCTTAGGACACAGCTGAATTGTTCACAGACTTATATCGAGTTTCAGCCTTTCCAGTGTCTTTCCTAAAAATCAAAGCCATGTTATTTAAAGCATAAAGGATGTATTATAGTCATTCCAAAGCATGTTGTACATGAAGGGAATGAAGTGAAGCACTCAGGTAAAATCAGAAATAATAATATAATGAATAGAATAAGGTAAAATAAAAAATAATATAACATTAGGATAATAACAGGAAAACATTTCTAAGTATGAACAGAGTAAGTGAAGAAGGAATTACTGAGGTCTGTGCAAATTCAGTGCTCTGATATGTAACAGCAGCAATGGGTATGTGAAAATTAACAATAAAGGTGCAGCAGTGCCCTGACATGTAACACAGAATTCTTTTTTGTCAGTTTTCTTAGTGGTGAAAATGGTCACCTGACTGGACTGAAAGTTTAAGCTTCCTGATGCTGGAGGTGCCAACTTGATCTAGTTCCACCTCCACCACACCCAGCATTTCTTGGCTCACGCTCCCTATGTTCCCTGTGCCTTTAGGATCCTTTCTTTTTGGGCATCCAAAAAGCTCGGCTCCAACTATGTCATAAACGCTAGGGGTAGGCGGATCGATCCAAATATCGATAGTATAGATACCAACGTTGGTATTGGTATCGGATCAATACCAGCGTGATGGAATCGATACTGTGCAAATTTCTCTCCTCAACGGTCCCAAAAGTAGAAATCTGTGCGAACAAACACTGCTCCGTCTCCCCTTGCTCTGCTGTGGTTTGTTGTCGTAGTGTCACGTGACTCAGCGGCGTGAGCGCGTGTATACAGTGGCTGAGTGAGAGTCGCGCGGCAACGTGACGAGAATTAGAGCCAAGAGTAGTTTGTGCTTTTCTTTAATTATTTGCACTTTATTTACTTTAATTTTCGCAAATAACTGTGTGCACTTTGTTTATAAAAGCAGATAAGTGTAATCAAAGGGAGATTTATTTCTTATTGTTGTTTCTAAATACGTAATTTGAAAAGAGCATTTTTAGTTTTAAGACATTTGTTCTCCAATAATTTATACAGATTTCACGTTTCTATATTTAGTTCATTACAACAATAATAAAACATTTTACTAGAAACTTTGCTAAAAAATCTGTCCTGAGTTTTAACAGGCACATAATGAAGTGATTAAATGAGGAGTGCAGAAATCACAAAATCATTTGGTGGTTATGAAAATTAAATCAGATTTAGCATATTGATGATGCATTACTGTCCCCTACATAGTACTTAAGCAGCCTCTGTAAGTAATAAGCATTGGTATCGGCATTGGTATTGGTGATATTGGCCCTGTGTTTACTTGGTATCGAATCGATACCAAATTTAGCAGTATCGCACACCACTAATAAACACCATCTGTACTCTGGAGAATCCTGAGGAACACCTTCTGACATAGGAATCCACCACTATGTCACAACTCATGATAGAGTATCTGTTTATAAGGTTTTCTTGTAGTTGACCATTGCCTTCCTCCACACGGTTTGAAATTCCTATTGCTGTGGTATTACCATAATCCTCCACCACAGTCCGATATTACGTCTGTGCTGTGTGGCTCTGCAAGTCAGGATGCTGTGCCAGTGATTGGAAGGTCACCTGTTCCAATCCCATCTTCAGTCCATTTAGCCCTGGGCCCTTAACTCCCAGCCTACTTTCTCAAATGCATGTTGCTTTGGAAAAAGATCTGGTAAATATACACTGCTTTTAATAATGCTGGTGGGTTTCAACTGGTACATCTGCTAAGACCTGTTTGCCATGGGTGACCCTCCTTGAATATATATCCTAGCTTCCCTGATGCATGCAGACTACCTCGCCATAACAAGGCTCTGCACTTTGATATATTGTAATACCTTCAACTGACTGGCCTTTACGTATATCTTGTTATCGAACTTTACTCCATGTCCTCGTTTCTCATATCTCGACTGCATACTGAACGATGACCGATTAAAGCCGAGATCGTTTTGTGCGCACCACATTTCTGCCTCAGATGTGCAATGGCTGTGAGGCTCCTGCAGGGCTGATATACATAATAATTTACATTTCGTATTATGTAGTTCAATTTATGGAAATCGTCAAACTGGAAAGTTAATATGGCCCGTAATTTTAATTATGACCAGTTTTCATCTAGGGATCACTTTTCAGGAAAGGGATTAAGTCGCTATTATGAGGGAGTCCCATAGGCCTAAGAGTCACTGCGGACTTTCCCGTAGCAATTGGCTGGGAGGAAAGAGGGCGGGTTCAGAAATGGCCCTGCGCCTCTCGGCTTTTTCCAAACTACCTGCCAGGCCGCTTTCTAAGCGAAAGCGACTCTTTTATTAAGTTCGCCAAATCCGGCGTGGGTAACTGAGAAGATGGCTGGGATTAAAGGTAAGTGGGGCTGGGGTCCCGTCTGTGGAATAATGCGATCGAAGGGAAACTATAATTAATATAATGGTGCAAGTTTGGGAGTTTGTCAGTATAATAAGACAAAGGGAAAAACTGCCAAACATACAAAACAGGCATCCGGTTATACGGTTACTGTGGTGTTTGACGGAATTGAACCTTTTATCAGAGTTTATTTCTGTTTCACTATTTAGGTATTGATTTGCTGGATTTTTTAAAAGTCCCGTTTGAAGATTCCAGAGTTACTTAGTTGCGCCAGATCACTTCCGCCACTTTGAATCCATAGGAAAAACATGTAACATTAGTTTTACTGCGCTTAACATGTTACGGTTTAACTAAGCGAACTGCAGTGTAATGACACGTTGCATGCAAAGCGAATTGAAAAGTCAGTGTAACTTGACAAAAGGGCGAGACTATAGGGCACTTTAATCATCCATGGTGCCTCGGAAACGGGAGAATAATGTGGCAAAAACGTCCTCCGGTGCTTGCCGCGCACTTCGCCGATTTTTAGCCATTTTTAATTCGCTTATTTAGTTTATGATCGAGTGGGACGCTTCAGTTTCGTTTTGCATTTCGAGTGTCATACAGGGCAACATGTGACGATACAAAGTCAAGGTGAGGCTTGGTTAAGTAACTTTTATCATTAACCGTACAGATATTAAATAATTCAACAGTTTCACAACCAATTGTTCATTCTCCTTTACGTCAAATTCGTCAGGGCACATTGCAGGCGTCTTAATTAATAAATAATAGTGGCACTCGTGTCTAAGAATCGGAATAAAATAAGTACGGTTTATTTGAAGGAAAAAATGGTTTGGGGCTTCAGTGAAATCAGTTTTTTTCTGCTTGTAACAGAAATATAAAAGGGTCTGTGTGGGTTTATTTTGCACTGTCAACAGCCTGTTGGATTACCCAGCTTCCAATTATTTTAGAGTGCACAGTGATTGACAGCCCCGGAAGTCCAGCCCACCGCAAGCGTCACACCCTCGCGTGCACCCCGATCGGACACTAGGGGGCGTCTCGCACCCAGCCGCTCTTTGGAGGAGCCCCTTGTGGTCACTTCCGAGATTCCTTGGGTACAGCTGGTTTGTCGAAGGAGCTGTTGCTCAGGGAGTCCTAAATGAGGCACATTACCTGCATTGTGAGGGAGCGTCAGGTACAGCACTACGGCCATGTGGCGCGATTCCTTGAGGGGGAGCCGGCTGGCAGGATTCTCATTGCTGAGTATCCGAGCAGCTGGGCCAGGCCAAGGGGACACCTACATAACACCTGGCTACAGCACATAGACGGCCATTTCCAGAGGGTGGGACTGGGTCGCATGCCGGCCTGTAAGGAACCAGATAAAAAAGAATATGGGGAGAAATATTTTTACGTTTTACTTTTATTAAGAAGAGGCTTTTGTTCAAGTAAGGTATAGCGTACAGTGTAGCTTTAGAAGAAACTTCCAGGTGTAAGAATGCTGTTGGGGGTGGCATGTAATGTTGTAGTACTCGAGTGTGGTCTTGGTCTACTGACCATCTCGAGGCCTACTTTTCACTTCCTCCCACTTATCTTAGAATCGAAAGCAATTTTATTTTCTCTAGTCTTGGACTATAGTGGCATGGGTTAGACTAGTAATTTCAGAGGGAGACCTTGAGACCATCCGAAATTATGAATCATGAGTGCGCTACTGCCGCGTCGCGGGTGCCCATGAGATTTGGCGTCTGTTCAGAGGCAGGAAGTGCAGTCATGTACATGTGCTTGTGGGAATGGGGTCTGCGGCGGAATGGGCAGGCGCGTGGGCATGATGCACAATACAGTAAGTGCACACATTAAACATGAATGAATTCCTATTGTGTTGACTGGTGCTATATTTGATAGGAAATCACTCTCTTTAAGATCAAGTTCTCTTGAGTTGATGGAATAATATAACATTAGTTTAAATCATGCAACAGAGACATAGTGCTGGGCAGGTCACTGCAGTAATCCATTCTGATTGTGTTGTAATTTTTTTGGGTGGGGGTGGCATGGTGGTGCAGTGTTTAGCACTGTTGCCTCACACCTCTGGGATCAGGGTTTGAGTCTCCGCCCAGGTTCCGTGTGTGTGGAGTTTGCATGTTCTCCCCGTGTCATTGTGGGGTTTCCCCTGGGTACTCAGGTCCCCCCCACAGTCCGAAAACATGCTGAGGTAATTGGAGTTACCGAATCACACATGGCTGTGTGAGTGGCTGGCGTGTGAGTGTGGCCGCCCCATCCTAGGTTGTACCTACCTTGCGCCCATAGCTTCCAGGATAACCCTGAATAGGATAAGCGGTTACAGAGAATGGGTGGATGAAGAACACTGGGGGAGGGCACATCACGCTTCCTGTTTTTGTTTTTACATTAGCTAGAACTTCTGGGCCCCCTGACAAAATGTCACCTTGGACCCTACACCAGGGTTGCTACATTCAGAAGAATGTCACCCCCTGACAAACCCTCTCTATAGAATTGCTCACTTCCTGAGTAATGTACCCCAAGCGTATAACCTATAATCTAACCCCGATAGTGCTGGGGCCCTGAATCTACCAGAATATCCGACTGGTTGGGTTGAAACGCATATTTTGCCCACCAGAGTGCAGCAGTAGGTAAGCAGCTGATGCTTTGCCTACATGAGACAATGCTTAAGTGACGTCTGCCTGCTATCTGCTCTCTCTTCCAGCATTGGTGGGGCTGTCCTTCGGTGGGGCGGTCGGCCTGATGTTCCTTATGCTCGCGTGTGGCCTGGAGGATTATGGGTATGTTTGCACCCGCTCTACCCACCCTATACTTTATCGTGTTTTACAGGCGGATCGGAGCCATGGTGCGGATCGCCCCCTCCCCCCCCCTCTCCCCCCCCTCACCCCGCAGCCCCCCAGAATACCTTTACATCACATTGTTTGCCTCAGGGGGAAAGTCGCTGATGTTCAGGCAACATTTGTAGCGGGGTTTACCATAGTGATCCTGTAGTGTTAGAATCTCTCGGAGGGCAGGGTAGGGTGGGGTGGTGTGAGGTGGTTTGAATTATCACACATTTACATCAGTTTTTAACCAATTCCTGATGCGTCGTTACATCCCTAGCGTTTTGTTGAGGAGACTAGCTGCTGTTTGGTGTTAACGATATTCCGCTCTGCCTCCCTCTGCTGGCCACAGGGTGTACTGGCCGCTCTTCGTCCTGATCTTCTATGTCCTGGTACCCATCCCTCTACTCATCGTCAAAAGGCTGAGTGACGAGGGCGACTCGTCCAGCAGTGCCTGCCGGGAGCTGGCCTTCTTCTTCGCCACAGGCATCATGGTGTCCTCCTTCGGCCTGCCAGTGGTTCTGGCTCGAGTCCACGTGGTGAGTGCCCCACCCCCCCACTCCGGGTGGAATGATCCAGACCCCAAAGGGTATGGATGGGTCTGTGTGGGCATATCCCCCTGCTCAGCAGCGATGTTTACCGCCACTCAAACCATGCCCGAGGTTTGGGGGCCCCCTGTTGGCCAAACAGCGTCACTACACTAAAGGGGGAAAGGAAGCCCCAATGGGACTCTGAGTAAAGCCGCCCCTGCCTCTGCTGCTCCAGCCCCTCCACTGAGATTCACCTGATGGCTCCCAGTCCTCCAGTACTATACCCCAACCGTTTTTACAGCAGGGTTCCAGCCTCTTAGAGGTTCCTTGCTGGTGGCCTGTCCCCCACCAAGTCTGATGTGAGCACCTGAGAAGCCAGAGGTTACCTTTGAAGGGCTTGTGTTAAAACCTGCATATCATCATGTTGCAATGTATGAAATTTCCTCAAGGTAATACTGCAATATTTCTGAAACAAAAAAGATTAAATTACCTGAAGTAAGTTCTATTTGGCTATAGTTTATCTACCAAGAGAGTGTGTCAAATAAGTTGGCGGTGTTGCTGAAAGTTGTCAACAGATTCAAAGCAATGCTGACAAAATGCGCATGTACACATCACAAAGACGATGCTGAAACAATGCATCATGCACCCCTGCTTGTGTTCTTACACTGCACACTCGCCTTGATTCTCCACGGTGCCTTTCATTGGCAGAGTTTTAAGATAAAAAAAAATATATATATAAACATTGATTTGCAGTTTTTTCAAATGTTCAACGGGAGTCACCTGTTACAGTTTGACTTGGAGGCATGGCGGTGTAAACAGCTTATCTGGTCCTACCTGTTCTATTGCCGCGTGTTTCAAATGCGCTGCAGGTCACTCAGCAGCCTGCACGTATGCGGCGGCCTCCAGGCAGGCGCAGGCCGCCCGTATTGGGGTGCTTCCATGTCGTCGTTAGCTTCTGACATCAAGCTACACGGGCTGAAATTCTTAATGAATCGTTACATCCTGCTTCATGCCACCCTGCGGGATGGGTCTCAGAAGGACTAAGTGACGAAGCTGCACGTCTTGTGGGTCTTTGACAGTCTCTGTATAAATCCCCTGGTTATTGGGCATTTACAGCACCGAATTTATTGATCTTGTGTGTTTCATTTGGTGCGCCGTGTGTGTGAGTAATCCCCGGTTTACTCTGAGAAAGGTTAGCGGCCCCTATCTGCAGATGGAATTCAGATGAGGTCTTCTCAGGACAAGTCTGCAGCCAACTTCTCTTGTCTCCAGTTTACAGAAAGATTAGTTTTGCTTCTTTTTAGTTGCCTTGAAATGATTGCTAGCCTTGCTCACCCCATTGTTTAGAAAGCTCTAGCTGAATGTGGGTGTGTTCCCTGGAATGAATTAGCCAATGAAATCCCAGGAGCCTTAGTTGTGTCCAATATGCCGCTTGATGTGTCCATTGCTATGGGCAGCCTGCCCACTCGCTTCCTCGTCCCAGCAGCGGGTCTGCTGGTTGTGTAACTCCCTTTGCCTATTTTATTGCTGAGGGGAGGGGTCACATTCTCCTTCAGGTCTACAAACTTGAATCCAGCTTGAGAGATGTTCTGGATCGTCTCCTGAGATGGTGTTCTGGTCCCTATCCAGCTGCGTGTCCATCCCTACATCTTCTGTAGAATTCCATGTGTTGGTAGATGCGGTCAGTGCCTAAGCTGTGTCCCAGGCCCCAGATCCCTGTTGACTTATTAAATGTTCTGGCTGAAGTTCCCAGCAGATGTATCTCCCAAATGTGACCTGTAAGTAAACCGTGAGTCTGGGCCCCGCGCACCCCCACATTCCCCTGCCCCCCCATCACCTGCCCCGTCCACCGCTTTCTTTCTGCCATGAAGCCTGTCTGCGTGATGCATTCTGGGACTCCATGCCAAAGTCTTAACACGGTGTTCAGAATTTTTATTCGGGGGTAGGGCTGCACGATTAACCTTTATCGCATCGATATTGAGGGTTTAACTCCCGCAATAACCTAACCTCAGGAGTCTGAGGTTTTTTCCCCCGCCTCTGACATTTGAGTGACAAACCTAT
>JAODKM010000032.1:16393302-16406767 GCA_026780845.1 Petrocephalus sullivani | reverse complement strand
AAAAATGAACAGAGACATTGAAGCTGCTGAGCTGCTAGAATTACTGGGGGTTGGTCAGGGGACGGGGCACCAGAACTCCCTGGGCCGGCCCTGAGTGGACGGCAAGGACTCCAGGAGGAGAATTTCCCTGGATTTATCTGATCCAGTCAAATTACACACATATTTCACTAAGGGGAAGATTGCTCCCGTCCGAGGACTTATCACTGTGTGGGCCAAAGAGTCCATTGTGTGAGAAGATCTGATATATGGTGACTTCTCCTGCCTCAGGTGTCTACCATAGATTCTCTCGTCGGGGGGGGGGGAATGTGTGACCTTTCATTAGCTCGGCTGTTTACTTGCACCTGAGAGATATGACCCCCCTGATTTCAATCACGTCAGCGCTTGGAGAATATTCATAAGGGCTCTTTTGCATGGGCTGTCTTGACAATGCTCTTCGGCGGTGTCACTGTGGCATTGATGTGGTTTTAGTGCTCTGGGAGCCTTATGTAAATATCTCACCTCACTTCCATCTCCAGAGGCCATGACTCTGTTTGTCGATGACATCACCCTTCCCTGCCAGGCATATCATTGGTGGAAGTGTGATGTCATCATTATTTTGATTACTGTGATAAATCGAAGCCGGTGTCATGTGCTGCCCCAGGTCCCTAGATGTGACGCAATCCTCCCCCCTTGTGGTCCTGCACTGGCTAAGCATTTCACGGCCTTTTAATCAAACCGCTGGCATAGATTATAATAACACAGTTCTGCCCACCATCTTCCAGTCGCTGCTGTTGGTACAGAAACCGCAGCCGTTTGCTGGGAAATAAATATTATTTCCTTGAGGGAACAGAGGCCTACAGGAGTGCTGTCACTGGAATGAAAGCCTGCCAGAACTTGCCATCTACAGGCAAAATTCAAGGTAGGGAGTATGAGGATTTGGTGGGTTCGTAACGGACCTTGCTGGTACCTTTTCAGGGGTGTGTGACTCTGCAGCTTTAGCTGGCTGTGATTTACCGCAGCACCACTGACTGTTCCTTCCCGCGTCGCTGGGCTGCTTGTGCGCGCCGCCTTTCCCCACCCTGGCTTGCTGATGGGATTCCTCATCGGATCCCCCGGTTACTGTCAGCAGTCCTGTACTGGTGTACAAATCTTTCTTAAGAAATTTAAACAATAGTGTTTGAACTGCTGGGATGGCATAACAAGACGGAGCCACTCCGCATTATAACATTTCTAATCTGCTGGCTCCTTACAGCACGTTTTCAAGGATGTTTTCCTGTACTTATCTACCAGACGCTTTTATCCAGAGCGGCTTACAGCTGACATTGGTCAGCCAGTCCCTGGAGCAATTAGGGTTAAGTTTTACGACCACAGTTCATATTTAGAGAAGGGTTTCCGATCCTCTTAGCAGGGTATCTTCAAAGCGGTTCATATTTGTTTCACCCAGAGCCGAGGAATCATTAAATGACATCATTATATATGATGATGCGACGTACGTGACCCAACTCAGCGATCGCTGCCCGTGAAAACAGATGGCACACTTAATGTGTGAAAAACAAGTAACAACCTGGGAAAAAAACTCACAAAATGTGAACGTGTTTCCTAATGACATTTAGTAAAGCAATAACAAAAAACGGCCGTTCTGTCTTTTTCGGATGTTTTGCGTAGGCATTTAATGGCGCGCTTTATGGATGGATATAAAGTCAGCTCATTTATGGCATTGTTTTTATACGGACGTTGTTAACGGGGAGCTTGGCGGTGATGCCAGTGGAAGCCGTCCTCGTTCATCACCACGTCACCATGTCTTGTAAGGCTGGTGACGGTGACGATCGCGCTTCACTTTCTCCCTGTTGCGCGCTGCCTTGCCCACACCATCTCTCGCCACTGAGCTCCCCCCGGACCGGCACCTTAAACACGCCGCTTCCTACACCCCTCCCCAGATCCTCCTTGAAGACCCAGGTTTCTCCAGACCCCGCTCCTTGATAATCCGGATTTGACCAGAACCGCCAGGTTCATCCTGCACTCTGCAGCCACGACCGGGCAGAACCTACAACCGAGAAGTGCTCCTCTCAGCCTACAGGTATTTATCACATTTTGTTTTTGTCTGTCTCCTAACTCCTGAATGGTCACGGGTGAGTTTTGCTGAGAAAGCGGACCGCACGCATCCGCTCACCCGGAACGCCTGTTGTACCTTTGACTGGGGACCGATCCTTCCCTTTCTCTCCCTAAAACCACGTCCACGTATGCGATCGTATAATCAGGAGTGAAGTGGATGTGGGACGATGGGACCATTCTGCAGATCCCCCCTGTATCCCCGCAGTATACGAGATTCCGCGGATTCTTGCGGTCTGCACTTTATGAGTCAGTCGGTTCCTTCCTAATAGTCTGTAAGAGTCCCCGTTTAACCACATCAGTCTTTCCACTCGCTACAGACGGAGCAAACGGGCTCATCGCTTCTAAGCACACTGCAGAAAGTAGCATCTGCTTTCTGACTCGCAACAACTGTGACAAATGTCTATTAACGCGATCGTTCCGCACCTTATCTTCCCCGTGGGTGTGTAATCGGGGGATTATGGCGACTTGGAGTGTAATGCTTTCTTCATTTTATTGCATACATCTTCTATCGTTCCTGCGACGTGCTGATTAGTGTAGACAGGCTTCTTTGCTTTGAGATGCAAAGCATTCGTGCGCTGTCCCTGTGCCGGATCATCCGCGAGCTTAAACTTGGGGGGAAGTTTCGCTTTTAGGGAATACTAGCGTCCCGCTTCTGGGTCGGGACAGTGCGGAGCTGCGCCTAACTTATTATATCATGTAGCCCGGCATCAGACCTTATGGGAGAAGCGTCGGCTTGACAAACTGATACTTGAAAGTACGTCAACTTTTTAGCCCGATGCGGGCTTGAGCTGCACGGTCCGCCTCCGAGGTGCTGAGAGCCTCGCTGAGCCGCCCAGCCGGTGATGAATTACCGTCGCTTTATCCCCTTTGATTCGCGTCCGCGGTGTCGATGTTAATTCATTTTTAGGTAGCTGTCAGGCGCTTTGTTTTTGTCGCTGCGGAGTACGAAGTGACCTGTTTTGACAAGTGATGCTCCGTGCATATGAAGCGCGTTTCCTGGAAAACGCTACGCGGCTTTGAACAGCCACTTGCCCGGCACTAATTCCTCATCTTTATATGTACGCTTTGTAAAATTGATATACTACATGCATTTGAGCCGTATCCGCCGAATTTGTAGGGCTCTGTAGTGTTGTGATGCAGGCTGAGATTAATAGTCATCAAACTGCGATCACCAAAAGGGCTGTAAAATAACATTGGATGGGATGAATATTAATTATAATACCCTGACGGGTAAATTGCAGCATATTCATTAGTGGTATATTATTTAGATGTCAGTGAAATATTAGTTTTTCTGTGTTTTTATTGCATTTGATTCGTTGTGTTTCTGTCTGAAGCAAAGTAAAGTCTAAATCTAAACTATAGGAAATACGCGGTACATTTTAGCAGTTTGTATCTTTGTTCTGGCTACTAAAGCGGTAACGTCCTAGATGTGACAACAGCGGGTGTCAGTTATCCTGAAGTCAGCGTTAAGGTGGAATCTTCCGCACGCCCGGGTTTCGGATGGTGCGCAAATTGTTTTCCACTGCGTCAGATCACCAAATGTCTCGGTGAATAGCGACGTGCGCGCCGCGGCAGGAGCGCAGGTGATTCCCATCCCAGCACAATCAGGCGGGACGTTTATTAGCCATAAATTTAAATGGAGGGTAATGGATTTAACACACCATTGATTCCCACCCCCCATGCACACTGAAAACACAGTTTTGGTTTATTATATAGCCATGGGATCTGCATAACACCGCAAAGCGAGCAAGCGAAGAACGTTGTTCAGAATTCCTTAAAAACCGAACCCCAATTTACCAACCACAAGCCACCTGGGGCAATAATAAAAGCAGCGGGGGGAAGCGAATCTTTCTTTTATTGAAAGCCTATAGACTATGGAGCTCAGCCTCTGGGAACAACATTTATGTTTTTTTATGAATCGCAGAAATCGGCACGGCCTGAAAGTGACATTTATCTATGGACCGCCGCGCTGAATAAATCAGAGACTCAGGGTTTATTTATTCTTATTTTTTGTGAGATATTTCCAGTCTTCGTTCGTATCTTGTGTCGCATTGGACTGGAAGTTTCTGGAATCCTGTTTTGAGTGCACTTTCAATGTCGTTTTTATTAACTTTTTTTTTCTTTTTTTAGGGAATTTAACTGGAGTTAGAGATGAATTCACCTCTCAAATGAGATTATGTAAGTATAACAGTAAAATTGTCTTACACCAGAGACAAACTTTGTGTTGGCCTAGCTATAATTTCTCTCTCTCTCTCTCTCTCACACACACACACACGTCTTTACTTCTACCTATTCCTCTTGTTTGAATTGTACGCCAGTCTCTATATATATAGAGTTTGCATGTTTTTTCTGTGTTGTAGTTTCTTCCTGCACTGGCTCGTGGTGTGCTTGTGTGTGTGTGCACGCCCTGTGATGAACTGTTACCTTGTGCTGCCACTTATAGGAATAATATAGGACTTAGTGGCTTGAAGATGGGTGAATGGACACACTTGTATACATACATGCATCTCCCGGTGCTTCATTCTGCAGCAGGGAGACTCTCACTCATACTGGCCGCTACTCTGAGAACATGACCTCCGGCACTCTGCCCATCCTGTCTATTTGGATGGTTAACAGGGCGACTCCTGTCTCCAGGGCTTTTTCTAGCATGGTGATCGTCCTCCCCTTCCTCATCCTCACCTCACACGGTAAGCACTCCTTTCAGGACCGTTATAACTGTGCCTGGGCTTCACTGTCACACTTTCCTCCCTTGTGGCCATTGGTGTGCCCTGTGACCTTCAGCGGTTTCCCCGTAATACTGTTTTTCTCCACTTGTTTGCAGTGTGGGATGTAACTCGTCGTTTTATCATAATCTCATTGTATCTAACATAAAGCACGATCTACTGCAGGACTCTTCTCTGGTTCCCTGGTTCATGCACCATTCTGTATGAATGATATAGTAACGTCAAGTGCTTTGGGGTAACGGTGTTGTGAAATAATTGGTTGCAGGATGGATGCATGCTTCATGGATTTGATTCTCGCCCTGACTCCACGTAATTTGCACCTTCTCTCCTGTGTGCTTGTGTGTGCCCGTGTGTGGCGCCCCTCCAGCTTCTCGTATGTCCTTCTGAAGACGTGCGGCTTAGGCGTGCGCGCCGCGGCCGACTAGCACCTCATCCCACGCCTTGCGCCTTGCCATTCCCGGCATTCCTGGGATGAGCCCCAGCCACGGCGGCCCTGCACGGTTACGGAAAATAGATGGGATGCGTGAGATTCCTGGGAGTTAAGTTACGCACGGTGCCAAGCTTTTAAAAAAAAAAAACGTGTCGTTTTTGAGAAGCCCTGGCTCGGGGCATCCCAAACACAAGGGGTCACATTCCCCCAAAACCTTAACATGGGTGGAACTCAGCCCTGATCGGCACTGAAGCCCCTTTACGGGGTTCAGCTCACTCCAGACACGCCTCCCCAGTGTGACCCCTCCCACCAAGTCTTAAATTTGAGCGGGCCCACATCAGCGTCCCAAGAAGGAGGTCCTGGCCCAACTCCACAATCATAAGCATGCCCCACCCACCCTGCCTTGGGAACAATGGAAGCCCCCCGGCACATTATATTGCCAGCACCATCCCACCAGTAAGCAAGCCTTCACTGACCTCCCATGATGCTCTTGCGGCCCACCCAGCAATTCAGTGTTAAAGCTGAGCCTGTGTAGGACTGGATTACACTATGCAGGGGTGGTGGTTCTGTCCTTGGCTGTCACTTGTGGTGGACGCCTCTTTCTAGACATTACAAATGAGGCGTTCTGCAGTCCACTTCCAATTCATTCATCTTAGTTAAAAAAAAAAAAAAAAGTAACTGGTGTCCAGCATCAGGACACAAATTGTTCTGAAAATCCTCACGCAGCCATGCAGATTATCGCTCTGTAGGTGTCTCTATATGAGTAATCTGTTGTATGTAGTCAGGGTTTGTCTAGCGCTTTTGTCCAGGTAAACGTAACGTCCGCAGAGGACAGCTTGAGGGCGGCGAGCCGGATCAGCCAGCATCCCTGTATGGAGGAGGCCCGTATAAAATCACAGGAAAGCTCAGACCTGTAGAAAATGAAGCTTTTGTTCTTTGAAATGTTCCTTTTCATTTATCATCTCTCCTGGCCAAGAACACACGGGGATGGGAACAAGGCCTTTCCTGGATGATGCTCCAACAGAACGGAACCACTGCTGGTTTTCAGGGCCGGTCAGTCCTATAGGTGACCTGGGTGGCTGCCTAGGGCGCCATCTTCTGAGGGGGTGCTGACTTAGCTGACCCCCTTCGACAAGCCTCTCCAGCCACATGGCTTCGACTGGCACTGCTGGTTGTAACTGTTAGCGACCGCTGTTTCTGGACCGCAGGTGTTCGATCCGGAATCTCTGCCTCGACAAATCAGATACGGGGCTCCACGTGGGAGGCCAGTCTCTGGTGTGACCTACCTGTGGCCCGTATGGAAGACGGGACGGATGGGGACTGTGCTTCTGGCCAGAGAGAGAACGACAGTGTAAAAACGCAATACAACACAACAAATGTGACAGGGTGTCATGTGACCAGCTACAGCCGTCTACCGCTGTTTACCAACAACACCCATGATGCCAGAGGTACTCATTTAATGCTCATTGAATACTCCTTTAGTACTCATTGAATACTCATTAAACACCCATTTCTTTTATTTTACTCTGAAGGAGTCAGCCATTGTTCTCTTTAACAGGCTATTTAACATAGTGAGCAGCCTCAATAAAAATGCTAAGCAACTAAATAGCATTAAAGTGACATTTAAGACAAATAGCCACTTACTAAAAGATCCATAGTGACTTTTACATCTTAATACTGGCTGATTTCTACTTTGTCTTATATCTTTGAGGTAGGTGTGCATTCATTAGATGATAGGATAGTGGTAAACATGGCAATGGATTGTAATGACCCAACCGCATTGGTTTAATTAGGTTAATTATAGCTGGGTTGGCTTGGCTAGCATTAGCCAAAAAAGACACATTAGTGTAAAAGCCCCATTCATTATTTTTGCCCTTTTCGGATCTGTGGTCAGCCTTCTAAAACCCTGAAATTGGGAATCGCCACGCCAACTCGCTAACGAGCCCCATTACCTTGAACTCATTTAATTTTGTTTGACCGCCAACAGCGTCCGGGTTGACGTGTTAATTGAATCTCTTTGCAGCTGCCCGCCTGAACATCCTGTGCTGGATAGACGAGATGGCGGCAAATCTAATTTGTAACCTGGAGCGGCCCTCGAACCTGCGTGCCACCGAGATGCTGTCTGTGAGCTTGCAGGACTCACAGTGAGTACTGGGCTCCGCCCCTTGCAGGACTCACAGTGAGTACTGGGCTCTGCCCCGTGCTGGACTCGATGGTTCTAATAACGTCTCCTAATATGTATCGATGGGGTCTGTGCGCGAGCCGGGCACTCAAGATCCGCAGAGAACCTTACGCAAATCCCGTTAAGCCTGCCATCCAACGCCTGCATCTGTCACATGCTGTAACTTTCATTATTTGCGATGACTGTTGAATTTAAGCCATAATAATTAACCAGGAGAAGCGGGTAAAAAGTAGCAGTAAATTCTGGCATGGTCCTAAACCGTTTCGCTGTTAACTTTTGGCATGCGCGACATTCAGGAGTTAATCCTGGATCACATGATGGCTTCTCAGCTCGCCAAACATTCCTTGTCAAGTTTACATGGCAATTAGCGGTACCGTTTCAGCCCGGTATCCGCTTTCGCCCTCCGCTGCAGACCCGGGCTGGGCGCCGTGTGCGAAGCCCGCGGGAGGGAGGACTCGCACGCCGTTGCTTGCGCGTTGGCATTACGCGCTCTCCATGACGCTGTCGCCCTGACCGTCGGCATCTCCAGCTGCGCCGGCTCCGCGCGGTCCTCAGCCATGCGCATCGTCCCGCGGACTTTGTGTAAGTTGTGTGCAGCTGAGGTGGGAGGGGGGATCATGTGATGGAGCAGTCATGTGACCAGCTCATTTATTCACCGCACGCTGGCTTATATCCTGTTTTTTAAATCCTTTTTTCCGTTACCGTTTTTATTTGGGTTCTTCCTTGCAGACCTACTCAAGATGTTCCATCCTTCCTGGGCCAAAACCACAGACCTTGTCTTATAGTCTCCTCCCACGTATTGTTAAATCCCCCCATTACCATGTCGCACTCACATCCCCACATCACATGACTCTGTTCACCCCGGCTTAGCCTGATGGTGCTGCATTATCACCCCCCCCCCACCCAGATGAAGTGACCTCGGTATGGGGGGGGCACCATGTTCTACTGGAGGCATTAGAAGCTCAGACACACATCACTGCTTGCTTTTGCCCTGTATCCATGGCGATATATCAGCGGCCTCTGCAAGCAGGCAGGCGCGTGTTTGCCTTCCACGACACCCTCCCCCTTCGTGTCTGACCCGGAGCCCTCTGTGGGGCAGTGCTATTCAGGATAATGTGCACATTACCTCCAGCTCAGAGGGGCTCCCTCTGCTTAAACCCCGTGGCTTTGGCCAGGAGCATCAGGTGCTGAAAGGCCTTGTAAATTTTATAGGGTGAAACTTAATTCTGCTGAATAATGACTTTGATTCTCTGTTTTTATGGTGAAGCTGTAGACTTCGGCTCGGGGGACAAAGTCAATGAGCTGTAATTAGTGTTGCAATAAATATCAAAAGGCATCGATTTTTTTGAATGTTTCTGCAAAGCATCTTTAGATGAACTTGTCAGAATTACCGCATATGTAGCTATAGATTAGAAAAGAATATACTGCAATAATTGTCATGTACAACGAAACTCTATGTGCTTTCTTCACCAATGCTATACATCATAAGAATAATATTATAGCAGAATATCCTCAGAATTGTATACCCTTTTTAGTAGCATTGAACATAACGGTATAGGTTTAAAAAAAAAAAATAGCAGCAGTCGTATTAAAAATGATGCCTAGCAATAGCTGAAATTCTGGTTCAGGTTCGATGGCCCCGCCCCCCATGACTGGTCACTGATGGAGCCCCGATGTATGGTTTACAGTGACACTGGCGCCCCCTGGGAACCTGCGTCACACCATGACCACCGAGGGCGAGGTCCGATTGGGCTGGACTGCATCGCAACCCAAAAGCGGGGGGTTCAGCTGCGACGTCCACTACACCTCGGAGGGCTCCGCCCACATGAGGGTGGTAAGACTGCGTCGCCGAAGCAGGCCATGGTTCTGCGAGAAGTGGGATTTAGTGAGATGGGGTGCTCACCGCCCAGGCAGATGGCCCATAAGCTGTGGTTCTATTACAGGTTCGATTCACATCCGAGGTCCATAGTAAATAATATGCACTGATCGAGAGACACCTGAAAGCAGATGTAGTGGGACGTTAGCGGGGTGTTTCATGTCGTGTGACAGCTGTAGGAGAATGGGCAGCCCTGCCAGCTATGTAATGACACACTGTCCATATATGACCTGTAATACAGCCTGCATACAGTAATGTATGTGTGACAGACAGCTGCAATATTAAGATGCGCTCAAACCGACTTGCGGCCAGGAGTCCGGGTTTCAAATGCAAGTCGATGCAAGACCGTATTGCAAAAACGAAAAGTCGGCAGAGTTAAATTGCGAATAGGGTGTATTTCCATTAATGGATGTCATGAGAATAATACTTGCCATTTATTTTTATTATTTATTTTTTATACACTATTTATTGTTCATTTTTTGTTGTAACTGTTCTTCAGAAATGCCATTTCCTTTCATGTTGTGAACGGCTTCCCATGAATTAATGGCTCCAAAAGAACCACCTCAAGCAAACAGATTTTTATGGTATCTGGGTGTTTTCTTGAAATTTCAGTGTTTCCCAGTTTGAGAGTTTCCATCTGTCAAAACACAGAAAGTCTAGAACGATGGAACGGCGGCCGTAGATTCCTGCGAAAACGTGGTCCGCGCTCTGGGTGTGCAGAGAACCCCACTGCCGCTGTGTGTCTCCCCCCCCCACCTGCAGGAGGTGAGGGGAGCCAGCAGCCCCGAGGCAGACCTGGGCGGACTCAGCGCCGGTTTCAATCACAGCGTCCGGGTGCGCTGTTGCTCCCCGGAGGAGGCAGGCGTGTGGAGCGACTGGAGTCTCCCCCTCTACATCTACCTTCGTGGTGAGCAGCCCACCTGTGCTGACTCAGAGTTTACTGTGATACACAGGCAGATAACAGCTGGGCCTGAGACCACATGCCTGATGGTTCCTGTTCTTAGAGCATCCTGCTGTTGAACCTTTGAATTTCCTTTTTTTTTTTTTTAATCAGTACAGTATCTTGCCACTTTGGTCTAACTGGAGGACATTGTAGAAGTCAATGATTGGCTGTGGCTCTATAGGTTAGGATGCTATGGCGACGATTGGGAGGTTGCTGGTTCAAGTTCCAGGGTCACCAGCCACAGTTGGCTCCCTGAGCTGGACCCCGACTCTCTAATTGCTCTAGGACTGACCCTACTTTGTCAAATATATGTCCAACTGAATCAAATCTGAGGGGGCTTTGCTGCGTTATTTGAGATGGGATGGCGGAGCATGCGGTTTGGGTCGTGCTGCCCAGTGAGAGATCGCTAATGAGGACGCGGGGTTTCGTGTGACATCCAAAGTGCCCCCCCTCCCCTCCCCTCCCCCCAACAGTGTAGATGAGCAGGCACTGAGTCAGTGCTGCATGTTCAGCATTGGGCTCCTGAACAAGACCCTCAACCCCAACAACTCCGAGCACTGTCTGACCCTGCTTTCCTGGACAGTAATAATGTATGTCTCTAAAGCGTCCGCTAAGTAAGTCAGATGGGTGCTGGATCTTTCAGAATTCCAACACGCAATCAGAGATGGGGCCTGACGCATCACATGTCATCCTTTTTAATTCCTGGGGGGCTTTTAAAATGATGCGGGGGGTGTGACACCGTAATGCACAGCCAAACCTTCATTACCCATCTGTCATCTCCTGCAATGCTTGCTGTATTTATGGCCGCCTGTTATGGCTGTCTCCGTGAATGCCCCGTGTGGGGCTTTATCTGTTATAAATCATCCAGGCAGGTCTTCTGGTATTTATTTATTTTTTGTCTTAAAACGGGCTTGGAGAATGGAGGTGCGGCACCATGGGTTAATTTACTATGCAAGCCTTGGGATGGCGCATATTTGGTGCAGAACACTTTTAAATATGTTACTGTGAAATTCCTGGAAATTTAATGCAGTTCTTCTGGCATCACATCCAAAAAAAAGCAATTAACCGCATTGGTTTTGGTGTTTCTCAGATAGCCTTCCATCTGAGCGAAAAAGAGCCTGTCTTACGGCTCTCTGGAAATCCTTGTTATAGCCGGTTGCCATGGCAACTAATTGAAAATCTGTAGCGCTGCGATAGGAGTGGAAATAATATATCTACAGGGCGAGCGATTCTTGGAAAAGCGGGACGGTCCATTCATGAAGTCCCACAGGACAAAGAGCACCTTATTTATTTTTTTATTATTGTGTTTTCGTTCCTCTTCATCCGCAGAAGTGAGCTACCTTCCAGAGAGATTATTCGCCAGCGCCGGTTCCAACGTGACGGTCCGCTGCGTGTTCAACAACCGGAGCCTGCGCGCCGAAGACGTGGTGTGGTGGCTGAACTACCACGAGAAGATCCCGGAAAGCCAGTACCGCGCGGTGAGCGAGCGCATGAGCAGCGTCACCCTGCTGAACGTGCGGCCGCCGCGGCAGCGGGGGTACGACGTGCTGCATTGCTGCCAACAGAGCGGCGCCAGATCCCGCTGCAGCTATCCCTACGCTCAGATTTACGTCACGGGTGAGCTGTCTCTCTCTGAGCTCCCATCACACCCCTCCGTCTCGTGTTCCTCTGGATTCTGACCCTGTCTTGTGCCTGTTTTTGGCACAGACTTCAACATCGCCATCTCCTGCGAGACCGACGGCGACCTGTCCTCCATGACTTGCCGATGGAACGCCAGTCAGTGGGCCGAGGTCAGGTTCCTTTACAGGCAAGTTTCAAAGGTTTTAGGTTTTATTGTTACGTGTGTTTGGAAGAACATAGTGAAATTCTTATGTTGCAGCTGCAGGGAAGGGGACAGGTCCATCGGGGGACAATAGGACAAATGGCATTGCTATTCAGGACAAGACAGTGCAGGACAAACAGCAGTGAAATTCAAAACAAGACAGTGCAGGACAAACAGCAGTGCAATTCAGGACTAGACAGTCCAGGACAAACAGCAGTGCAGTTCAGGACTAGACAGTGCAGGACAAACAGCAGTGCAATTCAGGACAAGACAGTGCAGGACAAACAGCAGTCCAAGACAAGACAGTGCAGGACAATTTCGTCGGACGGGCTTCAGCTCTGAGCTTCTGGCGTCTCCTCGGTACCATTCTGTGTTGCTGACTGGTTGATGTATCATCTATGTTCTGCCAGAAAACACAACTTCCCTTGTGATATGGGGGAACCGGAAGTGGGCGTGGCGTCCACAGGGGAGTGTCCCATCGAGGGGCGGGGCTCCAACAGGTGCACACTCCAGCCATTGCTGCTAGCTTCCTGCTACAAGATGTGGCTAGAGGTGAGGAAGGAGGAGGGTGTGGTCAGGTCACGCCCCATCTCTGTGACGCCCATGGACTTTGGTGAGTGTACTGACTGCACTTTTGGTTCCGCTGTCTTAGTCAAATGAAATGCACATTTCTTGAGTGATATTTCCCTGGTGAGAGACACTTTCCCCTCATGTTTCCACTCATTCATTTTAATGTTTGTGCAGCTTATTTGACCATAACCTAACTGAAAGCCAAGTATAGGGAAATTACGTCTTGTAAATTTCTGCTTAAATCACTGTGTTAACAAACTCCATTGTTTGGTCTTGTGAAAGGAAAATCGCTCATTGATGTGTTGGGCAATGAAAACACACTAGGTTCAACCCATTTCTGCAAAATATAAACTGCAGCTTGTGTTTTTCTGCCTGCAAATCTTATTTTTTATCAGACGGTTGTTTTTGCTCAGAGAGCAGCAAAACATTAATAAAGACATTGTGCAAAATGAAAAAATATAAACACTCAGAGTCCCAGGCACCAGAAACGCGATTAACTGAAACTGATAACAGCCATGTTACTTCATTCAGCAGTCACAAGAAAATAACCACAGCAGGGCGGGAGTCGGGCTGCGAGCGTCATGTTTCGGGTTTCAGATTTTATTATCACATGTGTTCAGAGGAAATTCTTATGCCACAGTTGCAGGGTAGGGGACAGGTGCATGGGGGCATTGGACAGGCAGCAGTGAAATATAAGACAGGACTGTATAAGACAAACAGCCAATGCAGGACAGACAGCAGTGCACTACAGAAGCCAGTGCAGGACATACAAGCAGTGCACTACAGAAGCCAGCGCAGGACATACAAGCAGTGCACTACAGAAGCCAG
>JAODKM010000032.1:16371721-16393202 GCA_026780845.1 Petrocephalus sullivani | reverse complement strand
GCAGGACATACAAGCAGTGCACTACAGAAGCCAGCGCAGGACATACAAGCAGTGCACTACAGAAGCCAGTGCAGGACAGACAGCAGTGCAGTTCAGGAGAAGACAGCGCAGGACATACAAGCAGTGCAGCGCAAAGTCAATACTCGTACTCTGCAGGTGAAACAGCAGTGCCATAACAAATAAGACAATTTAGGACAAACAGCAGTGCAATACAGGACAAGACATTGGGGATAATGGTGATAAGGATGGAAGTAGACAATGGTATGTAAAATAAATATAAATAAAGTGCAGAAGTGGAGTCATAAGGCTAAAGTTATGCTAGAAGATTCCTGCTCTGATTGGTTGACCTGCTGAAGGCCTCCTCCCCGCCCCCAGTGAGACCGCACCCCCCATTCGACCTGGCTGCCGTCACTGTCCCTGCCGGCGTCCTGAGCATCGAATGGAAGCGCCATGAGCTGCCAGTGTACGGCCTGCAGTACGAGGTGCGGTACTCAGCGGAGGGCACCGGCACGCACTGGAAGGTACCGTGTTCTCCTTAGGCCTCTTTGCGGGGACTCGTGCGCGTGTGACCAAAGCTGCAAACAGCAGCTTGACGTGGGGAGCTGGGGCGAGGGAGCCGAGGATGGCCTTGGGGATAATGACGACCCCCCCCTTATCAAATGGCAGGGTGGGCCATCAGCTGGGGCTTCAGCGGGCGTGTGGCTATCCAGGGAAAACGCACTCTGGGCTGAGATTAGCATGTGCTAATACAACACACACGTACCTGTGTAAGCTGGCTGAAGCCGGCTGTGGTCACATGACCCAGTTTCCCAAGATGGCTGGGGGTCCCCTTTCCCCACTGTGACTTAATGATGAATGCTACGCTCTCCGCCGCTCGCTCACTGAGCCACTGTGCCTGATGGGTCTTCATTTGTTTTGGGTCTCATCCGCAGGTTGCCGGACCGGTATCCAACGAGTCGGTCGTGATCCCAGTCTCGGACCCATGTCTGGTTTACACGGTACAGGTGCGGTGCTGGCGCTCCGGGGGAGCCGGGTACTGGAGTGACTGGAGCGACCCCTGCAACAGCACCGTCCAGAGCTTCAGAGGTTCCAGACCATACTGGCCATGACATACTTGTTATATGTTATACTTCAGTAACTGGCAGTCCCAGTCAACCCATTAAGTGACATAGGCGACCGCCTAGGGTGCCGTCTTCTGGGGGGGTCAGCATGGAGGCGTGCTTCTTGTACCACGTGGGTTTCGACTGGTACACAGCTAAATGGGCCGTGGTGGTATAATGATTAGGGGAGTGCACTTGTAATGGAAAGGTTGCTGGATTGATTCCCCGACCAGCCAGGTACCACTGCCAAGGCACTGCTCCCCAGGCGCTGAGTTAGCTGCCCTATGTCACATACGGGTTAAATGCAGATACACCACAGCACAGTGCACAACCACAAAATGTGTATCAACAATGACCATTAATTACTTCACTTAAAAATAGCCCAACCTTTTTTTTTCCTGGTCCTAAGGTTAAATATGTGGCTTGATTTGGACTGCCATCTTTACTTAAGAAAGTGCCCCTGTGAACTCTATGCCAGAAAGACCAATCAAATTCAGCTCCTGTATCCATATTCCAGGATGCTCCCTGGACAGTGTCATTAATTTACTCAGCAGATCCTTTTACCATACATTTTTTAGAGAGCAGGTCAGACAGTCTCTGGAGCAATTGTGAATTAAAGGCTTTGCTCATGGGCCCAGCGGTGAACTTACTCTGTCAGCCCTGGGATTTGAACTGACGACCTTCTGATGACTGGGACAGCGTCGTAACCTGCTAATCCACACGCAACCGCTGCCAACAGCCTTTAAAATGAAAGGGTGTGGCAGGAGGAGTAATGAAGTTCCTAAGTAGCGCGTCTGATTTGCAGACCTCATGCAGAAGTCTCAAGACCAGAAATCTGTATAGCAGTAACTCTTTATTACGACTAAGAACGACAGTGTGATGAGCTCAAAAGTCTGGAAATCCATGACTGTCAAAGTTATTCTGTAGCCCTGAGACTCTCAGAGGCCTTGCAGGACAAACAGGCGTTGCCTGGAAACTGTGAGATGCAGCAGCTATCCGGCCACCGACTCATTTATGAATAAAATATATAGAGCAGTAGTGTGGTGTGTTCTGTGAAGGAGCAGCGAGTCAATATTTACTGGAGAAAATCCCAGCCACTGCTCTATTCATATGAGGCTGCTGTTGGCCGTGGTACCTGACGAATGATAAACACGTATCAGAAATGCCAGTCCGGCCTATGAAAAAACACCCAGAAACATCCAGAAAGTGGCGAAACGCCCGTGCAGTTCTGGTCTCTGTTCCGGTGCCAGACCACAGCTTGTCAGTCTCCGATCTCCACAGGCTTCATGTACAGCACTGTGCCGAAACCTTAGGCAGCCAAATAAAATGCTTTAAGCTGTTTATCTCAGTAATCAGTGTATATTTGCTAAGAAGAAACACAATATAACACTACAACATATGCAAATGAACAGTAGCAGAATAAATACTAAGGAGAATGTCTTCTGCACCCCTAAAAGTTACTGCTATCTCGTTGGATGGCTGGAAGAACACCCTTTTGGTTCCCAAACCTCTCCTCTGGGACACCTGAGTCATTCTGTGTATTTGTTAAATTTCACCACTGGGTCACCTAATTAGTTAATTCAGTTACTTAAAAAAGTCAATGAGGTATGGATTAGCCATACAAGGTCAACAATACGTGGGTGTATTGGAAGCTTGCTGCAAATACGGAGCTGACGCACTTTGACGGACATAATATCATAGTTTTACACCAACATGAAGATCATTTATCATCATTTTCTTTGGCTGCCTGAGGGTGCTGAATCTGGGGGCTCTAGGCTGACATCAGCATGGACACAGGGGTGCTGCCATTTGCCAGGGCTCTGGGCTGTAGCCAAGGATAGTTTATTCATTAACCTTCCCCTGACCCCTCATCCTGTAAATGCCTGACCTCAATAAACAATTAAAAACGTTAATTAATGTCTCTGTTACACCCTCAGTCCTCGCGGTGACATCTCACTTGTCATTTTAGCCCCAGAAGAGGGACCCGATTTCTGGCGAGTGACTCACGAATATCCCGAATTGAATCGAACCAACGTCACACTTCTTCTGAAGGTAGGGAAGGAATTCATTTGTATTGTATAGCTTTAAAATGTATCTGTGTATAATAACCATGAGTCATGCAAGCTTTGACGTGTGAGCTACATATTCTAAACTTAAACTGCAATGATAGCAATTTTTGAGGATCTTCAGCCTCTGCAAGCACACGGTTCATTACATGGTCAGTTTTGTGACATTTTTAGTAAGGCGTATATTAAAAGTCGATAACTCGATAAATCCAAATAAAACAGACTGGATAGCTTGAAAAGTCAGTCTTGCAGTAGGAGGTGTGGTACACAGTGGAGGGCGGTGGCACGCGCTGAAAGGTCCCGCCTCCTTCTTGGGTCCGTTCGTGGGGACTCGTGCGTGTGTCCTTAGCAACGCAGGCTGCAAAAGGCCGCGTGCCACGGGGAGCTGGGGCGAGGGAGCCGAGGATGGCCTTGGGGATAAAAACACCTCCCCTTAAAAATCCCGTCTTCAAAAAGTCTTGAAAAGTCATCATCTAAATTGATATTGTGCTGGAGTAACACAAAGCTCCCGCTCTCTGTACTCTGAGTCAGGCTTTTGTCACATACTGTAGAAGGATCTGAAGCCCATTTGCTGATCTCGTTTCACATCTGAGAAGGTGTGTTTGTGCCTGTGTATGTGGGTTATTACATTGTAGGGAGGAAATGTCCCCAAAATGTTATGGAAACCTCTAGTTTCGACGTTGGTGGATCATCACATCGGTCCTCATGAAAGGACCAATTTTTAAAGGTCCCCACAAAATAAACCTCAATTTTATAAAAAATCTTTGAATGCAATTAAACTAAAATAGCCCCAAATCTTGTATTTTATTTCTTTTGCTGGTGGTTACAGATAAGGGCTGGGTAGGGGTTTAGGTTGTCATAGTTGAGATTAGGGTTTTTCCCCATAGAAACGCATGGAAAGTCCACACAAAGATATTAATATCTGATCTCCCTGTGACTGCGTGTGTGTATTGGTTATGTATATAGTACATCGTGGGGACCAGATGGCCAGATGTCCCCATAATATGTTAAAAGTGTGTTATTTTGACATGGGGACCATTTTTCGGTACTTACAAGAGGAAACTCAGTTTCATAAAAATGTATGACTGGAACCAAAAAAAAAAAGGTAAAAGTCTTGTTTCGTTTGGTTATTTATGGTTAGTTAGATCTGGGTGGGGGTTAAGGGTGTCAGTGTTGGCATTCGGGTTTTTTCTATAGAAATGAATGGACGGTCTTCAAAGATAGGAATAAGAATATGTGTGCATGTGCATCCGTATGTGTGTGTGCAGGGACTATAAAAGCTCTTTTCTGTCCCCCAGCCATTGTTGAGGGGGAACCCACTGTTTTGTGTGGAGAGGCTTGAAGTTCATCACCAGACCACGGAGGGTGCCATGTGGTCAGAGAACCTGGGTTGGACCGCCGGATACTCTTTCCTCTGGAGCACAGAGGACCACTCTGTCACCGTTGTGGCTGTCAACGCCCTCGGTTCCTCGACCCGGAACACGCACATGGCACTGAGCAGACGCTCCAAAAGTGAGACCCTTCTTGTCAGACCCATGACTCTGCTGTTAACTGTAACAATGTTACTCTAAACCAGGAGTGTCCAATTCTTATCTGCAAAGGGCCGCTGTGTATGCAGGTTTTCGCTGCAACTCCCTAATTAGACTACTAATTAGAGGACTGATTTGCTGAAGGGTACTCCCACCTGGATTTGAACAGCTGATGTAAAACACAATGCATACACACCGGCCCTTTTCGGATAAGGTTGGACACCCCTGCTCTAAACAAAAGGTAGTGAAGTCTTGGGTAGGTACAATTTTGAACTTTCAAATTGGATCATAATGTAAACATCCATCCGTCTATCTTCTGTAACCAATTGTCCTGTTCAGGGTCACAGCGGGTCTGGAGCCTATCTCGTAGGGTACAGGTGCAAGGCTGGGAACAACCCAGGATGGGGCACCAGCCCATGGCAGGGCACACTCACACACACACTCACGCACCATTCACGCACACCTATGGGCAATTTAGCAACTTAGATTAACCTGAGCACATTTTTGGGCTGTGGGGGGAAACCGGAGTAACTGGAGGATACCTCACGATGACACGGGGAGAACATGCAAACTCAACACACATGGAACCATGGAGGAGACTTGGTCCCAGAGACGTGAGGCGAAAGTGCTAACCACTGCACTACTGTGCTGCCCCCACAATGTAAACATTTAGAGAAAAATGGCCAGAATATCATCTAAATACTATTTCAATTTAACACTTAATAGTCTTCAAGCAATCATCATGACCCTGTGCTGGAGTAACAGTGTAGTAGATGGATGGATGGATGGATGGAGGGGCAGGGCTGGTTTTTCTGAGGCTCTGCTTAAAAGGTTACTTTGGGGGCCATATACTGTAGTGACACAACCTGGGGGCCGACCCGGGGGGGGCCACCCAAATGCATGGTCTGAGTGGTGGTAAGCACTACTGCTGAATGGATGGCTGTACGACTATAATTTACAAAGATATTTCTGTAATATTTGTAAGTAGTGACATTTTTATTTAGCTAGCAGGTACCGTAGCTATGGGCACGTTTGGCTAACCTCACTGGAAAATGTGCAGACAGTGGAAACAAGCTGTTTTACCGTTACGTGGGGGAAATGGCAGGGGAAACCCTCCACCTAAGCCCAGGTTACGGCGATTATTCGCTTGATCATTTCTGATAACTTGCGTTTCGGCTCTGCAGTTCTTGTGCAGGCGTACAATGAGACCTTGTTGTGCAAAAACGAGCCCCCTCTGAGGCACATAGAACATGTTTCTGTGTGACCCCCCCCCACCCCGTGAAGACGCTGCCACCACCCGACCCAGCACACCGCAGGGGAGCTGGGGGGTGGGAGGATACCCCTCCCTGCACTTAGAAAGTGCAGACAGTCACTCTTTCATAACCTCACAGCTCTTCAGTTATATTTGCTCTCAAGCCAAAATGTCTAATGTCGCCTTGAATTAAATTCTTTTGATTGCTTGTTTGCAGAAATATATTTGACATGCAAAATAAATGACAGAGAGGTTAAATGATAATGATAGCATGTGAATAATGATTAATAACAGACAGGAGAGAATTACTGTAGTTGTTTATTTTACTAATGGTTATTAAGCTGATTGTGCCGGTTGCTCGTTATATTGTGGCTGGAGGTAGCTGAGGGCTGCAGTGGTGGTTTCCTGAAGTTTTTCCGGGTCCAAATAACTATCTGGGAGGGTGAAGAATTATGGGATGGGCTGCGTGGGTGTTTTTGTACGAAGTGTTGCTTTTCCTGTTGGAAGCTAGAAAGAGGTTCTATTTGGCGTCTCTGGAGAGTGGGGCGTGTTCTGCCTGGCTCTGCCCCAGCCACAGTGGTCAGCTTCTGCTAGTGGCGTAGGTGCTCTGCTTTGGACCTTCTGATGCTCAGATTGACTGCTGCTGGACCGTGAAGGCAGATGAGTGCAGATCAGATACTAGTCTTTAACCTGCATGAAGTAAGGCAGCAGCGTGGCTCAGCTGGGTCACACTGTGGTTTTGTTCCTCCCCGGTTGGGGGTTTACGTCACTCGTCTGACCCTCTGTGACTGGTGTTTACGCATTCTTCCACCTACTACGGATGGATTTCCTCCCACAACCCAGAAAAAAATCATCGGTGTCTATAACTTGCCCACAGCATGTGATTGTGTGCGTGTGGCCTGCGGGGGACTCTCCCCTTTGCCTTCTGGGATATGTGGTATGGACGGATGGATGGATATTCAGCGTATACTCTTAAGATGATGCTGGCCTGTTTTCCGGAGACTCCTCTCGAATAACAGAGGGCTGGCTACTGTCAACATACGCTAAACGTGGTTCGACAAGAAGCCCTTTAATAGTGGTAATGCTGTCGCGCTTGTTTGTGCCTCTCCCCAGAATGACGAGCAGAGCCGCTGGATCGCCACAGTCTTGGTTTTGGCGTTTTCCTGTTTTTCTCCTCCATTATCCCTGTTTTTCTTAATAGTCCCTTTTTTGTTGGCCTGAAATCGCTGCCATTCAGTGTAATCGAAGAGGAAAAAAACCTCTCTGCTCTAGCCTGGCGGCCGTTAAATGGGGCCGCGCCGAGATATAATTTCCGGCGCTCTCCTCTTGCTGCGGAGGTCCTCGTCTGCCTGTTAGTGCCGCAGAAAGCTTAATGGATTTCCTTAATGGCTCCCGCTCCGGTTCCCCCAGCACAGCCGGTCCGGGCTTTTGGCTTCGCCGTGCTGAATGGCAGCCGTGCCTTGCTGTCCTGGGCGCTGGATGCGACGGCTCCCGCCCCAGCGTCCTTCGTGGTGGAGTGGAGAGGCCGAGGGCGTGCTGGAGAGTGGGCAGCAGGGGAGAGCGTCAGCTGGTCCCGAGTCCCCGGGACAACGTGCACCTACTACCTGGACGGTAATGGTACACCTCCGACACTGTGTAACCGTCGGGGTGGTGTGGAGCTCAGTGGGTTTAGGCCTCTGTGCTTGTGATAGTCAGGTCACATCTCCACTGGCCCCTTGATCAAGGTCCTTGTCCCTTTAAAAAAAAAAATGGGGCACGTTTTAATCATTTGATGAGGGTAACTGTCCTAAACTGATGCTTAGTGATGAATACACATCCCTATATGGTGTCTCCATTGCACACTGATTCCCTGTGGTCCCCACTCCGTGTCCAGCAGGAAATGACCCACCGCTGTAGGCAGACACACATTACCACCCCCCCCCCACCACTGTCTCATGTACCCTGTAATTTATTTGTCACACGCCTCTCCTGCAGATGTGTTCTTTGACTCAGACGAGCACCAGTTCATTCTCTACCCGATCTTTGAGGACGGGGAAGGGGAGCCCATCTACTCCAAAGGCAAGCTCATTCTCTGCATTTTCTCTCTTGTGGAGTCCCCTGTGGACCCTTTTGAGCAAGGCGAGCTTCACCCCTGCCCCACTTCGTCTTCTATGGGGCACACCACTGGCAAAGCCTGCTGGGGGGGAAGGGTGCCTTAGGTGGTTTGCTAAATCAACTTATGTTGCCTAATTGCCTACACTGTTCACAATGGCTGGGTTCCCTTACCTACCATCGCTAATTTTTTTTATTCCCCTTGCAGATGACGGGGGGCGCCCCGCCGGAGAGCAGGAGGTCTATACACTGATGATGGTCGTGACCTTCCTGTCCGTGGTCCTGTTCGTGACGCTGACCTTCTCCCAGCACCAGTATGGACGGCCTCTATTGTTCCTTTGAATGCATGCTCACGTTGTGTGTGCTTGTTTCCATGTGTGTTGCATGTGTGTGCTTTTACAGCATGAATTTAGTTAAGGAAAGTAAAATGTAAGATAAGCTGAGGTAATTACACAGGGAAAAATGAAGCAGTTTTTTCATTACACAGAACATTCTCGAGTGAAATTAATCTGAAATATCACTTTACATCACTAAGTTTGGTTTAACACATGATGTGGACTCGGGAATGGCTTAGCAGGTTTGCTGTTACCTGGTAATTTGGCTGATCACTCTATAGCATATTATCCAATGCGGAGTCTGCAAAAAAAATAAAAAGACTGAATATGTAGATTAGAGAAAAGTGATGGTCCTCTGACCTTGGAGAGGCTGACCTGATCTGCTGACAGTTCGGCTGGATCAGACTTTCCTGAAGACCACTAGGGTTTGTGAGTACTTGGCGCTGGTACGTGCCCAGTTATGGAAAAAAGTCTGAGAGCCAACGTTCAGTATTTTCATACTTCATCAGAATTGGGAAACACTTTGTTGGGGGCAGCTATTGCTCTGAAGAACAATGCCTTTCTGTTTCTGCATGGACTGCGTTCTTCACCTCAAAACCTTTGGCAGTTCTGTTGTAAACCATCTGGGGTACTGTCATTAACGCTAGTATATTATTATTATTATTATTATTATTATTATTATTATTATTATTATTATTCCTCTTTTAGAAAAAGTACAACGATTGCTGTATCTTGCTTTTACAGTACTGTGGAAATGTGTCTGCCCCGAATACGACTGGTCACTGCTTTTGCTTGGTTCTTTTGGTGTACTGTAAGAGGGCACAGAGGGAACCTCTAAGCAGGGAAATGCATGACGCAGAGGTTTGGCACCACCCAGCTAATTCGACCCCCGTGAAGGGGCTGTCTGGGTCAGTTGTCTGAATGCAAGGCTGTAACATTTGCTCCAGCCGAGTCGCAAACAGAACCAAGTGACACAGAGATGGGAGAAATAAAGGGACTTTATATTTGGTTGGGAAGGGAGAGGGGTTGGTGGTTGGTGCCTGTCTGTCCGGGAACTCTTTTCGGGCTCTGCCGAACCACAGCCAGGGCCATACTGATGAAATGGGAAGCTTGGGACACTAGTAAATCATCACAGGAGTGGCCGTCCGGCCTAAAAAGTTGATAGAAAGGTATAAAGAACCAATGAAGAATGCTAAGGTTGGTTACCCGTGGGTGAACACACTAGGATAAGCAGAGAGAACATGAGCAAAACACTCACGGGACTGGCAGGTAACACAAACAAACCAAGTGAGGCATAAGAGCAAGGACAGGCACATATATACTCAGGTAACTGGGACTACACAAGAAACAGGGGCGGGCCATTGACAAATCCATCAACTAGGGCTAGGACTAACAAGGCTCATGTGTGGGTCATAAACAACCAGGAAAGACTCAAACACTAGGAAAGCTAAAGAACAACGACACCTGCTGGCCAAGCAGGGAAACTACAGACAGGACAGGGCAGGGACTGATCCCGGCAATGAATATAGCAAAACTTGCCCACTCTGCTGATTTCTACAGTACTTAATGTTGTAAGTCATACCTGCTTATCTGATCTGATAACCACCTCTGTTTTGCAACAATAGAAGTTTATAGATATACTCTTAGGTAATATGTTAGATTTGCCTCGTTTTTGTTGGTCAGCAGCTTTGTGCAGTTAGGCCAGGAGAGTGAATGTTGGTATGAAGTCTTCTGCCAAGATGAAAGGCCGAGATCTCAACAGTGTAATACTTTTAGGACAGACTCTTGGCAGTGGAGTTCAGAACCGTGTTTCTGGTCCGGCACACAGTTCTTCCTTCATGTTTGCTAACGCTCCTCTGGGTTTTATTCATTTCAGGATGAGGAGGGTCATTTGGAAAGACGTTCCAAATCCCAACAACTGTTCGTGGGCCCAAGGTGTGGATTTTAAGAAGGTCAGTGTCTCTGCCCTGCTGCTGGTTGGAAATCGTATATTCCAGACAGTCTTCCCCTGTCTTGGCCAGGTTGGGGCCCATGACTGGAATCTGAATGGTCTTTGACATGACATGTAAACTGTACTGCACAGGTCACTTCAGTAACATTTACTGACACACATAACTGCATTATAATGGAGTCACTGAAATACCAAACTGTATGATATTAGTGGGCAGCGTGGTGACTCACCAAGATGCACTGTGACCTCACACCTGGGTTGTGGATTCTGTTTAAGTCCCTGCCTCTGTGTGTGGAGTTTGCACACATGTTTGCATACATTCCTTCACATGTTGATGTGGGTTTCCTGCAGGTACTCCATTGAACCATCCAGACACCATTGAGTGATCAGTACTGGCATCCCTTGATTCGTATCTTATCCTTTCTGGAATTAGATCATGACTCACCATGATCCGTCAGTGGATAAGCAATCATGGAGCAATGGTAGAATCAAGATGTAGTCAATAAATTTCAAAGGATGGCTTTATCAAAAATCTGAATGGAAAATGAAGACAGTTAAAACATGGAAAAATGTAATCATTGTGAATTCAAGTAGGATTAAAGATTGCCTTAAAGATTAAAGATCAAGCTAGTATCTTTAGCACATTAGTTCAGGTCCAGCAGGTCCAAGCATGGTTTGTGAGCTGGTATACACTGACAATCACTCTGTCTTCAGGCAGATACCATCGAGAACCTCTTTCGACACCCCGAGCTGCTGACGTCCTACCCACTGCTCCTGGAATCAGAGACCATCTCTGAGGCTGTGATCGTGGAGGAGACCAAACTCCCGGCTCGAGATAAAATCAGGGAGTCTCCTGGACACTTACCCTGTGGGGACAGCGGGGAAATTCGGGGTCTTGAGGGTTCAGCCCAGTCCTTGGACAGTTCAGCCCAGTCTAGGGTCACCTATGCTACCGTCCTGCCTCCGGGTGCCCTTTGTCTTCTCTACAAGCAACAGGAGAGCCTCAGTAGCGTTTCTGATGAGGGCAACTTCTCAGCCAACATCTCCGACATCTCGGGATCATTTCCTGGGGGTGTGTGGGAGCCTGAGCATCCGCGGGGCTCCCAGTCGCATCTCCGGCCCTCCAGCTTGTACAACTCAGCTGAGGAATACTCTGAAACCTCAGAGCAAGAGGAGGAAGAGGCCTCAGACAGGAGCGACACTCGGAGGGACCTGTGCTACCTGAGGATGACCTCGCAGGAGGAAGGCGAGGATGACGAGATCAAGGAGGAGGAGTTGGGGGCGAAGTTCCTGCGAGATGATGTCCTGACAGCCCTCCCTGGGCAATGGCACGGGCTCCCCTTGGAATCCAGCCCCTTGCTGGGCTCTCCGGGGGACCAATGGGCCATGGAGTCAGCAGTGAGTGACGTTCCGCTATACATGCCCCAGTTTCGAACTCTACCGCTTAAGCTACCAAGTGCTGCGATACACGAGACATCCCTCCAGGGGTCGCCAACACTGTGACCGATCCAGTACACGGTATCACTCATGCTGCTCTCACATTCTCTTGTGACGCACCCCCACTCTCATTACACGCTGACCCATGTCCAGGTGCCTCAATCTCCTTCTGAAGGGCTGCATACGACTTGTAGTTATTAAAGAAACCCTCCCCGTTTGCGTTCGTCAGTGGCAGATCTGGCGTGGTACAGGCAGGCGGAACCGTGCGTGTGGCCATAGGATGTCACGCCATTGGAGGCCGAAGGGCATTATCGCTACAGCAGGGCAGGGCCGCAAAAGGTCAAAAAGTGGAACGCTGCGGTTGATGGGCGTGGGCGCCATCAGCGAACATGGCGTTCCTTGGTAAAGAGACTGTAACAGGAACTCGCCTCTGTCAATCAAACCAACCATCACGCATCGAGTTCTAACCGAATGTATATTTTTGTCGTTTTATGTACTGTATCCTGTCTTTGAAATGACCGTGTATAATATGATCTATTTTCAGTATTTCCCATTTTCTACTGCAAGCAGATAATGAATGCAAGAACAACCTATAAGGTTTTAAATTACATGATTGTGCCATTCAACTGGTAAATACTTCATAAAAGCCTACATAAGTAGTTCGCATATTTTTGTGGTCAAATAAAGTATTTATTGCCAATGGTGCTATTTGGTTCGGTGTTTCCTTATGAAAGACCTAATTAACACGTGAGGTTGGTGCAAATGCTTCTTTTCAGTAAGTCCTTGCGATCACTAAACTGACAGAACACTGCAATTTTGCTGAGGAAAGTTTTCAATACAGATTTCATAAAGTGAGGACAGCCTTACAATGAGAGCAGATCATAGGTAGGCTTACACCTACTGGGATTCAGCCCTGAAAACAGACACTCATCCTTGAGGAAAATAATGACTAACGTTTCTAGGGGACATTGGTAACGAAACATCTTATTTTTCAGCTTCTGATGTTTCTTTTTCTTGAGAAAAATACCACAGCTCACTTGTTCGGAAAAAAAGTAATTTTCGCTAGACTACTTTGAATAAATCGTAAGAAAACGGTTAAGGATAAAACCCTGATATGAAATCCTCATTGACATAAATATAACTTCTAGTCAATTGCTAGAATATGACATTAAACTGAGCAATCACTCAGACTAACATTCACAATCTGCACAAATGAAGTTTTGTCTTAAGCGATGGTTCAACTGAATATAGCCTAATTGTGCCTCAGATAACATGCGAGGTCAGTGTTTCAGCACCACATTATCTGCAAAGAAGAGTCAACAGTTAAAAAAAAAAATTATTATTATTATTATTTAATTATTTAATCCTTAGTGTTGGGTGATTCCCACTTGGATTTGGCTTAGCAGTTGTGAATCCTTTTAATGAAGGAGCTGCTGACTGCAGGGGACACTTAATTGTGTCAAATAACAGTAAAATGCGTTTTCATATGCACTATGGGGCGGTTTCCCAGACAGAGATTAAAGCTAGTCCTAAATTTAATCAGCTTTTTAATGCAGACTAACATATATCTGCTTTATCAGTCAAGGTATAAAACAGTCCTTGACTAAGCCTATTCCTGACTAAACTAAGCTTCTTTCCTGAAGGAAGATTAGAGATTGAGGTTTAAATAAAACCTGCCAGCAATGTCGTTTGCTGAAGAAGACACATGGAATACTTAGAGTATGTCAATGATGATCAGCGAATACCACCTGCTAGACAAATTCTTGTCGACAGAAGTGACCCACTGCAATTTTTCAATGAAATCAGTTTTTGAGCTCGTTTTCGAATGCGTAAAGTAAATGCCGTGGAGATAATTTCTCTTTTGGAACCGAGTCTTTCATCTGTTATCCAAAGAGGACAGCCTGTTCCAGTTAGTCTGCAGGTGCTCATAACTTTACGATTTTTGGCACGTGGCACCTTTCACAGAGAAACTGGGGGTTTATTTGGGGTCAGTGAACCAAAAGTGTGTAAAGTCGTTCACAGAGTATGCAAGGCCATTTGTGTATTGAGAAGACATAAACTTCCCAGATGCTGCAGCCCAAGTTAATTACAAGGTACAATTCTATGAATATGAAAACTTTCCAGTCATAGGCCGCATTGACGGAACCCATATTCCCATTAAACGTTCCTCTACCCCAGATGCTGAGGAATACAGGAATCGCAAGAACTGGTTTTCCATTAATGTCCAAGGTGTATGTACTCCCCATTTACAGTTTTCAAACGTTGTTGCACGTTGGAAAGGTGCCATTCATGACTCATACTGAACTCATCTCTGTATGCTCAGTTTGAAAGAGATCATAATGGAATATTGCTTGGTGATAGTGGGTTTGCTCAAAGGAATTTTCTTGTTTACACGATACTTACAGCCAATTACGCCTGAGCAAAGGAAAGGTGCTACAGCTAAGCTCATATGTGCACTAGGGCTCTAGTGGAACGCATGTTTGGAAGAGTTGTTTTCAGTGCCTTCAGAAAACACTTCGATTCACTCCAAGAAGATGCTGCATTGTCATTATTGCAACAGCTGTTCTTCATAACTACCTGAAACAGCAAGGATGCCTAGACCCTCCAATACTAGAAGATGACAATCCAGATGTACTTTCAATTACAATAAACCACAGAGAAGGACTTGCATATAGAGATGCTTTTGCATTGTGCCACTTTAAACAGACATTTTTTCATTGTTCTACTGGAATATACATTTTCACATTTCATGGTCAAATCAATTTATTCTGAAAAGTACATTTTTGTTTGGTATATTAAAGAAACTCATTCAATATGATGTAATAAACTTTCTTTATTGCTGATATGAGACAGTTGCATATCTCTCTCATTCATCTCCTAGTCCTACTTGGAGTATCTTCATTTTCATTTCATGCTCTTCCTTTAGATATTTCAACTTGTGTGCATGAAATTCAGTAGCCAGCCTTTCATGGATTGAGACTCGTCTGTCCCTGTGACTAGTGCGGATAGACGCCATAGCTTCCGAGGATGTGGAGGGTAAACCGCCCTGCAACTCTGCAGTTCTGTCCATTTGACTTTCACCTACAAACAAGGACAGTTCATATGATCAAATGAACACATCAAGTGAAAAATAGTTGTCAGACGACACAAACAATAGTCTGAAAGAAGAGAAATAAAGGCTAAATCAGTGCACCAATAAACTCAATTCAGGTGTGCATGATCCCTCATCTGAACTGTAGATGGTCATCATCTGGTAGGTTCTCCAAAGGTTGTTGGTTCTCCATTATTCCTGTCAGGAATTCAGCCATCTGCTCAGTGTCCTTATTTGCAGGTCTTCCACCGGTCTTAAAACGTTTTAGTCTGGCTTCTGCAACAGTCTTTTTTATGTTTATTTTTATAATCTTCCACAAAACCTGTATGTAATAAATGTAATGAGAACCCATTAACATGACATACCAGTAACAGAAGTAGGGCCGCTAACAAGCTTACATAAAGCTAACTATTCTTCCCTGATGTTGGTGGATTGTCCTTATAGATGTTTGTTCATTTGAATTGAACTCATTACAGATGGATTGCCATGCAGCCATTTTCTTTGATTCCACAGCAGATATCTGCTTTTTATCTTTAATGATGGGGTATCTGGAAACTATTGTCTTAAATGAAGTTTTTTGATCGCTGTATCTTTTCTACTGCCATTGGTATACTGTTGTTGGATTTGCTTCTCCAATTTCATAGAAAGTTAGGCTATTCTAAGTCCACTCCACGTTTTATAGGCAACCTCAGTTTGGTTAAATCAGACTAGCACTGGTGGTTTTAAATGAATCCTGATTACTTTAGTTCAAGACTCCATAGTCCAGGTTTTAGTAATCACTAATTAGTCTGCGTTTCAGAAAGCTTTTTATTAGGAACCGATTAACAATTCTAGATTAAGGCCTACTCTTGGCCTAATTTAAACCCTGTCTGGGAAACTGCCCGTATGTTGCCAAAAGTATTGGGACACCCCTCCAAATCATTGAATTCAGGTGTTCCAGTCACTTCCATGGCCACAGGTGTATAAAATCAAGCACCTAGGCATGCAGACTGCTTCTACAAACATTTGTGAAAGAATGGGTCACTCTCAGGAGGTCAGTGAATTCATGCCTGTGCTGTGATAAGATGCCACCTGTACAATAAGTCCATTTGTAAAATTTCCTCACTACTAAATATTCCACAGTCAACTGCTAGTGGTATTATAACAAAGTGTAAGCAATTGGGGGGGAAAAACAGCAACTCAGCCACATAGTGGTAGGCCACGTAAAATCACAGCGGGGACAGCGCATGCTGAGGCACTCTGCAGAGCCAATATCTACAGACCTCCAAACTTCATGTGGCATAGAGCAATGTTTCCGAACCCAGTCCTCCAGACAGGCCACGTTTTTGCTTTCTCTCAGGGTGTCTGTACCAGGTGTTTTGTGTTCCTGATTGGCTGGGAGTTGAGAGGGAGCAAAAATGTGGACTGTCTGGTGTTTCCAGAGGACCGGGTTGGGTCCTCTGTAGTCTTTGTAGTCTTAGTTGTGTTCCAACACAAATGATTGTGCTCAAATGCTGTGGTAATTAGCTCAGTGAGTTGAATCAGGTGTGTTAAATGATGTTAAACCCAAAAATGTGCAGGACTCCGGCCCTCCAGGACTTGAGTTTGAGACTCCTGTTGTGAAGGAACTTGACTGGCGTTGCATAGAGTCCTGACCTCAACCCGATTTGAACACCTTTGGGATGAATTGGAGCGGAGACTGTGAGCCAGGTTTTGTTGTCTAACATCAGTGCCTGACCTCACAAATGCTCTCCTGGAAGAATGGTAAAAAATTCCCATAGATACACCCCCAGAAGAGTTGAAGTTGTTATAGCTGCAAAGTGTTGGCCAGCTCCATATTTAAACCTATGTATTAAGAATGAGATGATATTAAAGTTGGTGTGTGTGTGTGTGTGTGTGTGTGTGTGTGTAAAGGCAGGCATCCCAATACATTTGGCAATACAGTGTATGTTGATAATGCTGTTCAGCCTTCTTGGGGATTCTCGGGGTAGCAACACTGCCATCTATCGGACATTTATCATTCGGCGTACTGGTAATGTAGTTATAGATGGTATATATAATGGTATCTAGAGCAAATGGCAGACCTGCACTGGCCAGCTGGCATACTGGGCATTTTACCGGCGGGCCAATGGGTTTGTGTACAGGTAAAAAATATCTATATAATATATGATAACGTAAGTATATCAGCCTGTGCTTGGTTTGCACTAAGCACTAAGGAGTGACAACCAACCCCTCCCACAATGAGACTATTTGTACCAACCTATCGTTTAACACATATTTCTTGTAAACGGGTGTGTAGGTTTAACATCACAATATAGACAATCGCTCGCGTTATGCGACGGAACTCCAACTTTGTAGTTATCCCAATGCAATCAACAAACAAATCTAGTTTAAGTCATCAGGTCTGTGACAAGAAGTATGATAACCAACCCCCTAACTGTAACCGTATTCTACTAAAAAGTATATATTTATCCAAATGGTCATTTTGGTCGTCATAATTAGACTAAAAATTGGACTTTGTAAGTTTTGTAAGGATTTTGTAAGTAATGCGACATGAGCGCAGCGCGATGTGTACAAGACTAAATTATTCATCGCCTTGCAGGCAAATATGTCTCCAGAAGGGGGCGACAGATGCTGTCTTAATGAAAGGTTATCGCAAAAGGAAAATTACAGTAAGTTCTGCCCCGTTGTACATTACAGTTTCATGTTATTTGCGGATTTTTTTAAAGTTTAATACAATCAAGTCTTTATGAAAAGTACAACGAGTACTGAAATAGGCCTATGTCACATCAGGGAGTCCGCAGCTTAGGGATAAAAGATCAGGGAAACCATAAAAAAAACACAAATATTCAAGAGGGGGGTGCAAAAACAAAATCTGATTCCCCGTGCAGCTTCTTGCAGCATCAAAACCAAACCACGATTACCGGCGTTTTAGGTTCCTTCATTGAGTCTTAGTGAAGAATTTCTCTCTGACTTTCTCCCCATTTTACATAAACTTTTCTCATGCTTAGATTTGTAACTTTGTATGTCCAGGGTGAGGACAGCGGAAGGGGACCCAGCTCTCTGTAATTCGCCCCCGGTGGGGACCTTTATGTGGGTTACAAACAAGCAAAGGACAGAAGCCAGCCAACACAAATAGGGGATAATGACCAGACCAGGAAACACAGGACGGGGGAGCTTTTATATATACGACTAACGAGGAGGGAACGAGGGACAGGCACGGACTGTTAAAACTACCGGCCAGGCCGGGAAGGAGGCTGGAGGAACAGCAGCGCCATCTGCTGGCCGTCACAGGAATAGGACAGGGCAGGCCGGAGCAGATTGTGACCTCACTCATTTACCCTTTGGTATTTGAATATTATAAAGTAGTAAAGAAGTAAAATAAAAACACACAATTCAACTCAATTCAATTTATTTTTATACAGTCCTGGTTAGAACACAGTTGACTGAAGGCACTTAAGGGTGCCTGGTAATACACGATAAGACAAATACATGATAAAGCGACACACACACATCATTATGAATTTACTTGTGTATCTTCAGTGATAGTACGCCTGTGGCATATTTTGAAATGCATACCTATTTCTGTAATGGATGCGAAATTAAATAATAAATAATTGTTTTTTTTGGAGGCTGGGAAACGCCCAGTTGACCAGATTATGCTGGTTATGGTCTGCTGTTGTGGCAGAGTCAGTTTTTGTTGTGGTCTTCATGGGACAGCGGTAACCTCCCCTCAGCACGATGTCTGGTCAGCACAGCAGTAGTTAGTGGGGTTTCCAAAGCTGTGTGGGCCAGGCTCGGCCCAAGGAGACAATGGCCTATCTGCTGGCTTCCTGCTGATGTGTGAAGTGACTCTATGGATCCGTCTTACCGACCGCAAGCCAGAGGCCTTGTGAGGAATGAGGGTCACTGCATCGGAAGGTCACTGCATTTTCCCTCTTGCATTTAGTCATCACACTTTCATACTTGATACATTTTATGTGAAAGAAAATAGTACCCGAAAAGGTGAGTAGAATGTTACTCAGAGTTAGCTACACAATGACTCTACAGAAGAGAGCTCCTGTCTAAACGATTTACTCACGCAGAGTCGTTATAAAGATTTGTGCCCTTACAGACTATCATTTAAAAAATATATATTTTTTTACGGATTATATATTTATTATATATTTTAGCATAATAGTTTATACGGTATATGTTTGCTTATAGAGGTTAATGGCAAGACGGAAACATCCAGCCTGGGGAGCCTAAGCTGTCATGTATCCCAGCATGCACAGCGAGTACCTGGTAGTCTGTGGCGCGGGGCAGCAGCATTTCTGGCAAGAGAGGGAGAGGCCTGTGACATTTACAGATAGGGGGCTGTCTCCCCTCAGCATAGGCGATTCTATGCACTCTGATGGCCCTAGGCAAAAAAACTATGGACATGTAAAAATGATTTGTCATTTTAGCATGAAGTCTGAATTATTAATATTAACAAGGAGAAACTAACAAGCACAAGTCCTTTATTTTCACTTTTGTGCAAAACATTATACAGTTACCCCTTCAGATAAAAAAAAATTGCCGAGAATTGGCCGTGAACAAAATATCGCTGAAACTCACAGATGACACCTAAACCAAACATAGATATTGAAAACGATTTGGATTGGATAAAATCATATAATATATAACTTAGTGTCAGGGCCGGGGTCTGCCTGGTTCCATTCCAAGTGCCTTTCACATTTGCAGGGATCTTTCCCCTAACCCTCATGTATGTGAAGGGGTGACTTATACAAATAACACTCTGTCATTGCGATGTACTATGTAATCGCTTGCCCTTGGAGGCCCCCCCCCCATTTCAGCACCGAGGTAGTTGCCCGCTATGCCTGTCCCATCTTCCCCCCTCAGGTCTTCTGTCATCTGCATGGCCGCTCCAAATCTCTCCCTGCCCCCCTCCCCCCTTTTTAGCAAGAGCACACACCTCAGCTTCTCCCTCTTTATCTTAGTCCTTTGTAAACCTTGAAAAAAAAATGTTATTGTATGACGGTGACACCAGGCTGCCTACGCTGTTCTTGGGAGGGATGACGCAGGAAGGTCTAACGTCGGACACTGGAGCAGAGTGAGAAGACTTTTCACTGCTATTACCCTAGAAATGTTTCAAGCACCGCCGAATCTTTGCCGCAGTTTTAACAGTGCGCTAAGGAGTGGTCTGTGAGTATGAGAGAAATGCAGGCATTTAGCGGCTGCACTCCAGTAGTGGCCAAGGCTGAGGAGAAACTGTTTTATCTTCACTTTTTATACATTTCCATATTTTACTTGATATTTTAACATATATTTATTTTCTTATCCTTCTTTGTTGCACAGTCTGAAATGGTGGCTGTTTTATTTTCATTGATGATGTACCAATACATTCATGAATCTGTTGCTGTACGTCTGACACTGACAGAGCATCTCCAACCAGACCGATACTCCCAGAAGCCCAAACTACTGTATGTATCACATACTTTGCATTTACTCCTCTCCATTGTGCATCTGGTGTCTTTTATTTATTCTGCATCTGCTTTACTCCATAACTGTTAGTCCTCTATCGTTATTGTGCGTCCAGCCGTAGCATGCCATGCCAGCAGAAATTTACACTGGCCTCGGTCAAGTGACAATAAAGATTCTGATTCTAATCCTCTACCCGATGGGCCCTGAAGCCGCTAGCCAAGACATGGGTCCGCTGATTGGATGAGAACTTCCAGAAGGAGGTGTGCCGGAGAAGCCCTCCCGTGCGGATAGGTGGGGTAGCTAAGGGCCCAAAGACAGGGGCAGGACTCTAAACACCTAAACCCAAAACTACAAGGACTGTCTCAAGACAGGCGGGATGGGACTGCGAGTCAAAACCCAGCCAGCAGACTGTATAACCGAGGCTTAAAATATATCAAATGAGACTCTCAGCTGACAAGGTGGGAGCAGGAGGTGCTGAGCTCATTGCTCAGTGCTTGCGACTTCCGGTTTTAATGAAGCCCCGTGGGACTGGAGTGTGACGGCTTGTGTCTGGGAAGGTGGGGTGGGGGAGCACGATGATGGGGGGGCATTTTCCTCATGATGGAGGATAGATGCTGGTAGAATTGCATGGCTATCTGTGGGTGATGTCACAGCGCATTCAGTGCTCATGTGACTTCCGAATGAAAGGAGCCGGGAACTCTATGGACCCAATCTCCTCCCCCCCCCAGTTCTGCCTCTAACACAAGGGGCTCCATTATTGTGATAGTCACTGGTGCTGGGTTGGGCCACCAATAATACTCAACTTTGACAAAAAAATGTAAATGTTTTGTCTTTCTTTCAACAAAATTCTGATCCAGTACTACTTTTACATGGTAACAGTGCCGTGAGGAAGCATGTGTCACTGGACAGATCCTGAAAGCAGAAGTCAGGTCCAGTGCGGAGTGACCAATATACCCAGAAGTCAGGTCCAGTGCGGAGTGACAAATATACCCAGAAGTCAGGTCCAGTGCGGAGTGACCAATATACCCAGAAGTCAGGTCCAGTGCGGAGTGCGGAGTGACCAATATACCCAGAAGTCAGGTCCAGTGCGGAGTGCGGAGTGACCAATACACCCAGAAGTCAGGTCCAGTGCGGAGTGACCAATATACCCAGAAGTCTGGTCCAGTGCGGAGTGACCAATATACCCA
>JAODKM010000032.1:16350831-16371621 GCA_026780845.1 Petrocephalus sullivani | reverse complement strand
AAGTCAGGTCCAGTGCGGAGTGACCAATATACCCAGAAGTCAGGTCCAGTGCGGAGTGACCAATATACCCAGAAGTCAGGTCCAGTGCGGAGTGACCAATATACCCAGAAGTCCGGTCCAGTGCGGAGTGACCAATATACCCATAACCTTTCCTCACCACTCTCACATACCCTTATAGGAAAGCATGATACTATCTATCCAGCTCTTTCTCACTTTTAAATTCTAGCTCCGGTCTTTCCAGCTTGAAGGAGTAAATATGAACTCATCTCGTCGGGTGAGGTCTGCTGATTTGAGGCCCGTTTTCTGCTCATATGGATGATGCCTCTAACACGTTTGCAGCAGTGATGTGTTCCCCGCTGGCCTGATGCTCTGAGTGAGATCACCAAGGTCACACACATGGCAGAAGGAACAAATCATTTGCTTCTTTGCATTGGATACAGGACCGCCCTCTTGATGGAGGAATACGTGCCCTTCAGTTTTTTTAAAGAAAGAGAGGAAAATTCAGAAATCTTATTACACATGAATATATTTTATTAACAGATATGCAGGGCTAAATTATACATGTTCAACTGACAGTGGAGTATGAATGACTCCTTGTGGCAGCAGAATGGTCCGGAAAAGATTTCTATAGATGAAAGCATAATGAGGAAGAGTTCTGCTGGGCTGGTAGGGGAAAGTGTTTCATTATATTTGCCCAACTTCCAAACGCATCTCCATTACGCAGCCACTGGGTGCCTGGAACCTATTGTAGGAAGCCTATTGTAGGAAGCCTATTGTAGGAAGCCTATCGTAGAGGGCTTCCATCATGGAGGGGCCTGGAGCCTATCCCAGGAAGCCAAGGGCTCAAGGAAAGGGTAGCCTAGATGGTGGGATAGTTGGATAGTTGATGGGATAGTTGGATGGTTGGTTGGAGGCTCGGTCTTTGTAGTCTTAGTCTTAAACAGCTATGCCATGCAGATTTGACTGGGTCTCTCTTTCTTAGGGGTGTGGGATATGAAGGGGCTGATGTGCTTTGCTTGTAAATTATGACATTCGTGTCACACGGCACCGTCGCCAAAAGGAGGAATGAAAAATCCAGCAATTCAGCATCATATGTAATGTTATATTAAACAAAGTAAATGCGATTTGGGAGTCTGCATAACATCAGCGCCACCAAAGGCATGTTTATAAGCATTATGGGGGCCAGTCAGGAACACTCACCCATGTGCTGTGGGACAGGTAATCCTCTGCTAGCCTTTCGGTTTTGGAGAGTGGCTACTGAGACCCCAAATGTCACTCGTGGTCTAACCCCGCAACACATTCGGATTTTTATGGGATCCAAATGGAGGACTGTGAGGAGGGAATGGAGTAAATATTTAATCTGAGCTTTTTGCATTATGCTCGGGCACCTGTCAAACACTTTACAAGCACATCCTGTACACCGATTCCCTGTGAGCCATGACGTCACGCCGGCAATAGCTGGGCGGTGTCTTTTTAACAGGAAGCTTTGAAATAGGGTTAGATTACAGCTTCGCTCTAAATGCAGGTTTTGAATACTGAGCTGTTTGGGACCCAAACACATGAAAAAAACTGGATTATCTGGTTGTGTGCAATCGCATGCCCTCTTAAAGGAAACTGCTGTGAATGATGATGATATAGTGCGGCTGGGACGACGCACAATAATCGCTTTCATCCTTTGGAGAAAAACCAAATAAGGGGCTTGTGTGAGCACATGCTGCAGCCTTCTGCATGTTTACCTGGATCAGGTTTGTTTAATTGCGGAATTGTGAATCTGTTTTGCCCAATGCGCAGCGCCGTAAAGTTGTAGGCCACATTTCCCTGGAAGTAATCTTTAAAAAAAAAAAAGAAGAGGACTGAAGTTTGTCCCTTTTTTGAACTGCGATGCTGTCATACGCAGTTTAGAGACGGAATGTTCCAGAATGTCGTTCCTCTGGCAATGCAAGGAACCCCACGCCCAACATGCCTAATTTTTCCCTGATATTCCTTCATCTGATCATCCCGGCTACTGTATATAAGCCTGAATCAGCCAGTCATGAGAACGAGTGAAATAGGTGAACAGAAATATAGTCGTAACAGCGGATTCCTGCATCGTTGTCTCACATTTGTACTGTACGGAGCGTCACGTCTCAAGTTCTGTTTGATCCCTCAGAATTTTTGACGGGCTTTTAAGGATTCTAGCACATCAGGAAAGACGTGCGACGCTTGGCGGCTCCGCTTGAGGCGTGCTGACGTGGGCCAGCTGAGGCAGCCTGGGAAACATGCTTCTGGCAGTTTCTTTGCATGTTTGGCGGCCTTGCGGGGCTCTTTTGCATATCTGTCCTCGTCGTATCAGGACTTGAACAAAAGAAAGGGAGACATTAGTCGACTCATCCAGTGAAGGACCCCCAGACTCAGAGAAGGAGAACAATCACAGAAAAACTGTACCCATCCCAAGTATCTTCAACAATTGATTTTTCCATTTGGCCACTGTCAATAACTGATCCGGATGTGGCCTGACCATGAGTTTTTGACCAAGACAACCACTTGTGTCAATTCAGGACTGTCCGGTCATCCACAGAGGAGCCAGGAAACATTACAAAAATTTAAAATACTGTTGCCAGGCCACAGATTAAATAAAAACTAACAAAGCGCTTTAACAGGCGGGGTCGCCTTTTCCGCAGCATAAGTTGACAGATGGTATGCCATTCATGGGCTCAGCGCTGTGTAGCTAAAGCGGTACGTAGCGCCGATAGCAGGAATGCGGATAAGCGGCGTCTTCGTTAGAATTCAGACATGAATGGGCTAGAGAGTGAGAGCGAATTCTCTGGAAAAAATGTCGACAGCGATGGTAGCGTCATCCGCCGTTACCGAGAAGCTGACCTGTGTGTGTGTGTGTGTGTGTGTGTGTGAGGCTCTCCTCCCCTCTTTATCTGCCACACGCTACCAGATGGTTCCCCATCCTAATTAAGATGGTCCGCTTCAATTCAGCTTTGAACAGTGTGCCCCCCCCGGGGGCCTTCCCAGCCCTTTAAGCCTCTCACCCACACAATACTTCCCCCAACGTTCATGGGATCTGCGAGCAGGAGCAGGAATGAGCCCATCCTGCTGGCTTGCCGTTGCGGAATACGTCAAAAAAACATTCAGGCATGACGACGTCTACCGGATTTTTATGACCCTCTTCTTAAATTGATCCAGACGCCAAAGACATTGCGAAACTGGCCGTCAGAGCGATTGACTTTGTTTGAACGGTGAGATTATCAGTGAGCTTTCAGGAAGACGGGAATAGTGTTTGGCATGCCAGCAAGGTCCTGGAGCTGCTGTGCACCATTGTGAAAATGGCACATTTGGATCGCTTTAGTTTGATGGAATCCACCATCTTGGGCTTCTGTGTTTAATTGGGATTGCGTGGGCGATCAGACCGAGGACACTGACAATGGCTACCTCACTTCCGGGGCGCCCCCCCCCAATCATCCCACGGACATGTACTTATGGAAAGCTGCCCTCATTACTCCGAAAGGTGCTTCTCCTAGTGGCTTAAATATAGATACACCCATGAAGCAGTATATAATGAGTTGTAATGCATTGAGGGGATCCAGGAGACCATGCAAAATGTGTCTTGCATCATCATCATGGAAAATGTGAGAATTGCCAGAGGGACAAATGTGCACTCAGGGGTGTTACGATCCACAGACACTCATCTCCAGCCGTCAAGAACGTAGTGAAGGTAATCTCTCAGGCTATATCATAGCTTCCCGTAGCTCATTTTAATGCTCCCCACACAATGGGGCCCAAAGATGACCCCTCCCTGGGTTTTGTAATGGGGCTGTGCCTGTCAGACGGGAAGCTGACAGCTACGGATACCTGTCGTCTGGGTTTTAGCCCGGAGTCTGGAGTAATGCCTGGGAAGATCAACGAGCATCCATAGCCAGGTTGAGGTTTTTTTTTGACAGCTTTGACATAGTTCATTGTGAGACAGTCAGAGGATTTAAAGCAGTCACTCACTCATTCCAAAAGAAGAAATACAAACATATACGGCACCCCTCGCAAAGTTTCCCCCTCATTACAAGGCTCAGGAACATCTTTAACCCCCTCGAAATGCTCCAGGGGCCCCAGGACTAAATGACTGATCCAGTGCTTCAGTCCCAAGATTCGCTCTCAGCTGCGATATACACTCTATGGACACAAGTATTGGGACACATCAGTTAATCAGTGAATTCAGGCGTTTCGTTCAGACCCATTACCACAGGTACATGAAATCAAGCACCCAGCCACGCAGTCAGGTCTACAAATATATTTGTGAAAGAATGGGTCGTTCTGAAGAGAGTCAGGTCGTGAAAATTCTTCCACGGTCAACAGTAAGTCGTAGTGTTGCAAAGTGGAAGTGTTTAGGAACAATAAAACTCAACCACGAAGTGACAGACCACATAAAGTGAAAAGTGGTATGGGGTTGTTCTTCAGGTGCTGGGCAAGGCCCAGTAGGTCCAGGGAAGGGAACTAGTAATGCGTTAGCATACCAAGACATTTCTATGCTTCCACCTTTGTGGGGACATCTTGGGGAAGGCCCTTTTCTGTCCCAGCATGACTGTGCCCCAGTGCACTAAGCAAGGTCCATAAAGACACAATTGGGTGAGTTTGGTGTGGAAGATTTTGACTGGCCCACACAGAGTCCTGACTTCAACCCCATTGAACACTGGACACTGCAAGCCAGGTCTTCAGGCCCAGCATCAGTGCCTGACCTCACAAATACTCTTCTGGATGAATGGGCAAAAATTCCCATAAACACACTCCAAAATCTTGTGGAAAGCCTTCCCAGAAGAGTGGCAGCTACAAAGGGGGCACCAACTCCATACTGATGCCTATTTATTTAGAATGGAATGTCATAAAAGAGGTGTAATGGCCAGGTGTCCCAATAGTCTTGTCCATATAAAGAATGTGTATGTGCATTTCAAAGGAGAGCGGGATGGGTTATGAGGAAAGAGCCATTCCAGTGTGTCTATTGTCATACTTGTGCACATGGCAAATAAAGCATCATCTCATTTCATTCCGTTCCCCGTGAGAATGAACCTGAGTGATAACACCTGCTCAGCTCCCTGTTCGGACCTGTCCTGCCCCGCATTCTGTGCGAGGTCGAGTGTTTTCACGAGATGTACTGAGTGTTCTTTCTCCTGTCTCCTGTTTAGCCCTGATCGGTCCCAGCCGCCCGCCCTGCTCCGGTCCCGTCCCAATCCCGTTCTCCTTGGACTTCTGCTTCGTGCCTGCCCCGTCTCTCATCTGCTACCTGTCAGATACACTTCCCCGTGTTCTGATCTTCTCTGCACCATGACCACGACTCCGATGCTGCCTGCCGCTCGCAGTTCCGTTTGTCTGTTCCCAGCAATAACAGCCAGCACACCGGTCGGTAGCTGTGTCTGTGAGCTTCTTTTTAACGACACAGGGTGGGTGTTGAAATTTTCATAGCAAACTCTGCCCAAGGCTCCTCTCCGAGGCCCAATGTCAAGCCTAATTATCACCTCTCTAACACATATTCAGCCCCTGGGACATTTTCGCGTTTCAGCATATTACCACCCCGAATGGATTTGTTGATTGATGGATTTAATTTTTTTCCCCACTAACTTGGGCAACCTTCTCAGCGCCTAGTGGAGGCAGGAGAAGGAGCTCGTGAATTGGTCGGTTCACCATCTACCCAGTGCCGACTGGCACAACCATCCCATCAAATACACCAAAGTTTGCACAAGCTTTTACCTGCAAGCAAAACATATTAAAGAAATACTGCTTAAAATGCTTACTCATTCAGTGAATATATATATATATACATACATATATATTCCTTATTGCTGTAATGCTCCTAAATAAACAATCAGCAATCAGTAGTGCAATCAGCTGCCTTCAGGAATATAACATGAGGCAGAAAGGCGACCATCTGTAAAGCCGGTTAGATGTTCATAAGCTAAGAAGCTCTTACAAATGGCTGCCTGAACCACAAATGTCTGTTCAAAGGATAAGGTATAAGGGTTTTAGGAGAGAAAGAAGGATTTTAAGGCAGCATTTCCTAACATGGTCATTATGAGTTATTGGTAAACCTGCAGAAATATCTACCTCTGGAAATGAGGAGAGGATACTTTTGTTTTGGTTGTTTTGTATTAATTCTTTTTCGTTCACAGGAAAATATCCAAGCAAATTGTTAGGAGGATGAAAAAAAAACATTTGGAAACAAATGAATTCTGCTCATCCCACATCAGAGAGCAGAAGTGGGAGAAAGCAAACGTTCTCGAATGGCAGAGGCCCGTGTTAGTGCTTCTTTTTGGAAGCACCTACAGACGGCCTCTTTGTCACAGTGCAGCCTGAATGCCTAAGAAGCTGGAATCTCATGCATAACAATGCTTCACCTGGGGGGCATAGGGAATCCACACAGCGGAGCGGCCACATGTACGTTAGCTCTGGTCACGGGAGCCTCGGCCGGGAAAGGCCCGGAAACTGACATGGGAGTCAATTGCTGGAGGCCGCTGGTGTTAAATCGTGACTCGTGTACCCAATCTGTGAAGGCGCATGGACATCGCAGAGGTCCACGGGGACCGGCGACCATGCCTACCCATTCTTACATACATGACGGGTTATCTGCCTGATCCCGGGGATGAGACCGCTTTCCTTATATTATATTCTTACATTATATTATATTATTGACATGCTTTCTGGACACAGTGACCATTTTCACCTCTTATGAATGCAGGCGTAAGCCCTGCTCCCTTAAGGGTACTTCAGAAATCAGAATGGTCTTTATTGGCCATATATGTTAAACGTACACGGAATTTGTCTTGGGGGTGGGGGGGGGGGAGTTGTTTCACGATTGACTACAAGTGTTTCAGCACTCGAGCTGTCTATCATGATTGACCGGCGGGTGACCGCCGGTCAACTGGCAGTCAGAAGATAGATGGACAGATTGCTAAATTCATTGCTTTGGAAAGGAGAAGGTTGACAGAAGGAACTGTGTGTCTGTTTCTGCCGTGAACAAAATCACATATTTTAATAGTAAAATATGACTCAGGCATTATAAAAAACACATCGCAGGAAGCACAGTACGGACACCCTGAATGGATTGTCAGTCCCCGTACAAACAGTTAGAATAGGTTTTAAAAGATCTGAAAAGCATTAGAAAGGCTGTTGGAATACGTTCTGGCCATTCCGTTTGTGAACCGAGACACCCGCCGTATAGCGAGTTCCGTTCCGGGCGGACTGCAAACTGCTTACCTTTTAAAAGCGAGGGACACCGGTCAGGTGGTCTGCAAAGTCAAAGAAAAAAAATACAATACAAATAATAAAAACCAGAAAGGAGCAGGTGTTTATGGGGCGGGAGTCAGCGATGTCTTTGGGAAGGTGATCCTGACCTTTACTGCACCTGGCCGCCGCTAACGTAAGGATTCGGGTAAAAGACGGGTCACGGGCACCTCCCTGGATCGGATCTCCATGAATCCGCTCGCAGGGTCCTACTTACAAAGGAAAGGTTAACGCATAGTAAAAAAACAATGTATCTTTGCCGTGTGTATCTGCTGCTACTGCACAGAGCCACAAACCGGCTGCTATTTTTAACAGCGCGTGCGCCTCTGGCTCGCAGATCCCTCATAATGCTGCTGATTTCTGGGGGCAATACTTACACTAGTAATAAGAGTGGCAGAGTGGCTGCATGGGGTCCGTACCCTACCTCTGCACTATGGGTGCTGTGTATTGCACGGGTTTCCCTGGGTCCATCTAGTGCAAAAGCACGTGTGTGGCAGAATCTGTGTGCATGTGCCTGCATGCCCTGCCATGGACTGGCATTAAGTCCCGGGTGCCCCCCCGCGCCTTGAGCTGCCTGGCATAGGCTAGACTCCCTTCCCCGCTATAGGCAATACAGAAGAGAGATTTATAACACGGTATTTATGCCACGACTGTGCTGCTTAATTAAAAACACTGTACCAAACGGCCACTGAAAGGCGAGAAAGCACCCTTCCACGTCTAAAAATACAGCAGCCGCCCGCGGAGGGCAGAGAGCTGGATAAGCGAGACGAAGCCCCCGGTTTGATATTAGGGCGAGAATGGGTGTGTTATCGCCCGTAAAGTATGCGGGGAGGCGATAGGGATGCCCGCTGTCAGATGCTGATATTTCCGAGGGGGGTGGGGGTATTACTCTGGGGGCGGGATGTGGAATGGGGGGAGAGCGGGGGTGGTACCGATCGCTGGCGTTTCGGGCGATGTGGGCTGGGATGCGTGATGCAGATGTAAGGGCTGCCGGGCTGGGGGGCAGGTAGCGACGAGCGGCACCGCCGGACGGCGCACATCGGCGCTCCGGGTATCAATCGCCGCTTTTGCGCGCTACTCCTCCGCCGCGTTCCGCACGGTGCCCGACGCGAGTGGATCCGTCTCCGGGGGTGAGGCTGATAACGATCCGGGCTGATTTTAAAGGATATGCATGGCTTATATAAGCGTTTCCCGCTTTAGGAGCAATGTAGGCGGCTTTTGTTTCTATAAAGCTTTCTGTTTTTTTTTCTAATCAGTATAAAAAGGCTTTTGTTCGCTTTGCGCACAAGAATAAAAACTGAGTAGGCAATTTCCTGTTTTTAAATTGTCGATTTCTTTGTAATTATATTAAAGTGTTGTCGTAAATCGTTATTTTATATTAAGGGACAGAAGTAGAATGTACTTTATTGCCTTTTGTTTGGTGTAGACGTTCGGTAAATCGGTTCGATCCAATTCGATTTATAAACTTTACAATCGGAGCTCGTTATCGATAGTCCATAAACTTATTGGCGTAGAATGACATTATTGTATCGTAATTTAACAAAATGTTTGAGGCGCGAACAGCAGCCTACGGACCCGGTCGTGGTTGATGAATTATTAGTTTGTTTTCATGTTCAGCGCTGGGAGCGCCAGCAGCGCTTAATATTTAAATTAAATTGCAAACTGCTTCTAGGGTTTTGATCGGGAAAAATTATATACATTATTTTCCAAAACATAAATAATACGCACCTCTCTCATATTTTCGCCTTGACGCCAAAATCAGACGATTTTAATTATGGAGTAATGCTAAGTGCAGCGGTAAGTTTTTTTTCCCCCAAGAAAGATCAGCTTGAGTTTTAACTAAGCAATTTGTTTCTCTTAACTTTTATAAATACCTCTGAGCTGGAGGGGACACTTCGGTGACATCCCCGGCTGGCCGATTTAACAGTGTAACACTGTGTCAGTGTTTGTTTGTTGTATTATTGTATTTCATTCTTGCTTGACTTCGCACTCCATGTTTTTATTGCCATTTAAGCGTCATTTATTGCCATTTTGCTCTTTGTAAAGCATTGCAGCGTAAGCGGATGATAAGCCTCGGAGGTCAGGCGTTAGTGCAGACCAGCCCGGCCGGTCTTGTGATGCATTTGTGACAATACCGTGTTTTGTTTAAGCCGGTGCTATGACTACGATAAAGCCGTTTCCGCGACACTACTAGGTATTTAAGAGTTTAAAAGATGTTTCTAGGAGTTTGAGTGTTGGTGAGTGCTAGTTGATTGTGTGGATTTACTACTCAGTATTGAAGAGTGACCTTGCAAAGGCCTGCCCGAGTTGCGATTTAAATCGTTTTCTTTTGTCTACTGGCTTAGCAGTTGTTCATTCCAGTCATGCCTAGAGCTACTCCGAATCCTAAACTGGTGGGTTGGATCAACAGACCAACCTCGAGGAAAATGACATCATCTGTTACTCAGTCTACTTGACATCTCTATCCCCTCTGATCCCTGAGCGTTTTGCTTCCCTTTCATCCAGGCTCCGCTCAAGCGCTGGCACGCCATCACGCCATCCGAGTGCGGGGAGCCTCTACTCGGGCTTGTGAGGAACTGGATTCGAGAGCTTTGCCATTCCGGCGCTCATCTGCACTTTGTACTGGTAAATATTTATAACCTAGTTTACCATCTGTGATTCATTCTGCCCAGATATGGGCAATCGCTTAATCATAATAACATATGCAAATGATTTTTTTTACTGTACTTACAGGGCAGTGGGGCACCTGCTAATTCTTTAGGGCGAAACAGTAATTTGTGGAGTTTGTATGCATATTAATGCCACAAAACCAGGTTGTTATGCATGAAAAATTAATGGCTGCATTTGTAAACAATTACTGCCTCAAATGAAATCTCTATATAGACTGTACATAGACTGGAACATTTTTCCAAAGCCTCCCTGTTTTTGAAGTGTTGAAACTGGTATTTTTATGGACAACCTGGTGGGTAATTTATATATTTTTTTTAATCAGATAGGATGTTTTATTTTGATTAATGGAATTGCCTCACACCTCCAGGGTTAAGGGTGCGAATCACACCTGCACTCTCTGTGTGTAGAGCTTGCACAGTCTCCTTTGGTCATGCCGGTTTTCCGAAGTTCAAAGACATGTATTTGGCATAATTGGTGTTTCTGAATTGCAATGGACTGGCATCCTGACCAAGATCCTCCTGTCCTGCTCCTCACCTGCATAAGTGGCTGTGAGGATGGATAGATGGATGGATGGAATCCTTGGCAGTGATATTAAAACATTCCAATGGAGAATTTATGTTCTCGTCCTTGTCCTGCAATTTCTATTGCTGGCCACGTACAGTGGACCACCGGAAGCAAAGTGGCAGAAACGAAGGCAGCTGTGAACTAGGGGGCGCCAGAGTGGGGGCAGTGGTCCCGGGAACGAGGGACAAAACATGGCACATGTCACTATGGTAGCTGTGGTGCAGGGCTGGGTGTGAGGGGTGTCTCGTTGGTTAGCTCAGCCTTGCATGTAGATGAAAGCACATGTATTTATTTGCAATAGGTGATTGATATCAATATTTTAGATGTTGTTCTGTGTTCTTTGAAAATTGTTTGTTTGGTTAGATCTTTACAATTCTGCTATCAGTGCCTTGGGTCTGTCAAGAGAAGTGTTGGGCCTGCATCTTTTTATATAAAATCCCTGCTTAGTATTATTATTGCGACTCCATGGTCCTGCCAGAGCTGATGTGTGTAGTGCCTCATAGCCAAAGAGAATAATGTAGCTGTTCCTCGTAAAAAAAAAAAAGTAATCGAGGCTAAAATCCAATCAGATATAAGTCAGAAATTTGGAAAGGGGAAGATGACAGCTGATGTTTCCCTCCCGTGACAGATGGATGTCCTTACCTCTCCTCGGCTGGCTTTGTACGCTGCACGAACGTGATTGAGTAAACGTGGGATCCGAGGTGCAGCCTGTTGGTAACCGACGGCTGGCGAGTCTCTGGAATTTCTGGAGGGCTTGGAGTAGCCGGAGCAGCGCGACTCCTACTGCTGCTTAGTGTAGCGTCTTGGCAGACTCCTTCCCTTACAGGCCCGAGTCATTTTCTGTCTGTCCTGTATCTCCCTGCTACCAGCAAACCTAAAAGCTGCAGGTGTTGATCTCCAGAAAGGGGGTGCACCTTTCAGTTTTAGTGTTTTCTAGTCACCCATCTGACGCCGGGCCGTGGCAAACCTGGGGCATTTCCAGCTAAGTGCGGGACACACCTTGCATGGGATGCCTGGTTGCTTTAGGGCACATAGGGGCAGGTGCACCAACACACACACACCCACCAAACAAATGGGCAGCTTGTGGGGAGAAAATTGAACTTTGAATTTATTTTGCAGGTGTTTATCCAAAGTGGCATAATTTCTCTTTTTTTATTTTTTGGCGAGAAAGCTGTGTCAACCAGTTCCTGGAGCAGTTGGGGTGTAGGGCTTTGCATGGGGGTCCAATGGTGACATCACTCTGCTTAGGGCTTTGCATGGGGGTCCAATGGTGACATCACTCTGCTGACCCCAGGGCTTAAGCCGGCAACCTTCTGACCTTAGGCACTACAGATCCCTAACTTGCTGAGCCATTCACAAACAGCAGAAGAAATCCCTTGAGTATGGGGAGAATGTAAAGAACTCGACACACCAAAACAGTCGCGGGGTATCAAATCGACAGCTCTAGAGGTGTGAGGCCTGAATGGGATTTAGGCCTTTGAAATTTGAGTTATATAGTAGAGCATTATCTCTGTCATTGTGTGTGGCTCAGCAGGACTCTGTGGCTGTAATTGGAAGGTTGCTTGTTCAAATCCCGAGGCCTGAATAGTGATGCTGCCATTGGGTCCTTGAGCGAGGCCCAAAGGAATAAAGTGTATCTATTGTATAATAAGGATTCACACTGTTCACAAAGCCCACCTCTGTTAAGTGACCCTGGATATGTGTAAATTTGCATTTTCCTAAATTATTCCTTGTTTTTATGACACAGAGTAGTAGGTTTGAATTTCTATGGGTATTTTAAAATATCGTTATGCATATTATGTAAGGAAGTGTTGTTTCTCTGGCTGAGTGTGTGATGCTTCAAAGGAATCCCCGGAACTGGCGCTGAAGCGCCGTGTTGTGTTTAACGAGGTCGTCCTGATAGCTCTGGGTTCTCCCGACTTTCTGCCTGAATCCTCCAGGGCTTCTCTTATCCATCATATGCGAAATAGCTTCTTGCATTTTTTTAACCCTGTTTCTCTCTGCAGACTTTCGAAGCGTCAGGCTTTTAAGTACCGTCTCCCTGTACCCCTCAGACCGCTTTTAGCAATATGTGGGGTTCGGTCAGTGGAGGTAGCTGGGGATCAAGTGTGGAACAGTAGTGGAGCTGATTAGATGAGAGGCTTAGCGCTGTAGGAATTTTTTTAAATGCAGGTAAACATACTCTCACCATGCTTTGTTGAGTTTCCTTTGCTTAATATATTAAACATTGAAGCCTTGTTTTTTTCCAGTTATTAAAACAGTTAGTAACCACTTATTGGGGGGGGGGGGTTGGGTTTCATGTTTAACAAATAAATTCATGATGGCAGAGTAACCATTTCATCAGCTCATCTGCATGTGACTCCTTGTGCTGTCAGTTTGGGTGGAATTAAGTCTAATTACAGCTGCTGGGAGTGGGATGAGTGATTTGACGCTCAGCTGGTGGAATGAAGTAATTACTTCTGGTGATTCATTTCTGGGTTCGTCTAATGCAGGTAGATGCAACTGAAAAACAACTTCAGTGTGCACTGCATAGTGATTACTGCAGACCCCCATTCAGGGAGCACCGTGAAGAACGCGTCGCCCGGGTTAATATTAGGTAAGGACGGGAATGAATTATGGACCGTTTTTCAATCTCATGAGCGCGGGACAGCCGAACACCGTGCTATGCCGGGCTCATTTCATCAGTCTTCCCATCCCTGCCTCCTGAAAGGGATGAAGAGGTCGCACTCCGACACTCCAAACAAAATTGGATTCGTCCCAAACACCACAGCAATGGGAATTAAGTGGTCGGCTACTCGGAATGAAATCACTCATAGTGCCGCATGGTGTACCATTTTGATTTTTATAATTATTACCTTTTATTTATCTAATAAGTTCCAGCTAGTATTAATCAGGTTAAACGGGTATACTTTTGCTATAAGGTATATAACAAAAACAAATTTTATTTTAATCGTTTAATAATAAATATTTTATATCATGACCCTGATCAGAAAAAAGTCTGTAGATGGATGAATGAATGGATGGACTTCTTTATTTATGCAGTATTAAATTATCGATGTTATTCTATGAGTAACTGCTGGCATGAGTTGGAAACAGTGCAAGCTGTCCTCATTGCATCATAGACTGTCAACCAGTTACAGATTTACACAATCGTACTGCTAGCAAGCCCCCAAAATAGCCTTGAATTAATTGAATTAGGACTGAGAGTTAAATATACACTAATATGTGTAAATATATACAAATATATAATGAAGAAACTGCGTGTACTAAGATGAGCCTGGCGTGTGGTTTAAGAGCTACACTTCCTATAAAGGTATCCTGCGGACCGCCTTCTAACCGGGATTAACATTGTCGAGGCTAGCCTGATGTTTTTCGTCTTTAGACTAAGAAGAACCCTAGATGAACGTTGTGGAATCAGCCAAGTTAAAGCCTGGGACAGAATCCAGACTGTGAGTCTGTGGCAGGATGTACTGTTTGCTGACGTTCCCCATCCATGGAGCCGGGGCAGGAAGGATGGCTGTCGATTCCACGATCCAGAGCAGAGAGGCCAACCTCAAGAGACATTGTTCACCACCACAGTTTACATTCTTGCATCCAGGGCAGATTTCCAGGCCTCTTTCAGTCGTAAAGGTGGTGTCAAGTCAGAGACAAATATTGTGTCTTTGACGACACTGATGGTGGCAGAAACTGAGGTGTTTAATGTGATTGTTACATTCCTCATGAGTGCTTTGGGTCCAGTGAGTACAACCTGGATAGCTTGCGGGGGCAATCGCTCACCATGCAGCACGGGTCAGAGTCTGAGGCCTGTGACGTTCAGAGGCCGCCGAGTCGTCCGTCGGCACCGTGCACCCTCGTGCGTTTCTGTGTTCCTGTTTTTGTGCTTCAGCAAGTGTCGCCTTAAAAGGGGTACCTCGATATGTCTGTCTGGCCACTGATGTAAGGAAACTTTAGTCTAGAGGAAAAAATGCCTGATCACGACTGGGGGGTGGGGTGAGCACACTGAAGTGCATGAGCTGATTATACCGCCAGTCTGCTCCACACAATGTTATTGCTGCCGATCTCCGGGTGTCGGTAATACTCACATGTGTGATGGCCTCTGAATAGAAATCTGATGAAATACTCAGTCAGCGGGCTGCGTACTTACTAGGGATTATCCAGCTACAACAGACACCTGCTGCAAATCTGTTCAATTCTGACAGAATGAAATAGTCTCTCGCCTGTTGGATTTATAACTACTTCATCCACTCTGTTGTGTTCGTACAATAGTATAGAAATTATGTTATATTATATTATATTATATTATAACAATATAGAAATAGTATAGTATTTTTAGTGGTATGATAATATACTTTATGGCCCAGCCAAAATCTGAAATGGACCATCAGTGATCACTTATTTTTAAAGATCCCTCTGTTTCTGGAACCCCTATCAAAAAGTCATTTCTGGACCCCCGATGTAGTGACTGTTTGTGGCCAATAGGGGGCTTCCAAACCTCAGGGGCCCCACGCATGGCTTGAGTGGTAGCAAACATCCCCGCAGGGTGCTAGGAAGGGACTTAGGCTCTTTAGACTCACCCTTCCTCAAAGCTGTTGTTTGACTGGCTAACTGAGAGTACGCATCAGGGGTTTAGCCCAGCCGTCAGACTGGTGGGATGAGGCATCCGAGATCTGCATTCAGTGGATAGATCATGGTGTCGGGTTTGGAGAACTTGTCACCTCTCTGTTTATGGTGGAGTCCAAGCTGACAACCCTGACACTGACTGCAACGCCGACGGGTTTTCAAGGCACTCTGCGGGGGATACAAACCTGGCTGCAAGAAACTTCAGCTTCATAGATTTTTAATATCCTGAAACTTTTTTTTATTTATTTACTGTGCAACATGTTTCAATTTGTGCTGTTTGCTCCCTCAGAGGGAAACTGCAAACGTCCCCCCTTCGTGTTAAAAGATAGGAGTGACAGTGCAGGAAGACAATTAGAGGGGAAAAAACATTTAGCAGACTATAGCCGAAGGGACAGCTACAGTAAAGCACATAAGAGCAGCCGCGGGAGGGAAGCGAAGGAGGCGGCCTGCGATGTCACGTTTATTCTGGAGCAGGGTGCGGCCCCCCAGGGACCGGATTCATGCCGGACAGCCCTCTCTGTTTGCAGTGTCCCCTTATAAACACCCGCTTATTAACGCAATCTCACCCAGTTTTCGAAGCCACTAGCACAGGAGCCAAGTGTACGTCACTACCTAGTTTGGAAAAGTAATGTAATGCAATGTCTTTGTCCCCTAATTTTACTGCCTCCCTGCACTTGCGAATATTTGCATAGTGTTTTGCATGTCAGAGCCCGTTTCGCCCGGCGGCGTCCGCATGTACAACCCCCGGGTCCGCGTTAATACCGGCGAAGGGTAAATAGATTCATTTCCCTGTAAATGAATTACATTTTCGGATATGTGTTCCGCTCGGGCTAATTTAGCACAGAGCTGCACTAATTAGGGAAAGATGAAAGTGCACATTAGTTGAGCTGGGGCTATTATGGGCACCCAGTGTAACTGGTGAATCGCCAGTATAGCAGGATATGAGACGAAACACCGCGTTTATACAGCGTTTGTACATTTGCGCGTTGGACCGAGCCCATATAATCCTGCTTTACACGTAATAGAGAATATATCTGCCTCAGCGCTGCTCTTACTTTCCAAACGTGAACAATTATAAATATACGGAGGTGTTTCTTCAAATGAACAAACGTACCGCCGGCTTTTTACAGTTTCAGTGGAAATTAGTCACGCATGTTTAAATATAGGTGGGCAAGAGAGTCGTACGTGCTGTTCGCAGTGTTTACATCGGTATTTTGTGAGGGAGTGAATTCAAGTGCTTTTACTCGGACCGTTAGGTATTCATCGTAAGGGCAAGTTTATACACAAATTAATATGCCCTGGCCAGGAGGAACATTAGTTGTAGTAAGTTTTGAGTTTTAAAGCGGAATATGATAATGACTCGTTATTATGAACGTCACCCCAGTGAAGTGATCTCATGGGTGGCATGTCAGACCAGGTCCCTTCTTTGAGGCTCAGGCTGAGCTTTAGAGTACACATATGTGCACTAGGAGAGAGCAGTACTAGTGCAGGTCGTCTTACATAATGTTTTTTTTCTGTTTGCCAAGGCCTTGTTTAATTAAAATGTAGGTTAAATGAAAGAAAGTGTTTACTCCCAGCTTCTGCACAAAGGAGGTCATTGTTTGGGTTTGATGCAGAGAGCCAGGATAACATTCCTGGTGGTAAAGGTCAGCTGTGTGGGGATGTGCTGTGTTTTTGAGTATATTGCCACTGGCTCCTTCTCGTACCTGGTCATGTGCGGGGAGCACACTCCTCAACATTGAGTAGCTAAACATTTTGAGATATTACATATTTTGAATATTGTAGAGTTTAATCATAGGAAAGATAGTCAATGAATAAACTGGTTTGAGAAACTAGTGTCGGCAGTGCGTGTCAAGAACTGCGTTTTGTGGTCGTTCTAGCTGCAGTGGGTGGACCCTCGCCAAATCCACCATTCTGATTGGACAGAAATTGTCACTCTTCTTTGTGCATCCTGAGAGCTCGCAGTGCATGAGCTTTTCTGAAGGGGGTTTATGCTGGCCCTCCTGCCAAAAAAAAGTACCATGAAGAAATATCTGGTAGGTTTGCAACATGTCTGTTACCTCGCATTTAATGATTGGTTTGAATCCCGCCTCCAGTGTGTGTGTGTGTGTGTGTGTGTGTGTGTGTGTGTGTGTATACGCATGCAGTTTGCATGTTCTCACTGGGCTGTATGGGCCAGGTAAACCGGTTCCCTCTCGCAGGCATGCATTTAGGCTATCTGGCATCTCTAAATTGCCCGTAGAGTATAATTACATGGGTGTTCTCCAGCCCTGTGCTCTGTTCTTCTGGGATAATATCCACGGGTAAGTGGTTCATGGATGGATGGATGGATGGATGGATTTAATGATGGCAAGGGTTTGTTCTTATAGAGCTAATCATACTGTCTCAAGAGCTGTAGAATCACCGTACTTTATTATTCAGCTGGTAGATTTAGGGGGAAAATACATAAAAAACCCAGCATTTTAAAAAAGTTTATTGATTTGAATGTGATTCCGAAACTGTTAGGCTAAGTGAGGCTGTAATTCATGTTATTTTTTCTGAAGACAAAATTAAGGAAGACCCTTAACTGCAGATTCTGGGGGACTCTTTACTTCAGAAAAGTAGTGCTGTAATAATGATGTACATTTATTGGTAGAGTTTTGGTTGCAATATCCTCTGTGCCATAAGGGAATAGCCAGCTGGAAGGTGTTCTTGAGCCGGATCATGGCCCAAGGTAACGCCCCTTCACTTCACGGCTCACATGAACCCATTTCTGTATAATGAATGTCCTTTGAGGAACCCGTTCTGATGCATTAGTGCTTTGAATTGTTCCTCGAGGCGTGATAATGGGGGAGTGTTTGCCTGTGTTCTGTGTGCGCAGATAGTCGGGGTTATTCTGCCTTAAGTGGGGAGGACCATGTGGAAATACGCTGAGCTGTGATGTGTGTCAGATCCAGTGTGGTGATACTCAGTGCCAGAAGGGTCCTGATCACTTATGGAAACAGGCCAGAGGGCCGAGATCATAAAGAATTCAATTCAGATCCTGTGTGTCGGCTGCGTGTGTTTGGCTTTCATCCTGAAAACCTGCATCCAGGCGAGGTTACAGGTAACATTAAGCCTCTTTGATGGTTACCTCTCTACGTGCCCTGAAGGTTCGGGCACGGTGGGGTTAGGCCGCAGAACCGGGCAGCGATTAGATGCTGCTGAAAGAAGATGCTGAATCTCTGGAGGACGGCGTGCTACCCTCGGGCAGCTGCAGGAAGCCACTTTGAGTTTGTTTTGCTTTCTGTACCCGAGACTAGAGACTAGAGACTGGATGGAGCTCCCGGGTGTGGCTTTTTCCTCCCCGCTAATGCTCAGACTGCCGCCGTGACATAAACCGGAGGAAAGGAAAGGTTCCCTGTGGAAGCCGTAACACAGCATTGACCTTTGGAGGCATTACACAGAACTAATTTGAAATTTTTATGACAGTTTGGTTGTTATTGTATCAATATAACATGGTTGCGGGGCATTCGGAAGCAGTAAACATGTCCTTCTGTGTGAGATGGAGTTGTGTATTCTTATTTATTTCTTAATTATAATACTGATGACGTTAATTGCTTTTTCCAGGGCACCAATCTGCTCTTAGCAGCTGTCGGAAAAGTCACGATGGAGGCAGCCGGTTTCCTGGGCCAGGCTTTGTCATGCCTTTGTTAACGAGTGAGCCCCATTGGCTAGGAGGTTTTAATGAGCACGTCTCATTGGCTCGGAGGTTAACGAGCGAGACTCAGTTCCCTGGCCACCTGTGTGGCCTGTTATTTATGTGCAGGCGGGCCCCCACCTGTACGGCTGTTCCAGAAAACAAGGCCTGTGGACAAAAACCCGTGGGATCCCACGGTCGCGGAGACGGGCTCTCCGGAGGCAGGGAAGAAGGGCGCACCCTGTGTCGCCCAAATCCGTAGCGTGAGATTGTGGTGCTGCCCATACAGCTGATTCTGTCCTGGAGTAAAGCAAACATCCTTATCTTTCTCCCTTCTGATAACTGACTAAACAGTTTTTAAGGGAGTTGCGTCATTCACCACGGGTAGAAAAACATCTCCAACCCTTAAAGGAGCTCAGACAGTCATCGCTCTTGAGTGCCACCTCAACTTATGGATGAGAAAAACCACTACTTCACTGGTACTATAGGTATAGTGCATTTGTGTGTGTGTGTGTGTGTGTGTGGCGGGAGGAATCACCCACCTACAGTTTAAAGCATAGCCTCACGCACGATATGCATGCTGGCCATTGAATTTCTGCTTACTTTTGCATCAGTAGGTTGTAAAGTGCTTCTAGCCTACAGTAGCAGAATGCCATTGCCATGTTCCTGATATCTTTCAGAGCTTTCCTTTGTTGTCATCATGATGTTTTTGTGCTCTAAACAGCACTAAATATCTGGGGGGGTGGGGGAGGGTGGCTACAGCTAATATTAGGAAACATATTGTACAGTTATTGTGCATCCTGTGCACAGTTTGCAGAAATGCATTCATGAGGCTTCTTGTCTGTTCGTCTTTTGACTGTATTTCTTTTTTTTAATACTAATTATTGGTAAAAGTCACGATTTTATTTCTGCTGGACATTTTCCCCAAGTTTTTTATCTGCTGCGTATGGTTTCTTTTTGCAAATTGTTACAAAAAATCTGTCTTAATTAAATATGTGTTTCACACACAGTCTGTAGCCTTCAACTGCAGTGTGCAGCAGAGCAGCGGTCTGCAACTCTGTGCTGGATGTAGTTTGTGCTGAGCCGGTGTTTCTAGAGTGAGGCAACTGTAATTTTGCGTAGTTAATGTCATTGTGGAGGTGGATAGTATCCAGGTGTGTCTGATGGCTTCCATGGTTGCAGAGTCCGGGCAGAAGCAGGCGACGTGGGCAGCTAAGTTCAGGTCCTTCAGGTCAGGGGCAGGTTTAGTGAATCTGACCATTTTCCAGCAGGAGAAACGTAACTCCAGCTGGTTGTTAACAGTGTCCAAATGGATTTTGACAGTTTTTATGGAGCTTAGGTTGTAGTTAATCACAATTTAGCCATTTTTTAATAATCTGTTAGTAAAACTTTATAGGTACCTTAGGTTTTATTCTGTTTAAATCCTATTTTTGATTTTGCCCCAAAAAGATGGAATAATTGTTTATATGGAAGAAATGTATTTAAATATTTGTGATTTTTTTTTCTTAATTGTAATATAAAATATTTAAACTTTTTCCCTGACATGTACTATGTACTATTATCAGACCTGTGAATTATAAAGGAAGAACGGCAATGTACCACATTTTTGCTGGTATGCTCCCTAGGCAAGTTGTAAATGGTCAGATTGTTTGTTAGTATGATACTTGATAGGATTCTGGAAAATTTAGTTACTCCAGTAACAAGTATGACATTCAGCAGGACTGATAAGGGCTCGGCAGTTTTCATTAAATTATATTGTCCCTTGCAGGACTGCTGCGGGTTTCAGTTGCCAGTTACTATTTTGCAAACAGAATAGTTAACAATGATAATAACACAGTGTCTTTATTAACTGATCTAAATCCTTGTAGTAATTTTGTGGATTCATATGCTGCAGTACATGGTCTACTGGCATAGCCAGACTGCTGAAGATCCAGGTGCTGCACTAACTGGACAGGACAACCGTGACGGGTCAACCCAATAGCAAAATCGGTAAGGATTCAGGTCCTACGGTAGCTGGTACACCCTAT
>JAODKM010000032.1:16336753-16348912 GCA_026780845.1 Petrocephalus sullivani | reverse complement strand
GCCGGGCGGCGCGACGGGCCGGCCAGGCACACGGTGGGTGCAGCCAGCGCGGTTTTCCGGCGTCTCCTCCCCCCTGCCCCCTCCCCCCCCCCCCCCCCCCGCCACATATAATTAGCATTTTTGTTGTTTTACCACCTACACGCCTGATTTTTAAACACACTTGTTAGCTAATTATCAAGCTCTTGACTACCTGGTGCAGGCATGCAGTTAGTGGGCTAAAATTAAGATGTTTACTGTCTTTGGGGAGGGGGGAGGGTGTAAAACTAGGGTGCTATTGGATGCTAAAGTTTAATCCTGTAACATAGTACAGTTATAACTCTATCTGCAGTGGGTGACTTCATTATAGCTACTTATATTTGATATGTGATCCATCGTATGAAATGTATACGACTGCTGTATGAAACTGACTGTACTGCCCTGCACAAAGGGGCTCTGTCTTTCGTAATGTGACAGTGACGGAAAAGGACCTCTTAGGCCTGCCAGGTGTCTGAAGCGGCTTCCGCTTCCTCTCGATTTCGACACGCGGCCTCGAGGCAGGATGTGTGGCTCGGTCTTCGACAGGCACATCGGTTTCCTAATCTAACGGCTAGCTGGGTAGTTATGATAGTTATCATTGCTTCATTTCTTTATTTTGTTGCTAGCATCAAAGATCAAAACTTACTGTCGGTCTGTGTTTTTTGCTCCTTACCCACATTTTTGCTCTGCAGAAACATAGACTGCTTGTGGGTCCCCAATGCCTGGATTGGGACACAATGACCGAGACTCCTGTCTAGGAGGTGTAGGGCTTGTGCTTCACTGTGCAGATCGATGCTGCCTGGACCTATCGAAATGCATCTCACATGTGCTTTTCTTTTGAGAAAACGCTCGCGTGTCCTTGAAGCTCACAGTGGGGGTGACTTACAGATATGGCTGATGTTCACAAGTTTGTTTAGAGGAGAAATAATTATCTTTTTGAAGACTGGCAGGGTCTTCTCAATTTTTCTTTACTAGTATGGGCTTATTTTTGCTTACGATGCAAACATTGCATTTTCTTGATACGCTAAGAAGCAGACAGTGTTGCGCCACGTTGGCGGAGTGTTCCTGACCACTTGTCCTTCGACATGCTTCCTGTTCTCCGTCTGAAATGGGTAGCCTATGTTTAGAATCGATAACCCTTTAATAAGAAGTGATTTAGAGCTAGCATTGAAACCCAGGCTAATAGGTAGGAGTGAATCTGCTCTACAGGGACACGCTAAATGAGAGGTGTTCGGGAGGTCATTCGTTTCCAGGCCAGCGTGCATATCTGCACGTACGCGGGGCGGTGTGTCGGCCAGCGGGTTAGGATGCTGTGCTCATCGGTGAAAGATGGTTGATCCAAATCCTGGGGTTGGCAGAGTGATTAAACTTTTGGGCCCTTGAACACAACTTTTAACCCTCACTTGCCCTAGGGACTGACTGGACTTTACTTTTTTAATTGTTCTTAATTCTTAATTAAACTTGATTTGGATAAAAGTGTCTAGTAATAAAAAATGAGCCATGGTGGGTACTGCTTACATATCACCTATTACCCCCAAAACCTCTGGTTGGGGGGGGGGGTTAGGACAATTCTAAGGGCTCCTGACTGACAGGGGTCCTAAAAAAATTGGAGCATAATTGGAGCATAATAATGGGTTGGGGGCCCAATATGATTTGCTTTCATAGGGCCCAAAATCTCTACCGGCACCCCTGTCTCTGGTACCCTGGTTCACAATTTGAGTCTTATTATCCTTCAAATATGATATTTTACAGAACTAACCTCCCATTAGAGGAAATTCGAGCAGTAAATTATTCCACCTTGCAGGCAAACCCTTAAATATTGCCAGAGAATTAATATCTGTAAAGTTATAAAATTTTTGTCCAGATTTTTATTTGTCTCCAGCTCAGACAAAGAGCTATTGTCTTTCTGCTTTGTTCGTTAAAAACAGACAAATGGAGGTGTACATTTGTCAAGATTACTCCCCGGAATTATCATTATGTAACTCAGATTTTGGGTAATCCCAGTAGGATATGATGGCGGCGATAATGACGGTAATGGTGATTGAGTTTGGCTCCATACATATATATATATATTAGATTATTAAGGCTCTGTTATTCACAAATCCTCTTTCTGTGCTTTGAAATAAGCACCATTTTCTCCTCGGCCCATCCAATCATTTTGTACAATTTTAAGACGTAATTCAAGAAGTCTCCAAAAGACTAATGCTAGCCAGCGTTAATGGTACGCCGAAGCCGAGCGTTACTGTGACTCATGTCGCCGTCTTCCGTATGGCTGCAATTTGCTCCTTTGGAAGACTGAGAGAGGCAGCCTGATTAAGCGATTTTGATACGGTAATTGGCCCATTTGGAGAAAGAGAAGGCTTAAAAGGAAAGGTACCCAAAGTGCTTCTGCGTTGTTGTCTAGTAGGTTGTTTGTGGTTTTTTAGGTAGTTTCGTTTTTAGTTTAGGTAGCAGCTGCTTTCTGATGATTCTAGTAGCTTGTCAGTAAGTTCACCAACCAACCCACCCATCCAGTCTGCTGAGGTGTTAAGTACACCTTGGATTTGACATACACGTCAAATGCCCGTGTGACCGAACCAAAATTTGTCGGGAAAAGAATGAAATTCTTATTTTATTTGCGGCGTGACATCACTAGGCGCCTGGCCAGCATATCTCAGTAAAGTATAACTCGAGTCACCACTGTAATTCAAACCATTTTCCTTGAGCACTTGATGAAATCGGCGGGACTAAGATGATATCAGTGTTCTCTGCCTACACTTTCCTACATGCTAAATTCACATCTGTGAATTGAATATTTATCAGGCCATTATTTACAGCAAGCCGCACTGTACATGCATGTATGTTCGTTTGGCGAGAGCAGTTGTATTGATTATTAGTTGTCGGCGAAGGTTGACTTGTGGTGTCACAGCTAGAGGTCGGGCAGTTTACATTGTGACGATGACGTATTATTTCATGTGTTTTATGTCTTTGCTTATGTCTCAGGGGTGGTGGCCATGATACGGTCATCGAGGAGGTCTCTGAAAGGTTATAGCTCTGGGTTGTTGCTGTTGGAGATGCCTGAAGTACTTCAGCTTGAATAGGAAATTCTGCGGTGGCTCACTGGGTACTTTTGTGGTCTGGTATCCCCAGCGTTGCGGGTTTTGATGCTCGTTCCGGTTTTCTGTGGCAAATTGCTCATTTCCTCTGTGTTTGTGTGGATTCCCCCTGGATACTATCCCGCAGTTCAAAAATATTGTAGTTTTGCTAAATTAGTTTTCTGCTTTTCCATTACTGTGTTCTCTGATTAACCAATGCTTTCTGTACTTTCTGGGATAGATTCCAGGCTACCTGCTATGTGTAAGTGGCTGCAGAGGGGGAAAGGATTAGCTAAAATAAAGCATCTTAAATAAATTGCACGACTTTCAGTATCCCTTTATATTATTTTACAGTTTATCTTGATGTATCGGTCAAACACACTCTTACCAGCATGAGGAATCACAGGCAAACACAATGTCAGGAACGTGACAATTGGTTGAGAGAAAGACCATCAAACTATGTGGAAGTTATTGTTGTACTATTGCTGTAAGACACATACTGGGACTAGAAATGGAAGACTAACCTGCTTTTTGTCACTGTAATGTGAGATGCGAGGCCAACTCCAGATTTGGGCTTGGAGCGGTCCAGGAGACAGCGCCCCCTGCCGTTTCCTCTGGTCATGCTGTCATTGCTTACCGCAGGCTTACGCTGGAATGCCCCTCTAATCCCCATCATATAATATTTTTAAACTGATCTGACGTAGTTTAGGAAGATTACTGTAATGATTATCAGGCATTTTTTTTCAAAAGAATTTGAGGGTGGAGGGTTAGCTGTCTGTATGATGATAACGGAGCCAGCGATCTAAAAAGGGACCTTTTTTGGTGTTCCAGTGACACCAAAGGACAGAATGTGACACTGAACAGAGGCAGAGGGGCTGGGGCTTTCCGTGGTGGGACACTGGGGCAGAGGCAGCACATGCGGCAGTGATCAGAATAGGTTTCCAAACAATCGTCCCTCTTCCCCGGGGTCATTTTGGAGGTCTAACAGGTCCTGTACTTACAGGTACCTTACCAGTGTCATATACTTTGTATATGTCTTTGTCATGTACTCATGGTGTCTGTACCTCCGCCCCCCCGCAGCCGTGTCAACCAAGCCGGGAGGAGGTGCGCGACTCCGGACGGACGATGCAGAAGAGCAGGAGTGTGCTGATGGTGACGGTGAGTGCCTGGCCGCCTTATGACGAGGCTCCGTGTTTGGGAACGCGGCGGCCCAAACTGCGGACGGCGGCAGCAATGAGGTCACTGATGACATGGAGCAGGGTACCCGTAGGTCAGGGCCTGCGATACGGAAAGCGGTTCCTTCCCCTGGTGGCTTAATTAGAAATTTTTATATAAAGCCACACAAAATTCAGATTGTCCCTGAAGCAATTAAAACTGAAGGGCCTTGCTGAAGGAGCCCAGTGGTGAATTTGCACTGCTGACTGGGACTTGAACTACTGACCTTCCAATCACTGGCAGAGTGTCCTAACCCACTGCGCCTCACACTATTGACCTAATGTGGGCTTGCTGATCACCCAGGCTTGGGGAGGCTTCTCCACTCAGCCTCTCAGCTGCTTTGCTCAGCTCTGAGCTCCTCTCCTATCTCATCCCCCTTCCTTACTTTATCTCCCATGGATCTTCATGGATCTTCTGTCCTCCTCCTCTCAGGCTTTTAGTGCTTCAGAAGGTCGTGACCTCCTTTCCTCATCTCTCCTGGTGCTCCCCGATCACCATATCACACCTCAGGCCCTACAGGACCTCACACATGCTCCATGTAGCACCTCCGTGGTCTCCTTCAGCGTAGGTTTTGGGTACCTCCTCAAACTCTGCTCTGAAATTAGTGCTGAGGCTATCATTTTTAGACTGAAGGTGGCGTAACTGTCTCTCCCGGTGTTGTGTGCTTGGGATTAAATGTTAATTAGATATTAAGTAACAGCATTTAAATAAAGGGGAAGTTTTTACAAAGACTGTGGTGATGCGAGTTTGCTTACAACCCTTATTGAAATTGCAGGTTTTTGTGACATAAAACCAGAAATCATTTCAATAATTTAGTTAATTGTCCTGCTCGGCATCTTTTTTTCGTTTCTATTGAGTTTTGGTGGCTTCAGGGTCACCTTAAAGATGGCAAAATGTCTGACAAGGTTTGTCTTTCCTTCCGTCCGGGCCTGCAGGCCTTTTATATCTGCTGCATGTATTGGGTTGCGGCCACATGATTCTCTGTTTTTAGGTGTACCTAACAAACTGGCCACTGAGGGTATTTGTAGGATTAATAAGCCAAAATAAAGCATTTCTATGTGTGTGTGTGGGGGCAGCTCTTTGTGGGATGGCTGGGGCTGTTGATGGGGGTGGGGGCTGTTGAGTGTAAGTGTGTGCAGTGGTACGAGATGGCCAGCGGGAGCGAGCCTTGATTAAACACTGCTTTATTCAGGCATTTCGGCGGGGAATCGACCCGCGGGAGACATGACCCACAAACCACATTTCACACGTACACGTATCTCCATCCATATGGCCTGCCTCATCATCTCGTGCTTTCATGCTCATTTTTTAATTGCCATTTTAATTCCCTTTACTGTTTTCTTTGGATATAATAGGGGGGCTCTTAAATTTCCAATGATTACAGAAATGGGGGGGGGGGTTCTAATGCTGGCAATCAGAAAACTGTTGCTCTGCGCTCGCGATCCTCAGATCACTCAAGCTGTTCTACTTCAGGAGTATGCGCGGCCATAGATGGTCGCCATGGCAACCCCATCCCGCGATTGTGGCGGTGCTGCTCTGTGGCCAGCATGGCAAACCTCAAGGCCTGTGGGTTCTCGGAAAGGTTGTACTGTGTTTCTTCTCCCGGGTGCCTCCTGCCAGTGTGATCGCCGTGCGTGCGGGGAAGGCATGGCAGGATCTGCCAAGGCGTGCGGGGAAGCGGGGGGTTTGGGGGACGGTACCCTCAGGAAAGCACCGCGATGTTAGGGAGCCGCGTTTCCCGGGAGGTCCCCAGTGACTTTGGCGTGAGTCGCAGTTCCAGGGGCTCAGTCACGGAGGGCGCTATCAGGGGGGGGGGTCGTGCATTATGGCGGAAAATGACTCGCAGTGGTAGTAAATTGTGATTTAGTATCTGCTGCCTCAGATTGATGCCAAGGTTAGAGGGACGGCTACCCACGCCTTGGTCACAGAGCTGGTCCATCCCCTTCGTTTAAGTCCTTTTTTTTTTACATCGTAATATTCTAAGGATTGGTTTTGAGTCTTTGCACTTGCCAAACAAATTTATCCTGTATGAAAAAGAAATATTGTCTGATACTGACACACTGGTAATGTATTAACTGTCATCGGCTGTGCTTCCAAAATGCCCAGCCTGAGCCCTACATCTTAGTAAGGTCTGAATTTATTATCAAGACAAGCAGAAATTTAGAATGGAATGCTATTGGATAACAGTCACACAAATAATATTATACATCTTACCAAAAACAACAGCTTCAGCCCTTCCCAACTGAAAACCGAATATCAGCATCTGTGCTTTCTCCCTCTCTTCAGCCTGACTGCAGGCGGACAGGTAATCAATATGTTATAAGTATGAAATCCCAGCTCGCCCTGAGCCAGGCTGCATGTGATTGGCTAATCCGGGAGAATCTGGAGCCTGACATAGCCCGGGGTGAGGATGGCATGGCAGAATCCTCCCAGGACCACGGACTGAAGAAGATTAGGCTTGAAGGTTGCATTTATCATAGGAGCGTTCAGCCTGATAAATCACACGGGATGCGATGTAAGGGTGGGGCTGGGCACCGTGCTAAATCGAGCCTCTTGTATCGTTCTGCGTGAAGAGTTTAGGATTTTCAGGTCTTTTGGTACGTCAGTCAACCAGTCAGTCAAGGACTTATTTGTCACAAACACGGTCATACTCAATACAATGTGTAATGAGATGCTTGGTTGCCTAGAGTCAACACTGTGAAACAGGGGGCCTAAGTATGAAGTGACTACATTAAACAATAATCATAAATGTCCATAAATAGTGTGCAGTTAGCAGTAAAGTGACAGGTGGCAGTGCAACAAGTCAAAAGAATAAATGTCAGTATTTACATATGTCAGCTGTACAGTAGGAGTACATATGGGAACCGACATCTATATGTTGACAGTGTGTGGCGCAGTGGGTTAAGATTGCTTGTGATAAGAAATCCCAGGGTCAGCACCATTGGGCCACTGAGCAAGATCCTTCTTAAAAAAAATGTGTGCTCCTTAAATTCAGAGGTGAACAGTTCAGGTCCAGGAAGCACAAATCCAGACCAAGATTTTGTTTCAGCCAACCAGTTGAGTACTCTGTAAATGTGATTCACCTGGTTGGTTGAAACAAAATCTTGGTCTGGATTTGTACTTTCTGGACCGGAACTTCGCACCCCTGTTTAAATTAAATTAAATCTGTAGGCTGAAGAGGATCATTGGACCCCTCACTGGGCCGTAACAAAGTTAACAAAAATATGTTTATATCTAAATTTCATCGATTTGGACCCGCTGCCTCCACAGCACTCGTTCTCATGTTGACACAACCAACTCGCAGTTTAAGGTGGAGCTCTTAATCGCCACCCATGTCGAGTCACTGTTACGTTTAGGCTGCGTCGGGGACCTGCTGGCTTTGCTAAATGGCGTTTAGGACCCTGTCCAAATGAATTATGGGACAGCTGCTTGCTGTCTGCCTTCAGAAACCAGCTCCTCCCTTGCTTTTTGAGACTTTTCGGTTTTGCTCAAATGAAAAAGAAGCATGGCCCTTTTTAAATTTCATGAAAATTTGACTGAGATTATTTATGAAAATAAAAAAGTAACATTTTGGTCATGAGAGCAATTTTAAAGAAATTGTGTACTGGAGTGCACACTCACGCGCAGACACCATCATAGGGAAGAGATGATGCCAGGCCGGTTACCCAGGTGGTTAATTAGCACGCGTTTTGACAGAACGTCATCATGCAGGAAAAAAAAAATAACAATGAGGAGATTTAATTCACCTCTGGAGAGATACTCCACATTTCTGCTACCACCCTTCCCGGATGCTCTGTATGTTCATCGAAAATTATACGCTCCATTGTCATCGCCAGCTGGCTTTTGGTGCCCTTTTGTTGATCAAACAGCTGTGGTGAAAATACAGGATTTGGGTGTTCAAGCTGCGTAAAACAGGCCCCTGAGACCTGGGGACAGATGTCACACATGGACACGTGACACAAAAACCTCAGCTGTTTCTGTGTTGCTGATAGCAGTTTATGATGTGCTGGGACATTGTTGACTTACCTGTGGTGTCATCTCACTATTATAGTGCTATTATTGTATGCATTATTGTGCTCTATGTGTGCACGAGCATGGTGTTAGGGTGTTTTGATTCCAAAATAAATGGGTAAAAGACAGAAGGTGTGTTGAACATTTTAGGAATTTAAGAACTTAAGTAACATGTTAACTAAGAACAGTATTGTGTGAATCCTCAGAATTAGCTCCTGGGCCTTTAATATCTGTTCTTTTTTTTTTTTTACTGCCATTATAATCAGTTTTATCTGAGAGTCCTTTTGAGTGTTGGGCGTGGCTCCTCCAGAACATATCGATTCCCATCTGTAACCTCCCTAAATAAGTCAGCAGTTACTTTCTTTTATCTGCCGAACATCCAAAAGTCTAATGCTTTCATTGTATTGCATTTGGAACTGGGGCCAAAGCCAAGTATCCAAAGTGATGTGGGCTGAAATCACAAGATGGAGTTTTAGGGACATTATTGGAGGTGTTAAGTGATTTTGAAATGCATATACAGCAGGTAAATTTTGCAGCAGTGATATATATCTTTTTTTTTTTTTTTTTTAGATGAGGCCCTAACTTTCTTCCTTGGTGCAGATGATACCTGAGACCGGAGAGAGGTTTTAGGGATCGTGTGGATATTACAAAACGCACAGAAGAATATCTATGCATGAGGGAAAAAAGAGACATTGTTTTCCTGTCAAAAGTATCATCATGAACCACTTCTCGTGTTTCACTGTTATGTTCAATACAGGCGCTTCCATATGGCTCAACCCAAGCTTGAATTTACCAGTTACATAATATAGGGATCAAATCATTTCCCTCCCTAAACAAAATCGCTGCTTTAAACACGTCAGATTGTGAGTCTTCCAGTAAGTTCCTTTTCATGCACATCAGGTTTCCTGTCCGCTTTGTCCTCCGGGTTTTATCCAACGTCTCAGTTTTCTCTAGCTGACTGGTTGAGTTGTGTCTCTTTGGGGGTCTCGGGAGTATTCGCCGGGCTTATGCGAAGGCCCCGGAGGACACTGCTGCAGGTTCGGTGACGTGTCCGTTTTGGCGGGCCTCGTGTGCGCCGAAGCTGGCAGCCATGCCGATTTCACTTGCTCCGTCACATATCAGGAAAAAGCGGACGTGAGAGAAAGTCGCTCGCTCAAAACGTCAAAAGGCAGCCAGCATGAGATAAGATGGGAAAATGAAATGCACTTCATTTACATACTTTACTCATCCCAAGGGGTTAGGGTTAGGGTGCACAGATACAAACTGCCTCACCACATTATTCCGTATACCTTGCCCTTTTTGCCTTAGCGACTGCCTTAATTCTTCGTGGTTTGGTCCATGTTGGGATGACAGCATCACACAGCCGCTGCAGATTTGTCGTCTACACCTTCATGACCCGCTCCACCGCATCCATAGGAGCTCTAATCGATTGCCATCTAGTAACTGTGGAGGCCATTTGAGTACAGTGAACTTCATTCATGTTTAGGACACTTGTCTGAGATGGTATGAGCTTTGTGATATGGCATCTTATCCTGCTGGAAGTAGCCATTACAAGCTGGATACTCTCTGGTCGAAAAGGGAAGGTCATGGACAGCAAGAATACTCTGGTAGGCTGTGGCATTTAATTGCTGCTCAGTTGGTACCGAGGGGCCCAAAGTGTTCCAAGAAAATACCCCCCCTACCGTTACACCACCAGCAGCAGCCTGATTTGCTGATACATGCTGTTTATGCCAAATTCTGACCCTACCATTGGAATGTCGCAGCAGAAATCAAGATTCATCTGACCAGGCAATGTCCTTCCAGTCCTCCACTGTTCCATTTTGGTGAGCCAGTGCCCACTGTGGCCCATTTCCAGCTCCTAGCTGACAGGAGTGGCACCCATTTGCTTCAGAGTTAGACATGCTGTGTGTCAGAGATGTTCTTCTGCATACTTTAGTTATAACGAGTAGTTATCTGAGGTACTGTTGCCTTTTTCTATCAGCTTGAACCAGTCAGGCCATTCCTCTCTGACCTCTGCCATCAACAAGGCTTTTTATGCCCAGAGGACAGTCGCTCACTGGATGTTCTTTCTTTTTTGGCCCATTCTCTGAAAGACCTAGAGATGGTTGTTTGTGAAAAACCCAGTAGATCAGCAGTTTCTGAAACACTCATAGCAGCCCGTCTGGCACTAGCAGACATGCCATGTACAAAGTCACAAAAAATCACCTTTCTTTTCCATTCTGGTTTTGATGTGAACATTAACTGAAGCTCCTGACCTGTATCTGCATAATTTTATACATTGTGCTGCTGACTTGTGATTGGCTGGTTTATGTATTTGCGTCAATGCACACTTGAACAGGTCTACGTGATGAAGTGGCCAGTGAGTGTGTAATGCAAAACAATGACAAAACACACAGTGCAAACAAGTAAACTTGATAAACGGTGCACATGGTGCAAACAAGTACGCACAGTAAACATAATAGTGCAAACAAGTATGCGCAGTAAACATAATAGTGCAAACAAGTACGCACAGTAAACATAATAGTGCAAACAAGTATGCGCAGTAAACATAATAGTGCAAACAAGCACGCACAGTAAACATAATAGTGCAAACAAGTATGCGCAGTAAACATAATAGTGCAAACAAGTGCACATAGTAAACAGTGCAAACAAGTGCATATAGCAAACAATAGTACAAAGAAGTATGCATAGTTTAGACTGGCTAACATACAGAAAATTGTACAGGAAATGAATGAATGGGTGGTGTATGAGCAGTTAATGTGGCACGTGTGTCTGTTTTAGAGATGAATGGGGGCTATGCTGCACGTTTTGGCCGAGGGTGAGGGCTGGCCCATCGGGAGGAGGTGCTGCGTGGGGCGTAAAGGTCCCCCTGCTGATGGCAAGCCTGTCAGTACACGAGGGCCGCCACTGATGGGCGGGCGGAGAGGGTCACAGCTGAGTGCATTCTGGGATATCAGCAAGGAAGAGCTCATATCCTGGGGGTGTGTAAGGTGTGTATGTGTGTGTGTGTTTGTGTGGTGGGGTGTTTACACCCTCCAGTCAAAATCGAACACGTTGGCAAGAACAATCAGTCGTATACCTAAAACGCCGACACCTCCTTGTTTGTCCTAAACCACAAACCTGGAGGGCACAGAATGTTTCTGATGTAGCAGGCGAAGATACAGGGCACAGATATATGTACAGCGGAGAGTGTGTATTTTAATAAAGGAGATGACTGGTCATTTGATATGGAAGCTGCTATCTTTATTGACTGCCACTATTGGCTTAATACTAGAAGTGGCACTGACAGGGAAGCAAACATTTTAAACTACATTCACAGTTGTACGCTAATGATAGACATGCCGTCCATGGCAAACATTTCACTGTCACAACATTATTAGAACATGAATATACACATTAAGATATTACAGCGCAGTCCTGGTAACTGCATGATTATGCAGGGCAGGACCATATTTGTGTTCTCCTGCACTCATTTTCCATTATATTCTGTTGCCGAAGTTCCAAGTAAGTAAGAAGTACAGAAGTGCAGAGCACGGTAAGAATCCCTGCATGTCATTGTTGCCCTGCCCCAGATATCAGGAATGCATGCTGCACCTTTGCCAAATGGGACCAATCCCATGATTCACTGTGTCCCAAGTTTGTTTTTGGGAGGCAAGTTAGCAAGACTGCTCCTGCCAAGATCACAAGTATGATCTTTGCGTTCTTGGTATTGAGAAATTCCCTGAGATGGGGCTTGGGTTGGGGGGGGGGGGGGTCATGTGACCCAGGCTGTTGCTGAATCAGCCCATGGTGTCTTCCCATACTTCTCGTCGTCGGCTCCCTCTTTTCCATCTTTTTTTTCTCC
>JAODKM010000032.1:16295661-16314347 GCA_026780845.1 Petrocephalus sullivani | reverse complement strand
GCTGAGCAAGCACATCTTCTCAGATACTTCTGTCCTAAACCAGTGTTTCCCAACTTGGCCCTCAGTGACCCGCAGACGGTCCACGTTCTTGCTGGGCAAGCACATCTTCTCAGATACTTCTGTCCTAAACCAGTGTTTCCCAACTCGGTCCTCAGTGACCCGCAGACGGGCCACGTTCTTGCTCCCTTCCAGCTCCCTGCCAAACTGTCCGCATTTCCGCTCAGCTGAAGCTGTTGTTGTAAATTTTGAGGCGTTTTGTTGAGTGGCCTTGACTGGTCTTGAAATGATTCATTGAGTCCTCTGTGTGAGACCAAGACAAGACTGAGTCAAAATAAAGTCGATTCCAAGATGAGACCAAGACCTCAAAAATGTGGTCTTGAGACCGACTGGTCTCGAGTACTACAACACTACTATCTAGTGTCAGTCCGTCTGTCTATCACTTACCTCCTTATGCACCTACCTGCCTGCATACCTATGTACCTACCCAACAAACAGCCATATATGTGTAAAATGGATGTCACATCTTTCATCGTAAACATAAGCTGATTAATTAATGTCAGCACAGCCGTTCTGCAGCCCAGTGCTTTCAAAGCTAAACGCACTCATTATGAGAGTCTTTTTCCCTCTGCCAAGAAATGATGGTGTTTTATTTTTAGAAGATGCCTCCTCTGGGGCCTGGCAGTAGCGAACTGAGCGAAGGTGATCTTGACCTAAAACACCCTCTAAGCTTCCTCTAATAAATGTATTGTTTCATTGCTCAGTGTGAAACATTATTATCCGACTTTTTATGGGCGATAAATGTCACATAGCCAGTAAAAAGGCCTTTTTTGTAGCCGACATATTGTTTAAAAGTAACGATGTAATCTCGTTCTGGTGTCGAACCCCAGTCTTCCGGCCAGTACATCATCCCCTCAGCAGAACCAGTAACTGGATGATCTGTTTCAACAGTTGCTTTGACTTCAGCTAAGGACACCTCTGTTGTCATCTTCTCCTTGTTATTCTTGGCCTTTTGCTACTCTGAGAATACGGAGAATACGGGAGTGCTCCGATATTGCAGCCAGTCTCCACAACTCAAGTTACTGTCTGTGTGGCTCAGTGGGTAAGGAGGCCGTGCCTGTAATCAGAAGGTCGCGAGCTGAGATCCCAGAGTTGGCAAAGTGATATCACTTTTGGGTCCCCGAGCAAGGCCCTTATCCCCCCCAGTTGCTTCAGGGACTGTTTGACCCTTGCTTTCTCACGAAAAATGAACACTGCTTTAGGTAAAAAAAAAAAATATGCATATTTTTTATTTCTTCCTGTTATTCAACTTCAAGATGGCACTCACCCACTCATGTCCAAAGTCTTGCGGTTGGATTACATGATGAGTGTTTCTCAAACTAGTCCTCAGGGATCCCCACAACTCCCACAATTACTGTGGAGTTGAGAAGGAGCAAAAACATCTTGGGGTCCCCAAGGACAGGTTTGAGAAACACTGCTCTGAATTACCCATAATGTAGAGTATGTACCCTTTGATGGACTGGTATCCTGTCCAGGGTAATCCTCCAGCAGAGTATTCAGGTCTTGAATGCTAAGTCATTTTGTGATTTCTGAAAGAAAGAAACTCCCAGTACATCATATACTTTAGCGGCTCTGAATACGGACTGTCGGGGGCCGTTATTGTTGTTTACATACTATGAGTGTGATGATGGTGCTCAGCATTTTCCCAGCGTTTGGAAGTCTCCATGTGTGTGGTGCATGGTGATCTGATGCTCAGGGTCTGATTACGCGTGTGATACTGCACCCCCCCCCCACCCCATACCTCTTCCTGCATTGTGCAATGCCACCATGTGTGTCCATCCACATTTGGCACATATTATCCTGCCCCAAAATGCTAATGTCAACAAACCACTTCTGGAAATTTTCCCACCTTAGTGGCCAGCATGCCAGAGGAAGCTGTTTTGACTTAATCGGCATGTGTTGTTGGGTCCCGACCCGAAACCTTGGTGGGCTTATAGTGCTGCAGAGAAGCAGCCATGGGTCTTGGGTCCAAAGATGGTATCCGGCGTGTTTGAAGGCTTAGCGGCTGTTATGAGTATGGGAACACTAGGGATCTGTGTTTCTCCTGGTGGTTATATACATGTTTGTAGAGCTGGTGGAAGGCTGCTCGCCCATAATGGTGACTGTCCATGGAAGCAAAAAAGGTTGGAAATGCAGAGAGCAAGGAAGCCTGCTCTTTAAAGCCGCGATTGACCACATCGTCCTCAGAGCTGCTATGGATAACCATGAGAGAGACCCCTTGGCCTAATGTCACCCATGACTAAGCAGAAGCTTTTATCCAAAGCAACATACAACCGAGAAAGTGGGGTCAGACAGTCCCTGGAGCATTTTTTGGTTAAAGGCCCAGTGGTGGAATCACTCAGCTGACCATCCCAACAAGGGTACAGTGTCCTAATCCACTGAGCGACACAACACTCTCATACTATGCTGCTATGTGATACAGCTAATCTGCCGCTAGCTAGTCTGTCGCTTTTTTGCTAGGCAGTAAATACTGCAGATACAACGGTTGTTTGCAGGCAGAATTTCTGACTAGAGGTCAGTTAGGGGAGAAAGGAAATAACATTTATTGATACAATTATTGATTGAGAAAATCCATAATCTAATGTTAGTATCTGAACTAATACTATAATGGTTCATATTTTATTGCTGTGTACTTATTGTATACCTGATGTCCATTTGTGCTGTACCTCGGCTGACTGCTCGCTTTGGGAGTTAGACTTTAGGGTACCTAGCATTGTATTTAAGCCTGTGAACGTTTGGGGTCTCCAGCCCCTCGCCCTGCCGCACACCGCTCTGGGTCTCGTTCTCCCTCACGCCGGTATGCTTGAGTTAGCCGTGTCTCATTAGGCCTTGTTACCGGGGAGGCCGTTACCCGGGGCAATTAGTGCAACAAGGTGGGGCTGAAATGCACACTGTGACCTGGGCCACAAGATCCGTTACCCGCTGCCTTTCTTACATGCCAAAAGGACCTAAAAGCTCACGACCCCGACCAAGATTTCGTAACAGCCATGTTCCTGCGATCGAATCGTTATACGTATTGATGTCACTTAATGTTTTTGTCTGGTGGTCTGTCCTGTCGTGTCCATCAGGCACCACAGGGGGCAGCGTTTCTTTTCTTTTTTTGCCACAGAAGGTTCGGTGTTGTGGAATGATCCTTGACACCAGGTCCCCCAGGACAATGGCGAGCAGGAAGACGATGCACGCCGGTATCAACGTGAAAACCTGGCAAGGGCTGCTGTCGGTGCAATTCGAGGAGGGCTGTCCCATTACATAATAGACCCCTGGTGTTTCTTCAGGGGAAGTCCTTTAGGCCAGGGAGCTTGGAGATGTAAAACTGGGTTGTCCTGGTGACAGTGGTCAGTTTATTATTATTTTGTTGAGCTCCGCAGAGAGAAGAATTTGAGCTTATGAATGGCCGAAAAACTGAGTAAATTGGCATGACAGCAGTACGCTAAGTGGCACTCATGGAGCCTGTAACACTGTAATATTCACTAGTCCCGGAAAGTGTAAAGTGGTGCCAGCCGCACTCGGCTGGGTCCCTGAATTATGCATGTCTTTTGGGGTGACGGGCGCATCTGGGTCCGTCTCGGATTCTGCACGCACAAGCTGTGCTCATGCACCTGCCTGCTTCCAGCAGGTAAACGCAGCTAAAAACTGAAAATTGGTCCAGGTTAGATTTAATAAGTTAAAATATCTGATACCAAATAAAGAGACAACAAATGTCCAGTCATTTTCTTTAATGGTTGACTGAGATATGGATATGGATATGGGTATTGGGTATGATATGGGTATTGGGTATGATATGGGTATGGGTATGATATGGGTATTGGGTATGATACGGGTATTGGGTATGATATGGGTATGGGTATGGGTATGATATGGGTATGGGTATGATATGGGTATGGGTATGATACGGGTATTGGGTATGATATGGGTATGGGTATGGGTATGATATGGGTATTGGGTATGATATGGGTATGAGTATGATTGTTTTTGGGATTTCACTAAGAATTTGAAAATTTTTGTTTTTTTGTGGTACCTGGTTTACTGTTTCTTTTTCTAGGTTTCTATGAGAAAATTGCATTTCAATGGTTAATTTCAGGTTTGGTTTTTGAAAGAAATTACAATACAATACATCAGTTTGGGAAAGGAGTAAGAAACATCCTTTATTTTTGTAAGAGAGAATATTTAAATGACATTCCTGGTCAGAGGAATGATAGATTGAATCTGATGCGCTTATCTACCGGTAGCCGCCTTCAGCAATCCAGCGGCTACTGTTTGGCACTCGAGGTGACTTTGCCTTTCTTCCCGCATCCCATGGATCGCTGTGCATTAGCCCGTGGCGGTCATCAAAGAGACGGTAGCAGCCGGAGCAGCGCCTGGCCGAGGTGCCTGGCTGGTGATATCGCTCCTCCTGCTTTAGGGCAGCAGTGAGCAGCCCAGCCCTGGATTCCTTTATCTTCCTTGCGAGTGAAAATATTGAAGCTTTGATGTGAAGGTACCTTTGGATTGGCTCGTCTGGGCACCTGGAGCGTGCGTGTGTCTGTGTCCGTGTCTGCGTACCTGGTGCAGACTTCACAGGCCGGCCAGACACCTAAGACCTAGTTGTTTACGGTGTGCGTCCACTTGCTATGTAATGAGGTCTGATCACATCTCGCCAGAGCTGCATCCTCACAGCCGTCCCACGGTACATGGGCGTCTGGTTTGGAAAGCACAGGGGTGGGCTGGATGTGACTCTAATTGGAAGTTCCCACAGCAGCTGTTAGGGGACTGTTTCTCCCTGTTATCCACACCGCGGGCTGGTATTAAATTGCCTTCCGGCGTAATGTCCCACAGTAACCTTGAGGTCTTTGGGGTTTTTTGGCATGTGATTGAGGTAGTAGAGGAAAGCCTGTGAACCTGAAGAGATCCACAGGGGCCCCTGGGTCTCTCACTGACAGCAGACGTTCTCTGAAGTTAGGAAAGACCTTGAAAATACCCCTGGCAGCTAGGGCATCTTGTTTACTGTTGACTGAAGCGTATGGAGGGCAGTGTGGGGGTTCTCAAGTGCAGGGAGACGGTAGGGTGGACCCTCATGGGACGCCGAGCTTGTACTACAACACAGTAGCGGTGTCACAGCCAAGGGTAGTGGGGAAGCCCTGTGTCGCTGCTGGGACTTGACGAAGGATAAGGGTAAAACGCACTGGCTTTCTGCACTTCATATGAGGACCCTGGGCTTCAAACACAAAGTTTGATGATGACCAGCACCATGTTTCCTGTCAGGCCGGTATTGAACAGGATTTTCAGTCATACTTGACTTGAATACTACGTTGTGGTTCAGTGTCAGGCCCGAATGCCTCCTCCAGTTTAATGGAGGGAGTCTGGTGAGCAAACGTTAATTAAAGCTTTCCGCTCTTTATTTTTTAACATGTAGGAAGAAAGTCTAAAGTTATACAAAATACGCAGTCATCCTCAATAACAGCATCTGTCAAACTGATACAAGTGAACAGATAGAGTATAAGCAATGACCACTGTGACCCTTAACCATCCATTTTCAGTACTTTTTATGCAAAAAAGAGCATGAATATTTGTTTTTCATCCTGCTATTAGTGTTTTAATGTGCCTTTCAGTGCTCTAGGCAGATTGTTAGGCCCCATTTCCTGACCCCCGCTGGCCTGTTTCCTGCGTCACTGTGACGCAGATCTCAGCGGCGAGTCATGTCTGAACCATTACGTTGTCGTGGTGGACTGCGTGCTGTGCCAGTGATGCCTAATGCCTAAACCATGGTGCTTTTTCACGTTTTAACTGAGCCGTGCGTGTTTCACTGTCAGTCATGGCCCCTTGTTAAAAGCAGGATGCCAGAGAGTGGGATTCTCTGGATTCCTGATGCTGGGGTGGGGGGGGGCTCACTGAGCAACACATATCCATGGGATCAGGCTAAAGGGAGGCTTTGTCCTTTTTCCACCCTTGCAATACCCCCCCCACCCCCCCCAGGAATGAACAGAAATTGGTATCGGGGGGGTGATAGAGATTCTGGAATTAGGGGTGACATGCTGCATTGTGGGCACGGGCGATTAAAGATATTTACCCAGAGGGGGCTCATCACTGTGAAATAATATGGAACACCACCCGATAAGTTTGCGAAACGTGAAGTCCAAATCTGTACGAAAGTATGGAACATTTATTTTTCGCGGGGGGCTGAATGGAACAATGGTGCCATCCAGGGCCCCGTTGAATGGCCACAGTCTTTCATGATGATTTATCGCGGTTGCGCAGTTTTCTCCTGACATCTAGTGGACGACATTGAGCATTGCAAGTCCCAGTCTATCCGCTTCTGGTTTTCCCTTCAGTATGAATCTAGCCGTAATAAATTTTGTATTACTGCTCAAAAATAGCCTTTCATTACGCTTTTCGGACCAATGCCTTCCCGAGGCTTCCACTGACTTTTGCTAATGTAATGAAATCCCGGCGGCCGAATGGTCCACCTCATTTCTCCTTGTCAGACTCCATGTGAGTAATTGAATTAACACAAAGCCCCCAGCACTGCCCTAAAAATGCTCAGTGCGCTCGCAGTACGTCTTGGGAGGGGGTACTTAAACATTTAGAGAGTAATAAAAACTCTTTTTTTGTGGCTGAACATCTGGACGTTGCAGCTGAATGCACTTTTAATATTTCCCAACAACAACTCCCGAGACACCCCATAAACGCCACACTTTTTTGGGTGTAATCGGCGCTTTCTGGGGATTTTCCTCCGCGCTTCTGCTCAGCGAGCCCAGGCGCGCCTCGCCGGCTGGTGGCGCTGTGGCGCACCGCCAAACAGTCATGGCAGGTGGGTGTGGAGGGTGGTCACTCAGCTGGACCTTTACATCGACGTGTCTGTTATGCTGCTTTCAAGAGTGAATTGATTTGGATCGGCAAGGAACAAACTGTTTCTTCCTGTCGCGTTTCCACGCCTTTCTTTTTCTGACAGATGACATTTTGCATCAAACTTATCCTGGTCACCGGTGCTGCCAAACTGCCACGGTAACCCGTTATTAATACCAAAATTCCGAAGTGGGCCAGTTAAGTAGAAGGGAAGCAAAATAAAGTAGACGCATAGTGAAGTATTATGCGGTTTATGACGCAGCCCTGTATATATCGCCCACTTTTTCCAGTTAAGGGAATGCCGAGGTATTTTTCCTTGGTGACCCCGGTGGTTACTGATTTTTCCTCCGATGGAACTGTGTTTGCCTGTTATATCAAGCATAACCATTCTTCATTAACTTACTGACTTGCTGTTTATGCGACTTGCCCGCTACTCGGATCTGATACTGATAATAGTGAGCCCGTTTGTGCGCAGAGCCCAACAGCAGCATGACATGGAAAAACACAGGCTGGCCACTGGGATCACAGAGGAGACCCGGAGCTGGAAATATCCCAGATGAGAGGTCTCCTCGTACTCTTCCAGCACAGCCTGGGCCAGTATTTATTCAATATGTATATATGATGGAAATGGAGCCAGCAGACTGTCATATATATAAGTTCCTGTATAATTCATATGACACCATATTCTCCGGGTCTGGATATCTTGCCTGTATTCCTTGAGATTTCCAGCCTTGTGGAAGTGAAGGTTTGTTTGGGTGATGCAGAAGGATCCTCCAGATGCGCCTTGCAGACATCCAGCTGTTGTGAGTGTGCGCGTAGCTCCATTCCCTGAAGTCCGGACCGGATCTGCCCGGCAGCCCCGCCTGACTGGCCCCCTGCCACATTTCAGCTGGGGGAAAGTTGCTTTGGTTCAGGGGAGTATTCGTACATCGGACGGGAAGGCGTCGGCAGGGTCATGCCGTGGCGGGATGATGTTGAGGAAGTCTCCCTGTCCCAGGAGCAGAGTTTACTTCGACTTCAGCGAAGACGCGATCCGCCGAGTCCGCTCGTCGGAGCCGAGGTCAGCGTTCCCCGGTCACCCTCACAACACTGTTAAATGTGGTGTTTTGGGAACTCCGTGGGAGGCTCTGCGGGAGAGGAAACAGTGGATAGATCCGGGCATGTTTATTAAAGCCTCACATCAGAGGTGTTTTGTGTTTGCACTAAAGCTGTTGCCATTTCTTGGTAACTTGTTTAGCACTCTGACAATATTTGTTATTAAATTATGGTTTAGCAAACCAGCTGGAAAATGTAAAACTGGAATATTACAGGGTATGAAGAGTGGAAAATGTATGTTTTGATTGTTATTACAAAAAGAATTATACAGGCAAATGCTATGCATTAATTTTGCCCCAGCAGTGTGCACATATTATCTCACAGAGGAAATTCTGCATTTTTTTCCGTTTAGTTAATAAATGCGTCTGTTTTGAAGATGGAGTGAGTGATTCGTTCAGCTGTATGCTTTTGACAGGATGGTGTTTAAAATAATTAAAAATGAACAGGAGATGGAAGCTCAGCGAGGAAAATATTTGATAAAAAAAGTGCCAGTATCTGCACCTGTCGTGGTCTGTAGTGTTTGGTCACGATAAAAGTGTTTTTTAACAAGTGGGAAAGGTCCCCAGGTGCGCCCGGAGGTTTCCACAGCGTTAGCATCACTGGCAAAGCCATCAGAGTGATCTCGCAGCCAAACAGATCCGGCATCCCACTATCAAAGCTTAGATATCCATGCTGCACGACTGTTCGCGGAAACACTGGTAGCTGTGGATAACGCGATGGGCAGAAGTCGCAAAAGAAAAATAGCAATGTACTGCGCTGTAATTCTAAATCATGTGCAAATTGGAACAAATAGAAATGGTGATTGTAGAGTAGAGTAGTGGTGTGAGTAGTAGTATAGAGAGCCTCTCTCACACACAAACACACACACCCAAGAGGTGGCTTACGCAACCCACAGCAGCTAACTGAAAAAGCTCTCAAAGCCTGGTCTGCCAGCCTGCTGAACGTGGCCTTGTTTGTCCTGATGATGACAGTGAAAGTCCCCTGCAGTCCTCTGCCACTGGGACAAGTGTGGAAAAGAGAGCAGGGCCGTCAGTGTCCCCTTCCCCTCGCGGCCAGGACGACACTGTCATTTCGGGCTGTAGCCCGAGCGGGGCTATCAGAGGTCCAGCAGATTCATTTTTCCCGTGGGACTTTAGTCTCTTGTGCTTTTGTCCAGCTCAGCTTTCTGTGTGAGTCCTCCAGGAGCACCGCCCTCTCCAGGCCAAACTCGGCCTTGGCTTCCGCACGCTGATCTTTTTTCGTCCGCTTGTTTCATTTCATTTTGCATGGCTCACAGGGGAATTCTTGTGATGATTGCCACAGTCCCAGCGTTTACAGAAATAAATACCCTTTTTGGGTCGGCGCACTGACAAGATGTCTGGTTTGTCTTCCGTCAAATTCCTGCTAATTTTCAGCATTTTCTGTCTATTAAAGCAGTCCCATGTGCTGTGATCTTTTAGGTGGTGGATCATTTAAACTATTTGCTTTGGAAGTAAAAACCTGCTGACTTCAAGATTTTATAATGACCCCATGTAACGGGCTTGTTTTCCCACACAAGCTTGCTGTGTTTCAGCATCGGGTCATTAAGTGGCCCTCGTGGGATAGATGGGTGACTGGTACGTTGGCGCCCCCTGCTGGTGCTTTTCCATCTTTCTTCTTACGCTACAGTCACACCGCGAGCGACGGAGATGTCAGCGGTCGCTCTTGCTGCTCTGAACGCCACGCTAGCCAGCGCTGCAGACGCTCTCTGACGTCACGGAGTGGGCGGGGACAAGGCCGCTCAGAATGCCAGGCTCTGAGAACATTTAATCGGCCACAAAGCAAACAGACGTGTAGCTTATGTCTTTGTGCCGACTGCCGATGGGATATTTGTCAAAGCACATGAAATTATGTTAAAACAAACACTACTGTTATAAATAAATCATGGTAAACTTACCGACGATGCGCATTGTTTTAAATGCTATAGCTCCAAAATTAGTATTTTTGTCTATGCCTCATTTTAATTTATGTCCCTCCTTGCAAACAGTGACACGTCAAAGATAATTTAATAAAATGCTATACCTTTGTATTGAAAGTCCCTTTTTAACATGTACATTTGTACCGTGTTGACGCAGCATAAAAATGCAAGTCTATGTGGGTTTTGTAAACGCATAGATTTATGCCACGGGCATTTTTTACTGTTCCTAGAGAGTAAGAAATGCCATGTGGAGACGCACTTTGTCTCTCAGTGTGGAGACGCACTTTGTCTCTCAGTGTGTACCCCGGTGGCAAGTGGGAAGAAGCAAAGGGGTAAAAGCAGAAAGAGGAAATAACCACCTGGTGATGGACCAGGGAGCATAGGAGGTCCTGGGCATGGGGCAGGGGCCAGTTGTGTAAGGGACCTGACTTTGGCATGGCAATATGTAGGCCATGTGCACATTGTCCAAAAGGGGAAATATATGCAAATGAGATCCTTCAATTACTTAACTAGCTGCAGCCAGCATACAGGTCATTTAGTGAAATAAGATATGTGGTTATACAGATCCTATAGATCTCAGAACTCAGACATGTGGTCATACAGATTCTATAACGAACTTAGAAACATGGGCATACAGATCCTATAGTGAACTCATAAAGTATGCAGATCCTATAATGAACTCAGAAATGTGAACATGCAGATTCTATAGTGAACTCAGGAATGTGTGCATGCAGATCCTATAGTGAACTCAGGAATGTGTGCATGCAGATCCGATAGTGACCTCAGAAATGTGAGCATGCAGATCCTATAGTGACCTCAGAAATGTGAGCATGCAGATCCGATAGTGACCTCAGAAATGTGAGCATGCAGATCCAATAGTGAACTCAGAAATGTGAGCATGCAGATCCGATAGTGAACTCAGAAATGTGAGCATGCAGATCCGATAGTGAACTCAGAAAGCAGAGTCTTCGTCTAACGTTTAGGCTTGTGAATCTCAGCCAGAAGCTTTTCCACTGAGCATTTTATCATCTAGATCTAAAATCACCAAGGATTTGTGGGAAACTAGGGGATTTAAAATTAGAAAGCCGTGGCACAAGCCGGGGTATGAGAATATGTCAGACACAGTGAGTAACTGGAAAAATGAGGAAGACCACTTACTGAAGCTGAAGGAACTCTCGCTAAACTTAGAAGGCCACGATGTGCTGCTTCTGTCAGCAGTCTATGAATCTGTGGTAATAAACAGAAGTTATATCTCTTTAAGAGCTGGTCAAACTTTGTTGCCTATGACAGATGACGTGTTGTGGCTGCAGGGATCACAAAGTCTCTAATGTGATGTGAAATAGAATATGGAGAAGCAGAAGAAAGCCTTTTTTTGTTATTGAAAAGAATTGCAAGAAAATTATGGGCACGGCTTCAGCTGGGTGCATTTCTTAAACATAGGTGACACACAAACAATACGGAGAAGCTCAAACAAATCTGAAAACCAAATTAAATTGCACTCACACACCATTGCAATAAGAGGATACTGCACATAGCCCAGTTTGTCAAAATGGAAATATATATTACCGCACAACAGTCACCAAGAATTAAAAAAAATCTTAGTGCTTATTTGTGTTGCGTGTACTAATGGCCGTGGGGAAGAAACAGTTTCTGAGCCCGTTGACCCCTGCACACAAGGCTGGCCCACCCAGCCTCAATATTTATTATTATTTTTTTTTATATGTAATTGCCCCTCCAAAAAATCTTCCTGGCCCCCCCTGTTACCGCGAGATGGAGTTGGGCCTGCTGTGAAGGGTCTTTGATGGTGTTCGTATGAGGTATCCAATGAGGCCAGAGCTCAGCCTGTGATTTTTTTTTAGCTGTTTCTGACTCTCTGAAGAGCCTTCCCATCTCCTTCCGTACCACATTGTGTACCACGCAGCATGGCAGGATGCTCTCCAGGGTTGAAGCTTCTCCGCTGTGCTTTGGTACTGTAGGACAGAAAGGTTGAACGGAAAAGCCTTACTGTGTCCCCACTCAGCTCCGGTGCCCTGAAAAGTCCCAACATGAGCCAGACAAATAGCTTCTGGCTTGTTGGCGGCCTGTGGTCGTAAGGGGTCGGGTTCCATGGGGGCCGCCGCGCTTACAGTTGCGATGAGCTCCACACTCGTGCTTGGATGTAAGCTCTTTTGTAGTCCCTTCCACCAGGACAGTAAGTAACCTTCCCTGGCCAGTGTGTTCTCCTGCCCCCATTGCGGCCTCCTGACCCACACTGTACAGTGGGGCTGACTCTGTCAGGCCTCCCATCATATGATATATTTATTATTTATTACACCCATGTGTATCTTTCCCGTTCATCTGATACAGCCTTACGTCATGGGGGGGGGTGCACCGGGATAGCCCATAAGCCAGTGTTTACTGTGTTTGAGGTCCAATTTTAAGACCATCTTCCAGCCTTTGTCTGCTGGCTCCCATATTTCTCTCATTCTGACCCATGTACATGTTTTGATTTGCATTGTTGAGAAGGAAACTGTAAAACTCACATGGTCCTGGAACTAATACGTCCTACACCAGGTCTCCTAGCAGGGCTTTGGTCCCTAAAACAGCTGGGAAATCTGAGCCATCCCAAAGGATTTAGAGAAGATAAAACAAGATGATAGGTATTTATTGATTCCCGCGGGGGGGGCAGGGTCAGATGGTCTCTGTTGCAGTTTGGGGTTAAAGACCTTGCTCGTGGGCACAATGGGGAATTCGCCGGCCAAGCAAGGGATTAGAACCGGCAACCTCCTGATTATGGGGGCAACATTCCAACCCACAAACAAATGGTAGTGGGCATGAAGTAGCATCTGAAGCACTGAACATAAGATATGTGACAAATCTGGCGAGATTATAACAGACTAGAACTTTGTGTCTTCTATCTCGACTGCGGAGAGTTATGAGTCTTGGGTTTAAAGCAGGCGTCATTTTCCAGTAGGCCATATACTTCTGGAACCCAATATCTCTAGGGATTTGGAAATGTTCTGCGTGACAGTGACTACACTATGTCTGAGATCGTCCATCTCTGCCCCCCCCCCCCAGGTGGTCCGGCAAAGCAGTTGTGCCAGTGTAACAGCACGGGCACCTGAGACCCGACAGCTCGCGGCGTTCCTGGCAGCTACGTGAAAATCCTCGCCTCAGACCCGGTGTGGCGAGGGTCACGGAATGTGCCGGCAAACAGAAGCGCGATTGTGTTGAGCCCGGAGAGGCCCTTGAGGGCCGGCAGCTGCCCTCGCGAGGCACCAACAAGGGGGGTCCCGGGCCGGATTGGCCCGTCTCGGCCAAACGACGTAACCGTCCGTGGACGTCATTTCCCACAGCCGGCGCAAGAGCGGCTCTTTGACATTCCTTGTGCTCCGGCTCAATAAAGGCCAGTGGCTGTGAGAGTGGACGTAAATGTTAGCCTTTTGGTCACCATTCTGGGCCCCTCCTCCAGCCACAACACAGAAAACCATTCACCTCATTCGGGGCCGCGGCGTGGGCAATGCTAATTACTTATTAAAACTTAAAGCGTTGCCATTTTTTAAGAGTACAGCATAATGACCACAACCCCGCCCCCCCCCTACAGCATGGAAACATTTATAAATTGTACGCCTCATCCTGCCAGATGGAGGGCCTCGTCCTTGGAAGGCTCTTCAGGGTGAGAGACATGCGTTAAGTTGCTTTAGCAGAAGACGCCTGACCGGGTCCTCAGAAATGAGCAGGGGATACTTTGTGCGGGCAGTTCGGAAAGAGACAAGCCGCGAGAGCGTTCCTCACTGCAGCCAGAAGCTCAGAGTGCAGGTTACCATGCAGGAGAGGGGACCATCAAGTGTGCAGATCAGGTACACATGGGTGGTGGTGCGAGGGTCACAGGTCATATGTGGTGGGAAATGGTCATTATGGAGGCAGCCACAGTCTGATGCGATCTGATCCTGTCCGCGAATCACAGATCAAAATCTGACCATCTGGATTTTTCATGCAAAAACTGATATTTGCTGAAGCTTTGCCGATAGCTGAAGCTGAATGCACAGAAGCAAGCCTCTGAAGATGCCTTCAAAGCAGATGGTTCCTTAGCTTTTCATCTTGGCTAATGTGGGAGAATCCTATCCATTGCATGCCCGCGTCCCCCACTACATGTATCTGAAAGGATGAGCATGTTTAAAACTAACTGATATTGATTTACTTTTCGTAATCGAGCTTGCAGATCCGTTCAATGTTCCCTCTGAAGGTCCCAGAGATCTTCAAATATGGAATAGCAGGATGATGCGGTTTCATTCATGTCAGGGCTGAACGTTTTTGCCTTAAGCCTGGTGTAATGTGTCCTCCTCGCCACTGTGTGCGCTGCAGCTTCGACGTGGAGAATGGCCCGTCCTCTGCCTGCAGCCCGCTGGATCCGCAGGCCTCCCCAGGATCGGGCCTGGTCCTCCACCCCAACTTCACCGGACACAGCCAACGCCGCGAGTCCTTCCTGTACCGCTCCGACAGCGACTATGACCTCTCACCCAAGTCCATGTCTCGCAACTCCTCCATCACCTCGGAACTGTAAGTAAAACACCGGCCCCTAACCGGGGGGGTTGAAGACCCCATATATCTGACATCCTGGAGCAGTAGTTCATAGATATTTAAATAACATCTTGATGGAAACGCACCTGTGTATAATTACTGTTTTTATCAGTATGGAGTTCCCATTTAGGATAATGTTTCTTTGTGGGTATCACATATCAGCTAAGTAAAAACTAGGATTAATAAACGCCCATCAACACCAAAGTATCAGACCTCCTACTCAGCCAGAATGATTCGGTTAGAACAGAGGAGCCCTGAGAGAATTCATTCATTATATTAATTTCTTTGTTGTTCATTAATTGTTTTGTCCAATGCTTCATTATTTTCTTTGCGTCACACCTCCAGGGTTGTGGGTTCTAATCCCACCTCTGCTCTGTGTGCCTGGAGTTTGCACCTCAGGGATTCTGTCTGCAGCCCAAACACTTGTGATTAGGCTCATTGGGGTCTCTAACTTGCTGCATTTCTGTATGTGGGTACACAGGATCATGGATAGGTGTGCCGCCTGCTTTTCTACACAGAAGCTGAGTGGCTGAACAATGCTGTAAGCTTAATATGGGCTCTGCAGTTTGGAAATAAATCGTTATTTAATTTTATCCACAGACATGGGGATGACCTGATTGTTACACCATTTGCTCAGGTAAATATGACATTGGGGCAAAGAATATTAATTTGTGAAGGTTGGCCTTCACGTTGTTCTTTTTTTTTTTTTTTTTTTTATAGAAATCTTGATGTTTTTTGCGTTTTTGCACATAGGTACTGGCAAGCCTTCGTAGTGTGAGGAACAACTTCACCGTACTGACCAATGTACAGTGCGGCTCCAATAAGTAAGTGGCCTGTAAATGTCTAAATTAATATCTGTTTAGTTTTAAATGATATTCTTTGTTTTTTTTAAGCCCGAGATTAAAAGATTTTTATTGTTTCAGAGTCAAATTTTTTTTTATCTGGCCGTTATGTTTGTATTGTCACCTACCTACCACTAGAGGGCATGAGTGTCTCCCCTCGGAGCACATGGACCCAGATATTTCTACCCACCTCAGTATATGCTTTGTCTTGCTTTTTGCAAATGCATGAACGTGCACACATTAAATTATTTTCCAATAAAAATGCGCTTTCTTATGCATTACCATAACTTAGAGAAGCAAAATGCGTAATTAATCCAACCGCTGATGCCCGGTCTGATGTGGCTTTAAGCTCGCTCTCTCACACCACATAAGCACTGAAAATTCTAAAAACTGGGTCAGTGTCAAGAAATTATATCGACTGGCGTGTTAAAGCAAACTTTGTTAAAAGTCCTTCGTTCAGAGCAGTCTGGGGTCAAAAGGAAAGGTCTGTGATTGTTGGACACAGTTCAGTTTGTCTCCATTAAATGCCTGTTTTATTATACACAGACTAAATTTCCAGTACCAGGAATCAGAATAAGGATTTTATTCTCTATTAAAATGAAAACGTAATGAAGGGGTGATTAATGTGCCATATAATATGCTGGACCATCATGCATTTGCTGAAAACCCTGGAAGAAAGTTGCCTCCTGGCTGCAGGAGCACCCGAGCCAGCGGTGATGACGCAAACTCGGATGTATTGCATTCCCATTCGCCCCTGGGGTCTGTTAAAAGAGCCCTTTCACCAGGCTCCTCAGGGCTGGGGGAGTCACTGCCAGTGCTGTCAGGGATTGGGGAGTTTCTGCCAGTGCCCTCGGGGCTGTGGAGTCACTGCCAATGCCCTCAGGGCTGGGGGAGTCACTGTCAGTGCTGTCACAGCTTGGGGGGGGGGTCACTGCCAGTGCCCTCTTGGCTTGAGGAGTCACTGCCAGTGCCCTCTGGGCTTGGGGAGACACTGCCAGTGATCTTGAGGCTGGGGGAGTCACTGCCAGTGCCCTCTGGGCTTGGGGAGTGACTGCCAGTGATCTTGAGGCTGGGGGAGTCATTGTCAGTGCCCTTGAGGCTAGCAGAGTCACTGATAAGGAATCAGGGTTGTTTGGTGTGACTGCTGTCACACTGAAAGTGCTCATCCGTCTTGTCTCCACAGGAGGTCCCCTGCAGCCCCCCAGCCCCCTGTCACCACCCGAGTCTGCCTGCCTGGTAAGTCCATCTTAGCTCCCACAATGCACTAGGGTTTAGATGCTTGAGCATATCCTAGAAGGGCTGGCTCTGTCCATTCTTCTAATTGGCTCTAGGAGGCCAGAGGAAATGAGCCTTTGAGTAGTTGAGTGCTGCTCCTCATCAAAGAGAGATCAGATGGCATAACTGGGGAGGTCCAGTCCTTTCTAGACCACTTCAGAAAAAGATATTGAGGGACACAGGATGGATGTGTTCTTGTGTTTAGAAGTAGAAGATTTTTGTCCAAATATGATGAGTGAACCACATGAAACCCGTCAACACTTACTGTGGTCAGAATCGATTAGGACACAGGGGGAAAAACGTACAACTAAAAATCACTGCTAATGCTTTACATTAACTGCGCTTTCATAATGCATTTGTAGAACATTCAGTGCACCTTTATAATGCATTCATAGAACATTCATAAGCAGCATGTAAGTATACCTTAACATCCTAACATACCTTAAGAGCTTTAATATACATTAATAACAAGCATGATTATATGTTTATTTGATAACAAATAATATTCATTATTCATTGTATATTAAAGGTCTTAAGGTGTGTTAGACGTTAAGGTATACTTACATGCTGCTTATGAATGTTCTATGAATACACTATGATGCTGACGTTAATGTAAAGAGTCACCAAATCATTATGTGGAAAAATAATAATAGTTTAGTGCAGGACAGGCAGCAGTGCAGTACAGGACAAGACAGTGTAGGACAGGCAGCAGTGCAGTACAGGACAAGACAGTGCAGAACAAACAGCAGTGCAATACAGGACAAGACAGTGGAGGACAGACAGCAGTGCAATGCAAGACAATACAGTGCAGGACAATAATAGTATATGCTAAATATAAATTATTACAGTTATCTATTTCTTTTACAACTGATTATCCAGTGCTGGGTAACTGAGAGCTTATTCCATGCAGCACAGAGCAGGGGACAATTATATGAATGCATATAAAGCACATGTATTGGTATATTATACATATTACGGCAACGCGTGCAGCAGAAAACAGTGCTGCAGGTGTGGTTTTGGAACCAGATGCTTTCCTGAAACTGTAATCCGTGACGGTGACTGATCTCCCCAGGCGTGCCGTCACCGCACGGCGAGGTCACCAGACCCGTCAGATACCCCGTGCCGCCTCCCCTCCTATCCCGTCCCTCACTGGTCGTCCAGGGTGCTTCTGCGGCGCGATTATGTGTCACGTTAGCTGCGAGCGAGTGGGGGGAGTGCATTTTGTGAGCTCGCCTCATCTGGCGGTGGTGGGGGGGGGGGGTCCCATTGTGTGAGGCTCTGACCGCCACAGCTAGAGGCGGCTTGTTTCGGGCGGGGGAGGTGTTCCTGTTCGCCGGCGCTGGCTGCCGCTTGACGTCAAGGCGCCCACGCTGTGGTTTCTGTTGACTTCCCCTGAGCACAGATGGGCCAAGGGCGGCCTCCCATCCAGGAAGATCAGCGCAGGTCAGCCGGCGGTAAGCAGAAGAGGGCGCCGCGCGGGGCGGGCCCTGCCAGAGCGACTTCCTCCCTTCAAAGGCAGCCTTTCTCAGAAGATGCGACCTCGGGTTCTCTCCAGGCGCCGGCCCGGAATTCTGATTGGCCGTTACGGTTACATGCGGCCGTCCCTTGCTGCCCAGCTCTCTTCTTATTGTAACATGAGGCTAGCAGTAGGTTAGTGTAACGCCTGAAGGATTTCAGGCAAAGCACTGCAGGAGAAGTGAGTGTGGTGCCAAAACAGAGGCCATCACTGCACAAGTGTCACGTCCCTATAAGTGTCGAGGCGTGTGGTGCTGTAGGATTATGGGTGTGCTGTTTGTTTTATGCAAGCCAGTTATAAGCATTATAACTCATAGCAGTGCTTAAACCTGAGCAGTGTCTGCCCCGGAGATGCCATTCAGACGCGATAAATCCCCATTGTTTGCACTGTGTGAGGTTTCCCGTGGCGGTTAGAGCCGCGTGACGCAGACTGGGGCCGGTTCCTTTGTCCCCGGCCGACGGCGACATCGAGTTAGAGGAAGAGTGGACTTCCTGCATGGCTTAGAGCATTGTGCCCCCCCATGTCAGACAGACGGGGTCATATCGGGGCAGGAAGGTGTGGGGGGGGGGGGGGGGGCACGGAA
>JAODKM010000032.1:16258731-16285610 GCA_026780845.1 Petrocephalus sullivani | reverse complement strand
GCAGAGGCAGAGGGGCCGGCGAATAGACAGCCTGGCAGAGGCAGAGGGGACGGCGAATAGCCTTGCAGAGGCAGAGGGCCCGGCGAATAGACAGCCTGGCAGAGGCAGAGGGCCCGGCGAATAGACTGCCTGGCAGAGGCAGAGGGCCCGGCGAATAGACAGCCTGGCAGAGGCAGAGAGGCCGGCGAATAGACAGCCTGGCAGAGGCAGAGGGGCCGGCGAATAGACAGCCTGGCAGAGGCAGAGGGGCCGGCAAATAGACAGCCTGGCAGAGGCAGAGGGGCCGGCGAATAGACAGCCTGGCAGAGGCAGAGGGGCCGGCGAATAGACTGCCTGGCAGAGGTGGAGACATCAGCAAGTGTGGTTTTCCTCTGGCAGAGTGCGAACATTTGCTTATTAAATATGAAACTTTACACCTGCACCCCCGTCCTTGACCCCGGTGCAGAGGGAAGCGGTCAGTGAAAGACGCAATGTCGTCACGTTGCCTACACCTGCACTGCCAAGTGCTCCTTGGGGGGGGTTGGGGGTGCGGGGAGAGGGGAGAGGGGCCACGGGCTCGCCAGCGGAGCAGAGGATAAATGATTTCGTTTCCTGGCCTGGGCAGCGGAAAGCCCCAACTTACGCCAATGCGGTCCCTACGTCTCAATGGGCCATTGACGACCAGAAAAACCAGACACCTTGACGTCAGCTCCTGGGGGGGCGAGGGGGTGTGTGAGGCTCTTGCTGATGGGGTTATGGGAAAGAAAGACAGTGTGTGCCCCCCCCCAGACCCTGTTTACAGAGGACCTTTAGCAGATTTAGCTGCCCACGGTTTGCCTGTTGGGGGAAAACCCTCCACTTCACGGCTGACAGGCAAATGCTCTGCGGGGTCATGCTAGAGCAGGGGTGCTCAACCATAAGAACATAAGAAATATACAAACGAGAGGAGACCATTTGGCCCTTTGAGCTCGTTTGGGGAGAACTTAACTAATAGCCCAGGGTTGTTAAAACTTTATCTAGCTCTGATTTAAAGGAACCCAAGGTTTTAGCCTGTACTACACTAACAGGAAGCCTAATTCATACTCCAGCAACTCGCTGTGTAAAGAAGTGCTTCCTCAAATCCAGCTTATTTCCACCTATGGCCCCACTCTTCCCTGAGGGCCAGATAGCAGGAGAAATACAGAACCAAGGCCCACTGCCCCCAAATTACAGTTGCGGTTAAATTGTACTTTGGTCCGGATGTGCCAGTTGGAGACCCCCGACCCGGTGTCCTGTGCAGCAGGCTGGGGGTGAATCTTTGCAACCAGAAAGGGTTTTCTTCAGCCCACTTGTAAGGGATCAAAAGTTGCAGTGGAAGGGGTAATGACCCACCTCTGCAGTGCAAATAGGACCCTGCAGCCACGCTCTCATGCAGGCAGAGCTGATAGCAACGAGAGCCACACGCCTGCCTCCATCCCTTCTACACACACCGCGCTTGTGCAGTTGAGGCAGGGTGAGTGAGGACAGGCCCCTCCCACCCCTCGCAGAACAGCCTGCTGAAGCCAGGAGGCGGGCTTTCTGAGGTTCGGGGGGGGCGGAGTCCGGGGAGGGGCGGGGAGGTAGAAAGCCGAGAGCGGAGAGCTGCTCTCCCCGCAGTCAATGAAAGCGATACCCTGTGCCCGTGATGAAGGAGCACAGCGCAGGCTTGCACAGCATGCCTCTGAGACACCTGGAGGACTGTGCCTGGGACTCGCTGGAGCAGCTGCAGCCTGAGTACGTGTCCATGTGTCTCTTCGCAGAGGACTCCTACCAGAAGCTGGCCATGGAGACCATGGAAGAGCTGGACTGGTGCCTTGACCAGCTGGAGACCATCCAGACGTATCGGTCCGTCAGTGACATGGCTTCTAACAAGGTGAGTGGCGGCGTGCGGGCGGCACGGGGCCCCCGGGGTATCTCAGGGGGATTGTTCCGGGTCGGTTCCTGTGCTTATGGGGAGAGCAGCACTCCCTCTCTTGCCATATAGTTCACGGCGCGGGAGTAGAAGAGGGCAAAAAGTGTGTTCCCATGCACCAGTGCCGTGCACCAGTGCTGTGGCCAGTGCGTTCACAGGCTGAACAAACTGCCTCCCTCTCATGCTGCCTTTTGGCATCGTGCAGCCGTGATAGCGTGTCCTGTTCCCTCTTCAATCACAGCGCCCGCAGCGGAGCTCGGGGGTCCCGCCGGGGGTCGTGGCTGGCTGTTGGGAAAGACATCAATGGGAGAGGGGGTGGCTGGATTATGTATTACGGAGTATTGTTAATGGACACTTAATTGGTAATAATAATAATTAAATAAAAAGAATAGTATAATAATTATTATTATGACGATTAATGAATGCATTTACGAAGCAGCGTCTGAGATCGAGCAGCTTTGGGAGCGCGGGGCTTCCCAGCTGGCTCTTTGGGTCATACAGGGAATCAGGAAGGTGGGGGGCGTGGGGGGGTGCGCGGATGAGCTGCGGCTGTTTGTGGCGTGACTCAGACTGCTCCTGTCTCCTTCCTGATCTGGCTTCCGCTGGTGGAGATCCAAGGGGCACCGCAGGGGCCTGATTTCCTATTTTTTCCCCCCAAAATGTGACATCACCAATAAGCCGGTCAAGACCCAGGGCCGATTCACCCAGCTGGGCCCTTGGCACCTGGGATTATGGGAACCATAAACAGACTGTTTACTGAGGAGGCTGTGTATTTCTCAGGTGGTCCGTGTCGCCTCACTGTCAGACTCGCAGGCAGCAGATGAGTCTGATTATCGATTTGGGTTTTTAACACCGTGGTTGTCGTGCTAGTGCAGAAGTTTTGTTTACTGTCTTAGCACGGCTTTTGCAGCTTAGGTTTGTTTGACCTGCTGGTCGGTGGCGGGGGGGGTGGCAGGTGTCTCTGCACAGAAACAAGCCCGTGTGTGTTTGCAACTGGCTGCAAAACCAGAGCTGCTGTTTCATCATGCCAAGCAATTGCAAATAAAAGGAAAACTCTGGGAATTCGCATGAATTCCTGTCAGGCTTTAATTCGGCTGATTTTTATTTGGGTGCAGTGTTCTGTGCTGCAGCTGTAACTGGCATGACCACATAACCCCGATGCTGAAAAACAACGGCTAGCAGAGGGAGAAGCCGCTGCACCTTCGAGGTGCTGTCAATCCTGCGCGGGTGCCTTGGCATGCAGAGAAATGCGAGTGTCTCATGTGCAAACCTGCAGGGAGGCCGCCGGCGTGTGGAGACAGCTGGAGCCGAGAGTGGGTGTGGGGGGAGGGGGGCCGTATCTTCAAATTTCGGGAAATCTGGGATGTTAAAGGGAGGAATGACGGTTGCTTTCGAGCTGCTTGCACAGCTGGCCTGTAGTGGTCTGTCTTTTTCTTTTTTTTTTTTTAACAATTAGCAAAAGGCCGCAGGTAATCCTGTGTCTTGGCTAAGACCTGGAATCTGTGGGTTGCCTGATGTTTTTAGGAATTTTTATTAGCCACCTGGGCTAGTCATTTTCACACAGCCTTTCTGCTTTCCATGAGACACACATACAAACAGAGACGGGGCAATCCCCCCGGCTTGGGGTTCGACCTGGCAACCTTCCAAGCATTGGGACAGATTTCTAAAAACATGCCATGTGATTCTTTGGCAAGGTGCTGCATCGCAGCAGCCGGGACGGGAGCAGGCAGGCGGTCGCTTGGAGGACGGGTGTCCTCGAGGGTCCCGGCAGCCCGTCACGCCGGTTCTGCAGGGCTTCCGTGCGCGCCAGCCGCAAGCCGCATTCTTGTCAGGCACTCGATATCGCAGAGCCTCACCCGGAAATGCTGAGGGTTCTGAGAACAGGCAGGAAGTGGATGGCTATGTGGGAGGCGAGATATAAAAGCGAGAGGGGGGAACATCGGCGGCTGGGTCATGGTGCGGGTCCCTCTCCTCCTCTGCCTCCCTCTGTGCCGGAGCGACGTAGAAGCTGAAGGTCTCGGGGACGATCGCCCTGCCTGTTACAGCCGACCCAACATGGGCAGCGGTTCCGCTCAGCAGAAAGACAGAAAGCCAAAGTTTGCCCGTTGCTGGGAGCAGGTAGGCTGTCATCCTGTGGACCATTGATGCTGCATCTTTGTTTGGGCACTCCTCGGAAACCGGCTCGCTGGTCCCTCTGTCCTTTTTGGGGGAATACGATTCTGGGCAGGATAGGCTCAGCTCATTCTCGTATATCACCCCTGACTGGTTTTGGGGGGATTTGTTGTTGTTTCATAAGAGTGTGTAGCTTGCAAGGCCATTTAGCTACTAAAGATGTTGCAAGATGACGCGCGTGAAAATCTTAACGGCTGCATCCAGGTGTAGCCCAGCATCCTGACTGCGGCATTATTTAGATTTTTGCAGTCTTTTTGTATCTTTCTTTCTTTGTATCACATTGAATGCGTTGAATTTGCACTTGGACCAAAAGGCATTTATGTGCCGCCTAATATTCATATTCATCGATCGTAGTTATGCATGACATCCGAGCCATTAATGCGGTAATTGGAAACATCTGAAGGATTGGGCGACCAGCGCGATTGACGTCCGCTGCAGTTTCCCAAACATGCGGACGTTGGGCTGTCCCGGTCGGGAGGCAGTGTTGAGGTAAACTGCGGCCACATTTTGCCAAGGGAGGGAGAGAGGAAGTGTCTCAGCGCGTTGAGTAATCTGGAAGGCGCTTACATTCCAGGTTGCCGATTTCACAACTTGGTGACGTCACTCGTACGCAGTTCGCTGTTGAAAAAAGATGAATGTGGCTCTGAGTCATTTGGAAGGAAATGAGGCTGTCAGAGGTGTTTTTTTTTTTGCGTTACCAAGAATTTCATACCGAATTTAAACAGATGCTGGCTGTAGCCTCGTGCTTTGTTGTGTCGCAGTCAGTCTCTCTGAATTACAACAGTAATGATGAAAATATAGCTAACGTATGGATTTTGTTCAGGAAGGAATTTTTCTGAGGGCCGAACAATGTACAAGCGCTATATTGTATTGTAGGCATTTGTTTCCAATCCTCTACTTCAGGCGCCCCCTTCAGGTGACCACTGGTACTGCAGGTCTTGGGTGCTTGTCCCACGGTCGTGGACGTCACCTGAGGACCCCTGTCCTCAGCGACCGAGAGATCGCGTTTACTTAGCGATGTTTGACCGCTGAGCTTATCTCCTTTCGCGTGCAGCATATCTGGCATTGGAACATAGCCTGGGACATCTGCGTGCCCCCTAATGTGTTTTCACAGTTGTAGATGTGATTAGCGGCCGTTGTGTAACATTAGGAGGAAACTTGAGTCTTTTTCAAGTGTCTTCGAAGCGATCACTTCTTCCCCTGTGGCAGCGTTGGAGCAGAGAGCCCCCCCCCTCCCGACATGTGACTCGGTCGCTGTCCTCACTTACCCCTTCCCCAATTCCATCATCATTCGGCCCTCAGTTTAGTCTCTCTCTTGATTCCTGCTTACATGATTTAATCAGCATCCTGCCATGGTGCCAGTTTGAGATCACCGGGAATGATTCCCTCCACGTCCCGCTAGCCATGCACCAAATGCAAAAGCCATTTATTGTGTAAGCTGCATGCATGCTATATATGCTGTCTGTTACACTATATATGTAAAATGTCCTTAATGCTGCAGTTTAAACCCTCCTGGGGTGTGCTAGCGGTGTTACCAGTGTGAAAGGCCTGAAAACATTGGAATGGCTTCCCAGCCTTATACAGAATAATGCAGCAATGCAGTAAATGCGCCCTTGCAGGGATATTTATGTGTAGATATGCGACATACGTGGTGTGTCTCCTGCCTGCTGCAGCGCAGGGGAGCTGCATCATCAGTACCGTCCCCAGTGACGGCGGGCCATTGCTCTCTCCAGTATGTCGGGAAACTCTCTAGTTCTCCCTCTCCTCCGGGCGGCGTTATATAAGGAGGCCTTCCCGCAGTGGGGGGGTTGGAGGGGGACCTCCTGAACGCATCGTCTTATGCTATCATCTTTCTCCCTCTCTGACACACGCACGCCGCTAGGTGTGCCGGCTGCGTGCTTCCAGGCGATTCGGAGTTGATCCGCAGGCAGCGGCAGGCTCCCCTAGGGCGGGATTTTCTGTGTTGGGATGATTATTCGCCGGGTCCTTGTTTCCTGACACCCAACAGCAGAGCCTGGACACCGGCAGATCGATTCCCCCGATTTTCCCGGTCGTTTATAGCGGGGAAGCCTCACAGAGGCGGCGGCAGTGGGTCACATGATGCTGTTGCCATGGCGTTCCAGTTCTCCTGCAGAGAGCCATGGGGGGGGGGGGGGGGGGGGGTTGATTCAATTATCCTGAACAGCCCGCACTGGAAGAGGAGGACTAGCCTCCTGTAAATACAGCAGAGGTCTCTCTCGCATTTTGCGAGCGGCTTAGCGGGCAGACACGTCACCCCGCCTGCCCTCTGTCCTGAAACGGGACGCTGCAGTGGGAGTCAGTGGGAATGGCATAGCATCCCCTCCCCCTCCTTTCTGAAAGCCTGTCACGCTCGCATGAATGAAATCAAACCGCAGATAATGCACCATAATGCGGGCAGCTGCGGGGTAAACATGCTGTCGCGCTGCCCTTTAGAAATGCCCCCCCCGCCCCACAGTATGTGAGAGCGTGAGCGCAGGAGGCTGGGTGGGGGCATGCACTGCAGAGAAGAGTGGGGGCATCCTGGCTCGCCGTTGCATAAGAGGCGCAGGGGGCTCCCCCCCTTATCTGGCGAATCGCGTGCGGCGCTGCTGCTCGTCGCTGGGGCAGGCTGGCTGCGAGAGACGGGGGGGGGCTGCACCGCCCCGCTCATCAGAGCGAGACTGATCCGGCAGAGGGAGACCCGTTTCTCCTGCTACTGCTCTCCCGCGTCGCTCCTGCCGCTGATCCCGCCCGCCCCGGGGCGTGCTGACCGCCCTTCTGTCGCGTTACCCTGGGTCAGCTGCGGTCATGGGGGAGAAGGCGAGGCTGTCCGCAGATGGGGACGCCGCATCCGGCCGCTTCCTGCGCTGCTGAACGCCCAGCGACGAGGGTGGGGGGGGGATAGCGGATTTTTTGCGCGCAGGATCTCCACCGACGGGACTCCGCTCTGGGGCCAGAAAGCCGCGGGCTCCGGCGGAAAACGGCGTCCAAAATGCCCGAGGCCAACTACCTGCTGTCCGTGTCATGGGGGTACATTAAGGTGCGTGACGATGCCCGGGGAAGGGGGCGCAGCGAGGACTGTTTACTGTATGCGGCTGGTGCAGGAGACTCCATGTTGGTCTCGTCTGCAGACATGCAGCTCCAGTCTTGGGGGGGGGGGGCAAAGTGAGTGGAAATATGTGGAATAATTTAATGCAGGCGTCCCTTCCGATGTCCACAACGCGCCAGCAGCGCTGCACGTGAGTGCGCGCTGGCTGCGGCTGCGTTAGGATGCGCTGGCTGCGGCTGCGTTAGGATGCACTGGCTCCGTTAGGATGCCCTGGCTGCGGCTGCGTTAGGATGCCCTGGCTGCGGCGGCGTTAGGATGCACTGGCTGCGTTAGGATGCCCTGGCTGCGGCTGCGTTAGGATGCCCTGGCTGCGGCTGCATTAGGATGCACTGGCTGCGTTAGGATGCCCTGGCTGCGGCTGCGTTAGGATGCCCTGGCTGCGGCTGCGTTAGGATGCACTGGCTGCGTTAGGATGCCCTGGCTGCGGCTGCGTTAGGATGCGCTGTTTATCACTGCAGACTCATGAGCCTCATCTCCGCACGCGGTGTCAGTCTGGCGGAGATGCCGCGGTCAGGGGAATCACTCGTTGCACTCGTTACCCAGGAATGGCCACCGTGTAAATTCTCAGTACGTAAATTCTCACCGTGTTCCTCCCCTTTGCTCTCTCTTTCCCTCCAGTTCAAGCGGATGCTGAACCGGGAGCTGACCCACCTGTCGGAGATGAGCCGCTCCGGGAACCAGGTGTCCGAGTTCATCTCCAACACCTTCCTCGGTAACTACGCCCCCTAGGGTCGCCATCGCAGACACGCGAGTCAGAACGCATCGCAGATGTGTGAGCAGGGGCTCGGGCGTGCTTCAGACAGCTTCGAGTGTTTTGTTGGACTAGCCGTTCCGTTTAGCACGCGGAAGTAACACGGATGCGCATGGTACATCGCTGCGTCATCGTATGTCAGGTGTCTTCCAAATACGGAGTGTGGGGTTAGAGAATCGAAATCAACTCACCGATGGGAGGTTTGATCATTGCTTGTAATCCATCGAATTTCCCACCTCAAGAGTTAAACAAAAACAAAATTGCAGTTTGTTTAACTTCTAGCTGTCTGAAGCTGCTCTGGAATGTTGTGTCAGAATATAAATGATTCCGCAGAGCATCCTATTTGACAGTTTCCGATAAATTTACATGCCACATAATCAGTAATGAGCAGTATTGAGGGACGTGATGCGAGACACATATGGACTTTCCTGTTTTGCTATTGTTTATGTGTCGCTTCATGATAAGATTAGGATGGTGGCTTTCAGGGAAACAGTGTTGTTTTGGCACGCTGCGGTGCTGCAGGCAGGGGGCGCCGTGCAGTGCTTTGAAAGAGAACAGCAGCCTCCTTTGCATCTGGGTCAGCCTGCAGCAGGGAAGGGGGGAGACAGATCCGTATTTAATGTGGCAAGAGGGGCCTGGCGGCAAGGTGGAGGGGAGGCTTGCTGGCCATGGTGACCCCACATCACCCAAGTACCAACAAGGGATTGTTTATGTGGCTGGAGCTCACTGGAGGGAGCTTCTCTGTAGGAATCTTCTCCAGGGAATGAGGAACACTCCCTGCTCATCGCCCATGGCCAGTTTCCGCACTTCAGTTCCCCTCCAGCACGTTCCACAGGCCGCCAATATGTGAAACGCCATCACAGTTTGCACTGAAGAACTCGAGATGTCCCTGTCTGCTTAAACGGGGGGGCGGGGGGGGGGGTTTCTCACATGGAGACTTCGCAGGTGTAGGGTGTTATGGCTCTTATCTGGCGATGGACCATTGACGTCACTCAGGGAAACAGGAGACGTGGAATCAGATCTTAAAACAAAAGGCCTTTGTTTCATGGTGTTTAACAGAAACGAGGAGTAGGCTCAGTGTTTTACGGGTTCTTCTGGACTTTTTTTCTTTTTTGCCCTCAATGTACCGAATGGCCTTACAGAGGAAGGTGGTCTTTGTTAACTGTAGAAAAATAAAGGTCAGAGGAAGAGTGAGGAAGGGTCAGGACGCAGTCGAAATCTAATTCTCGTGCGTCATTTGCTGTTATAAAAATGGCAGGACGTGGCGGCCAGCTGGCACCCAGGAGCGTTGTTTATAGCCGAGGGAAAGTTTGCCGCAAAGCATGCAATTTTTAACATTCCCTCCTTTTCCTCAGACAAGCAGAACGACGTCGAGATCCCGTCGCCAACGCCGAAGACCCGGGAGAAGAAGAAGAAGCAGCAGCTCATGACCCAGATCAGTGGGGTGAAGAAGGTGACGCACGGACCAAACCTCTCCAACTGCAGCATCTCTCGCTTCGGAGTCAAAACCGACAAGGAGGATCTGCTCTCCAAGGTAGGAGCTGGTCTTCATCCACCCAGCAGAGTAAAACCCATGAGTTCCTCTGGGTTTATGACCTTTCTCAGGTAACTTAAGTACACGTAAGTGTTTAGATACAAAGTTCTCCTCCTATGATCGACCCCAAGAGGGTAGATACCACAACAGCTCTCTGGAATTGGAAGCCAAACCAGATTCTTTGCTGAAGGTTTTCCTGATGCCAGTGCAGGAAATGATGCCATCTCCAGACCCAGCACTTAAGCAACCTGTTCTCTTATCTGCAGGAGCTAGAGAACCTCAATAGGTGGGGCCTCAACATCTTCACCGTGTCTGATTACTCCCAGAACAGGCCCCTCACCTGCATCATGTATGCCATCTTTCAGGTGAGTGCCATCTCCAAAACTCTAGAAACTCCAGAGAACATCTCTGGAACACACTTATGGTCAGGTTGTTTTGTCCTCTGACTCATTTCACCTCACCTATCAGGAGAGAGACCTACTGAAGACGTTCAAGATCCCCGTGGACACCTTCGTAACCTACATGATGACCCTGGAGGATCACTATCACTCGGATGTCGCCTACCACAACAGCCTGCATGCTGCTGACGTCGCTCAGTCCACCCATATTCTGCTGTCCACACCTGCCCTGGATGTGAGTACCACCTCCCCTTGCTTCCTGCCAGCATTTCAAGCAATTGTGTTACGTTGAGGAACACAAATTGATACAAAAATGGGACCTAATGGTACCTTATGAGCAACTAAGCAATCTTTTAATTGGTCTATGTGTTCATTATAATTTATGGCTCCTCCCAGTTGGAATTTTGCAGCCCTCTGCATTTCCCTATATAACCATTCTCCTCTTTTCACAGGCTGTCTTCTCCGACCTTGAGATCCTTGCCGCCATTTTTGCCGCCGCCATCCACGACGTGGACCACCCTGGGGTATCCAATCAGTTTTTAATCAACACTAGTGAGTATTGCCTCACACATACCCTACAACCCACGGCAATGTCGCTGGCGTACAAGCTTCCCGGTGCAGTTCCTGTCAGAAGTACTCACCGGTTTGCATCTACTTTCCAGACTCAGAGCTGGCCCTCATGTACAATGACGAGTCAGTACTGGAGAACCACCACCTGGCCGTGGGCTTCAAGCTGCTGCAGGAGGAGAACTGCGACATCTTCCAGAACTTGACAAAAAAGCAACGCCAGTCCCTCAGGAAGATGGTCATAGACATGGTAGGAGACCTCTACTTATTCTTGACACCACGGTCCCCCGTGACAACTGCCAAGCCCCTTTCTAATGTGAATCTATGTGTGTCCTCCCAGGTTTTGGCAACTGACATGTCTAAGCATATGAGCCTGCTCGCAGACCTGAAGACTATGGTTGAGACTAAGAAGGTGACGAGTTCTGGGGTACTGTTGCTGGACAACTATACCGACAGGATACAGGTATAGTATCCCCCAGCCAGAAGACTGCAATCTCCATTACAGACACAAATCAGATTAGAGGTACCTCTCTGGGCCATTTCAGAGCATTGAAAACTGACATCGGTCTTCATCTCTTTGGCTGGCCAACAGGTTCTCCGCAACATGGTACACTGTGCGGACCTCAGCAACCCCACAAAATCGCTGGAGCTCTACCGGCAGTGGACTGACCGCATCATGGATGAGTTCTTCCACCAGGGTGACCGAGAACGGGAGCGGGGCATGGAGATCAGTCCCATGTGCGACAAACATACAGCCTCTGTGGAGAAATCCCAGGTGGGTATCCCTCTTCTGGGACAAACAAACTGAGGGAATGGCTTTTGGAGTTCAACTGAGGAAACGACTAATGTCAAATCATCCTCATCTCACAGGTGGGCTTCATTGACTACATCGTGCATCCACTGTGGGAGACGTGGGCCGACCTGGTGCACCCAGATGCCCAGGACATCCTGGACACGCTAGAGGACAACAGGAACTGGTACCAGAGTATGATTCCTCAGAGTCCCTCACCGCCCTTCTACGACCAAGGCAAGGATGGTCACGGGGGTGGAGACAAGTTCCAGTTTGAGCTGACGCTGGAAGAGGAGGACTCGGAGGGGACGGAGAAGGAAGGTGTGGGTGAGGCTCACTCCCCGCTGGACTTCTGCGACAGCCAAGATGCTGGAGAAGCTCTGCAGCCTACACACATAGAGATCGTGACGCAGGACGCCTCGCCCGTGGACACATAGACCTCCGCCCAAGTCCCGGCTCTTGCCGACATCTTTTTTTCCGGGAGAATTCCCGCAGTCCTGCTTTTGATGGGCCTCAGGGCTGACTTTCGGGCCAGAGATGGCCAACTGCCACCATCCACCCCCCCCACCCCACCATCACCGCACTTCTCTGAGCCAGAAGTTGGGGGGGGGTTGGTTTTCAAGCTGATCGTTGAGGGAGCCCTCAGGTTATCACTGCCGACACCTGATAGAGCAGCCAGGTGCAGAGATGGAGAATGGGGTTTGGTCAGGAGTGCTAGGCGGCAGGACACCATGGCTCAGGCATCGCCGTGAGATTTTTTGTACCAAGAGACAAATTTTTGTCGGAAGTGGAACATTGTGAGGTAGCACATGGATCTAATGCGAGAAGGAGATTTGTACAGAGAAATGGTTCACTATTTCTGTAAAATCTGTCCGAGGACTGCGTGCCTTTTTTACAACTGTCTTTTAAATTTTTTTTATTTATTGAACACGCTTTATAAGTGAGATGTTTTTTCTACATGAGGAAGCTCATCAGCGAAACCCTTTTGTAAAATTAGACAAGAGAATACAGTCTTCCTACTGACTGGTATTGGGCAATATCAGATCTATCATATGAGCACGGGAATAATTCAACGTCACAGAGACATCCAGCCATGAAAAAGATTTATTTCAGTTTTCAACATAATCACTACATCGGAATTGAAACGACCATTTCAGTTTTGTAATATTTCAGTTATATATATCTGTTTCTTTAATTCTGCTGTAACTGACTGATAGCAAGATGGTTCTTAATACCATAAGACTAAGATCTGCTTGGATTCAGTTACATTGTTTCATTTTGTACATACATAGTGAAGAAATCAATATTATTTTCACCCACCCAAATTTCCCATGATTCCAACTCAAATCTTGATGATGAGGGATTTCGAAAAAGCACTTTAGCGATCTAAACACTGCTGCATACAGTAGGAGACCTTGCAATATTTCTCACTATTTACTGAGACTGAAAGTTGACTGTTTTTTATCATTAAAGTGAGGCTGAAGAACACTCGAGGTAGTAGGTCTTCCCTGGTCTTCATACAGTAAGCTGTTCTCAGAATGTGGGGAAAAGAATGGCATCATATCCATCAAATCTCATTTATTTCTTAATAATTTAAGAGGCAATACGATAAACCAATAAGGTCAGCAAAGACCAATAGGCTGTTAGGTTTTGAAAAGGGACTTTTGGAGGGTGACGGTGGATGTTCTAATGCCTGCCGTAACCCCTTTAGCTTTCTCATCATCAAGGTTTGATTGGCTGCATCTGTAACTTCCCTTAAAGTCTGATCAGAAATTGCAAACTATCTAAACACTACCAAAACAAAGAGAGACCATCCGAACTAAACCAAAAAAAAAACGATCACCTAAACGAAACCAAAAACCTACCATCTAAAGTAAACTATGTTCAAACTGGGGAAGCTGGAATAATTCGGTGTAGGTCAGCATCCCAGATCGCACTCTAGTGGATGGTGGGGAGGTTTTGGGGCAGACTTGGGGGTTAAGTTTTTCGTCTCGTTTCATGATCATGTTTGAAGCCCGGTGTCGTGGGCGGAGGTACTTACATTGCGGCACAGCCCGGCTGTGTGCGCGCATGGCGTTACGACTCAATAAGACACGTCGCTTCCCGGCCGCGTTGTGCGTGTGCGTGCGTGCGTGCGTGTGTGTGTGTGTGTGTGAGAGAGAGAGAGAGAGACTCTTTACAAGAGTCCGCCCCTCCGCTTTGCACCTGAACTCGTTTGTCCTTTACTGTTTATAACAGTGTATTTATTTAGCTTGTAAATACTATAGTGTTCGTTGTAAATTAATTTTAATTTATATACACCGGCATCGCCTTTGACGGGTGGTGTTAAGGTGTTGGATGCTCTGCGGTTGAGTCTTTTTATTTAGGAAAAAAAAGTCGCTTTTTCGATTGTTTTCATACACCACACGAAAAAGTGTCCTGAACATTTGCTAGGAATGAAAGGCATAGTTAGCCATCGGGGGGCAGTCACGTGATTCGGCAGAACACGTGGACGATCCAGGTAGAACTGTGTTTGAATCTGAGTCGCTTAAATGCATACGGCACCGACCTAAACCTAGACACTGCAGCACCTTGAGTAACGATGGGAACAATTTCAGGAGGATCGAGCTTCCATACGTCTCCCCCTTCTGAGGAACACCACGGTATGGGGGGGGGGCGCTTGGCACGGAGTTATTTCCTAGCTGTAAGAATGACAGCTGACGTGGACTCCGTAAATTATGAACATACATAATTCTTGTGCTGAAATAACGAAAGAAAAACATCTTTTTTGTTATATTCTTACTCAAACTGTCAGTATAGCTCTGTATTCCGTGTTAAATCTTTCGGTCCAAATCGCGTCCCAGATGGTTAACCAGAAGTAGTCAAATCTGCATGCCCAGTGGGTGTGTATGTCTGTCAAATACTGCATTGTTTCAGGTGAATATTTAATGTTTCACACAATGTATGGTATAGTATTGTATATTGTGCCCAGAAAAGCATATACTTTTTCTATGAACTGATTAAAAAAAAGCATGAATACATTTCAGTTGAATGTCGTTTTTTTTTTTTTTTTAAGAATCTCTTTGAATTTTAAAACGATACAGACGAATCAAGAAGCCACCACACCTAAAATAAAACCATTCTAAGAATATGTATGTGTTGACTATCAGGAAATCATCTGTGTGCGGAAGGCAAGGATAATTGTAATGGTGCATGTAGCCGAAATCAGTTCCAAGTACAAATGGGAGTTCTGAAGTATTAGAGAGAATGCCTGGTTTTTAACCTTGCCTGGTTTTTAAACCCTTAACACAGCTTTACTATATCGGTCCACATATTTTCTATGTACTAGTGAAAAAGTTAAACTCATAGGTGCATTATTCCTTTGTGGAACATGAACCAGCAACCTTCTGGAAATATGGCCAGTTCCATAACCGCTGCGGCCCAAGTTTCCCTGAAGGCTTTAAATACAGCACCGTAATTATGGTGTCCATCCCAAAGCCACAGGAATCTGTCTCAACCTTAAATATCTCCGTGTGTGGTCCTGTTCCCTCCCACATCCTGGAGGAGTGACACTCAATGACTGCAGATTCAGTATGGAACCAGACCTCCCTTCCCCAGTGCCAAATACCCTCCGTTCCTTGCTGACTTGGGTGGGCACTAATAATACGTGCATGAACCGGTCTGTTATAGGGGAACAAATTAAGCCTTTTACGTCCAGCAGGTGGCGCCAACCGCGACGTACAGGTTACGGAGCCGCTGCCGCACACCTTCAGCTTTTGGGGTTTGAATTCCACCCCTGCTTTGGGTCCACCATCCACTACTCACTGCACATGATCATCATTACTGTGTAATATTTCAATTATGTGCAATAACCTACACAGTTATTTATTCTTCCGTATGTATATAACCTACACAGTAATTTATTTTCTATTCTTCCATATGTATATAGCGCAGCAGAACCTTTTTTGCACTATTTGTTTCTTTGTTGTTGTTGTGTGTTTTACATATATGTTTCCACCGGAGGAGCAACTTTTAATCTCATTAAACATGCATATAGTGACAATAGAAAGGCATTCATTCATTCATATTTCTCTATTCGGATGGAGGATTAATTCACCTTCACGTATTTCCTAAAACAGTTCTCTGTAGCCCTTCGTGGCCTTGGGGGAGCCATGCTCCCTGGCTCGGGCAATGATGGAGTTTGTGTCAGGTCACTGGTGAGGCAGCAGCCATTAACGGAGGCATGTGTCTGTTCGCGTACATCAGATTGAAAGGGCGCGTCAGGCTTTCATTCCTGCTGGCGGCTGACTGCAGCTTTCTCGTATGAACTGCATACTCACACAGCAATGCCCCCCAAATCCCGGTATTAGTTAGCGCTGAACTCGTTCCAGTGGTGGGAGGGGGTGCTGTAAGCCTAGAGAGCCGGTTGTTAGGGGCAGCGCGGAGGCGCAGTGGCCTGACTCCGTGTCAGCGAGCCTCCGGCGCCGGCAGGGGGCGCTAATGGGCGCTGCCGTCAGACGTGATCAGAGTCCAGATTTGCGTTTAAAACATGCGCGCTGTTCATTTACAAATGTAGCGTAGATTTGTATATTCAGCATATCGCTGGTTACTGTTTTAACCCCTTCATTTTCTGCATCTCCAAGGAACTTCCTAAAAAAACAGAGTACGTAAACCATTCTCCTAAATCCGGGTCAGGTACGTACCCTAGAGATCCCCGCATGATCTCCATATTAACTCTATGGCGTCGCTGTAAAGTTCTTTTAAAACTAAATGAACATTATTTGAACTTTCGGTGCCCATTTTCTGAATGTACCGCGACTGCTCCTCCCTTACTTACAATACGGAAAGTATCATCTAGGGAAAACTGTCTCTCTCATGAAGATCAAAATGAGATAAACGAATATCAAGACATATTTCCGGAGTACCACGTATAAATGTCAAGTAAATAAAGTATCTTGGTGTTTGTTTGAAAGTATCCCGTGATACACAACAGCACAGCTGCTGTTTTTGTACATTGGTTATCCGACCTAGTTTCAATTAATAGAATAATTTCTTTTCTTGGTGTGTTTATAATAGTGTTTAAAGCAAACTACTGCAAAAATGTTTGCATTTGTAAATCTACTATTTTATGTTTTATAATTTTCTTCTTGCTTAATGGACATTGAAAGCAACCGTTCCTTCATTTGTTTTAGTTTTTTTTTGTACAGATGCAATTAAACTTTAAAATTAAGTAGGCTTACAGTGGTGTAAACAATACAGACCTTTTTAACTTGTTTGTACTGTTGGGGATCTGAACATTTTACCTGGGTGTTTCTGGTCAATTATCTAGGTTAAAGGTACAATTATTCTCCATTATAAAGGAAAACACATAAGGTTTTTTTTGTGAGAGTATAATAATGAGGACTGGTTTTGTCAGACTTAAACCGAGAGGTTTATTATGTGCTGACAGTGCTCTTCATTGAGAGTGATCTTGATGTTATTTACTTGTGTCTGTTTATTTTGTTTGATGGCAGCTGGTCGTGCATTTTGATTCCTGTCTGCATTCTCACGCGTGTGTATATATACACACACATACATATATACACACACATACATACATAAAGGGCGTAGAGTTGGGTATGGATGGTAGTGAATATTGTGGGAGTGCGGTATGTGTTTCTGGGGCTGGGGGTTTCATGGCTGATTCGGTCCCTGCCACTGTTGAAACCAAATCTACAGTACATATATAAAAAGTGTCCACACCCCTGTTAAAGGGACAGATTTTTCACTTTGTGACCTATAACCTGCACAATTCACTTTAAAAACAAATGTCAGGCGGAATAAATCTAAAAAAAAATCAACATACAATAAGCTGGCTGCATAAGTGTGCACACTCTTACACTAATACTTTGTAGCCGCACCTTTTGAGTGGATTACAGCTTTCAGTCCATTTAGGTAAGGATCTATCAGCATGCCACATCTTTACTTGGCAATATTTGCCTACTCTTTCTTGCAAAAGTGCTCCAATCTGTCAGATTGCGAGTGCCTCTCCTGTGCACAGCCCTCTTCAGGTCATCCTACAGATTCTCAATAGGATTTAGGCCTGGTCTCTGGCTGGGCCATTCCAAAGCTTTCATTTTCTTCTGGTGAAGTTATTCTTTTGTAAATTTGGATTTATGCTTGGGGTCATTGTCATGCTGAAAGGTGAAATTCCACTTCATCTTCAGCTTTCTAGCAGATACCCAAAGGCTTTGGGCCAAGATTGACTGGTATTTGGAACTGTTCATAATTCCCTGAAAGAACAACAACCCCAAAGCATGATGCCGCCACCACCATATCTCACCGTGGGTGTGGTGCTCTTTTGGTGGTGATGTTTTTGCATCAAACATACCTTTTGGAATTGTGGCCAGAATGTTCATCCTTGGTCTCACCAGACCATAACACTTTTTTCCACATGCTTTCAGTAGACTATGTATTTTCTTGCTAAATTTAGTCCGGGCCTGGATCTTTTTCTTTGTAAGAAATGACTTCCGTTTTGCGACCTTACACCATAGTCCCGACATATATGGAGAATAGGGGAGATTGTTGTCACATGTAGTACCCAACCAGTACTTGCTGTAGGCCCCTTGGCAGCCTCCCTGACCAGGTATAATCTTGTCTTTCCATCATTTGTGAGGGACGTCCAGTTCTTGGTAACATCACTGCTGTCCCATAGTTATTCACATCCACTTCTTGGTGACTGTCTTCACTGTGTTCCGTGGTATTTCTAATGCAGTGGAAATTATTTTTGTACCCTTCTCCTGACTGATACCTTTCAACAAAGAGCTAGATCCCTCTGATGCTTTGTAAGCTCTCTGCAGAACATGGCTTTTGCTGTAGGATGAGTAAATGTCAGGAAAATCCTCCCAAGTCAGCAGAACTTTATTTGGTGTTGATCAGAATCACTTTATTTGATGGCAGGTGTGTACCCAAAAATTAAATCAAAAGGTGCTTCAAAGAAGTATTAGTATTATGGTGTGCAATCTTATGTAACCAGGTTATTGTACATTTATTTTTTATGTTTTCCCCCTAACAGATGTTTGTTTTACAGTTGAATCGTACAGGTTATAGGTCACATTAACGGTGGAAAAAGCTTTGAAATGAATTATCGTGGTCTCATGTTCTTTTTACATCACAAAAATCTGGCATTTTAACAGGGGTGTGTGCACTTTCTGTATGCAAGGGACGTTTCTTTGTTGTGCCCTGTGGTGTGTCGACAATGATAATCACTGTTTTAAAGTAGCACAGTGGTTAATAAATGACTGGTGATTGTGGTTATTGGCGCATGTTTAACATTCTTATTGGTCAGTTGTAACCAGGGACGTAGTCAGGGCATGGATACCCTTGCACTGGTGGGAGCAGCACTTTACAGGGGCCCTTCAACTCGTAAAACACAAGGGCGGCATTTCCTCTGGGGGAGCGTTAATTTCTAACTGCAGATGGGCTCTTGGGCAAATGGCAAAAATCTGTGCGCTCGTCACGGAGTGGAGAGCTGGGGACAGATGGGGACCTGCGACATGGGCCGGGCAGGATGGAGGCGGTCTGCTGCTCGCTCACGGGGCCCCTCCCGGGGTGCGGGACACGCGGATGCGCATGTGCGGGGCCCGTGTGCGGGGCCCGTGGGCGGGTGCCGGCCGGCCGACAAGCTGAGCTGCTCGGGCGCTGAGTTTAATTGCGCGCTGCTGTACAGGAGATGTAATTAACTTGGAGATGAGATCAAATGTAACTTTAGTATTTTAAACCCAAAGTCACAGCATTGTGTGCGCCGTTAGCGTGTGTTGACGGGCTTGAAGCCAGTAATCGGGGCGGCGGCGGGTTATTCTGGGACAGATGGGGGAACGGGGGGATGGCTGGGAGCCATGTGACTCAGGGGCGACCGCGGGGGACGGTTTCCGTGCCGCCGATGCGCACGCTGCGCCTGGACGGAATCCAGCGGAAGACGTAACGCAGGAACTGGGGACATGATGATGCGCTGGAGCTGACTGGGAGTTTTTACGGGGGGGCGTGCCTTCGCCTACGCGATCTGCTAGACACGCATTGGAGTGTTTTCTGGAAAGATGATGGAAGTTTTGAGTCATCCTGTCGTTTGCTTCTCCGGTTTTGATCATGCTGTAGTTCCCCGTTTGACGCGTACTTGCATGCGCTATTTCGTATGAATGAATTAGCTCTATTAAATTAACGCGCTCGTCCGCCCTAACGCTGCAATTCCCCGGTGAAATGATGATGATTTGCACGAGTATGAGTGCAGGTCGGCTATATTGCGATGTGTCTCTGCGCATATCCGATCTCCCTGTCACAGGTGAGAGCACAGTTTGGGGTCCGAGGATTTGGGGTATGTATCAAGGACTCCATATAGGCATCAGTCTGTTGGCCCCAGGATTTAAGCCAGCGACCTCCCGATCAGGAGCAGGAGTCCTTAATCGCTGAGCCGCGCACCGCTCCCACTTATCACTGTCGCCCTCTAATGGTAATAATTAGATAGCAGACCCTGGGGGTCATATGGTCTGAATTCTGCGTTGCATTGGCGTGACACTATTGCCTTTTTTGGGGACAGTTTTGGTTTAATTGTTTTATGTTTAATTTAGTTTGGCTTCTCAGAGTGTCATACAAAGTCTCCACCAGCCTTGATCGGTGCCGGACCTCAGCGCATCTCATCCTACAGCATCTGCCCTAAAAGACCTCTTTGCTGACTGGCACTGACCTTTCCTCATGCCGTCAGTCCATAGTCCCCATGCATTTTAAACAGCCTCTGTCTCATTATGAGTCTAATGTGGTTCTGGGCTGTGTTTTCCTCTGTTGTCTGGTTCCTTTATCTGGTTCTGGATTGTTGCCACTCTTATCCCGTTATATATTAAACGATTACTTTTTTGTGTTTCTGGAGTTTTTCTGTCTGGGCCGGAATTTTTGGTAGTGTGTCTTTGCCTCACATTTTATATGATGGTGTTAATGAATCAGTATAGATGGAGCATAAAACGAAAGTTTATAAAAGCTTATTGTTGGAACAATAGGCCATGCAAAGTAATGTATGATTTTTCTTATAATTATGAGATTTTGGGACAGTCATGTATCTGTCATTCAAAAAATGGACGTCATAACACTATTATAAACATTTACTATGATGTTTAACTATTTGGGGAACAGTGGGCATCATCAAGTCCGAACAGTTTTTTTAAGCCTAGCCCAGAGTTAGCCCACAGTTAAATTTGACTTGGCAGCAATTTTGGGCACATTACTTTAAAAAAGTAATTAGTTATAGTTACTAGTTACTTCTTCCAAAATTATGAAAGTAACGAGTTACCAGGGAAAGTAACTTATGCATTACATTTTTTTTAAATGTTCAAATATGTCAAAATATTGACATATTTATATATAATATATAATCAGCATGTAAAAGGTTTTTTTGGGATACAGAATGCTGGTATTTCAACCATTATGCTAGTTTCGGCTTCCGTTGGGCGGATTTTAAGCCAATCTTGAGCTGGAGATTTTTGCTGGACCTGGCAACTCTGCTTGTGGCTGAGCGCCTGGTCGCACGAAAACAGCTTAATTATAGTAACGTGCCACATGTTATCTCCAGTGACGGTAACGGCATTGTAACGACGGAAACGGTAATTGGTTAGATTACCAAAAAATATTTCTTTTCAGTAACGCCATTATTTTAACGCCATTATTCCCGTCACTGCTTAGCAGCTGATCTTTTGACTAGCTAGAAACGCCCCTGTGGGGAACTAAGCAATTTACAAAGCCATTTGCAAAAATGTCTGTACCTTTGTGTAGTACAGATGGTAGCAAAAACCTATTGCAAAGAAAACCCTCTGCGGAGCTCTGAAATTGCAAATATTGGTAAGTCAAATATGGTTACGACAACTAGGATATTTTAAGTCCTGCTGCGCCCTCTAGTGGATATTTAATGAGAAAATCAGAAAGTAATGGAAAGTGATTTTATTAGATGCAAACATATCTTTTTCTCCTTAATGTATGTAATCAGGTTAAGAATTTTGACGAATTCTTCGGTAAAATGACGGATCTTAGAGTGGTGCTGAATGAGGGGATCGTTTGATTCTTCCTGAATGTCTTCCTGCCAGTCAGTGTAATTAGCAAAGCTGCCTGCTCATTTCCTCACGTTTCCCTGCCACGTTTAATCCTGCACTGCCAGCGCCCTCTGTAGGGTGCTCTGGGCACAGGTGCTCCGCCATCCTCCCATGGGCTAGCCTGCCAAGCCCGTGACTCATTTCCTGCACCGCGGCCGATTGGGCAGGCCTGGGCGCTGTTTGGCTGCAGGGCTCCCAGCGTTATGCGTCGTTTATTTATCAGGTACTTTTGTACCAGTGGGGGGGAGTGCTGGGGGTAAGGGCCCAATCACCACTAATTACTCTGCCAGCCACAGGACTCTAACTGACAACCTTCCAGACACAGGCACAGATCCCGAACCCTCCCGTACTGCACAACGCCCCAGCACGTGGCGCTGAAATGGCTGGTCGGGAAATGGCGCCCCCCTGAGTCTGCTTGTGGGATTTATGTGTCACTATGATGTAACCTCCACTCATGTTTGGCTAATCCCCTTACTGTGGTTTGTAATGGCTCAGCCCCACCTACATAAATACATTCCCAGAATCTTTTTTTCTTCTGGGGTTACCAGTTCTCATTAATGAGACTCAGATGGAGGTGCACAAGATCATTGATCAGTATTTGAGAGCTAAAGGAGACCTTTTTACGTTAACTTGATCCTGAATTACACTGAATGGTGGTGAACACCGCCACTGCTGGGCGAATGAACTTGGAATGACTTTCCTGGTCCTGTAGAGAAGATGGACACCTGCTTTGCATATGGCTGAACACTGCCCATCCAGTGAGCTGTTTGTTTGACTGTTATTTTGGGGGTGACCTTTGCATGAGGGCCTCGAGCCATGTCTGTGTGGCCTCCTGTAATGAGAGTGGAATATACATCACCAAAGAGGTAACCTTAACTGTGATTTCTGTCTTGGGTCATGTTCCTTAGGTGAACGGGGGCGGTGTGTGGCTCAGCAGCTTAGGACCTTCTGATTGGAAGGTTGCCGGTTCACATCCCAGGGTCACTAGAGTGATTTTGCCATTGGGCCCTTGAGCAAGGCTCCTATTGCCAAGGGGCTGGCTGACCCTACTTCCTAAAATGTGTGTCGCTTTGGATAAAAGCGTCTACTAATGAAGTAAAAAAAAAAAAAAAAAAAAAGCACTTGTTGCAGTGGAGCATTTATTAACACACTTCCTATCCTACCGCCCTTTTACTGTACCACAAAAGTTCAGCCTCACTGAGGGTTTTTCTCTGTTCGCTTCATGCACCGCAGTTTGAATGTGGTATTAGCAGACACAGCGAGGAGCAGGCGATTTGCTTAACTGCAGGCTCCCACGGTTATCTGGCCCCAGACAGAAATCTGCTCAGCCAGTGGGCACTGGGGAGTCCGGCCTCTAAGCAGGCAGATAACAACAACAACAACAACAACAACAACATTGTGCTCTTAAAAGAAATAGTTTGTAAATATGATTTTGATTGGTTACATTACATCGTTTCGCGATTGAGCCATTCAGAGCTGAATATTCTGTGATTATTAAATAATGATTTTTTCCAAATCTGATACTGACTGGTTCCTGTGAATTGGCCCCCATGTCCCCCCCATGAAGAACAGGAAGCTGTGAGCCCCCACAGGCTTATCGGCCACATGTGAGTGATTCTCCCACCTCACACACCGGTGTGGTCCTGCCCCCCCCCCCACCCCCCTCCACATTGCTATTCTCCGCGGGTCCTGCGGGGATTCTGCGCGCCCGTGTGTGTGTGTGTGTGCGCGCGCCTGTGGGCGTGTCCCCCCCCCCGCTCTTATCACCGCACGGCCGGGAGTCACAGCGCTCGTACGCTACTTCGTCTCATCTCTCCACCCGCAGCCGCCCGCCCGCGCCTCCGAGCCGAGCCTGCCCCCCCCTGCTCCGCACCTCCTGAGATGAGCACCACCCTCCGGGCGCCGTGCTAAATGGCCGAGGAACTGTGCACCGGCTGGTTCCGAATCGTCGCAGGTAAGACGTGCTTGTTCCCGCTGAGCCTGCCTGCCGCTCCCCGCCCCCGTCACGGAGACAGATGTGCCCGGCGCTCCCTGACAGCCCCCCCCCCGGCCCTCCTGTGTGCTGCTGCGCTGCTTGCTTCATTTTTTTAAATCTTTTTTGCTCCCTCGGATGGAAGGTGACAGTGTGAACATGTTATTCCTTCAGTGCAGGGATTAAAACGGGTCAGGAGGCTCCAGTGTCATCGCAGCTCCCCCCCCAACCCCGCCTGCGTTTAGCTCGCATTTATTTATTTATTTACTTGTGTACTTGCCTGCAGCCCAACGCGGTCACTTGAAAAGCACTGCACTGGGGACAGGGATATCCGAGCCTCTCAGAGACGGCAGGCCCACTTCTCGCCAACCTGCTCCCTTGTCTCCCGTCAGGAGCAGCTGGCATTATGTATGAGCAGGGCTCCACCTGTTGGCTGCTTTGCGGAACTGCGACGGGCTGGCCGCCTTTTAAGAATTCATTACAGATTTCCCCAGAAGGGAAAGGAACATGACTTCACAAAATGCATTTTTTTTGTACATGGAATTTAAAAACCCAGTGTAGAAACCTAATACTTAATACTGTAAGGATGTAATTTGAAACGTTTTTCATTTGAAACCTTAATGAGTGATTTAATGTTCATTCCTGGCCTCTGTTCGGTCATGCTTTAATAAAACACAGATTAGCACTCAGAATATTTTCGCTTTTCGTTACAGGTAGATTCACGTTCATTTAATGTTTTCAGAGCTTCTGTTTATAGCCAATAAATTTACCATATAGGTCACTTCAATCCAGGCCAAAGCTAAACCTAACCTGCTCGTTTTATTTTAGCTTCATCTCACTTTTCCTTTATTCTCCTTCTGAAAGCGTTACGGAAAGGATCCACATCTTCTTAATCCTAATACTGCCAAATCCGGGTCGAGCCCGGTCATTTGTGCATCATTGTCCAGCTTTGATCCCCGTAGAATGAGGAGAATCCCGTCTACTGAGCTGTTCCTGTCTTCGTTTTTAAGAGACGTGTTGGTAGATTTTTATTTTTTTTAGCCCCTTGATCCTCCATCACAGCTCTGCCAAGCGCCAGTCTGCCATGTGGTCCCTGCCGGCTGGCTCCTTTTCTGTTGGTTTTTGTTCCAAGTCGGAAAAGCCCATCTCTAACCTACCAGCTGCTCATCACCATCATTACCATCACTAGCATCATCACCATCACTAGCATCATCACCATCACTCGCATCATCACCATCACTAGCATCATCACCGTCACTACCATCATTTCGGTCCCATATTTTCACTCTGTCCTCTAACTTTCCTCATAAGTCTCTTCAGATCTTCTAAAGTCCATCGATCCTGATTAAGCCCCTTTAGGGCGCTTTAGCAGGGGTGCCTGGGAATTTGAACTGATGACTATCTGGTCACAAGTGCCCAGCCCTCCGCACTATGCTACCTGCCGAATCTCTGAGCTGCTCCCTCACTTTGCAGTCCCGTGGTTTTGGAGAATCATCTCATGCAGAGACTGAACTACCAGCCTCCCCCTGAATGACCCTGTATCTCTTAATGCATGTGGGTCTGCTGGTGGTTTTGGCACAGAGAGTCCTGTCATGGCAAATGCCCACCGGTAGCTGCCGTCCGTAAGGGACGCAGAAGGAACCTGCTGAGACCTTTACCACATCCCCTCAGCTGCCTGTGAGCGCTGAGCTGTGGGCATTAGTGTTTATTACACAGATCTGGTGAGCTGGCTTCCTTCTCTGCTCTGAGGAGCCCTTCTCACGTTCCGGCTGCCCGGCCCCACAGCCTCGAGCAATTAAAGCACGTCCTCGTCTGAGGCCACATCCTAGACATCCTCTTCTGCTCTGTAGTCATGGAGATTCTTTGAAAGGGAAAAGCAGACTGTAAGTTAAATGTATTTATATGCTGCAGCCTTCAGTGTCCCTTTTTTGCACTTTAATTACAGAAAGTCAGCATTGAAATACAATATTTTTGAAGTCTGTAAGTCAAGCTCGTGTTATAAAATGCGGGGTTGTTAAAACGATAACTCGGTAGTCAATGGAGGTCGTGTCAGAGTGAGAGCCTTGATTACATCCTCGATTACAAATGAATGCCGCGTCATGACGAATAATTAACCTTGAACGAGCTTTAACGGGAGCCTGGACTGGCTTTTTGTAGTTAGAAAACTTGTTTTTCAGACCAGGGTGCCATTTTTCTTAGGAATGACATTTATGACACTCATGCCCCTCCACTAAAAACAGTAGGCTCAGATTCGAGGGGTGCATTTCTGTAGAGATCTCCGCCCATTTGAGTACTTGGTATCTGTGTCCCGCGAGACTGACGGGCCGTAAGTGTTTCTCTGCGGCGTGCTTATACTCTGACCGCTAACTTTCTTTCCACTGTTCCCTCTGTTAACAAGGATTAGGAATTAGGCTTTATTTAGCAAATCCTGCCCCCCCCCACCGGTTCATTAAAGCCACCTGCCAGCAGGTCGGCAGAAGGCACCTTGTCTGACAGACTCCCCGTTGGGTGGAGCCTCGGGGGGGCGGCAGATGCGAGCCTGGCATAGGAAGCGTCTGTCGAGAGAGAGGGACGCTCGCGTAGTCGAGTCATAGAACAACCGAGAAAGAAAAGGAACCGATATACGGGGACCCTTCCCCTTCAATAATAACAGTACATTAGCTATTAATATAATAATAGTCATGAATCAAAAGCAAAGTGTCTGCTCTGTGGAATGTGAAGTAAGGAATGGGGAATACCTTCTGAAGAGTGGATTTCTAGTACTCTGTCCACGGGATGCGTTTCTGAGAAAGTTTCTGAGGAAAACTTCTGTAAGTGGCTTTTGGAAACTTAACGAATGATCTTTGCTGGGTTACGTTCCGTCTGAGTGAGTTTTGGCCTCCAGTGCTATGACATACGCTGAGGAAGCCTGACTTTAGGTCACTGGCAGTCTCAGCTCAAAAACAACAAAACAACGGGCTGAGTTTTAGAAATTCAGTTCGGTGATGTTTATCACGTCTATCATGTTCAGTTATGTTTATCAGTTCCAACTTATTTTACGGGAAATTTTGATTGTTTTTAAAAAGCTGAAGAGTGCCAAAACTTGTGTCCACATCTGTATATGCCAGAGCACACGGCCATGTTACACTGTGACTGTCACCTTTGTGTGCCAAACTACGAGTAACTTTCCCCCGTGGTAGATAGGAATGAAATAATTTCCATTTTAAGGCTGAAATAAAAATGCTGCTGTTACCATCGACTCATTCCCCAACCTCTTATGCTGGACCCGATTTGGGGCCCATTGCTGTACACCCTCAATGTCTGGCCTTTGGTGTCGGACCCGATTTGGGGCCCATTGCTGTGCACCCTCAATGTCTGGCCTTTGGTGTCGGACCCGATTTGGGGCCCATTGCTGTGCACCCTCAATGTCTGGCCTTTGGTGTCGGACCCGATTCGGGGCCCATTGCTGTACACCCTCAGCGTCGGGCCCTTGGTGGGTTCGGGGCCCATTACTTTGCCCCCTCAGCGTCGGGCCCTTGGTGTCGGACCCTTGGTGTCGGACCCGATTCGGGGCCCATTGCTTTGCACCCTCAGTGTCGGGCCCTTGGTG
>JAODKM010000032.1:16239180-16249263 GCA_026780845.1 Petrocephalus sullivani | reverse complement strand
GTGGGGCTGCTCAGCTCTGTCAGTGCGGAGGTGTCACCTTTCCACTGACACCATCTGACATGGGCCAGCAATTAGGGCGGCCTCGCCGTGCGTAAGAGGCTGGATTTACAGCAGGGTTCCCCAGTTCTGGTCCCGGAGGGCCGGAATTCAACCGAGTGTGCAGATCTCCCTGTTCAAACACACCTTCTAAACCTAGTAATTGGCCGATTTAAGATGTGTTTGGGCAGGGAAATCTGCAAACTCTGCCGGATTCTGGCCCTCCAGGACCGGAACTCGGGAACCCTGAGTTACGGCTTTGGGCGAATTATGGGTAATGGATGCAACCCGGCCTGGGTAGAGAGGGATAGTCTAGCTTGTGTATACCCAGGGCTCCAGCTGACACATCTGCTGCTCCCTGGGAGCATCTATAGCAGTAACCCTCACGGATTTAAGGGCCTGGTGAAGTGGAAACTGACACAGGGCCTCTCTCATCCTGCTGTCCTCTCCTCTAATACTCACTCGCTCTATCTCCGTCCAGCAGGCTTCCCTGCATTCCTGCACATTTCTAGTTATACTTTTCATTTCCGGGAAAGGGAGAACAGGTAGGGAGTTCATCCATTCGTTTCGAGCATCAGCTTGTCTGCTTAGTGGCATGGGAATGTTTGTTGTGTTTTTTTGATGCTTGAATTTTATATTCCTCTAAAATAAAAATAACCAGGCAGCGTGGTGAAGAGGGCACGGTACACGCAGAACCAGTTTCGGTCACAAGACACTTGTTCATGTAACTGAACTGAATTACCTTCATGACCTGGGGCTGTAGGAGGATAAAGGCATACCAGGGGAAGCCGACACGATCACAGGAAGGAGTGTATTATCTCTCCGCATGAAGCACTCTGGCCTCGCCAGGCCTGAATGTGTAGTAATGTTTTTTGTGAGGTTGGGGTGCTTTGAGTCACCCGGGGTGTGCCGGCCGGCCACCGCAGAAGCCTGAGTCTCCCGACCTATCGGGTGTCTTAGTTTCCATTTGCTAATGACAAGCCTCACGCCAACCGCGTAGGTCTCTCGCCAGGGAGGTCATGGCGGCCGCCGGCCTCCTTGTCTGGCCTCCTGCGTACCCTTTTAACGGACACGCGCCTCCCCACGTTGAGGACACGCGCCCCTCCGCGTCGGCCGCGGTGCCTACACGCCGGAAACGGAGCCGAGTGCGTTTCTATAAATGTAACGCGGACGCTATATCGGAATATCGTCCGGCGGTGGAGTATAGATGTCCGTCTGTCTTCCTGGAAGTGTTCATCCAGCATAGAGTCACAGTGAGCCTGGAACCTGTCCCAGAAAGGTGCACTCTGGGCAGGATGCCAGGACGTTGCAGGGTCCGCACACTCAGAGGAAATTTAGGGACACCTAGTGACGTAAAATGCACCTTCAGGCTGTAGGAAGAACCCAGATTAGATGGAGGAAAGTCACATGACTGGGGGAGATCAGACCCAAACCCAGTAGGGCACCAGCTGCTCTGCCCTTGACTGTATGCGTGTAATCAGCCGTGTGCTTTTTGTACCAGCTCATTTTGCCGGTCTGAGACGTTATATGTCTCAGGTATATGATATGATCCTCTACCACCTTTTGTTTATTTTCGGCTGCCTGGTGACTGGCCTTGTTTTAACAGATCTGCGGTCTACCACAAATTAAGTGCAGTTTATCGGCAGCTAAAGCAATGTTCAGGCATCTTTAAAAGTACCAACTCCTTCTGCAAGGAGCCTCTGATATTTAGCTTTCGGTGGCTTCTATATTATGGAGAAATGTGCTTCTGTTCTGTGCAGTCAGCTTATACACGAACCTGCAACAGTATTATTCTCCAAGCGAGTCAAATATTATCGGCAGTTTGTTTGTTTTTATTTTAAGGCGTTTCTCTTTGCTTAATAGGCTTTAAATTGCCAATTGATCCTTTTCAGGTACTTTTAAACTTGCTATTTTAGCCCTTAACAGCAGGCTTTAAGCTGCAGGTGCGAAAAGGGCTTTGCACGCCGGTAATGGCCCTTTCTGCCGTTTATGTTGTTATCTCCGTCCGTCCGTCCGTCCCCCCCCCCCCCCAGCTTGCAGTTATAACGCATACCCACCTTTTTAGCTCGGCCTGAAGGTGGCAATTGCGGAGATGTGACTCATGCTCTAAACACCGCAGGTTCTTAAACTTGTCAAGTAAATGTTAAAATAATAATATAAATTGTGTCAGGGGTACATGCGCTGTTATTCTGGGGGACTAGGGGGAGTAAGGCGGCAGATATTAGAACCTGGAAGCGGGTTAATGGGTTTTTGTCTCTGCCTTTGCGACTGGCTGTAACCCACCCCTTAATCTGGTGATCAGCCAGCACTCGCTAAAAACAGGGAGGATAGGAGGTTTGCCTGTCACATAAATACAACTATATCTGATGCATGGTTTCCTCGGCGGTATGTGTTAAGCAGCACAGCAGCCGCGTTTCGGTATCGTCAGTCTATGCACCACGCTTATAGTCGCAACCTTTGCACTCCTAAAATCCCTCCTTTTTTACGTTAAATACATACTCCACATAGAATGTAGGTGTATAAAATCATTTCTGGGTCAGATCTTGGAAACAAGCCTGCAATTTGTTTTCTGCCCCCTATCTGTGTGGAGAGTCGAAGCTGGGGTGTAGTTTATGAGACGGATATGTATACAGTTAGTGTGAATAACGCTGAATTATAATGAAAGCATCCTCCCTATTAATTATCGTTGCACAAACGAGTCTGCATGAGTTCCGAATCGTTAGGTTTCGGCGCGCCCCCTTTCTTTAAATTTGTCTTAATTATTTGAAAATTTGCAGGTTAAACTGATAGGAATATTTTGCGTTTCTGCGGTTTTTGCAGTCAATTTCTATTCATGAATAATTTGTCTTAATTATTGCGTGTAGTCCTCCGATTTGCGCTTTCGCAAGTAGTTGTTAATTTGCAAGTTTGTCGGCGTTACTATAGTCCTGGCTGAAATGTAAAGTGCAATGAAGCGTGGAGTTATTGGAAATGCAATGAATGTCGGTGGAAACAGCGTTTTGTCCCCTTTCTCCAAACAGTTATGTATTTTAGTCTCCCTGCGTGACTTGAAACCAGAAATAGCCATGCAATCAGTTTATAATTCAGAATACCATTGTGGGGGTCGATCGGAACAGAGATGCTTCTTCAGTGGCTATAAGGCAGCACGATGTGACTGAATCCGCTCCTTTTTCACACTTGATGACGAGGCAAAGCGTAGGCTAAGTGTTTTCATTTATTAAAATGAAGCTATCTGTATGTTGCCAACGTTCTGCAATGGACATTTGGCAGTATATTCTACAGGTTCTAGTCTGTTTTTTATTTTTTTATATTACCTTTAGTTAAAAAGAAAACATTAATCGGCTTGCTTCTTATTTTTTTCGAGTAGAAGTTCAATTACGCTTAAGTACTATGACTAATTGTAAACGGAACGAAATCCCTTTTTAACTGTGAATATTATTCCGCTTTTTCCGAGGCGTCTTGTAGATTATTATGTACAATATGAAAGTTTTACACCATCATCATAGTCATTTAATCCTAAACGATTTACTAACGCAGCTTGATTGCGGACGCTGCTATAGCTGTATGAGAATTTAATGCATTTGCAACGTCTTAACACGACCGTACCTTAATTTCTAGTTGGAGCATTTTGGAGCGTTTAATGTCCGCCTGGTGTTAATTTTCCAAGCAACGTGAGAGCCCGGCCCACCCCCGCCGACGCGATTACTAATTTATCTGCTAATGAGGTGGCGTCACCGTCCTTCGCGGAGATCGCCGACTCCTCGGCCTTTGCTTCGGTGTCGGCGTGAAACATTCATCAGCGCTTCCCGCAGGTCTCTTACGGGGCCGTGTAGGAACGCCCCGATCCTTGGCTGTTACTTCTATTGAGGATAATCTGACCTCCGCTGAGCCTTTTGACTGGCACAGAGAGGGCCCACTATAGATGTGAACGAGGATCCTGCAGAGATAATTAATTTTTCATTAGATGCAAACACCTGATTACTGATTTATTAATGACTTTCTAAAAATAGGTATCTTACTATTTCTAATTTCTATAGGTATTTTCCTTGCACCAGTTTAATTCTTCTGTTTTTTTCTTTTTTCCCCCCCACGGAGCAGCGGACTAATGGATAAAGTAACTCATCCATGAATGGATAGGAACCGACATCGTTATTGTGTTGCGCTCTTACAGTCTCCGTGGCGGCGCGGTGTACCTGTGCGCATGCGCATGCCGTTCAGCCAGCACGCGTTATATACGCGATCGCGAATGGAAACGGGGCGATATTTCCCATCAGGAGCAGATACAGCACAGAAGAGGGGTGGAGCACGGTCTCAGCCTCGGAGGGACTCTCAGGAAATGCCATGCATCATAAACAAAATGAACAGATTCCCATTTCTGCCCGGGTTCAAGCTGGGCTGCTCGATTAATTTGTATGCAGAGTTAATCTGCGCGGCGGGACCGTGCATCTCGGTGTCCGAGGTGCGGCTCCGCGACACCCGATGGATCAGAAAACGCTTACGCTGTGGCCGTGTGGATACACAGATTACCTTCTTCCGCTTTGATGGATGCATAATATTTTAATGACCTGAATATCGTTGAGTGGTGAATATAAACAGAATGTTTGTTTTGAAAACCGTCTCGGAAATGTGTGGGTGACAGTGTAACCAGGCCATGTCAGGACATCCCTCAGCGGTTAGAGTCCCTCCCTGTCCTGAATTTCGGACGGCAGCCGTGAAAGAGTATCCGCAAATGTCCTAACTGATTCACAGTGCGCCATCGATAAGAAGAGTGCATTTTATTACAACACCCCAAACGCAATTATGTTGACCTGTGTGTCTGTCTCTCCAATGTGTGCAGCCCCCTGGCTTCTGGCGTCAGTGACCCAGGCTGCAGTACAGCCTTGGCAGACAGGGACCCTGGTTAAAGGCAGCTGGACGGCCTTGAGTTTGCACTCAGCTTTTGGCTTGGAGAGGCTGAATAAATAGCTATTGATTTCCATCTGTGTGTGACTTGAAAGGCTTGGCTGGACATCCATGCACTGATGGGAGACCATCTTGTGTGTGTTACTGCATGGCAAAGGTGTGAGGGGAGGGGGCTGAGGAAGATTCCAGGGGCCCTTGAGTGACAAAAAATTTGGAACATAATTGGATTGGTCTGGGTTGAGGGCCCAATGTAATATGCTTGTGTGTAGTGTGTCTGTGTTTATATGCATTGTGCTGGAAGAGAGTGGGCTGGGTTGGGCTCCAGATATGGACAAATCCCCAGAAGCTGACATCAGTGCGGGAAAGTTTTCCAGACGGTCCCCACCAAGGCCTCTCATCACAGGCCTGTCCTCTCCCTCCCTCCCAACATCACGCTGGTTGCTTTTGTGTGCTTCTTTCTCCAGGGCGTCTGCGTTCTTTTGACTAGTTTCGCTGTGTTCGGCATTAGCTGATTGTCGAACGCACCAGTACATGGTTTCAATTCTGTCCAACCGTCATTCATTCAGGAATGGGGTGGCTTCAGTCAGCCAGTGCTGATGACTTCAGACTTTATTATTCCCTAAAACTGTCTTAGTTAGTTTTAATACAGGACATCTTAATAGAATGTCCTTGTCATTGTACCTGTACAGCGAAGCACAAAGCCTGTGTGTCTGAATGCGCTACCATCTTTGGTTGAACGCAGTTTTCCTGAAGGTCAAAGGGTGGAAGGGACATGAACTAGTCATTGGGTGGGACCAGCTGCGTCCTCGTGTTTCCCTGGCTTCCAGCTACATGCCTGATGACTCATTTCCTTTTTAAGTCACGTGATCGCCGACACTGCTGATTGGCCAGGCTGCATTTTTTTCTGTATCCATGAAGTCTGCAGGATCAGGTGCCACCCACAGTGTGTCTTTGAGCAGAGGTCTCTCTCTCCGTCCCAAAGAGTCTTATCCTCATGGGGTTCTGGCCTCAGCTCAGCCAGCATCAGTGTCTGTGAGGCCAGGGTCACCGCAAAACCATCATTATAATTGGATGCGGCCGGACAAAATGAAAAGACTGTAATCATACAAATAAATGGAGCTGTTTTGCAATATAGAAATAACTTGTGATTACTGTGCTACATCAGATTGCTCGCTAGCGTGTCGGAGAGGTGTTTGATTTGTGTGTTGGTGACATATTTGGGTGTGTTGGACCAGTTTTGTAACTGAAAATTAGTGAGATGTAGATCGCTTAGGGAGGGCCAGCAAACAGAACCACATGACACAGGTTGGGGAGTTATTTCTGTACGAGAGCAGTGGTTTTAAATAAAGTGTGGGGTGGGAGTAAAACAAAAGACAGCTTGGGAAAACCTGTGGAAAAACCAAAATGGGCGTTTTCTTTTGGCAAAGGTTTCAGCATGTTGTGGACCCGAGCATCCATGTCTCGGTATTTCCTGATGGCAAAACAGGTCTGAGTATGACAGCCAGTAGGGGGCAGGTGACGAGGGTGGTGTGTGGCTGAGTGGCTCAGGATGCTTGTGTGTAGCTGAAAGGTTGTTGGTTCAAATCCCCGGGATGGCAGAATGATTTTATTGTTGGGCCCTTGAGAAAGGCCCTTAATCCAAATTTCTCCAGGGACTGTCTGATCCTGCTTTCTCAAAAAAAAAAGTGCATCGCTTTAGATGAAAGCATCTGCTAAATAAATAAGATGTAAATGCACAAAAATGTATATGAATGAATGAGTCCACCCGCCCCCCCACACCATGATCTGTCCTACCAGTAGTTTTTAAATTCATGTTTTCAGGGCAGAGGGCTGATTGTGCAGAGACCCTCCCACTGGCTGCCCCCTGAATGCCAAGTCCACATTAATCATGTGGAAACACCGTTTCTTTCCTGGGCGGAGTCTCCGCCCCTTTCATGGCATGTGTTCCTGGCCGCGTAACTGCCGGCTTGCTGCAGCGGTGTCTGAATGGGGTTACCAGCTGTAATTGTGTTACTGCGCAGGCTGCCGACCTTAAGGAGGGTCTCAAGTAGCTAAATGGACACATTCATGACCACAGGTCCTGTGACAAGGAGACGGGGGGGTGAGTTTGTTTTGAATGTCACTAGAGAAAACAGCACGTCCGGATTCTCTGGCAGGCTTTCTCCCATGTTTATTTTGGCATTGTTATTGTGTAATTCATTCGGATCAGCTTGTGTGTTCAGGACTCGCGCTTCTTGGAGAAATAATCAGAAATTGACATTGTGAAATATCATGAATGCGGTATCACATCTGTATCCAAGCACCTGCTAATACAGTCCGAGGTTGCCAGGAACCTATCCCAGGCAACACGGGGTAGATGGTGGGTGTGCACCCTGAATAAGATGCCAGCCCGTCACAGGGCACATACATGCTCTCTGTCGTTGGGCCTTTTAGAGACACCAGGTTACCTACCAGCATGACTTCAGACAGCAGAAAACACTGTCTAAAGGAAGCCTGCCTAAAGCGGGCATAGGGCTGCACAGTAACACATTGTGATTATATGGCAGTGAATAGACACAGGTAAGGGGCATGTGCTGAGACAGCATGTTCCCACACACCACCACATGGCAAACCACCTCAGGGATGAGAACTCGCGCGCAGATATGCAGCGGGTGATACTTTAGCAACACACTGTTAATAAAAACGTATAGAAATTAGGGCTGTCAAAATTAACGTGTCAATCGTTGCGATTAAGATATTTAATGCGTTAAAATAAATTAACATAGTTAATGTAGCTGCGTTTTATTTACTTTCTGTGTGGGGGGTGACCTATCATACCGATGCTACAAAACTCATCTTAATCTGAGACAATAAAGCTTGGCAACTGATGTCATCGCACAGTGCGTTATGGGGCAGCTGATGTCATCTTGCAGTGCATTATGGGGTTAACTGCCATATTGTGTAGCCATGGATCAAAATAAACTGGCAGACTCATCTCAGTGATATTCATTGTGCTTCATGCTGTTTGGAAGCATGTCTCAGAAAGAAAGGGGGTTGTAAAGAGACAAACTCCTACCAGGCTGCATAGTTCTCTGTTCTGATATTATTCTACATTAATTTGGTGATTTATTTTGCGTTAAAATATGCATTATAACAGGCTTTAGTCTTAAAAAGAAAAATACGTTTTAACTGCGATTACTCGCAATTAATTCATTGCAAAATATGTGATTTAATTTTTTTTATTGATTGACAGGTGAAATATAAATATGTATTTAGACAATAGTGATATGTGCTGTCCCCCAGAATCCATTGCTTAAACTCACTTTGTTGCACGTCTGTCTAATTTAGTTTTATAGTTATTAGTCCATTTATTCTGCTCTTTGCACTTTGAATGGTGTAATTATAAATGAGCATGAATGTCGCTGTAAAATGTGACCCCTTTGTCATCATCCTGGCCACATACCCACGCTGTGTGTATGTCCCATGTGTGCATAAAGGGATATGGAATGGGTTATGGTGCGTGTTAATCTCACTTCACAGTATACGCCCTAGTTTTGGTAAGTTAAACAATGTGTTAAAAGTAGCAGAACACCCATTAGCTGGGTAACTTGTCTAAGGTGTTGTCTCTGAAGCAGCAATAGGAAAGGATAATTTCAAATACTAAAGAAATATGCCGTTTTATATCCTCGTAATGTTGCAGAATAGGACATTGAATGTCTTAATCTAAGTCTATTGTTCCTCTGTTTCTTCTTGGTAGGAGGATTTCTCATAACTGAGGCACCCATGCCTTGATCATCGCATTGTAAAGTTTTATTTATTATTCACACATCAACTGTTAGAGCATTTTTAAATGCAGACGTGAATGAATAGTGGGTGTAGTCAGTGTAAATGTATGGGTATTCATTCTGACAAGGCACATTTCCGCTTTCAGTTTGGTGTTAAATTTGGCTTGAAGTGGCTTTCAGAAGGTCTCAAAAAGTCTTAAATTTTCACTTCAGGATTTCTGCATGCACCCTGATTTCACCCAGCATTCCGAAGCCGGACCTGCTCCACTCACTCAGCGATAGGGGGGAATGCTAAAAATATTAGCATGTTTTGCAATAAGCCCCCACCCGGAATCCTCTTCTCATGGCTGTGGGCCCTTCTTTGAGGTGAATCTGGCTGGCAGCAGTGGGCCGGCCCAGAGTAGCGTATAGCGGGTAGTGGCAGCACCTGTGACGGCAGTGAGGGAGTTTCGCCCTGGCGCGGTGCCAGCGGGCGCCAGGAGTAGGGAAATGAGTAAGTGTCGCGGTTATTTATGCCATGCCGCTTTTGGGCGTCCTGTTGCAGTTTCTGAATCCTCTTCTAGGTCAGGGGGGAGCCAGGTGTAGCACAGACCAGGACCCTCACCTATGGACCGGTGTCGGGGGGTGGGTAATCATCATCGTGTAAGAATGCTACTAACCCTATAGCACTGTAAGAGTGTAAGCTTTTAATGTTGGTTAGGCTGCTGTGTCTGTGACCGAAAGGTTGTCGGTTGATGGTGCCCTTGGGACCTTGAGTATGGCCCTTAACGTTTGATGGCTCCAGGGACTATTTGAACCTGCTTCCCCCCATAAATGTGCATCACTTTGCTTATTTAGCAGATGCTTTTATTCAGACTCTTTCTATTGCATTTGTTTAGCATTCGTGACACAGGACAGTCGCAGTGCAGTTTACAGAGTGGCCAGGGTGAATATTTGTCTGTGGTGAGCTTCCAGGTTTATTGTTTCATGTGGAAGCTGAGGGGTACAGCTCAGGTGCTGACTGGCCAGCTGACACTGGGCTGATTAAGGGGGTGTAACTTCAGGATGGAGTGTTAGCTTGGCTGGCCACTTCCGGTACACTCTTTTTCCTGCTGAGGATTGCTGAGGACATAGGAAGGTTGGACTGTTTTATTAGTGAAGAAAAACAATTCCGTCTGCACCGCGATACCTGGAAGTGCACGATAGCAGATTATTAGTTTTGGTTTGCCGGCCTGCCTTGATTAAATCAGATAGTCTTGTTTTCACAATCCCATATAAAAAGGAGAATATTGCTCAATAGGCACCACATGCGGTGAAGCTGAATCTCGTGTGGTTAGAGGAGCACCCCCCCCCCCCCCCCCCCCCCCCCCCCACCCCCACCCCACCCCACCCAACGCCCCCC
>JAODKM010000032.1:16223173-16239104 GCA_026780845.1 Petrocephalus sullivani | reverse complement strand
AAGAGCAAAATCACGTCACTCTTAGAATTGTGACGCATTTAAGAGTGCAATTTTACTCTGAGAAGTTTTATGCATACAGGCCCAGAATTCTGCATAAAGCAGCCTGCACTCACCTGACACACCCCCAGCACAGCCTGAGAGAGGAGTGTAAGAGTAGCTGTGCGGATGTCTGAAGCAGAGAAGCTCTCCACACCCCCTCACACAATGTGTTACCCACCTTGTTCATTGACTCCCTCAAAAAAGTCATTTACACACACACACACCAATGTGAGGCGCATTTCCTGGTGTTTGCGGGAACCCTCCTTCCTTAAGGGTGGATCCTAGAGTGTAGGCCAGGGTAGGCCGTGGGATTGCAGCAGGCCAGCCGCAGAAATACGGCATGAGGACAGAAACACAGGCTACGTGGTGAGACGCTGACCCTGAGACGCAGCCCTGCTGATACGCATACTGCTTCTGCTCTCACCAGCAGTAATACATGCGGAACATTTTGATTGTGGTGGCCTTCAGGGGCCAGATACATTATGCAGGTCACTTCTAAGGTTCTGTTTAAGAAAAAAATTATCCATATTTTAGGGGTAGCCACGTAGTTACTAGGGTAAGCCATGGCCGCCCCTTAGTTTGGCCCCTGCTGGCCTGAAAGGCGCTATATGAAGCAGAAGGCTACATAGCAGCAGTGACAGGCGCTGGCTGGTGCCCTGGAATAAAGGGGGTGACCCACGCTTGGAAAGGCACAGCTTTGGAGAGAGACGGGGCCCCGCAGTGGCCGGACTACCCAGGGCTATTTTGGGCAGGGCACACGTCTCCTAAATGCCGGTGTCGCCTGGTGCCAGGCGAAACCGGGGGGCAAATTAGAGAGCCGCAGTGCAGAAGCAGCATGGGCCCTGGGAGGGGGCCTAATTAGAAGGCTCTCCTGTCTTTTATAGGACCATTAGTGGTTTTCTCTAACAGCCATGTGGCAAGCCAGGAGGAAATCGCCCAACCTTCCCTTCTCTTCCTCCGCCTCCTCACTTACTTATCTGGCTCCTCTCATTCCCTGCTAGGAGGTGGACTGTTTGAATTCCTGCTGTTTAATTAAAAGTCATTGGTGCATTTTCTTTGGGAGGAGAACCTCCTGTTGGTGACGGGGGTGGGGGTTAGAGGAGGAACACCACGTCTGTCACAAAAAGGGCTGGGGGTGGCCCCCCCCCCCCCCCCCCCCCCCCAAGGCAAGGTCTAAATACAGCAGTGAAATTTGCAAGCTCTCTGGGTGGAATAAAATTTGCAAAGCGCGGGGTGGATGGCGGCAGATCCGTTGTTTCCCTCACGGTGGAGCCACCCCCGAGTGTCGGGGCTCCCTCATGCCTTGTGCTCCCCCTTATGGGAGGCCCGAGCGTGAGAGGGAGTGCGTTCTGTGTGGGTTTAATAAACAGGATTCTGGATGTTGATTTTGTTTATCTTACGAGAGGGAAACTTCTGTTTATTTATAGTTTTAACGTGCAGTGTTTACCATGAAAATTGTGGCACGTCTAACTTATGTCTCTCTCACACACACACACACACACACACAAATTTGTATTGCTGTCTTGTGAGGACCATCCATTCATTTCTATAGGGAAAAATCCCCAATCCCAATCATGTCACCCTTGACCCCTACCCAGTCCTAACCATAACCATGAGACCTGCCAATTGTACTTTTTTGATAGCATTCACAGATTTTTATAAAATGAAGTGTGAGGTAGTGAGGTTCGCCCACAGACCTCCCTATTCATTTGCTATACTTGTGAGGTCCTTTGGTCTGTACACACACATGCGTTTCTAACTTAAACTGTCACCCTTGATCACGCCTGAACCCCCCCCGCCCCGCCCTGTCCCGTCCCGTCCCGTCCCGTTTAAGTGCACTATATAACTTTACCCAACTGCTAATATTTTTCTTACTGTATTTTCCATTCCCCCAGGATTGAAAAAGCGTACCCGAAAGGCTTTCGGGATACGTAAGAAGGAGAAGGACGCCGATTCCGCGTAAGTGTGTGAGTCGTGCATGCTGGAGCTCACCCTGCCGCGATGCGGCGAAGGCCCCAAAATGCACGGTCATGAGAAACCGCTAGCGAGATGATTCCGTTGCAGGTTGAGGACATACATTTTCACACTGGGCTACATAGCACGCAGTCAGAACAAAAAGCCTGACGTAGGGAAAGCTGGTTGTTCAAGATTTTACCAGCGATTCACGTCGCTGAATTTCCAAACCAAATTCCCAAAGGTCGTCGTAATTAGCCTGGAACTTCCTCAAACGTAGAAAACTAGGCCCAGTTCAGATGGCTGATAAGGAGAGGCCATGTATATGCGTGCGTGTCGATGCCTGTTTGCTAACAATCTCCAGCCCCACTCCACTGCTCTCTGGTCACCAGCAGGGGAGACCAGGCACAATTGTTGATACAAAGCTGGTGTCTGTTAATTCATTGACCTGCATTCACATTACAAATCTCGGTTTTCAATTCAGATTTTTTACTGAGATCTGATTTGTTGGTCTTGACAGTTCGCATTCATGATTGCAAGTGATCTGTATCTAACTGTGATATGAATGTCTGTCCTCCAAAAATGGCATGCATATACTCATAATGATAAGCTTTTGCACGAATCATCTGCGTTACCAACAACAAAAACACCCAGCGCATGCGTATAGTTAAAAAAAAACATACTCACATGAATTTCCTCAATTTCCCATGTCGTATGGACATGAATCGGATATGTATTTGATCATGTATGAAAGTAACTCAAATGCCTTTTTGAAACATCAGACCTGTGACACAAATAGTCAGATTTGAGTCACTTCGGCCCTGGTGAATGTAGCATTAGTTTTAGGTTTCGTAAGCATCAGACTTGTTGCTAAGAGTCTCAAGCTAGCAGAAGTGGAGAGACGTATAGCCGGGGTTAGTAGCTAAAGAACATAAAAAGTCCAATCAAAAACGAACCCCGCTTAGCAGTTGTCCCTGGACACCCCTAACCAGGGTCTTCTGCATTAGTGTGACCGGTTGCTAAGGAATGGGGAGGAGTTGGTATGGATGGTGAACCTTTAACAGCATCAGATCTGCTAATCTGGTGATTAGCATGGAGCTTATGCGACTCTCACATCTGCATAAAAGCCAACGTTTTCCTGCATCTCTGCTTGCCTTTCAGGGGATCGCCGGACAGAGATGGATGTGTAAGTGTAACACGAGCGCCCACTCTACAGAATGGGGGGGAGCTGCCCCATTATCTGTGAGATTACTGCTGCCCCATTATCTGTGAGATTACTGCTGTCCCATTAAGATGAAGTGCTGCATGGCACTGGCACCCTCTGAAATTTGTTGACTTCAACAAAAAAGAACTGGTTTAGTAACATTGTTCTCTGTTGAGGGTCTTTTTCCCCTCCTGCTTTATGTATTATATTGTCATAATGTTAAAATTGTTTTGTTGCATTTTTGCAGTGAGCTTTTTTTTGTCTTTGATAGTAATTTGTCCTTGTGTCCAAGTTGACCGTCTTGGAGCTGTGCTTTTTTTTATGCATAATCGTGCGAACTGTAAGTGCATGATCTGGCTAACTGCGTCTCCATCTTCGGTGTTGTGGATCTCCCATCTGCCAGGAGCGTCAAGAGACCGAATCGGTACTAAAACTGTTTGAGTTTCCCCTGCAGTCTGGTAGCTATGTCATAGCCAATAAGGATTCAGTATTCCCTAACCCGTAATCTCTAGTCATTTAGCCATTTGACACTCATTAGTTCTGTGTGCATCATTTCCAACGTTTTGCCCTGTGGACAGAGTGGTTAAAGTTCTCTCTGTTCCCGGACAGCCGCAGAAGAAGACCAATGGCGCTCCGAATGGTATCTGTGGAGAAATCGACTGGGAGCGATATGTGAGTCACCATGAAAATGACTGTATGCTATGCTGTTTTACATAATCCAGCTAGTGTCATGTATCATCATGTTCTTTATATATCAGGCACAAACAGGATGATACCTTGCTTAATGAATCGGATTTATTCTCGTATCCTTCATTCGTAATCCCTTAAATATGATCGTAATTGGTCTAAGTAGTGATCTGCGTTCCTTCAAATGAAGAGTGCCAGAAGTATTTGAGCGATGTGATTGTATGAGGGATGTTCAAAAAGTTTCCGCACTTTATTTTAAACTCTGTTTATTTCAAAACACATTACAGACAACTCTTCCATTAAACGGGAAGGGCAGCCGGCTTGCCAGACAGAACTAGTCACATGACACACTCAGACACGACCAATTACTACCCCTCCCGCCTTCACTGTGTCCAACGAAAATATAAAAGTGCGGACACTTTTTTTAACGTCCCTCATATAAAACTCTACAGCTTCTTCGCATACTGACCAGTCCAGTCTAGCTACCTTGCTAATATCATTTATTACTTGAGAAAACAGGTTTGCTACATATATGTACCAATTGGCGGCTGGGTGCCGGTCTTTTGCAGAATGCTCCCGACGTGGACGACGAGGGGTACAGTATTAGGCCAGAAGATGATGAAGAGGGTATCCTTCACAGATGGTGTCAAGCAGATACCAGTCCTTTGTGCTGGTCCGCCCAGCCTTTGTTTCTTTCCGACCTCGATCAGGAGTACTATCATATTTTGTTGAAGTGTTTCGATTTTATTAAGTTATTTTTGTCTCTGTGATCATTTTTCCACAAACAAGATGAACATGCAGGATGGGACACAATAAACGAGCAATAGTATTACATGTAATTATGGATTTATTTTTCTATAACTTGAAGGCATTCAGTGGCATGATGGTTAAGGAAGTATGATCTATAACGAAAGGGCTCAGAGCTAAAGCTCCCGGAGAGAGTTGGCCGTTGCAGTTTTATGTCAGGGATTTGGTTTTGCCTGCCACAGTGAAAGCTCTACAGTTGATGTTGGGTGAACATGTCTTCTGAGAAGGAAATATCAATATCATTGTTCTCCTTAACCAAGTCACCAGGCACTAAGGGGAAATTTTTCTCATCCAGTGAGTCTGAAGGGGAGGAGGACCAGCTGAAGAAATTCAAAATCAAAATCAAACCTTTGCCTAAAGACAGCAGTGAAATTATCACACCCTCTGTGGATGAGCTTAAAGCTTCTATAGGAAACATAGCACTATCACCTGCTCTGATGGTGAGTCCTGTGACATTTGTATTCTTCCTTCAAATCAGCTTTCAGTTTATATTGACATATTTTAAAAAGCAGGCTTGGCTCACACACAATACCGTCTTGTTGAGCTCTTGGTATGATTTAGTCGTATATGCACCATGGGTATTGTTTAGGGGTTAGCGCTATCTTCCGCTATTACAATTTCATCTACGTAACTTTAATAGGAACCAGACCTCCCTTTGTTATCATAACTGTCAATTAGCCGCTGTCCATTGGTGGATGTGATTCATAGAATGTCTGTTTTTGCGTTGGAGTCACTTTGTCTTGAGCTTCCATTGATGGAGGAAGCTGCATTGTGGGATTGGAGTCATGACGACTGTAGTGCAGGATTACTGCGGTTTGCTTAGATGAGGCTTTAAGCCAGGGTGATTCACTGATGTGTCGTAATGTGGAGGTTTTTTGGAGCTCCAGAGATGCAACCGAGCATCCAGATGGCCAACTGTGATGGCCAGTGACGAAAGACTGTTAACCTATCAGGTGACCTTTCCCATCCAGTATGGTGCCTCTTCACCCTGGGCCTTGGTGTCACTTTTCCTTTGTTACCATGAGACTATCTTATGTGTTGGGTTTTTTTTATTTTTTTTTCCAGTGTTATTGAGATCCTTTCACAAATCCTTTTGGTCCTGCATAGCATCACATTTCATGAAGCTGTTTATTGCCAGTAATTGTTCCAGAACATAGATGCTTATTAAATCCAGCCTTTTGGAACGTAGGTGAAAATCTTTGTATGTTTACCGGATGCTTTGTGACAATGACAGCTTAAACAGTGCCTCGTTGTTTGAACAGTAGTATCAAAACACTGTGAAAACTTGGTCAGCAATACTTAACCCTTAAAGGTAAGCCATAAAAATATGATGAAGTTATGGAGAAATCTGTCAAAGTACAGATGTGAGAGCCACAGGTTAATGTGACAAAGTGTTTCCATCTTTGGTAGCTAGTTTACTTCTAGAGAAGGAAAAATCATGATACTTTTCAGTGACTCTGATTATTTTCCTTCACTTATAAAATTTGCTTTTCAGAAGATGGATGGATGGATGGATGGATGGATGCATGAGTTCATTCACTTGATGCATCACACTTCTGTGTTCCTATCAGGTTAATTATATTTGAGATATATTTTACAGTCTGAAAGAGGTAAACGAATCAGTCCAGTAACCATGATCGTTTCGTTCACTAAAGCATTTGGTCCAAAGGAATGAGCCATTCATGGACGACACCAGCCTACTGAGGAGTATAAGTCAAAGGAAGTAAAACACAATATATCCTCTGCAATGCATTATAATCTATAGTAAGCAAATAGCACATGGGCTTACATTATTGTCAGACGTTGATGCAGAATTGGATTAAAAGTATATCAATCGAGATTTTTTTTTTTCTGATTTTTCAAAGTCCAGCGTGTCCTAAGCACAAGGCAGTGACTGTGCAAGGGGGCGAGGCTGAGGTCCGAAAATGGGAACCAGTCGCCCACGTGTCCCCAGGAAGGGCCACTTGTGAAAGTGCTGATGATGTTGCACTTTTAAAACAAGACTGGCCATGTTTTAATTGCGCTTTGATGGCATCTAATCCCAAAGCACTTTTCGTCAATGGTGACTCTATACGAATATAATATACTTATGGTCACTAATTATACTCTGCATTTTGATATGGTATTCTTAATAACTTTTTGCAGGTCGCAGTGCATTTTTTGTAATCAGGATAGTTATTTTTTATACATTTACTCATCCGGGTATAAATGCCGTGGGAAATGAAGGTCACACTCTCAGAAACTCATTTGTGAGGTCAGAATCACACGAAACGTCCTGTCTGTTGATGTATGGATGCTGCATTTCATCAGTGTTTCCTCTGTCCTTACACCAAAAACCTAATAATCTAATCTGACACTAACACCCGGCGTGTTCTCCCTCCCCGCCTCTCACTGTGGTCTCTGTAGAGGACTAGTCCGGTAAGCCTTCCTCTTTTAAACCTTCCCATTGAGATAATTCTTTTCTACAGCATGGGATGCTTTTTGCATGTGACCATCATGCTGCCCCCCCCATATTTGTGTGTTTTATACACTCTATAATACCGGCAGCTCTCGACTTACATAAAACCCACATAAGTAAATCTGTAAAATATCCGAGGTAACCAGTTTATGGAAGCACTAGCACAGAAAGGTTACGTACACCTGTAAGGGAATTCTCACTTTAGCTTTTCATTAACATAAGCGCTTTAGCGTGTATTACTAGTATATTTATGGCTTATGTGTTTTTTCTATATGGTGTCTTGAATGGTATGGGAAGGTAAATTCAACTTGTGTGAGATTTGACTTGATTTGGTTTATGCAACAGGTTACTTATGTCAGTCGAGAACTGTACGATATTTCAGTTTGTGTTTAAATAATATTTATATTTAATATTTGTATTGTATGTATATACTGCAGATAAGTGCAGTTCCCCGTTGGGCTTTTTTAGTGTCATTTTTACAAAATAATCACCGTGGTAATATATCTATCACAAAAAGCAGTTCAGAATTCAGCAGAAATCTTCAGTAATTTTTGGCGTATTGCGAATGTTCGTGTGTCCAGGGAGGGATCCCTGATGCCGGGTACAGAGCTAGTTTGGAGGGCGGCTAGCTGGCCCAGCAAAGACGCTCGAATAGTCTCCCCGGCCCTCTTACATCATCCCAGCTGCCTACCATAATTTCTTGGGAAATTAACTGTGGAGACAAAAGCTTGGACCAAGTCAAGCACTATGGAGCCATTGCAGTAACAGCCAGGGGAGTGGAAGAGCGAGGGTGGGGCTTTCTGCGTCGCACCCAAGTCACGGCACCCTACACGCTTCCAGCGTGCTGGGAGAGAACCGCGGCGGGTCTGATTCTCTGCAGCCACTCATGCAGAGGGTTCATTCCAAGACACACAGCTTTGACATCACTGGCTCTCCTGCCATGTGGGTGTCAGACACATGCTGATCACAGGTCACTAGCAGCCACTTCAGCTGGCCCAGAGCTTCAGTTTTCCCAGTGGCTCCCTTGCTAGCAAGTGCAGTTAGGCTCTGATTGGCTGACTGTTGCCCTTTGACCCTACCCAACCCTTACTAACACCTCCGCCTCTTTCCAGAGAGCAGTACAGGAAGTGGCTAAGCGACTGGCTAGCTCTATGGATGTGCTGACTGCCTTGCCACTGTGTCCTTCCTGTACTGATTTGTCACTTTCTGACCAGGCGTCTCTTCTCTCTCCCTTTTTGCTGGTCACAGAGACGTAACACGGTAAGTCGACTAACGCTCTCCTGTCATGTTTCCTGGCTTTTTGAACCGTGTGATGGGGGGGGGGGGGCTGAAGTGACGCTCGGGGGGGCGGGGACAATGCGGCCGAAGTCGCCCGCTGTGCTTCCAGAGTCTCCTGGTTGTCTTGTTTTTGGGATGTCAAACCCTTTCAAACCCTATTCTTCACTCTCAACCTTGAGAGCTGAGTAGCTCTTCACAGACCAAATACCACTAGGTGACAGGCGTGGCATGACCAGCATGGTGTCTCAGTCCGTCTCAAGTTGGCGACTCCATCAGGTGTTTATCCAATTAATTCCATTATTTAGCTCAAAAGCTGTAACCCTTCCCCTGCTGTTTTCCAAACGTGAAACATGTCATTGTAGGGAAGAACAGTAAAGTCACTGATCTAAGGTACTCTGGTACTCTGCTACTCTGGTACTCTGCTACTCTGGTACCCTGGTACCCTGGTACTCTGCTACTCTGGTACCCTGGTACTCTGGTACTCTGGTACTCTAGTACCCTGCTACTCTGCTACTCTGGTACCCTGGTACTCTGGTACTCTGCTACTCTGGTACTCTGCTACTCTGGTACTCTGCTACTCTGGTACCCTGGTACCCTGCTACTCTGGTACTCTGCTACTCTGGTACTCTAGTACCCTGGTACTCTGCTACTCTGCTACTCTGGTACTCTGCTACTCTAGTACCCTGGTACTCTGCTACTCTGCTACTCTGGTACTCTGGTACCCTGGTACTCTGGTACTCTGGTACCCTGGTACTCTGCTACTCTGGTACTCTGCTACTCTGGTACTCGGCCGGAAGTCAGTGGAAAAGCAGAAGTACCGTACTTGGTGTGGTGGAAAAGCACTCAGCATTTGAGCTCATCACGTCTATATAGATGGAATGAATGTGTGTGAATCGGGTTTGTTATCCTGTGTGGCATTTGGCAGAATGTCTTTTGTGCTTGTTGATTTCTGTTAAACTATGTAGTGTGATGTGCTTTGTTATGGAACATTTATTCCACTGAAACCTTCTGTACAATATAAATAAGCGTTGGGATTCCTTATAGAATTTGTGTTAGAAATATTTCTGGTTTATGTAAATCTGAAATAAACTCTTTTTTTGTGTTTACAGGGCCTGACGAAAACAGATACGACTGGCAAGTATTTTGGAGTCGTCAATTTGTAGTTGTAATGCCACAAGTGCGCACATTAAAAGCAGGACGGCTACCAGCTTGCATCACAATCGTCTGCACTTTTTACACAAGTGACAATGTGGTGATCTTGTCACAGGTGAAGAGATTGCAAGACCAAGACGGTCCGTGGCCACCGCAGCCCCCATTGCAGCTTTTGGAAATGCACCCCCACGGTTAGTCCCCATCTGGCGCTATCCCAACCTGACAATAAAATCACTGTCTGCTGCCATCGCCGATAAAATCGTAAATTCACTGCCTCGTGCTATTCATGATCATCAATAAAATCACCCACTGATGTTGTTGATAGTCATTGATAAAATCATTGCCTCACGCAATAAATGACAATCACAGAAATCAGCCTCTGATGTTATTGATGATAGTTGATAAAAATTAATGTCTGATGCTGTTACCAACAATCAAAATTGTCTGATGTTACGAACAGTATTTAATTAAAATCGCTATCTGACGCTATTGCTGATAGTTTCAAACAGTGATTTTATCTACTATCAAAAACAGTTGATAGATTCACATGAGAGAGTGTTGAGAAATGCACTGTGTAGCAAGGTATTTGCCGCTGTTTTGTATGCGGGACCTCCAGGCCTTCACTTACAACACCCTGTCCTTGGTGTCCCGGCAGAGGTCCAAGTCCCATACCAGAGAACTCGGCCACCTTATTTGGACCTCCCCTGGAGACGGCTTTCGAAGGAGAGAAGATGGAAGGTGTGAATCTTAGGTGGATTGGGACCCATGTACACACTGACGTGTCTTCCTCTGGGTTCATGCAGATATCCGTGTGCATGTTTTTCTTTATTTATTTTCACGGTGGGTTTGTTTGTGCTTCCGTTTAGCACTTAACGTGCGTACGTGTGTATACCCAAGATGCTAGATTACATTGACCTCCTAAGCTTCTGCCAGTCTCAGGCCCATTTGTAAACTAATACCATGATGAAAGTTCACTATGACGTTCGTATGATGCCGAGAATTGCCCAAGAACGTGTCGGATCTTACCGTAAGCCAATTCGCCTGTGCGCTTTTAGAGATTCCCAGGGTTGACGGTCAGGGTACAGGTGTGAACCGCACAGGAGAAGGTCTTGTGAATCACACACTGCGGCAGTTACCTTGCTGTTAGGTCCTCCTCTTAAATTAGTTATTTTAAGCATCTGCGTAATGTAGGCCTCCCAAGGAGAAGCTGAAACTCTGCCGTCTGTTTTTCTCCTAATTCAGCGGTTATAGGCGAACCCGGTGTGTGGGGTGCACCTCCTACTGAGTCCCCTGACTTTCCTTCCGGAAGTAAGTCTTGGTTTGGGTGGAGATTAAGCTTCCATTCCTTAGCACGCTCACCAAGCACGCTGCGAATGTGTGTGGTACACTCGCACAGCTCAGTTGGAGAGATGTCCGTGTGCCGGTGGTCCCTCATCCGCTTCTGCTTCCGACCCGCCCCCTTTTCATGCCCCTCCCCTGCTGAGTGATGATTCGTCAGAGCTTGGTCACATGGGTCCCGCATCCCCGCCTCCAAACAGCCTCAGACCCTCCTACCCAATAGCTCCCTTTCATACTCGCAAAAACCAAAATGTCATTGCAGCTCCACCTCTGCTTCCACCCAAGAATGTCCCAGCCCTGCCTCCCTTGTTTGGCCCCCCATCCACAGCATTTACTGGTAAGCCCCCCCCTCCCTCACCCCACAGTACCCCAACCCATGGCTCCTACCCTACAGCCAGGCACCTGCTTTTTAGGGTCATTGGTGACCCCTTGTCCCTTGTTCTTCTCCCTTCCGGGTGGTTTTGGCACAGAGGCGTCGAGGAATGAAGGCGATGAGCCATTGGACGTAGTCAAGCCCTCATTTTCGGACCTGGACTCCATCTTTGGACCTGCTAAAGCCTCTATGCCCATGGAGACTGTGACAGAAAGTAAATGGGTCAGCTTCAGCGATGACTCACCCGAAAGAACCCTCCCTCTCGGCGAACAGCCTCCTCCCCTTCCTCAGGGCCCGCCCCCAGACTCACCCCCTCGGATTCTGGCCACTCCCCCTCAGTCTGACCAGCCTAGAAGCTCCTCCCCACTGGCTGCTCATATTATCCCTCCACAACTAGAGAAAAAACAGGAAGATCAGAGGAGTCTGGAAGCCACACCAGCCAATGAGAACCCTGCGGGGTCCGCGGCCTTGCAGGCCACGCCTCCCACATCCTGGCCTGTGGTGACCTCACCCGAAGCATGTTCTGGCAACGGCCGCGAGAGTGGTGAGTGTACCTCGCTACGCGCTCACTGGTGTCCATCCTCTCATCTTTGATCCAGTGTGCTTTGTGCTGTGGTTGTCAAGCTCTCCTCACTCGTTGGCTGCTTGGTTAAAAGCGTCTGCCGGATGAATTTAAATGTAAACATCATACAGTGAGCAAAGGTGTCACACCAGCGTCCAGAGGAGAATCATCACCAGGCCCTGGCTGGGGTTTATGATGTCTGTGTGAACGTGGCCTAGTAGCAGCCCGGCTGCTCACTGTGGGGGTGCCGGTTGTCAGTGCAGAAGTGTGACTGGCGGGCTCCACGCCGAAGCTGGCGCAGCTTCACAAATGGCCTGCAGGGGGTGCCGAGGGCATGCCCGGGGGCAGAGGGAGACAGTGATGGGGTACAGGGGGTCTGCTGCCTCTGAGATAATTTCCTGGGCTAAACCAGCAGCCGTATTCCGTCGAATACTTTACTTTTTGTTTAAAATATGGAAAAAGCACAGTGCTTGGTGCTTGCTATAACACACTAGGCCGGACAAATTCAATTATTTTGATAATTCCACATTATGTGTAAGCCTAAAACTTTATGATATTGTGTTAAATAATACTAATCACTTTTGGGAGATGTTAGCTGGCATGGATGGGTGATGTTTAGCTGATATGAACCAAGGTGATTTCCTGTCTGCAGCAGGGTCTTCCTCCCCTGCTCGCCCTTCCACACCCGGGGCTGGCAGTGACCCTGACCCACCTCCTCCCCCACCGAGACCCCCCTCAAGACCTGTAGCACCCCTTGGCAAGCCCAGTGCGGGGGATGGGGTAAGAGTTTCCCGTGTCCTTTAAAACATTTTCCTTTTCAGAGAGCAGAACCCACATCAAATATTTTAGATTCCTATTTTTCACCCTTAAGCTTCATGTGACTCGCAGGGATGTCAAAACCGTGCTGGTATCTCAGGCCAGTCTTGGGCCAAACCAACCACTGTCGCATTCTCTCCTGCAGGTCCCGACGTTCTGCCCTCCTGCCCACTCCTGCAGCCCCCCACCCCTCGCCCCGCTGGCGCGGGCAGAGAGCTCTTCCTCCATCTCCTCCACTAACTCCCTAAGCGCGGCCACCACGCCGACCGTCAGTAGGGAGCCCTCGGGTGCCGTGTCAGGTGGGCACCCCCTCCACTCCTGTTTGCTTAGTGACAAATATAACGCGACAAACCTAATGTGACACAATGTAACAGAACAGTACAAACGTAACTGCGGACAGAACGTAACAGAAAATAACAGAACAAAACAAACATAGCACATTCCACATTAGATAGACGACGAACAGGCACACTACATATACTGGGAAGCATGGAGATGCTGTTATTTGGGGTGTGTGTGTTACCGTGCTGGTGTGGTGGTGTTTTCCAGACGAGGCTTCCTAAGGTCTGGAAATTGTGCTGGATCAAACCCTATACTGACATCACATATTTGAGATTTCCTTCTAGAAAGTGTTGCCTTTCATCCAGGCTCACAGTAAATGCAGGGATTTAGTTCAGTTATTAGTTTGGTTGTTTTTGACCCAGTTAGGGTCCTTCCTTACTTGATATGGAAACTCTCTGCTTTCCTCCGATGTTTTTGTTCACAGAGCTTAAAAACTTGTTTTCTTTAGTCAGTGGTGGGCACACATGACTATTAGGTCACCCTGTAACAGTTTTGTTATTTTAATAACTTGTTTGACGGGCTTTTTAAGCTGCAAATCATAGTCAGAATCGCCCTTTGTGTAGTCAGCTGTATGCTTAATGGAGAGGGGTGGACATCTCTAAACCCTCAAGGTTTTCTGAGTGTCAGAAGGTAAAAAAAAAAACTTCCTTGTTATTGTAGTGATTTCCGGAATGATTTGTCATGGTCCTGATGCACCACAGCCACCGTCTCTGTCCTTTTCCACCCCTTTAATGTTTTTTTTGTGCTTCTGTTTCTTCTGTTTTGCAGCTTTGTTTGTTTGTTATGGGACTCACCTCTACAGTCGTTAAGTCCTTGTGTTGCTGTCTTTTTTTTTTTGTTTTGATTCTGTTTGATTCTGTTCCTTAGCTCTGTCGATATCGCTCCCCGAAACCTCCCCCTGCTGTGTACAGTGGGTATGGTCCATGGTTGAAATGAAGTCAATGAGAACTGTTACAGGCAGTCCCCAGGTTACGAACGAGATCCGTTCCCTAAGTCTGTCTTTTAATCGAATTTGTACGTAATTCGGAAAAATAATGACACGGTACATAATGATAATTATACAGAAATAATAGAAGTAACTACATATGGCACTCTACAGTACTTTAAGCTGACGAATCGCGTCACAAAGTACTGCATGGTTTTACTACGAACCATGGTACTTAGCCCAAATTTTTAATAGGCTTTATGGCAGTCCGTTCCTAAGTATGAACTGTCTGTACAGTCGGACGTTCTTAACCTGGGGAGTGCCTGTACATTGGAATGTGTTGCTTTACATATCTTGTACATCCCTCTCCTTTTTTAAAACCTACACACATATAGAGAGTGCAGCTTTGAGTCTGAGCCCAGGTCAGTTGTCAAGGGCCCAATGGAAACTGAGCCTCCCAGGACCTCTACCTGATTGGTCCATTGGCCAGATCGGCCCCTCCCACACAAGCATGAGCCGCAAAGGCCAGTCTTGGGCCACTTGTCCATTTTCTTCTCCCTGCTCTGTACTCATGGTGCAACACCGCAGTAAACAGGAAGTAAGGTTTGATAAACTAATCGCACAGGCATGCATGTAAATGAAATGTTTTTTTAAAGGTTTCAGTGGTTTGGGTTTGTCTGTCTCCTGTTTTCTAACAGTATGGTGTGTAAATACCTGGGGCACAGTGTGAAGAGGGATTGCCTCGGGGGGGGCGGGTTTAAAGAGGGGAGGGAATCCCGAAGCCATGGTCTCCCTGAAGTGTGAAATCCGTCGCCTGCTTCAGGAAGCACAGGAACAGCTTCTGGCCTTGCCTGACATCCAGAAGCTCAAGGTTGAGCTCCTCGCAGACTAGCTAAGACGTCTCCACACTACTCGACGTAGTGTGATCACGGCAGTGTCCCCACTACGTGACCTGGCCTTTTGTAACCTGTAATCTTTCGCCAGTAGGAATCGCAGACAAGTCTGTCTGGTCTCCGAACTGCGTTCTGTCACGAAAGGACATGTGTAAATGACACCGGGACATCACAATTCTAGTGTCAACAATGCTACATTTTGTTAAAACACTGTCATCAAATGACAACACATTTGCTCGACATTTACAAACGTGCGGCAAATTAACCCTCGTATATATAGAACACCGATTTGCCGATCTGGGGATTTTTATCTCCAAAAACTGTTGGCGAGCAGAAAATCAGGGCTAAAACCGTCTAGTGCCAACTGAGGTGTTTTGGATTCACTCTGCCATCTTAACACTTTTACACGCCTACTGAGGCACCAGTCCGCCCTCCGCCCCACACCCGACTCCCCTTTCACCAAAGTCATGTCTACCAGAACCCCAACCTCATCCATCTGTTACCCGTCTGTAAGCAGCATTGATCGCCCACGCTTTCCTCCTCCACCCTCCCTTCCTGGTCCTCCTTCACACACAGCAGAATGAGCCTTCCCGTTCTTGTCCCACACTGCCCCCATGTGTCTCCTGCTGTGCTCTGCAGCCAGCTCCTCCATGCCAATGTCCTGCACCTTCTCGAGGAACATGAAGCGTGACCCAGCTAAGCAGCCCAGTGTCCTGTAGACGTGTGGGGTGGTCTGCAGATGTACCTCAGTCCTGTTTTTGAATGATGATGCACATTTGCTTTAGAAAGGAAGGGCTTCAGTTTCAGCTGGTGTGTGTGTGTCAGTGATTTTCAGATGAGCAGTATAATGAGCTATGTGTGAGCCCCCCCGCTTCCACGATTGAACATGCTCCCCCAAGCCTCTATCCCAAGTCTCACCACCAGCTAAGGAACATCCCTCCGAGCCCCTCCCAATAAAAATCAAAAAAGGCAAGCCCCCATCCTCCCTGAAATCCAGTAGATCTGTCATGTGACTCATTGTTGTCCTTCTCTCTCCCCATCCCCCGCCATCCCCCCCCCCCCCCCCCCCCCCCCCCCAAGAAAGCCCCGCCCCCCCCGTGTGGG
>JAODKM010000032.1:16176017-16202670 GCA_026780845.1 Petrocephalus sullivani | reverse complement strand
CTAGGCGCCCTTGCCACCCAAGCCCCTTGCATTTAACATTATCGCACCCCCCCCCCCCCCCCCCACACACACACACACACACACACTTTTAAAAAGCTTGATACGCCCCTGTTGCAGCTGATTTATTAGCTGTTATCCATCACACTCTGCCAGTACAAACTATGGAAATATTGCAGGTCTTAAGAATATACATATTCTAACTGTGCACAGCTGCACTGTGTGCAGAATTATTAGCAAGTACTATTGCTGGAGATATTTTTTAGTAAAAGTTGAGCAGACTTATAAAAATGAATTCAGAAGTTTTCTCTTACTCCATTTATTTAGAGAGAAAATATTACATTAGCCTTTCACCAACAAAAAAAAAAGAAAAGCACTTGATTATCGGTGTGCACGATTATTAGGCAATCAGAAACTAAGTGGATTTTTCCCTTCATCATCTACAGAAATAATAATAAAAGCTTTATCCATTTCGTGTATATACTAAAAAACAAACTATCAGTTGTCCTAAGCAGCCCACTTTACCAAGCTTCGTGTGCTGTATAGCCACCGCTCTTCTCAGTCACTATCGTGAGCCTGCTGTCCATTGAACCAGTCAAGTTTTTAATTTGATCATGTCCCATAGTAGCTGAGGCAGCTAGGACCGCCTCCCAATCACTGCTCTGAGAAGTGTATTGCTTGCTACCTTGGTAAATATCATAATTTAGTAAGGCCCAGTAGCTCTCAGTGGGGGCTAAGTCATGTGGTGAAGGGGGCCAGGTCATAATTCAATCACATTTCTTCGACGATAAGTGGAATACTTTGTTGCATGGGAAGGGACATTGTCCTGCATGAATATTCTTTCTTTCTTTCAAGATTCTTTATTCTTTATTTGTCACATACGTCGTTATACAGGTACAACACGGAGTGAAATGAATCCTGTACCGCTCATGCTTTGTGCAAATAAGTCTCTAAATTAAAGATAGAACAAAAAAATTTTTAAATATGCAAAATATAAAGACAGAAACAAAAGTTTAAATGTGCACAGTTGTAGAAAATGTAAACAGAAAAACAACAATAATATAATAATAATAATGACAATAATGATAAAAAAAACTATGAATTTGCAGGAGTATATTTACAATTTACAGCATGAAATGTTGTGCAAGAAATGCGTAAGTTGGTTTAAAGTGCAGTGTGTGGGTGAGCTGATGACCGATAGTCCTATGACCGGGAGAGTGGCATATCCTGGTTGAGGAGTCGTATGGCCTGAGGATAGAAACTCCTCCTGAATCTCTCCGTCTTTGCCATAGTGACCCGGAACCTTCGGCCTGAATGTAGAAGCTTAAACAGTCTGTTACTGGGGTAAGACAAGCCCTTAATAATCCTATCTGCCCTGGTTTTACATCGCTTGATGTAAATGTCCTGCATGGAGGGGAGAGGTGACCTGCAGCAGCGTTCTGCTTCCCGGATCACTCTCTGGAGGGCCTTCCGGTCCTGTACACAGCTATTCCCAAACCAGGATGAGATGTTCTGTGTCAGGATGCTCGCAACAGCGCCTGAGTAGAAAGCCTTAAGGACAGCTGGAGAAACTCCAAACTTCCTCAGCTACCTCAGGTGGTACAGATGCTGCTTCACCCTTTTTGTCTGAGCACAGATATGCTCAGTCCATGACAGGTCCTCCGAGATGTGGATGCCCAGGTATTTAAAGCAGCTCATCCTCTCCACTAGAGCTCCATTTATATGATATGATACATGAATACGATAACCTTTTCAAAAGCTGCTGACTTCTTCCTGTGCCACTGTTTGAAGAAGGTACCTTCTAGAAATTGGCAGTAGATCTCGTGGTTAATTTTCATACCGGATGTCTGAAAGGTCCAACAAGTTCACTGATAACTGCAGCCCACACCATCACTCCTCCACCAGCTTGCTGGTGCTTGAAGCAGGTGTCCAACCACTGGCCCTTCCACCTGCTCCATCAACGTCATTCTCATCTCATCTGCCCACAAAACCTCTGGAACATATATCTTCAGATGTCTCTGTGGCCATTCCTAATGCTTCAGCTTGTGTGCCTTATTGAGTAGAGGTCGTGCTCCAGCCTTTGAGACCTTGGCAATGTCATGTACCACACTGTACCTAGTACATCTAGAGATTCTGCTCAGATTGCAATTTTGAAAAATTATGGAATTTCATTCTAAAGGATTTCGTGAGGTCTGCCCATTAATTTGACACATATAATTGGCAGTTCATTTGTGTCTCCTTCACTTTACTTGCTTGTTCTCTCCACCTTGGCTGCTGGCCACAAAACCCTCCATTGTACGGTAATGATGTTTTAAAGGCTTAGCAATTTCAGCAGTTTTGCATCCCTCTGACTAGCACTTTACTATTTTGCTTTTTTTCTGCTCTCTGCAAGGTTTTTCAGCCAATTTTAATAGTAACAGTAATTTGCTTAATAATTCTGCACAGGAAAGTGCTAAGACCAAACACTGAATATGGTCTGCTTTTCAACAGCTCATTCTTAGAGATTCATCTGGACTGAAAATGTTGTTCAGGAGAAATACAAATACATATAAAAAATAGAAATACAAATAAAATACACACTTGCCTAATAATCCCGTGCACAGTGTATTGTGTGGTTTCCTTTCATTCCTGTAAATTTGACAGTGAGAAAATTGATGTTTTCACTTTGGGAGCCTTCTAAATGCATTAGATGCACAGGAAGTGAAAAAAAAAATGTTATTTAGCAAAAATGTTTGTATGGGACTACTCATAAAGCAATATGTATCTCCTCCCTGGCGCTCATTAAGCTCACCTCTCATTCTTGCCCTTCTGTGATTCACTCCAGCTGCCTTTTGTGCTCGCTCGTTAGTCAAGTATTTAAGTGCTTCCCAGTCTTGTGGTTCCCAGTTGTGTCAACATGCAATATCCTACTGACCCTGAACCCACTGGAGGCAGTAGTGAAGAAGAGGATGTTGGCAAAATTCAAATTGACATTATGAATAATTCTGCCATCCACTAATTTACAATTATTATTATTTCATAACATTAATAGGTTATAATATGCTGTCTTTTTCAGGATTCTATTTGAGTATTCTGTACCTTTTTATTTGTTCGCGTCACATTTACATGTTTGCACTGTGTACTGTCTTTGCACTACATGTTTGTTTGTCTGTGCTGTTTGCATTTGGTGCTGCAAGATTTTCCCTCTGGGATCTTTCCCTTCTGTTGATCTAATCTAATCTAAAATAGCCTAACATCTGCTGTACCCCTTGTAGCCAATAAGATTTTAATAGCATTCAAAAAGTATTCACAAAAACAAACAACCTGAATACGTTTGGAAAATAAATGCTTGCTTTGTATCAGATGTTATGTGAAAGTCGGGGAATAAAGATGTAACCTTCATAACGCCAGTACTGACGGCTGAAGAACACGGGGGGATTCTGCCGTAATGACTTTGCGCGGGGAAGGGGCCTTCATCCGGGACTTAGCGGCGACTCACCACGTGACCTCCTCAATAACAGCAAACATGGCGGAGGTAAGGAGAGAACTCTTAGCAGGCTAGCTAGCTAATGTAACATCTTTCCGAATAGCCTGCTGCGCGCAAAAACGAGCTCACGAAACGGGGAATAACTGTGGTGTAATTTTATTAACCTTCGCGTTTACCTCAGTGCGTTTTATTTGCGGTTTCAACTTTTCCATACGGCGCGCTTTATTCGCTGACCATTCTCAAACTTAAATGGAGCATCCGTGCAGATTGCTAAGCTAGCTAAATGCCACTATTACAGTGCTTATTATATTATATTACAGTGTTCATTATATTTAAAATGTAACTGCAGGGGGAGGCTACTGGTTATTTGATGGCGAATGAGATAATAACCAGACAACTCTTACTCAGTTGTCCGCTTTTTAGTAGTTTGGACGGATTGCTTTCGGTGGCTAACGTTAGGTAATCGAATTTCGGCGCGCTTTTTGAGTTTAACTTTTGCCACTTCTTTATCAGCCTGGCTCGCTTTGGTTTCGAGGCGTTCGGGGTACGCCGTTGTCTCTGTCTACGAGTATTGGTATATATCTTTACATTTCCGTAGTATGGATGGAGAATAAGCGTGTTTTCTGCGATCTGGGCTCCCGAGCTGGGTGTGCTGTCGCTTAATAATCACGAATTCCTTCATTTTGCGCTTTGAGAGATGACATTAAATTGGTTTTGGCTTTGCATTATAACGTAGCGAAGGTGGCACAGCTTTATGAAGGTGCTGAGATATTTGGATGTAGGTCCAGGCTTCTGGCAGTGATAACAATAGCCTTATATACGCAGGAAGTTATTTACGTACTGCTACGTGATTAATCACACGGAGTCTTGGTCACCGGGCGATTCGTGTCCGTTTTAACTGTGGATTTTTTTGTTTTTTTGACTACGCACTTTGAAATTCATGCTTTAAGAAAGTATGGATAAGATGTTTTTCATCTTCATGTACAGAAGGCTAGCAATGAAAAGGTAACTTACTAAATTTTACATGGAACAGCCCCAGTACAGTTTCTGTAAGAAAAATACACAAACTTCTTTCCCATTCTATTTTGATGGGCAGAGAGCCCACTGTTTGTCTAAAACAATCCCAAATGTCAGAAATATTTTTGTATAAATAAATATTCTTCAACAACATTTGTAAAGAGACTTTCTTTTTTACCAAAGGGATTGAAATGTTTAATCCTATGAGGTCTAATAATTGAACCTTTTAAAGAGCAAAGCCTTGGGTTGTAAGCTACCTGAACATGAAATGAATTGACACTTTTAGAGGCAAAAATTGAGTCATAAAATAAACATCAATGAGATGTATTAATTACTCCAGACCCAAATTGTTTTTTGATGGTGGTTTCAAAGGACACCACTGGTCAAGCCCTGAGAAGCATGTTCAAATGCAGGTCTTAACAACAGGTATGTCATTACCATACAACATTCCTTGCTTTACTTTTTATATAAATACAGTTTGATTTTTCTTACAGCCCTCCTTTGGGAGTTCAAGCCCAGCAGGTAAAAGGAAGCTTTATTATCCGCTGTTTTTCCATTTTGTGGAGCAAAGTGTTATTCTCTTGACTGTGCAATGGCTATGCAGCCTTAGTATGCCCTCCTATTTATCAGGAGGTTCAGCTGCCTCAGATGACCAGGAGTTTGATCCCACCGCGGAGATGCTTGTTCATGACTTTGATGATGAAAGGACCTTAGACGAAGAGGAGATGCTGGAGGAAGAAACCAATATTAGCACTGAAATTGACGACCTTGCCCGAGTGAGTAGCGTGCTGTTACATGTTGATTTTTGAAATGACACTGGAATTTAATTAATCACTGTGTTTAATAGCTGGAACGAACTGGGGGGGGGGGGGGGGGGTTTGTTCGCTATACGGGGGTTTTGGGTTTTGGTGGGGGGTGGCACTGTTTTTCCAAGGTGGTTTGTTTTACCGGTTATGGTTTGGATGGGGGTTTGCTGGTTTTTGTTTGTCGCTTGNNNTTTATTTGTTTTTTATGTAGAAAAGGATTTTATATAAATATGGTGTGTGTTTGGAAGGGGGGGGGGGGGGGGGGGGGGGGGGGGGGGTCTTTGTACGCTATACTGGTGTATTGAGTCTTGTTAAGGGATGTCACTAGTTTTCCAAGTTAGTTTGTTTTACCAGTCAACGATTGGATGCGAGTCTGCAGTCTTCTGATTGGCGATTGTGATGGAAATGTGCTTCTCTTAAACTACAGGAAGGTGAAATCCCAATTCAGGAGCTATTGAACATGTATGGGTATGGGAGTGGAGGGTCTCCTGAGGTGGCCGAGGAAGAGGATGATGACAGGGAGGAGGAAGCAGAGGAGTACGCAGATGACGTGACAGATGAGAACAGCGGGAGCACAGGCGACCTCAACCGGCTCTCGGTCGGTATTCTGGCCCCCTGTGGCTTTAGCGTGCTTGAAGCCGGCTATAATGTGGCAGTAATAACTGTAGAGGTTTGGCTTATGCAGGGTGAGCGGACAAAGGATATGTCGGGCCAGGAGGATGAGACCCAGTCCTCGAATGGTGAACGGACCCCGTTTGTCTCCTCGCACGTGGAGCTGATCCGTCCACGGAGGTGCAAGTACTTCGAAAGTATGTGACTTCCCCCATACCAAAGGCTTGTACATGCGGCTACATGATGATTTGAAGTCAGCAGTGCGATACATTTTTATCTGAGTGCAAAGTTGTCTTTGATGCTTCGTTTCTTTCGCATTGCGCGAATGCAACGTATGCACTGACTGCGAATCACTGTCACATCCAGGCAACGAAGACGAATCAGAGGATGACGAAGATTACATTCCTTCTGAGGACTGGAAAAAGGTATGTGTTATTAAGAAGCTGACGTTTTTAAATGATGTCTTCAGTGGATATGTGTGTGAAACAGTTTGAAATGCTGTCTCTCTTAGGAGATCATGGTGGGCTCTATGTACCAGGCCGAAACACCTTCTGGGCTTTGCAGATATAAAGAAAATGAGAAAGGTGAGGTCTGGAGTGAACCAGGATATTCCCCAGGTTAGTGTGGTCTTTCCTCCTTGCTGGTCAATGTGTCAGCGTCGCTTTCTTCCCACAGTTTACGAAAATGAAGATCAGCTGCTCTGGGACCCACAGTCCCTCCCTGAGAACAAAGTGGTGGAGTTTCTGGCAGAAGCCTCCAAGCGTACGGGCGAGGAGAAGGGGGTGGATGCCATCCCGGAAGGATCTCACATCAAGGACAACGAGCAGGTACATTCAGGAGCATTACTTTGAAATAGACCCCCCAGTTGGACTGGGGGAGGCATATATGAAATTTTTTTGCCAAAAAGGGTATCAACAAAGTGCAGATTCACAGGTAACCAATGTTAGAGAGCAGAAGGAAAGTTAAAGCCAGGTTTTGGAACATGATTTATAACATCACACATGTTTTACTCAAAAATCTGGTACATCCGTCTAAATTGTAAAGCATATAATGGAAACACAGATGGGTGGATCTTTTTCTAATCTGCAGACTGTCTAGCATTCTGTTTATTCATAGGGTCTTTTCCAGAGACTTATTAACTTGGTTCTTTTTCTCAGTTTTGTTTGCTCTCTGGTAGTTGTTACTAAAGTTCCCCTTTTCTGGCTGCAGATCCAGCTCTGGCTCACCTTTGATTCTCTTCTTTTCAGGCCCTTTATGAACTGGTAAAATGCAATTTCGATACCGATGAAGCATTAAGGCAACTGCGCTTCAGCGTAAAAGCGGCCAGAGGTCAGAGTCCTTCTTTTATCCGTTTTAATGTAATTTCTTTCCATTTTTGAAGACGAATGTTGACTGTGGGTGCTTTTCCACTGCACCAGGTACCTTCGGTACTTTCCCTTTTCCATTGACTTCCGGTTGAGTTCCAGTAGTAATAGTTTCAAGTCCCGAAATACCAAACCAGCTGGGGTACATTTCTGGTACTTCGATACTTTAGGGTGGGAATTGCAAGCATGTTCATTGTCGTTTACTTATGCAAATAGCCTGCCCCTGAAACACAATACAGCTGCCGTCTTAAAAAAGTTACAAACTCAGAAAACAAAGATAAAAGAAACGCATAAAAAAAAAAGTAATAATAATGTATGCATGGACAAATAGAGACCCACGCGTTAATTGTGACCTGGTGATGGGATGACAAGAAATAAAAGGTATATCACAGCAAATACTAGGACTGCATGATATTGGGGGGAAAAATGCATATCTCAATGTGATTTTATTGTAAGTATTGGGATATTAATATAGCAAATAAGCAGTTTCAAATAAATCTCAAACTCGTCTAGGAGTGATTTAAACAGCAAGGATGAAAATGATCGGTTGTCTCAGAGAATGCATGCAGAGCTCATACAGCAGCGGCGGTAAACCTTAAGCAGATTTTTTTAAAACGTATGTTTACTAGTTGACTTTAAAAGGTCAGTTTTAATGCTTGCTAAGTGTTGTTTCCTATGACACAGTAAAAATGTTTTGGTGAAACGTAAAGCTCCCACACTATAATATTCACAGAGCTAGATAAGATTTTAACAACTCTGAGCTATTAGTTAAGTTCTCCCCAAGCGAGCTTGATGGGCCGAATGGCCGCCTCTCGTTTGTATATTTCTTATGTAAGGTATGAAAAAGCCTGATCACAACACAGCTGACTGTCGCAGTCCTTGCAGTGTGAGAATTGCATGTGCATGACATGCAATCTTAGTATTAATGTTGCGCATCACCCTTGCCCTATAATGTACTATAGCCATTTTTCAAATTCGGTACAAAATACCCAGCCTTGCATTGTGATGTTATTTGTCACCAGTACTAGTTTTTACATCAGTGGAAAAACCAACACACATACACGAAGTTCCGTACATTTGGTACGTTTTTGAAGTACCAAAAATATGGTATTGTGTGCAGTGGAAAGCTTCCCTTCCCTGTGCTCTGTATATGATGAGTATTTTTGAAGCATGGGTTGCTGACTTAAGTTTTCAGCTGTTCCATTTATCTAAGGGGACTTAGAATTTGCTGTAGCAGTTTGATTGCTGCCACTGGTTTCCTTATATAATTTGAGCCAGTGGCCCTCAGCCTGTGCCCTTAACCATTCCGCTCACAGCACCATGAGCATAGTGTTGCAATTGTTCTTGAAAAATGTTCTTAAGGTCTTCAGAGGTTTAACGTGTTCCTCTACTGCAGAAGAACTGTCAGTTTGGACTGAGGAAGAGTGTCGGAATTTTGAACAAGGATTAAGAGCTTACGGGAAGGATTTTCATTTAATACAAGCAAACAAGGTAAGGGTAGCTTTGTTTTGATGAAAATATGAACAAAACCACAACTTCTAACAACTGAGTGGGTAAAGTTTCTGGGTTTCTTTACTCCTGACTTTTTCTACTTGGTAGCCTGTGCCTAAATGCAAAGGTGGGAAGATTATATTCCTTAAATACCTCCACTTTAAAATTCATATCTTAAACAAAATTCATAATGCTTAAAATGCTGATTAAAATCACACTTCATTTTAAGATATGTTAGATTGGGTTGTTTTCTTGAAATACATTTGTAGCTGGAAAAAACTTGTCTGTAGTGTGGTGTTTGACAAAGTTTTAATGTATGAAAAAACCTGTAATTTAATCCTTAAAATGGTATTTAGATGTCAGCTCTCTTATTACCCACAGTGAGTCGTTGGACAGCTGTCTGCTTCCCCCAGTAACTGCTGTAATCAATCAAGTCAAGTATTTAGACTGTTTCAATTTAGTTTTAATGATAATTTAAATTCTATTGGACTGTTTTGTTTACATTTTTTGTAAAGTGCGGATTTATGTCAATTTGTCAATTGCTTAATTTTCAGACTGAATCAAATATCTGTGCAATGTAATGCCTGTACTGTGTTGCTGTTTTCTCTGTTTTTTGTAGATGTGTAATGCAACAAATTGCATTTTTTTAGGTGAGAACTAGGTCTGTTGGAGAATGTGTGGCCTTTTATTACATGTGGAAGAAATCTGAGCGTTATGATTTCTTTGCACAGCAAACCAGAATTGGCAAAAGGAAATACAATCTTCACCCAGGTGTTACGTAAGTAGCTGCAGTTGATGATATAAAACTCGTCTGTTAGGAGCGTTCCGGTATTTTCTTCCCCTTTGAATAACTACGCTGGTTTTTTAATGACTTAAGATGTAAAGTGGTTACATTGTTAATAATTAAATGGCACAGGAACAGTAATTTTTCTATGCTTGTCAGTCTTCAGGATTAGATGGAAAAAGCATATTATGCAACCCTTTAAGTGGCTCCTATTATTAAATGCCAAGGTATTTAATTCTGTACTATGAAAAGTTAACAATGTTTTTAAGTAGCCTTTTTAAGCCACATTGTATTGCTGTTTTTGTGATATAAACTCTATATATTAATTTGATCTGCATTGTTTGCCAGAGAAGAATGCATTTCATTGTTCGACTGAACATGGTGTTGCACCTCTTTATTTTAACCTATGTAATCGAAATATAACGTTGTGTAACCTTAATAGCTACATCACTAAAAATGTAGCCCTTTCTGTTATAGAAGTCCGTGAAGTGGCTAGCTTACTAGTGGTTCCAGGGTTACATAGTGCTCTTCGGGTGCCGTGTGGAAAACGCCGTGTGGGTCTTGATTCCTCCCCTTGCTGTTGGCAGGGATTACATGGAGCGGCTGCTGGATGAGACCGAGAGCACGGCCTCCAGTTACGCCGCCTCTCCTCCTCAGGCCTCGTCCACCTCAGACCGAGACGACAGCTGCCTCCAGAACGGTGCGTCGGAACCTCCCGTACCACCGTCCCGTTGGCAAATGTCCACGTCGCGGGTGTAACTTAGGTTTGCCGTCCTGGTCACAGGTACGAGTCATGACACCGGAGACGACCGGAGTGGCGGCCCGGACGAGGTCAGGGACGAGGAGGCACTGAAGAACGGCCCTGCCCACGGCCAAGAGCACGGCTCCTTGGACAAAGACACTAACGGCTGCAGCAATGCAGACTCTCAGAACCACAGTAAAACTGGATTCGAGGAGAACCACCACGGCGGCTTGTATGAGGACGCTGGGCCTGAGAACCCTCTCAAAAAACGCAGAACGGACAGCAGCTCCCAGGGGGGACCAGATCCCATCATGAGCAAGGCTGAGGATTATTGACGCTTATGCACAGGGCACCCTCTAGGGGCAGAAGTTTGACAGAGCCTCCTGCATGCCAGGGGTTCACCAGCAAATTTGGGAAGACTGTATGCAACCCCTGCAGTCTTTTGTATTCCAAAGTACAAATTCTTTAAAATTTGGAAGATTTTTTTTTTTCTTCCTCTCACTCCTTTTAAGAGACCTTTCAGAAATTTAAAGAAGTGCGTTCCCTATTTGTATTACAGATCATCGACTCATATTTTTTTATGCGAGAAATATTTATATATTTTGATTAACGGTGGAAGTTTCAGTCTTTCAGGAGCAGTTGAGTGTTTTGACAACAGTTGTAACTTGCAATGAGCAAGGGGTACCTAAGCTTTATAAGCACACGATATTGCACTTTCATTTAGTTTTGTACAAGACTGTCTTTGCACCACAAGTTCATCATTAAATCAAATGAAACTGACTTTGAAGCCTTACACACGTCCGCTTGTTTCAGTAGGGGAAAGAATGAACCAAAGGGTTTGTTTTGATAATGACATCAGTGATGTCCCGTTTATTACGTGTATTATGGAGGCAGTTGAGATTGATTCATATTTCCCGATACTTTGTATTTTTTTTTACTATATATTCCTTCATGTATCAAGGTAGATTTTTCCAAACATATACTTTTTTATCTAGTTTCGCTTTTTTTTTTTTTTTTTTTAGCCACAGACTAGCATTTCCATGTCTTAAAAAACTTTAAATGTTTTTTATCAAGTTTTTCCTCCTTTTATCTTTCTTTGTGAGCATTTTGGACCGAACCTTGGCCAACCACCTAACTGCATAATTTAACTACGAACTTCATGAAGAAAGTGGCTCGGTGCAATTTACTATCTGTAATCCTAGAACTTAATATTCTCTGTAGAACTATTTTCCATTTTTAACTGAATTAAGAACTGCCTCAGATCGATGTTTGGAGGGAGTAATGGCTTTACCCAAAGCATTTTTTTGTGTGCTTAATGTTTTGTTAATGAAAAGGCCAGTTATGTGTGGTAACATTTTGTTTCCAAACCTTTAAAGTTCTGACTGGGCAAAGAGTTGTATAATTTTCTTAGCTATTGAAGAAAATCAGTTTGTGTGTTAGGTATTGTTCTTGAGTGTAACTTACTGATAATCAAGTCTGTTGATATTGTACTGTTTACCACTAGCAAAACCTAAAGGACCACCACATCACCCTGATGTGTTGTAAAATAGTACTAGTTAGCTTTCTGTCACAAGTCATCCAGTGTGTCAGACTAGTCTGCTGCAAACTAATACCAAAATGAAAAAACAAAAACCGCCACCAAGGTGTTTTCAACTAAATATGGGTGTATTGGAATGAGTAAATTCCTATTTGAAGGTGACTACATTAAAAAGTATAAATAACGCCCCTCTTAATGCGTCAAGAATCCTTGAGCAAAGATGTTTTCATAGGCCAAGAAGGCAAATCACAAAATAAACCAACTTATCGTGAGATGTTCAACATGTTGTTGAGCATTGCTGTTCTGTTCTTGTCCCATGTTCATGAATATTTATATTATCCTTTTGTAATTACTAAAGAATAAAATTGAACCTAATTCTTTAAAGCTTGTGTTTTTCTTTGAACTCTTCCGTTCTTTTGATCCACCAGCAGGGGGGAGGGGGTATTTTTGTGTTTTTTTTTTTTTTTTTTTATTGTAATGTGTTGTGCTAACCCAGTTCTTAGTTTCCTGCCTGTCCTACATAGATCTGGATGCAACTCCAGTAGATAATTACAATTTGTACGCTGTCCTTTGTTGATTTTCTCGTTACATTTCTTATACTGCTTTTTAATTAAAATGTTTTGGAGCACTGTTCTTATTTTTGATGTTTGTGCAATTTCTATTTTAAAGAGGATGGCTGTTTCAGCTGCTGTGTACCCAGAGTCAAAAAGTTACAAATTTTAAATATTACATTTTTCTCTTTCGTTTGTATTCATTAAACTGAGTTCAGAAGTGCATGATTGATTTGTACTTGAAACCTTTGAAGCTTTAGTATTAAAACGTGTACTTAAGTTCATTATATTTTATCACGGATTGACATAAGTGAAAAGCAAGTGCAAATTTGTCATATAAAGTGATGTGTGGCAACTTCTTGTAGTAATAGTGCAAATGCATTTTAAAGTATTTTTAAATGCGTGATTAGCATTACTACATACAGTGCTGTGAAAAAGTATTTCCTGATTTATTTTTATGCATACTTGTCACACGTTTCAGATCATCAAACAAATTTTAATATTAGACAAAGGTAACCAGAGTAAGTACAACATGCAGTTTTATTAAGGGAAAAAAGATATCTTACTGATAATCAAGTCTGTTGATTATTGGCTCTAAGTGACAAAGTAATTGCCCCCATTGGTAAATCATGAATTTTCTGTGATCACATTTATTGGAAAGCTGAGTTTAATTTCACCAGCCACACCCAGGCCTGATTACTGCCAGACCTGGTGAAATCACTGAAACAGAACCTGTCTGATGAAGTGAAGTCGGCTAAAAGATCTCAAAAAGCAACACATCATGCCACGATCTAAAGAAACTCAAGAACAGATGAGAAACAAAGTCATTTTGGAGCAATGTTCAGTCTAGGTTGTAGATTAGGCAAAGCCATTTCTAAGGCTTTGGCTCTCCAGCGAACCACGGTGAGAGCCATTATCCACAAATGGAGAAAACTTGGGACACTGGTGAACCTTCCCTGGAGTGGTAGGCCTACCAAAATCACTCCAAGAGCACACCGAGAACTCATTCAGGAGGTTACAAAAGACCCTAGAATAACATCGAAAGAACTGCAGGCCTCACTTGCCTCAGTTAAGGTCTTTGTTCATGATTCACGAATAAAAAAAAGAGACTGGGCAAAAATGGCATCTGTGGGGAAGTTCCAAGGCGAAAACCACTATTGACCAAGAAGAACATGAAGGCTCATCTCACATTTGCCAAGAAGAATTTTGATGATCTCCAACACTTTCGGGAAAATATTCTGTGGACTGACGGAACTGACAGAAGTTGAACTTTTTGGAAGGTTTGCGTCCCATTACATCAGGCATAAAATGAACACAGCATTTCATAAAAAGAACATCGTACAAACAGCCAAGCATGGTGGTGGTAGTGTGATGGTCTGGGGCTACTTTGCTGGCTCAGGATCTGGACTGTTGTTTTTATTTGTTTTATTTGTTGTTACTGATGGCACCATGAGTTCTGCTCTCTACCAGAAAATCCTGAAGGCGAATGTCTGGCCATCGGTTCATGCCCTGAAGCTCAAGCCCACTTGGGTTATGCAGCAGGACAAAGATCCAAAACACACCAGCAGGTCCACCTCTGAATGGCTCAGAAACAAAAAACAAAATTAAGGTTTTGTAGTGGCCTAGTCAAAGTCCGGACTTAAATCCAACTGAGATGCTCGACCTTAAACAGGCCATTCATGTTTGAAAACCCTCCAATGTGGCTGAATTGAAAATTCTGCAAAGAAGAGTGGGCCAAGATTCCTGCACAGCCATGTGCAAGACTCACTGCTGGTTATCGCAAATGCCTGATAGCAGTTCTAATAACAACCGGTTATTAGATTAGTAGATTTTTCACATAGGGCCAGGTAGGTTTGGATAGCCTTTTCCATAAATAAATGAAACCATCATTTAAAACTGCATTTTGTATTTACTCTGACTATCTTTTTTATGTCTAATATAAAAATTTGTTTGATGATCTGAAACAAATATGCATAAAAATAAGAAATCAGGAACGTAACTGGAAGCCATTCTCTCGGGCTCGTCCAGCAAATACTCACAAATACTTCACAGCTAAAAATTCACAGCACTGTACATTGAAGTTTGGTTGCTTCGTAAACAAACAAAATCATGATCTATAACATGGATTTAGATTCTAATAAAAAATATAGCGACATGGCATTTTGGTCATATTGCCCGCCACTAACCCTAACCCTAAAAGCTACCTAACTAAACACCTTAGATGCCTGAAATGTGTGCAAAACACCCAGTTACATAATTAAATGCTGAACTGTTTCCTCTCTGCCAGTAAAACAATCAATAGTCTCCTCCCTACCGAAAAGATAACGCCAACAGACCACACACTGTCCTGTTTAGGCAAAGCGTTCTTTTTTTTCACTTGCTCATAATTAGCATCTTTAATAAATAAGGTGCATTGCAGCAATGTTAGGAAAGGCAGTGCAGTATTTTAAAATTCTCTTTTTATGTCTGTTCCCCTGCTCTGTTATTAGCATGGTGATGCTAGGTGGAAACTGGGGTGTAGTTTATGCAGTTTGTGTATCTAGTCCTTATTGTTTCCTGTACCTCCAGCAGATAATTACATGAATGTGGTTATTTGCGTTTTCTGTTACTCTTTGATTGCATCTGTTGATTTAAAGTGCTTTTTTAAAATTAAAATGCTTGGGTCCTTGTTTTGGAGCAATGTTCAGTCTAGGTTGTAGAATAGGCAGTCCTTTATATTTTTGCTTTATTGTGGGCTAATTTGGTTTTATAATTTGACATTAGGTTTCTGTCTGATGCTCTGCTGTTATTTTTCATTTCCCGCTTAATCAGCTTTTTATCCATTCTCTGATGGCTCTTAATCCTGCTGCACGTTCTTTCTTTGCCTATCTGCTACCAATGTCCATTTTTGAGAGGGTGGCTCCTTTCAGCTGCGTAATAGTGTCCTGTGGAAGGCCTCTGCTCAGATCTTTGGGATGAACGGCATGTTAATTCTGATCTGTTCCTTAATTTATTCAAGTTTCTTCTCAAAATGGTAACTGAGTTCCTATTTTTTTGGTGAGGAAACATGCGGAAGACAGTTTCTTTCAAAATGAATCCTAACTCTAGTAAACCTACTCACAACACTAATGCAGTGCTATCCACAAATCTATCCCTAACCCAAATCCTAACAGTAACAGTAACAGTCCCAACACCATTTGTAAACCAAACCTTAACCATAACCCCAATGCCAACATACCCCTGAAGGCAACCCTAATCCTAGCCCCACACTAACTCTAACCCTAATCCTAGCCCCACACTAACTCTAACCCTAACCCTAGCCCCACACTAACTCTAACCCTAACCCTAGCCCCACACTAACTCTAACCCTAATCCTAGCCCCACACTAACCCTAACCCTAATCCTAGCCCCACACTAACCCTAACCCTAATCCTAGCCCCACACTAACCCTAACCCTAATTCTAGCCCCACACTAACTCTAACCCTAAGGACTGCTGACGTTCTTGGATGTTCACGCTTCTTACGCTGATGTGCCAGGGAGCTGCATATTCCAGTGCTACAGGGCAAAGCCTACCCTACCATAGTGCTACTCTTAGCTGCTCTTAAGTCACATTTATGACGTGGTGCAGATGTTATGCTAAAGATAAGATTTTTGCTAAAACTGCATTTTGTACTTAGGCAGGTTTATAATCATTGACAAGACATTTTCGTGAACTGAAAGGAGATAAGGAAATAAAAATAACCTTGCCGCTTTCGTGCAATGCGCCTAGGTAGCCCAAAGCCCCGCATTGCAGCTTCTTGTAGTGGCTAGCAAGTCGTGCAATGCGCCTAGGTAGCCCAAAGCCCCGCATTGCAGCTTTTTGTAGTGGCTAGCAAGTCTTTCAAAAGATTAAAGCTTAAATTGAAACAATAATATCTGGAAACTAAATAGGTATCATCTTAAATCACCTTAAGTGTGTGCTACTACTGCTCTGGCTAATGAATGACTGAGGTCTGCTTGCATCACAGATCAGACTGAGTGGTTTCAGTTTTTGAGTGGTATTCTAACCCTACCTCCATCCCTAAAAGCAGTCCTAACCTTAACCCTAGATATAACCTTTGATGACCAACGTGTGTGCACAGATCCAGTTACACAAATATATGCAAATATGTTTCCTCACTGGCAGCCCACAACAGTAGTTACCACCCTGCTAAACAGATAAAGCTTACAGACCGCGCAATATCCTGTCAAACAAGATAAGGTAAAACACATTTCTTTTTTCACTTTATTATAACTAACAGTGTTAGGAATGTCAATGCAGTATTGTAAAGCTAGTTATTTTTTCATATCTTGTCTAAATGGCATGGTGATTTTAGCTGGCAACAGGTTATAAACACGTTATTGTGTTGATGCTGTTTTACTGACAGCCCTGGATTCAAACACACTTTATCTCTTGTCTGAAAGCAGCAATTAACTAGGAGAATTTAGTCCACTGAATTATAAACTCTTATACCACTAGGCCACCACCATCCCCTTTGCAGGGCATACTCACATATGGCAAGATGTCTGGGCGGTTTTAAAACCCAACAACAACACGGGGAGAACATTTAAAGTCCACACACAAAGAGTCGGGGCAGAGACTCAAATCCCAGCCTCCAGAGACGTGAGGCAAACAGACATGAGAGCTAATCACTGTATCACCATGACATTCAAACATTTGGGGAAAAAAATGTATCCATCCATCTTCTGTACCCACTTATACTATTCAGGGTCACAGAAGCTATGGGCACAAGGCAGGGAATAACTCAGGATGGGGCTCCAATTCACCAAAGCATGTTTTCACACTACGGGGGATAACCAGACTACCCAAAGGAAAGCTCACAGTGACACGGGGAGAACATGCAAACCCCACACACATGTAGCCTTGAGCACATGCAGCAGTCCCAGAGGTGCGATGCAACAATTCTAACCACCGTGCCATTCATACATTCGGAGAAAAAAAATTCACATCCTTTTCATAGTAAAACTCCCTTGCATTTTGAAAAATGTGCATGCTTCAAAAGTGCGGAAAAAAGCCATAAAAGGTAAACAGCTACTAGGAGATTCCGCATGCTGACTCACATGAATAAACAAATCAAAATGAATAGATGAATTATTAGAATAAAAATGTAGCACAGAACTTCTTTTAAATGTGTTGTTAATGGTGTAAAATATACAGTTAAAATATTCCAGCACATGTTCATCTGATGGATTTGTACAATTTTAGATCTTGGCATTCAAGCTATCTGCAGCCTGCCTGTTAGTTCTAAAGTGTACAGACATTTAAACTGCAATTCTAATGCAGAGGTTTGGCCAGATACTGCACTATTTTGGTGGAAAGCCAGATACCTTTGTATGTTCCCTGAATGTTCTTATGCTGCATATATCATGATTTCTGCAGCTAAATTGCATGTGACTGCAACTAGTATCTTTTATATATCATAGTATTAGCCGTTCTGTTAATGCGACTGCAGCCGTCGAAAGAAAACAGCGCTACCGTGCTACCAGTAATTTGTTCTTTAAGCGTGGGACTTTGACACCGTGGCACACGGCCATGGAAATACCCTCTGAAAGAAGCGTGTTTGGCTGGAGGCGGCGTGCTCCTGCGATGCGCACGGCGCCGCCCCGTAAGCGCCGGGCTTTCCAGCAACGCGGACCGCCATCGGCGCGCTAATCTGATAAGTGAACTGGAGGCATATATAGTGCCAAAAAGCTGCCAATAGCTGGAAAGTAAAAGAGATAATGAAATGATAATCACAGTTCTTCTGCACGTAGGCCTATTTAACGGACGTATCCACGTGGTTATCGGTCACTTTTATGAAAGCACGGTTAATTACTTCTTAAATTCCCCGGCCAACATTTTTTTTTCCCAAAATCAAAGACTGGTTGGCGTTAGAGTATGTCGGGGCAGAGATTAAAGAATCTACAAAGAAAGGAATTATTGAGTCTTGTTGAGTCTTTGGCTGTAAGGCAATATTCTCCATCCTACAGCTACAGTAGGGTGCTTTCTAGCAATACAAACAGATATCCAATCTATACAAACATACCCACACACAATCATACGCTGTGGGCAATGAATAGGTGGCAGTGAGGTAACTACATGCCGTAAAACATCGTGAGGAAACTTCCAAAACGCAGACAGAACATGCAAAACCTACACGTAAAGCAGAGGAGAATTTTCAGGTGTGAATAAGTGCCACCTATGAACAAATATATTATTCATCATAAGAAATTTATAAAAAAATATAAATTATATTGTAGAATGGATAGATAGAGTTAAACGATAGATAAAAGATGTAAAATATAATAGTATAATTAATGTCATCGTTGGGTCCTAATCGTGCGTTCCTTTACCCTCGAAGATCGGAGCTCGGAGCGCGGAGTGACGTCACATCCGCTAAAAAACCTAGGAAAACCGAGTCGGATGCATTCCATTTGCCGAACTCGGATTCAAAATGGAAGCCTCCAGGAAAGTGGCTCTTGCGCTAGCTCTTTCGGAGTACAAACGGCTCCAAGCGTATGCCGTTCACCGTAGCAAGACATCTACCGACTACAATAACACTGTACGGTGTACACAGCTTACGAGCTTGACTCAAACAGCACTGAAGTGCTTAAAAATGTAAAATACCACAGCACCACCTACAGTCTTTGCACTGGGCAGCCATCTTGAATCCGAAACTCAGGGCACTCTGGGCTGCCCGAGCTTTTGTCTCGGATTTTCGAGAGACGGGAGCGCGCATGTCGTGACTTCCGGCCTCGAGGCTCGGAATCTGACTCGGATCGATTCGAACACACGATTAAACACGGGCCTTATCCCCAATTGCTCCTGGCACAGGCTGACTCTGCTTTCTCTATTGTACGTCACTTTGGATGAAAGTAAATAAAATAAAGTGTATAAATGTTAATATTTTTATATGTAATAAATATTTTTGTATTTCGCATTTCAAAATACACTTTCCGTGCTCTCAAGCTGGCATGCAATGTGTGTTAGGTTAACGCTAAGGCAGACTCAGTGGTTGTCAAACTGAGTGGCATGATCTGGGCTATCTGCAGAACGGAAATGAATATTGTAGTGCCCCCCCCCCACCCCCCTCGGCCACCCCCAGGGGAAGGGAAGTATGAGCATGAGAGTTATTACTTGTACTGGAAGGATGTGTGACTTGCTGAATCGGGGTCAACAGACCACACCGTGTTGACAGTTTGGTACCTGCAGTTCTTTGATGCGTTGATTTTTTGATACATGATATGATAAAAAAGTAAGTCCAAGTCAGCATAGACTTGTTCAGAAGTTAAGTAGTACAGCCTGTTGTTGAATCTATCTTTGCATTGCGATTATTAACTCCAGTGGTTAAATGCCGTTTCAGAGCACTCCAACTGGTCACACGCCAATTAGCCTAATAGGAAGAGACCAGAGTACCTGAAGAATAAACTCAACCCTGGAGATGTGAGACTTATATCTATAACCATAGAGATAACATTTTTCTATAAAACTTAAACACATTAACAAGATACTAATACATAAAACTAAAATGTGGATGTTCAGAAATATTTCAGCAGCTTAAAATATATGCCTGGAAGATACTGATACATTTTGTTTATCCTTTCCGGTGTCAGATGAGTACATGTCTGAAAGGGTGAAATCTAAAATCCAAACAAGTGTGCACTTTCATCCAGTGATTCATGGCCTATTTTGAAACATTTCAGACATTTATTTTGCAATTTCGAGCTGCTTTAAATTTAAGTCAGGTATTACAAATTCTGCCACATCAAAGCATGCAGATTTAAGGCCGCTTGTGAGGGCTGTTTTTCCGAGCACAGGAAGCCAAAGGAGGTGAAGGAAAACGTCAAAGATATGATGTAAAATGTAATCTCAAAGAACATAATTAGTGTGCACTCATAAGATACCTTGCTGTTGTAAAAAAAATAGATAAAAGAGAAGGTACAGTATGCATTTGTATGGTAACTTCCCTCATATTTGGGCTGCCAAAATAATTTGAAAACATTACATATTACTTTATATTAAGAGCTGTGTAAATATTTTATTTATTATCAATTTTTGATATTCCATCTACCTGGTTATGGGCCCAGGAGCTTAGTTAGCACAGATATACCCACAAACAGTTCCTCCCTGGGGGGCAGATATACTTCAGGTGATTCCGAGGTATGATCACTCTGACTGCATGGGAAGGAAACCCGTGCAACACGTGCACAGCACGTAAACCGCACACAAGCAGAGGAAGAATCCAAACCCCAGACAGAAGCTGTGAGGCTACATTACTACCCACTGAGACATTGTGTTACTTTTTAACAGTACAGAACTAAAATAACACACATTTAACAACTGCATATGTCGCAGAGGTGTCTATTATGCTGAAAAGGTGTCCCAAGTATTTATGGATCCAGCTGACGGACTGTGTAGACCAGGGGTGGCCAATCTTATGCGCAAAGAGCCAATGTGTACTGTATGCAGGTTTTCGGGATAGTCTTTTGGTCAGCTGCTCAAACCCAGGTGTGAGGACTTCTTGGCCAATCAGTCCTCCAATCAGTAACCTAATTAGGGAGTTGCAGCGAAAACCCACATACACACCACCCCTTTCTGGATAAGACTGGCCAGCCCTGGTTTAGATCAACAGATAATGAACCCAATGACTGAAATAATTATAAATATCTATAATGACTTATAGAGTATCACTTTTTTGTAATCAGTGGACAACATTTAAATGATAATAATGATAATGATTAGCTAATGGGTGAATATATGTTGTGATAGAAAATGATTATAGTAAATATGACAGTATGAAGCTGCATTTCAGTATTGAGAATTCTCTTCTAATATACTACACTACCAGGAGGCTTTTAACCACGTCGCAGATTTCTTATTCTGTATAGCCGCTTTGCTCTTTTCTTTCTTTCCTGATTTTTCCCCATATGTAACATATGTAAAGCACTCTGAGCTGCATTTGAAACTGCTTATCCTATTCAGGGTCACAGGAAGAAACTAATTATAATCACAGTTTATTTTAAACCTTAAGTGGTGGTAATAATAATAATAATAATAATGATTATTATTATTACCCCCTAAGGGTTAGAATAAACTGTAATTATAACTAGTTTCTTTGGTTCAGGAAAAGGGACGTTTACATCATATTCATTTTATCTCTGATGCTTAATATGATTTGCCTCTGTGCATGAAACCTTAGGTGTCTGTGGGTTTGTGGTCTTTCACATTTGCACGCCGTTTTCTCTGGTGTTTCGGAACACTAGGCCAGCGTTTCTGAACCACGTCTTCTGGGATCCCCAGACGGTCCACATTTTTGCTCCCTCAAAACGTGGACCATCTGGGAGTCCCTGAGAATCACTAAACTACACATTCACACTCGGTAACCACTGCATTGATCATGTGAGATGATGGCGTATGGATGCAAACTTAGCTTGTGTCAGCATTCGGCTCACACCTTTAACCACCAACATTTTGTTGTGTCAGTATCCATGAAGATAACACGTGTAGCTCTACCTGACTCAAGTCTACTGCTGATGTAATGGAGGCCTTATATGATGGAGTGCTTGTGTACCTATTTATGACACCCTTGCTTGGATCTACATTATAATATTCCCCAATGGTTTTCTTGCAATAGTACTTTGTGGAAACATCGGTAGGCTTTGGTGATTTGGGTTTCTCGACAAAGAGCTCCATGTTCCCTCACACAGTTGCAGGCGGAGGTGGTTCAGTGTTTGGCCTTTGGAGGTGGTTAGTAAGGGCAGAGGTTTGGCCAGATACTGCACTATTTTGGTGGAAAGCCAGATACCTTTGTATGTTCCCTGAATGTTCTTATGCTGCACTTCTGGTCCTTAAATATTATTTTTATGTTCTTGATTTGGTATAACTTGTTATATGGCTCCTGCTCCATGAAAAACGTTAGGTTACATTATGTAACCCCAGTTCTCTGATAACATTCGCTCGGTATCTGACTATGGGATATGCCTCTGGCGTGCCTGACCACGGAAGCACCAATGACACCACATCCATCACAGACAGACCAATCACAGCTGTGACACGGGAGCCCTGCCTCCCCATATCTACCGCTGCAGCCCACCGGTACGGCATTCTAGAGCATGCTCTTCCCTGTGCAAATAAATGCAAGGAGGGGAAAGTGGTGAGATACCGAGCGAATGATCTGAGGTTACGTAATGTACCTAACGTTCTCTTTCAAACATTCGCTTGGTATCTCACTATGGGAGAGATATAGACAACTCCCGTATTGCATGCTTTGCGAAGCCACACCGTCCGAACGGAAAACTACTGTACAAGCCTCCAACAGACATTCCCAGCACACCTTCACTATGCGTTTGGGTCTACCAGGTCTATCCGGCATTTTAAGAAGAACATAAGAAATATACAAACGAGAGGAGGCCATTTGGCCCATCGAGCTCATTTGGGGAGAACTTAAATTACAGCTCAGAGTTGTTAAAATTGTATCTAGCTCTGATTTAAAGGAACCCAAGGTTTTAGCCTGCACTACACTAACAGGAAGACTATTCCATACTCCAACAACTCGCTGTGTAAATAAGTGCTTCCTCAAATCCAGCTTAAAATGTTGTCCCGAAATCTTCCCCTGCCATCGGACCCAGCTCACCACCAAGTGGTGGTCAGTTGACAGCTCAGCTTCTCTCTTCACCCAAGTGTCCAAAACATATGGACACAGATCCGATGATACAATTATAAAATTGATCATCAAACTACGGCCTTGGGTGATCTGGTGCCAAGTGCACTTATGAACACCCTTATGCTCGAACATGGTGTTTGTTATGGACAGACTGTGACTAGCACAGAAGTCCAATAACAAATGACCACTCAGGTTAGAGTGCGGCAGACCATTCCACACCCTTCCAGGTTTCACTATCGCTACCCATGTGAGCATTGGAGTCCCCCAGCAGAATAATGGAGTTCCTGGATGAGGCGCCTTCCAGCACTTCCTCCAAAGCCTCCAAGAAGGCTGGATACTCTGAATAGGTGTTTGGCGTGTACGCACAGATGACCATCAGAGCCCGTCCCCCAACATGAAGTCAAAGAGAGGCGACCCTCTCATCCGCCCGGGTAAACTCCAATGCACTGGCACCGAACCGGGGGGCTGAAAGTAGTCCCACCCCGGCTCGGTGCCTCTCACCATTGGCAACTCCAGAACGGAACAAAGTCCAGCCCCTCTCCAGGAGTTTGGTTCCAGAGCCCGAGCTGTGCGTCGGGGTGAGCCCGACTATATCTAGTCAGTATCTCTCTACTTCCCACACCAGCTCGGGCTCCTTTTCCACTAGTGAGGTTACGTTCCATGTACCTAGAGCCAGTTTCGGTAAACGATGATTAGGCTGCTGAGGTCCCTGCCTTCGACTGCTACCCAATCCAGATTGCGCCCGACCCCGACGGCTCCCCTTGCAGGTGGTGGGCCTATAGGAGGACAGACCCATGTCAGTTGTTCGGGCTCCATGGGTAGAGGCCATCAGGCTCCCACCCCAGGCCTCGCTCCCCAATCCAGGAGGGGTAACACTCTCCTCGATATTTTTTTTCATAGGGGTCTATATGAACGGTACTAAGTCTGGCCGCTCACCTAGGACCAATTTGCCTTGAGAGGCCCTACCTGGGGCAATTGCCCCAGACAACATAGCTCCTAGGATCATGGAGGCACACAAACCCCTCCACCATGATAAGGTGGCAATTCATGGAGGGGGATCAATAAAGTATCAATTATTATTATTATTATTATTATTAGGGATGCACGATATTTATTGGACAGATAAACTATTGGCTGATATGAGGTCAAATTAGATCATTTTTATTGCTCAGATAAATAAATTAAATCCGATAAAGGAGGCTAATAGAATTTGTGATATTGTGATATAAATTTAAAAATCAGGAATAGACTAAGGTGTCTGAAATTATTGGTGTTACAGAGTTGTTGAACTGCATAATATATTTTAGTGAAAAAGAAAATAAATCGCATACTAATTTTGGCACCAGAGCATCCAAAATAATGCGAATCGTCGGTAACTTTACTGTTATTCATTTATAACAGTAGTGTTTGTCTTAACACAATTTCATGTGCTTTTACAAATGATATCCTACGGAGAGTCGGCAAAAAGATATAAACTACACGCGTATTTGCTTTGCGGCCGCATTATAAAGTTCACGGAGCCTCACATTCTGAGCGGCCTTGTCCCCGCCCACTCCATGACGTCAGAGAGCGTCCGCAGCGTCCGCTGGCGTCGCGTGCAGGGCGCGCGGAGTGAGCGCTGACGCTCTCGCCGCCCCCCGGTGCGAAGCATGGTTAGGGTGACCAGATAATGCATGTCATCCCGGACACTTTGAGCAAGGACAGGATTTGCAAACTACCATTTCAATCAGAAGGATCTGAATGTTAATGCGAAATGGATGAGGCTTTCAATCAACGAAACAAACCAGTCAAAGCAGAAGAAGAACTGAGCTATTTAGCCAAGAACAGGAGCCTGTCGGGTTTAGAGTAGTTTGTAAAACCTGAAGTAGCTCAGAGCGTCCGGGATGACAGGGATTATCTGGTCACCCTACGCATGGTAAAACTCAAACACGGAGCATCAATGTCCCCATTGAACAGGGGTTTAAAAACCGTAAAAAGCTTTCCAAAGACAGCGAAAAGGCTGAAGCCACAAACTATAATGGAATTTATAGTCCATGATGACCAGCCTTTTTCCGTGCTACAGGATCCGGATTTTCGCAGGTTAATAGCGCATTTGGAGCCACGTTACACCCCCCAAACCGCTGCTTCTACGATTTGGTCGCCACACACATTCATAATTTGATCGGCAAGAACGGACTAAACACACTTTATTTGAGGATGCACTTTTTCCGAGGTTGACAAATGTCAATGCATTTAATTTATGTATTTGAAAAACATTTAACTTAAAACGTCTATATAAATTCCTCATCCTCATACGCTAAAGGTTGAATAGATACATCTATTTATTGCACACAAAATACTCGTATATGAATGTTATGTCCAGATAAACCCGTCATAGTTCCGATAAACCCTTTTCTTGATGGTTGTGTGATTTGACATGTCAGTGCATTTCATGTGTAAGAAAACGGATAATGTCCTGGCAGAAAATTGCCAGTATATTATGCGTTTTTTTCCACGGATTTTTTTTACAGTGTAGTCTCCTGTTGCATAAACTGCAGATTATATGAAAATTATAGTAAATATAAAAATATTAAGGTACTGGTCATACCGGAATCGGCCATTACAAGGACTTAATGATCGGTTATCGGTATCGGTTAATTTTTTTCATATCATGCATCCCCAATTATTATTATTATTTAAAATAAGACAGTGAAGGGCAGACAGCAATGAAGCACAGGATCAGACAGTGCAGGACATTGCAATAGTACTAAATATGCGCTATATGGAAAATGGACAATAGCTATGGGTAATAAATAAGCATGTGGTGCAGATACAGTGCAAGTGGCCTCTTAAAAACAGCATCATGGTGGAGTGGGGGAGGGGGACGGGAGAGATGCCAATCAGTGGTTTAGCAGTTACGGAGTTTCTGAGTTATCATCTATCTTTGCTAACGTCTGGTTAAATGAAGCCGGCATAAAATACTAGCCTTTTCATTCAGTGACCCAAAAAGTTTTCTTCATGGTCTTTGATCTAGGGGGACTCCCCCCCCCCCCAATGTTTTGGCAATGGAAACTGAGCGTAAGGAAATCTGAAATCTAGGGCGAGTTAGAGAACTGACTGGTCTAAAGTTTGGGTTCACATGCTTGCTGGCTGTGAAGGAGAGCACATGGAACGAATAAGGTAACAGTCTCTCTGGCTTATTTAACTATCAAGGAAACAAGTACAGTACTTGATATATAGGTTTCTGTTTTTATCATTTTCTGTTTTTTATATCATGTAGATTAAAAGTAGCTGCCTTATACCTGGACTAATTGTGGGTACTTTGGTCAGTTTCACTTCTTCAATGTACAGTATATAGCCTTGTTTATGTGACTTTTAAAAGGAATTTCCTAAGAACGCAAATGTATTAACTCACAAATTTAAAGGTATTCCATTACTTATAGTCTTTTATATAATTTCTCAAGCAGGAATATGCTGTTAGAAACTTAATTTAAATCTAAAGTTCGGCAATACCTCCTTATAGTAATATATCTGCACAAATCCATATAAAAGAACAAGATCTTAGGGTTTTTATTAGGGCTGTCAAAATTGACGCGTTAACGCGGATTAATCCAGCGTCGTGATTAATCTGATTAAATATATTAA
>JAODKM010000032.1:16160431-16171319 GCA_026780845.1 Petrocephalus sullivani | reverse complement strand
GCTGCATTTCAGGGATTTTGAGTCAATCTGCGCTGCAGATGGGGTAAATGCGTTAATATATTTAATCAGATTAATCATGGCGCTGGATTAATCCGCGTTAACGCGTCAATTTTGACAGCCCTAATAAATATACATTTTTTACTGATCTTGTCCAGTTGGCTAGTAGGAAAAATTCCTTAGTTTCACCCCAGGATTGGAGCCCCCAGCTTTGTAAAACAGTAGTGCTGCTCACTGAATCCCCAAGCAGTCCTTTTCCAGCAGTGGCATTTTTTTCTAACCTGATCTTTTCTTTGTTCAGCACCAAAGAGGAAACTAGATGTGTGGCGAGTATTCGGACAGGCTGAGAGAGACGGAACAAGAAATGTGACAGTTTTGTGGAAGGTAATGATCTGAAATCTCTCTGCGAGCGACAAGCAGCTTTTCTCCCCCAGCGCATGCCCTGGCTCCCTCGGAGGCTCAGTCGCGAGCATCGAATTTGACTTTAACCTTGTGAAACGCTGGGCGCGGATCCCTGTGGGGGATATCTGACTGATCTAGTTGTGGTCTAACGATCTCAGCCTGACAAAGAGCAATTGGTAGAGTTCCTATATGCAAGGAAATTTGCATCTTCTGTTTCATTTTAAGGGAATTATATTGTGGAGATACCTACAGGGGGCACTACAGCATCAGCGGTTGAGTATCTGAAAGTTATGGGGAGGGGACATTGAAGGCAGGCGGGGGTAGAAAGGAGGAATTTATCCTGTAGCTCAGCAAGTACAGCATTGTGCTAACAACATAAAAGTGAAGGGCTCAAAGCCCAGAGAGCCCAGGTTGCTTCGGATAAAAGTGTCAGATAAATGCCCGTGTAGCTGAGGACCAAGGCCTTGAGTTGAAATCATAAACTAGCAAGGTGGTATGTTTTTTGCCTTGGCCCTCACATGCATACATTTGTCACTATAGAATGAACATTCAGGTGTGGAAAGTAACAACCCAAAAACTCAGTAAAGAAGAGAGAAATCTTTCATTCCAGGAAGACATCTGCCCTCTGTTGGCAGGGTTGCACCCATGGCCGAAAGTAGTATGTACACAAGCATCTGAAAGCACAACCCTGTGTGGAATGTAATGGCATGCAGAAAATGAAGTAGGCTTTGCTGTGTGGACACTTTGAAGGTCTTCGTGATAGGACTGGGTGACAGATGTGAAGTTTGGGGAGAACAACAGATGAGGGCCATGAGCAACATCATGGTTACAGAGTGGTTACGGAGTGGGGGACAGGGTCACAGTGAGTCGGAGGTCTATTCCAGTAAGCGCAGGACAGGACAGGGGTGGGGGGGGGGTGTCCCATACAATTTTTCTGTAAATTGTAAATTGTTCTCTGTGTGATTGTTATCAAAAGGGGCACTCAGTAAGATTTCCTGGCTGGGGGTGGGAGGGGTCCCCTGGGTAAACTGCACTGGCCTCTTGCAGTGACAGAAAGTTGGGAACAACTGCAATATGATTGGAATCCCAGGAAAATATGTGCAGTGAAATTTCACAGTAAAACTGCATGTTTACAGTTTTACTGTGAAATTTCGCCGTACATATTTTCCTGACAGTTTCACTCTGTACTTTCACAGTTTGACCATGAATCTTTATAGCGAACTGGCACGCCTTTCAGGACTCTGCTGTGAAATCCACAGTCTAACTGTTAACTTGACTGCCAGGCTTTTTAAATACCAGAAGTGGTGACCGTGAACTTCAAAGTAAAATGTTCATGGTCAGACTGTCAATTTTGTCGTAGAACTATGAATAATTAAGGTTTATCAGAATCAGAATACTTAATTAATCCCGGGATGAAATTTGATAAATCCGGTGGGGATATTTGGATAAACTGTAGACTAGTTTTACTGTGAATTTTCACAGTGCATTTTTTCCAGTGATAGAGTAATGTACCTTAACACTGGAAAAATCACATTCATGCTGTGACTTTCATTGAGGTCTGTCTGGTGTGTCTTTTGCAGCCCTTACGTACAGAAGATTACAGAGGCGCCGTTTTAAGTTACGAGGTCACGTACCAAGGCGCATATGGAGGGAAGGAGGTCGTCTCCAGTGCAGCCGACGTCACGCACTGCACGCTGCAGCTCTCACGCGGCGTGGAGGCCCTGCACGTCAGCGCCATTACATCCTCTGGAAACTCACCCCCTGCGGGTATAACCCTCACGCACTCAGGTTCGGTAACCCTATACACACCGCCAAGGGGGTTTCTAAATTAAGGAGCCATCAGTGCAAACTCTGTTCTTGGTAGACTGATGTTCTCCAGCATCAGCTGTTGTTTAAATGAGGAGCAACCTCTGTAGGGTTCAGTCATGGTAAGGGGTTTCCTTCAGACATAGTGGTATACCAGAATCCAACACCGTGGTGTGATAAAGTGCAACTCACCCGGCACTGTAATTCTTTGCAGGCCTGCCGATTCCTAGGGTGATACGCCTGGATCCTGTAGATGAAGACCACATGTTCTTGATTTGGGAGGTCTATAATAGCTGGAACAACTCTGTGGTGTACTATGTACTCCAGTGGCAGAGCAGCTCTTTGGATGTACAGTGGAAGAGGGTACCTCCTGAAAAGAACTTCACTTATATCGAAGGTGAGATTTCCATGAGAAGGTGGGATCTTCACAAAACCCACAGGGTTGATCTTACCCCGTGACTGTAATTCGGGTAACATCTGATCAGCAAAATAATAACGTTTTGTAATCGTCCCCAAAACTCATAAGAAGAGTGTGCACTTTTAAGAAACACCAAACAGGAAGTTGGGGTTAGAAACCAGTTGCTGTCAGCAAGTGAGTTCTCGTGTTGGGTGTCTACAAGATCATGGGTCACTGTACGACACATGGCTGAACAGAAATGTTTCTCTGATCGTTTGCTCTGTGGCTATGTCATGTGTATTTTTAATTTGTTTTTACATTATTATATTTTTCGATTATTTAATATAATACCGCAGGCAGGCACCCCTTGGGACATGGCCCGGGAACCCAAGTAAAATTCCTGAAGTGACATGCCACTCACTTCCTGTCTCTGAAAGAATGATGTGTGGATTAGTGTGGATTCATACTGAGTAAGAAAATGTGAAGCTCATTAAAACATGAATATTTCAGGTTTAAAGCCGGGGATCCGATTCAATGTATCCCTGTACGCAGTGACTTTGCACGGTTTGTCCGACCCTGCCACTACCCTGGCGTACTCTAAGGAGGAGGGTAAGTTCAAAGGCCACTGCTCATCACAGCTTTCGTATTCAGTTAAGAATATGTGGTTTTAGTATAATTCAATTTTCAGGCACAAAAAATGTATTGTCCTGAGACCGTGTGACTCTTGTGGGAAGCCCAGTCATCAGGGAGTTACAGGAATGCCGTACTGGAACTGACCTAGGCTTGAGCCGAGCAGAAGTAGTCGTAAATCGGGCTGTTTATCACGTCTAAAATCTCAGAACCCAATCCCACGCCGCTTCAGTCAAGTGACAGAAACAAACGACAGTTTTACAACCTGTTTCAGTGCCGCTTTCCGGACCCAAGGTGTCGATCCTAACTACGGAAGAGACTCGCATACTTATCTGGTGGGAGCCGCTCGCACTGCACCAGCAGCGTGGCTTCATTGCCAACTACACCTTATATGTCAGGAGATGTGACACTGGGAAGCACCTTCAGAATGGTGAGGCGTCGCCGGCTCACTGTGTGTGTGGTTTTTCTCGCTTGCATTGTCGGCAGGCGGACTTGTGCATGAGGGCCGGTGCACACGTTCATGCAGTCATGCACCATGTTTATGTACAGTCACCATCCTTTCATAGTGCTACCAACAGCACAGATCCTAATAGCACCAAGTGAATAAAGGGATTTTCTCCTTTTACTGTAACCCCTCCTTCAGGTTCCGGTAACTCGGCTCCTTCCCCCTCGAATCACCATTTTTCTCAGTAGCCTTCCTAGGTGCTAGAGTGCAATTAAGGTTCCAGTGTAGCAGAAACTCGGAAGCTGTATTATAATGAAACCGCACATTTTTTTTTTAAACAGCTGATGGTCTAGTGGATAACCTGTCAGACTGAAACTGGTTCGACGTTTGAGTGGGTCAGCTGTTTTAATTCAAAATCACCTCAATCAATCGATATCCGGATTAATGAGGGCAAATTATTAAATGCGTAAATGTGCGTAAATAAATTTATTCATGATCCGGTAGCTTGACAGACAGTGTAATTATTTCTATTCAAATTTTATTTTTATTTATTTATTTATTTATTTATTTTCTTTATACATTTTTTAAAGCTGAGAATAAAAAATGCGCTCGCATTTTTATAGCCGCGCGATTGATGCGGCCAGACTAATTCGCAGTTCGTCGGTGGCAGCTACCGGCAGGCCCTTCCGAAGCACTCCCGAGTTACCACGGCTTTCGTAATGCCGTCCGCGCTGAACAGGGCCGCATTGCGCCGACGGAGTCTATAATTAACTTTTGTTTCTGCGAGCGCGGCAGGAAGGAAGAGCTGGAGCTGAAAGGTGCGACTCTAAGAGCTGTTTACCCGAAGGCAGCGTCTCTCGCTCACAAAGCCCTTTGCTCTCACGTGTCCAGCACATTAACTTCCCCTCTCGCAGCACGGCTATAGCCATTCAATCCCAGCATATTTCTTAGTTATCAATCAACGGGTTTATTGTTTTTTTACCTAATACAAGTGCATTTTCCATAAACTTCTCTGATGCCTAAAAGACAAAATAATTTCCCCCATATCCCTGGCCTGTGTTCTGCCTTTCCTGTGGCCTTTGAATAACTGCTATTACTGAATAATAAGACATCTTGCTGTTCTAGTCACCCTGGCAGCCCCTGAAGCGGGACAGATGTGGCTCGACACCACGGCTTTCAGCTTCAGCCTTCATGCCTCAGCTTCCAATTCAGCAGGAGAAGGTCCTGAGGGAGAGGGGGTCACCTGCTGGTACCTGCCCTTCCCAGAACCGCAGCGTGGAGGTCAGAGGCAACTCCGACTAGCCTTCTTTGTTTTACATTTAATATCTTAAAGTAACATACAGTACTAGCGAAAAGTTTGGGGTGGGGTGGGAAGGTTGCCGGGCAGAATCCCTGGGTTGGCAGAGTGATGCCACCATTGGGCCCTTGAGCAAGGCCCTTAACCCCAATTGCTCCAGGGACTGGCTCACCCTACTTCCTCCTCTCTGTCAGTTCCATGAGGTGGCCTCCTGGGATGCTTTTCCAGCTCCCACATATATGCTGAGCACTCATTGGCCACTTTTCCTTCACTCACCTCCAAAACCATTTCTACGTTCCGGTCAGGCGGCCAGGTCATGTGATGCGACACTGTTAATCTCCGTTACAGGTGGCTTGGCGTGTTCAAACTGATACTGATAGCACCAGAAGGTACTGGGCATAATCTAGCTTTGTGGATGAGCTTTCTAATTGTAAATAGATCTTATGGTGCTAACATGCTTGCTCTTCAGACATCATAACTAGTGACAATTGAATTTCTGATATCAAGAATCTGCATTCTGACTAGTTAAAAATGAATTTGTGATATCCTCAAAAAATTAATTAAAGCTAAAACGGCCTGCCATACTCTCTGTTGGTCAATCTATATTACATGCATTTATTTATGCACAAGTGATGCACAAGTGAGCCAGATATTATCTCACAAGCGTACAGCTGATAAGGAGTCATCTTGGTAAAAGTGCTACTAAGCCAGGCTTCCAATGAATGATCTGAAGTACAAGTTAGTGCAGGAGAAAGAGCCGTACGATATCCTACAAACATACGAAGCGAACCGGAGATCTGATCAAATCGAAGACAACATGAAGATGAGCTCACAAAGCGATAAGTACAAAAATTCAAGAGCGTTTAGTCTCTAGTCTAGACAACAGACCATAATCAAGGCGAAAGCAGATTGAAACAGAGAGCATGTCAGTGGTTGTATGAGTTAATCTACCACTCAAAAACAGAAAAACACTCACCTACCACATAATAAGCTGTGGGGCTGTTTAATGCCAGGTGGCGTCAGTTTTGAGTAATTTTTGTCACTATAGATTTTTTTCTCTGCATGTTTTTGCACTGGGATTACACACTTTCACGTGTGTAATATACAGTAACAGTCAAAAGTCTGGACACACCTTCCTCTAATGCATTTTTTCTCACCGATCTAAGGCATCCCAAACCAGCTCTGTGGGCTTTAGGTTGGGGGATTGTAAAGACCAGGTCACCTGTCACAGCACTCCATCTGCTTGTTTGCAGGATGATAACCACATAACCCCAAGGTGTGCTTAGGGTCGTCATCCTGATTTGTAGTACAGTCGTCTTCTCTCACAATCTTTTAATCTCTTTTTCTTCCAGGTTACTTTGGCACTAAGACTGGCGTTGCAGTCCTGGTTCCTGTATTTATTGCACTCAATCTGATTTATTGGAGTTGGATCAGGCGAAGGTAACCAGCTTTAAACTAGCTTCTAAACGCATTCATAGCCTTTCGATAAGGGCTGAATAGCCTCATGAATACAATGTGATGTGACTCAAACTGGAATAAAACTGCACCAGAGGCTGGGCACTTGTGCCTTCAGACTCAGTGGGTGTGGGTTAGGACAGCAGGACAGAGCAGCCCTGGTCCAGATAAACTAGCAACACTCCCAGTGAAGCTCTTTGCCAGTCAGTTCACACTTTTGCTCCCACCCCTTTTGCACCCTACCCTACCAGTTTCTCAAGGTGTATTTGAACATAACATTAAAGGAGATTGCAGATTATATTTTCTAATAATGATCAGATAAAAAATGAATGAATTAGATAAGGCCAACCTTATGCAATGACTTGTCTCGTGACCACAAACATATTCAAAACCATTTATAATCATAGACAAAATGACCTTTTTGCTCTACCTTTCATTTTCTGCTTGATGTAGTCCATTTCTTAAACTTTACATGTCTTTTAACAGGATTAAGAATACATGCATAAATTTGGGACCTCAGTGGCTGTTTGAAAAATTCCCCAGAGTTGAAAACAGCACTGTGACTATACTGCTGCAGGTAATGAATCACACACACACACACACACACACACACACACCATGTATTCCTATCTCTATGGGGACACTCCATTCATTCCTATGGGTATAACCCTAATCCCAAAAATGACGCCCTTAACCCCTACGTATCCCTAACCTTAACCATAAGTAACCAAACAAAATATGAGACTTTTGGTATTTTTAGTTTTTTGATTGCAGAGACAGATTTTTATAAAATTGAGGTTATCCTTATGGGGACCAAAAAATGTCCCCACAAGGTAGAAAATAACTGTTTTTTTATCACACTGTGGGGACATTGGGTCACCACAATGTAATATAAACATGTCCACAAGTACACATACATACACACACACACACACTATGCAAATGAAGTTTAAATTATCTTCATGTTGGTGTAAATCAATGATGTCTGTTAAAGCTTAGCCATTTCAAATCCCCAATATTTACAGCAACTATCCGATACACCCACCTGTTTTTGAATGGACCACTATGCCAACTCATATGGCTAATCCATACCCCACTGAGTTATTTAACTGCTTAGGTTAATTAACTCTGCTGGTGGTAAAATTTAACAAATACTTGGAATGGCTGAGGGGCCCCTGAGGAGAGGTATGGGAGCTGAAGCCATGTTCCTCTAGCCATCCAATGAGATACCAGTAACTTTTTGGACAGAAGATATTCTTGTAATTCGTGATTTGCATACATTATAATGTTCAATTGTGTTTTTGTTCTGCGCATATGTACATTTACTAGCTTTAAACATGATTTTTACACATTTTTTCACATTACCATTTCTATGTATGTATATATACTTACATACATATTTAAATTTATGTTGCATTTGTTGTATTTTATTGTGTTGTGGATGTTATACTTTTGTCTATTGTATTTGTAATTTTGTATTGCACCATACGGGGCCCAATGGAAATGGTATTTGAATGCACACTTGTACATGGATGTGTTGACAGTAAACAACTCAGGTCTTACACACAATGCATTGAAAATTCATACAAGAAATCATTTTCAAATTATTTTTTAAAAGCTGGGTACATCGCAACCAGAAGTGAATGATTTCATAAAATAATAGTGCTGCTTAATTCCTCATCTGTCTGTCCTGCTCAACACACAGGAGAGGGAGAGAAACGATTCCAGCTCTACCTGGCAGTCTGTATACAGGGATCCCCCCATCACGCCCATGGAGGAAATCCCAGCAGCGGAGGACCCTACCTCAGACGAAGGAGCAGTACGGACCCAGCCAGTTGTAGAAGAGGACTCTGGATATAAGCCCCAGACCTCACCACTAGCTCCAGATCAGTTCTCGGACGAGGAGGACAGCTTCAGCCAGGGAGGGGCGGCCTGCGGCCCAGAAGGGTGTGAGTCCCTGAGACTCTGGCCCTGGGACGCTGACCCTGGGACGTTGGCGAGCAACTGCATCAGGCCAATATACAGGCTTCAGGTTGATAGGACCCCGATGGACGGGCACACGCTGGACCTGGCCAGCCGCCGTGAGGAGATGCACCAGGGGCAGACGCTGCTGCCAGACGACTTGGTCAGCTGTCTGATGGGTCTATCCCTGGAGCCAGCGCAGGATGCCATATACTTCTCCCAGAAGGATTCGAGGCCACAGAACAAGGCGTATTCATCCAGACCCGGCTGTGAGAGAAGTGAAGAAACCGGGCGGATTTTGCACCAGGAATGAGGATGACTGAAACGTGCAACTGTGTGCATTGTGTTTTTAGCATTACCTGTATTTAAAACGAGAACTAACAATACTATATATACATATACTGCCTAAGCCACAGCTTTGGATGCAGGGCGACTCGTCAGAACATGAGACGTTGTTTATGGCACCTCTTCTCCTCTTTCGTCCGCTTTCTTTGTGCTGGTGTGTTTCTGACTTTGTTTTAACGCTGCGTGGCCACGTGCTAGAAGGATAACTAAAGCCGACTAACGCCCTCACCCTCCGTAACCCCTTCCGCTATTATTACATGGGTGAGAAAAGCCATCAGGACAATGGATGTCTTTTTTATATACTGTATAGACCAGGGGCCTTAAAGCCAACTCTCCTGGGACCCACCAGCTAGGATGTCTTCAGCTAGAGCAGGTCAATTAATATTTTCTTATTTTTGTCAAAAATGCAATGAGCTCGATGAGCATAGTGCCATCACATCTTACTCTCGCTAATTAGCGAAATGACCGTCAGTGAGACAGATTTACTAAAGCCTGAAATACACATTGTGGGCCGGATCTGGCCTGTGGACCAGTGCTTTGAGACCCCTGGTATAGGCCTTCATTAATCTTGTGTTTGTTTGTGAGATGTGATACTTTTATTTTAGCACTTTCTAAAGACAACAACAAGAAGCACTAGATGTCTGAACAGGAAACTATTATTTTTCTGTTTTTCTAACTGAGTGACCCTGGGCTGCTGCTATCCCTGATTTATCATGAGGAGCCCTGCCTTGTGCTTGCATAACTGCAGTAGGGACATTTCCAGAACTATCAACAACAACAACTTGTCTTTTATTTATAGGTTTCGCCTGCTTTCAAATATGGTTGAAAGTATGTCACTGAGGCTTTAAATACAGATGACAGTCATGGGGGGCTGGTGGTGGAGTAACTGTGAAAACTGTCACAGATTAACACCCATCCATCCACCCATTTTCTGAGGCTGCTTGTCCTGTTCAGGGTCGTGGGCGGTCTGGAGCCTATACCGAAAGCTAAGGGCACGAGACAGGGAACAACCGGGGTTGGGGTACAATCCCATCGCAGGTCTATACAAATTTGATTTCGCTATAAAACGGAACCTTGGAATAGATGAAGAGGCCCGTGCATCAGTGTGTCTATTTTCCATAAACACTTACCCAATGAATGGTTGGGTTGAGACTGTAGCTAATCTAAGGAACATGGCACAGATTCGAGTACAACAGAGAGCAGACAGTCCTTGGGCAAACACGACAGACTGTACAGAAGCACCATTTGTTATATATCTTGAGTCTTAAACCGAGGGAGAAAAGACATACAAACATGCGTAGATCACGGAAGAACACACAAATGTCACCCGTGCTGTCAGCGATGGGTGAGACCACAATGCTATCCCCTGAGCTATCGCATTGTTAATACAAAAAGCAAACATTGTTATCAGTGCAGTAGTACCTACCTGTACCCTGCCTCCCATCTGTGTGGGTGCCATGGGTTTCCTCCAAGTCGTGATCCTGGTGGAAAGTGCTCTGGTCTAGGTATATAAGATATACTGCACTACACCAGTGTTTCTCAATCCTGCTCCTAGAGTACTACCTATCAGGAAGTTCTCACTCCAGCCTGAGCGCATTTAGCATCAGATGTTTCTTAATGGCCTAATAATGAAGGCGGCAGGTTGTAAGCAGTGCAGGTTTGACCGAAAACTTTCTGGCAGGTGGGACTCCAGGAGCAGGATTGAGAAACACTGTACTACACGATAAACTTCAGATGGTTTTATCAGGCTTCATCACAATCAGAGGGACCTTGGTGCTCTGCAGGAATGGCTTTAGTGTGACTGAAGAGCCTTCATGATGGTATACATGTCGGCTTCCTCTGGGTACTCCAGTTTACCCCAGCGGTCCAAAAAACATGTGGTACTTGCTTATAGTGCATGAGGGTAGTGTGTGTCTGTCCTGCACTGGATTGGCATCCAGTGCATCCCCCTGCCTTATGTCCTGTGCTGCCTGGGATAGGCTCCAGAGTTCATGAAAGTTCTTTTATGAATTACTTTGGTGAATATTTGGGTTAGCAGCAGTTTTCGTTCAAAGTCTTGTCTGCCTGGCTGATAGCTACAGTTGTGGTCAAAAGTTTACATACACTTGTAAAGAACATAATATCATGGCTCTCTTGAGTTTCCCATTATTTC
>JAODKM010000032.1:16118325-16144742 GCA_026780845.1 Petrocephalus sullivani | reverse complement strand
GCCCCGGGCTCCCCGCCCGCTACGGGGTCCACCGCGGCCGCGGCCAGGACGGCCCAGGTCTCCAAAGTTGATCTCCAGCTGGGATGTGATGTCATTGGCCGGCTTCCGGAAGTGGTGATCGCCAGCGGCATCGTCGGCCTGGACCTGGAAATGCAACATGCCCGTCATCATCACCGTTACCGTACTCCAACTCAACACACTACAGTGCAACACTGTCATACATCATGCGTTCATATGACCACATAACATTTACTGACATCTCAGTAAATACTCACATAAATCCTTAGTTATGGTTTCTATAAATATTTAATACTATGTTGACTGTCATGAATGAACGCATGTCATTACAGAGGCTGCCAGTAGATTTGGCTTTGTCTAAACCACAATGACAATCCTTTAACTATATAGTCAGATAAAGGGCCAGGAACTATTTTCTTCACACACCAATCGTATCACTGCACATAAGATTTGGCACGAGCACCCCAGCAACATCTTCTGTTAAGAGACATTGCTGTTTGGATTTTTCAAATGTATTTTCTGCAGCTATAATCACCATAGAAAGGATGCCATTCACTCCCAAGGTACGAGAGATAAGCCCAACATTTCTACGGCCGATATCTCTAAAACTAGGCAACTCCCAGCAGAACAACCTAGACGGACAGATAGCAGTAAAGCCACCTCAGTTGGGAGGTGAACTGCCCCTTTAAAGATGTCCCGACTAATGATGTCATGCTTTAACTGCGATGCTTTCCTACACAACAGATGGAATCAAATAGCATTGAAACGCTGTTGTAAGCAGCCACAAAACAATAATAAAAAAAAAACTTTTAAACTTTCATTAAAATCAAATTAAAAATATGAAAATGTGAAAAATTGTGCAGAATACTGAAGTACTGTCTTAAATTTATATTAATGATTTTGAAGGCATCCTCAATTGTGATGGCACAGTTCTTAATCCCTCCGCCTCACTCAGATTGAGAACTTCAGCTCCATGATGCAGTTGGTAAGTACAAGACGTAAGGGTATTACTTACAGTACTGTTATTAATGTACTGTTGTATTTCAATTATTAATTCCTGTATGTATGCTTGTCTTTCCACCAGAAAATGAAGCTTCATTTAAGTGCATGTCAATGCAGAGCTTTAGATAACGGATGCAAAACTATTCGAACATTTATTTGCGCCTAGAATTAGATAAACTGATTAGTACTACGCCTAAAATATTAATGAGAGGCGTACTGTGATGCCCAGAGGTTGGTAATCTGCATAAATTCAGCGGTTCCGCATCCTTATTAAACGCGAATAGCAGAGCACGCCACCTGCGACTGTTTGGGTATAACATGGGGGCACTAATCACTCAAAGGGACAGCCCAGCACTTACAGCATCTGTTAAAAGAGCCGATACTCTAGTCACGGTAAAGACGGGGGTGTGGCGGTACTTTTGGTAGTTTAAAGTCTGCCTTTTTTGGTAAATAGTTTTATTTTTATTTCAGTTCATGAATTCTCTTTAGTGTCCATTTTCATTTCAGTTTTTGCTTTGATAATACTGGTCCCAACAAGGCCAACACGAACACACGCACTGGCGCCGTCAATGTAGAACAAGCCCTGATTTTCAGAATAGTTGGCACAGCTGGTTCTCAAACAACTCTAAGGTAGCAGGCAGACAACTTTATGACTTTAATAACGAGTATATTTAGCAGCCTTGAGGACAAACAATATTAAAAAGCTCTCCTTGCCAATGGCAATTTACTAGTCGTGAACAGACACTTCAGGTAGTTTGGCTAATTCTGAATTTGCCATCATCCAAAGTACCACCTGTGCGTTTCCCCTTTGGGTGCTTGTGCATATCGCTAGTGCCGCTATTTTATGCCATCGAAACAATGCACAGTGTAATAGCCAAACACAAAGGTGGCTTGAATATGCTCCCATAATTATGTAGTGATACTGAAGGAAAACATTTCTTATGATGAATTAAAGTGATTTAGAAATGAAATAAAATTTTAAGAATTTAAATTATAAATTAAATAAAGTGTTGTAGAAATTATCAAAAGCCAATCCCATAAAAATCATCTTTAAAAAGGCGATGCGTTAACTTAAAATATACGATTTTCAGTGCCAACATCATCGACTACGTCAAGTAATTGGGGCAGTCGCAGTTACTTGAGGTAAGGCTAGCTTTGGGCAGGTTACACCAGGTCAGGTGTTTATCTCACCTCGCTTAATAAAATTAATTAACGATACTCTGGTCAGAACCATGTGCCATATTCCCTTCAAATTTAGAAGCCGTGGGCCATGACTATAGAGCTGGATGAAGCCCAGCCAACTCTTTACAAATATATTACAATTTAAAAGAAGCAAAATATGCCAACACACTACACGGCCCTCGTCTTGAAATGCGACTTTACAAACAAGCTAGGAGCCAGGGGAACAATTACCTGCCATAACCACGGCATGTGCACCAATTTCCATGTATTTGTGCGAACTAGCAATATCAAAAGAAGCTAGCAGAACAGAATGTGCGTACTGAGAGAGGAGCTGCAGTAAGCAGACATACATCTTCGCTCTTGGACTTGTGCAGCACGTATCCTTTCTTCCACTGGCTGTCGGCGCCCTCGTTGGCCTTGCGGATGTTGAATTCAACCTTGGCTCGCTCCTTGTCTTGCATCGCCTTCCACTCATCCAGAGTCATCTCTTTGGGTCCTTCCGGTTTGACCTCCTCAACCTCGTTTTCTCTGGAAAAGTTAGACAGGTATTGGGCAAGTTGGGTGAGCTACCTGAAAACACTCGGGCGCATTCTTGGACCAGCGAGGATACTTCTTTGGTGTGTGCTGGTCTCACGAGGACATTAGGAGGGTTACGCACTTGTTTTCAGAGTCAGCAGGGGGGTGTTCCTCGCCTTCACGGGTTTCCTCAGTGGTATTCGATTGATCAAGCTCGCTGTAGAATAAACCCACACAACTTAGTCAACAAATGAGCCCAAAGACGACGATGTATATTTTTCTACACACCATTTTTACACGAGTTGTGGGGAACTCAGTGATATTAGACAATTGCCTGCAAAAAGTTACACAAAAAACTCCTATTTAATCACTGGCCAAAAATCTAGCTACGAGACCATGCTCCTAGCTTCTTCACCACCAGTTTACCACGGGGGCAGGTTAGGACTCTGTGAACAGAATGTTGCTGGTTGACTCGATTCACCCTTGAGCAAGGCCCTTACCCTGATTGCTCCAGGGACCATCTCACCCACCTTAACTCATCCTTGACAGTGCCCCAGTTGTGCGATCCACCGCCGCCACGCTTCTCCTCGGCTTTCAGGCTACTGAAACGAATGCGAAGGGGGTGTTAGGGCTGGCCGGGCCTCGCTAACGCGGGGAGCCCCGGTGGCGCGTTTCGCGGACAGCCGGGCGGCCGGCGACTTACGACCGATCACTGCCGCTGTGCCTGTCAAACTCCCGCTTCCCGCGAGAGTCAAATCCATCTCCGCGGCCCATGCCGCGTCCGCGGCCGCCGCGTCCACCCCGGCCACCACCACGCCCTCGCAGAGGCCTCTCTCCTGCAGGCCTGCTGAAAGGGGCAAGAGAGGACTCAGTACCACAGAGCAGGAAGGTGCCACAAGACCCATCCGGGTGCAGAACACCGTGGTACCAATGCAGAAGAGATGCATCGCTGCTTGGCCCTTAAGCAAGGCCTTTAACCCCCAAAAATGACCCAGTGTGGCAGATAGATGACTGACCATTTGCACTGAACCTCATCGGATGGTATATGCACAAACTAAAGAATCTGTAAGTACCTGTACTTGTACAAACAGCAAAGACAATTAAGGTATTATGAACTATCACTGCGTACTCATAATAGATTCCTTCAGACCTGGCACTTTCAATATTACTGAGCACTGAGGACAACTTTGTGTAGACAATCAGTAAATGCAGTGCTCCCATAAAATCCCCCCTTATAGGGCAGACACTGCCCATACAAATTTACCTGCAAAACGTGCAGCTTAACCCTGCAAAAGGGAGAAATCATTTAACTGTGTGTAGGATAATGTGTAAGAACGGATGTTTCGAGGAACAGATCACAGACAGATCCAGTGAGGAGCTGACACCCGAACGTGACCCAGCTGGAATAGCGCGTTAAGCCAGAGAGCGTCCGGCCTGCGCCCCAAGACACTCACTTATCGGCAGGAACCTCCCCCCCCTCAGGTTTCTCCTCGGCAGGCTTCTCAAAGCGCCGCTCGCGGGGCGGCTGCCTCCTCTCCGGCCTCCTGTCCCCGGGCCGGGCCTCGCCCTGAGGCCCCTGCTGGGGTCCCGGCTGCCCCGGGTGGGGTGCCTGCTGGTCAGGCCTCCTGCCGACTCTCCTGATGCCTGAAAACCAGAAAAGGGGGAATCGGGTGAACCCTAGAGCACAATCAAAAGCGGGTACAGCACGGTCATATGCATTTCAGAATGTCAGCAGAAAAACAGCGGGCAGAAAAATATCAAAATACACACCGATGGGGAAAAAGGGGGACAGGAAAGCAAATTAATATTTTACTACCAAATCAATATGGAAGCGATCAGAATATAAATGAAAAACATTAAAGTGCTCTAAATAAACGTGTAAAGGAGGAAAAAAAAAGGCAAGGAGCGAGGTGGAGGCTCGCAGAGACTGTCACGGCGGCCCGAGGCCCGAAGGCGCTGGCAGCCGCCGCCATTAGCCACGTGACTGGGGTTGTCATGCCGCGCGCTCGGGGGGGGGGGGGTGGTGTGGTGTTCAGCGGCGACCCCCCCCCCAGGCCCGCATGAGGTCGCAGGGGCTCCGGGGACGCGATCGAGGCGCTAATTCCAGAGTAGGGCTATTTTAGCAGCCCCCCCACGCCCCGGGCCCGAGCAGGCCGAGCCCGGCCTCGCAGTGAGGAGCGGCCGGCCCGCGGGGCCCCCACGCCACGGCCGCTCGCCGCCGGCTGGCTGACAAGACGGGACAGGTGCCGCTCCGCGCTCCGCTCCCGGGCGGACCGGTTCGCGGCCGCCCCACTTCCGCGCCCCCACCCCCCAGCCAGGCCTCCCCCAAACCCAAGGGGCTTAAAATAAAGCTCACGAGGCCCGCCCGATCCCCACGCTCTGCACCTAAAGTTGTCGTTCGGCTCCGGGGGGGGCGGCGATGGAGGGGGGGGGGCGTTTTGCACAACCCCGGCAGAAAGAGCCGCGATGATGCGGCCGACCCAAGTCGCACGCGCCGCCGCGCCGGCTCGCGCCCCCTGAACCCGGCCGGGGACGGTCTCCTCACCGCATTCCCCTTTGTTCTCCGGGCGAGCCTCGCGACGTAAAAGCGCGCGGCGACGGTGGGTCCGCGCGCGCCGCACGTGCTCGCCGCACGCGCCGTCCGCCGCCGCCGCCTCACAATAGAAACCATGTTGTTGACCTCATGGGGGGCGCGTGCGTGCGGCGGCGACGTTCCCCGCGCTGCCCGAGGCGCGCCAGCCCGCGACGGAGGGGGGGCAATAATCGTTACCTTCTTTCTTCAGAGACACCGGCGGCTGCGTCTCCTCCTTCTTGTCCGCGAGCGGGTTCTTTCTGTCCTTCTGCGATTCCTTCTTCGGCTGCTTGGCGGCCTGCGCGGCGCTCTTGGCGGCACCGGGAGCAGCGCCCTCCTTCCTCTTGCTCTCTGCCTGTTTTAACGCCTCGAACGGGTCGCCTTCGTCGTCAAATAGCTGGTCGAACCGATTGGTGACGACGCAGCCGAAACCTTCTTGCAGATGTCCGGGCATGATGGCGCCCCTCCGACGGGATTCTCCTCCGATTCTACCGAGGCTAGAAGCGAACTTGTCGCCAGCGACTGCCACAAGATGGCTGGGAAAGAGACTTTGCTTCTCTTCCGGCACGATAAACATCCGGGAACTCGGCTCACGGCCACCTAGGAATTGTAGTCTTTTAGAGGAAGGTCTTCGGCATACAACCTGTCAATTCTTACCCTAGAAATACTGCAGGGAGTCATTGCACTGAAGCTTTTTGCACAAATACCATATACCATATTACCGCATCAGTGTAATTCATTTTAGTAAAACACAATGGAAGGTTATCAGGAAATTTAGATTAACAAGCATGAATAAGCAAGATAAAAAGTAAATAAAAATCTTTCACAGTTTTCATGTAATTGTATTTGTGCATTTTATTTGGAAACAAAATAAGTTAACTCACGTTCGTGAATTGAAATTACTTTTTGTGACTTCTGTTGAGTTGAAACCATGCTACAGTTATACAATACAACTAAACAACTGATGACTTTCCGAGTCAGAATTCTCTAACTCTGAAGAGAGCTATAATCTACAGATATTTATTCATTTATACCGGTTACGACTGATTCAATGCCAGCGAGACGCCTGCGGGTTTGTACCCCCAAATGTATGACGCGAAACTAATGAGTGCAGCGTCAGTCCGAAGGTATCGCCAGTGAAATGAATCTGATCACAATACCCTGGCAGATGCTGAAACACAAAGGGCACCAGACGCAGGCTGAGTGAAGCTTTTAGAGCTGACCAGAAAACTGCTACTATAGGGATATAAATATTTTAAATAATTTTAATAACTTTGCTTCCAACTTCCCGTAAACAATTGCTTTGACTCGCTACTCGCTGCATTAATTAAAAACCTCTTAGAATAATTTGTTAAACTCTCTTTCTCTAAAGTTCAATTTCGTACGCTGCTTTTTTCCCATAGATAATTAAAAGCGAAAATAGCGGAAAACCATGTCTTACAATGTAAACGAGGCAATCATTGAATCGTACGCTTTGATGCTCTTCGTGATGGCGACGTTTTTCATCTACTTTTGCATCATGGTTTGGGCTTTCAGCAATCCGAAACTGAGCGGCGCAGAGGAAGACGCCGAAATGAGGACTGCGACCGAGGCGGCTTTCAGAACGAGAACCCAAGTGTCGCTGGAGCAGATCCTCATCCAAAACGAGCATCTGCAGCAAGCAAGTGACCGGGCTGCAGACGCGGTTTTCCTGGAGAATAGCACCCGAACCGACAGAGTGAGCTATACATTTAATTATAACAGTCCGTTCGCCTCCAATTTAACTGAAGCAAATGATTAGTATTTGAACTTTAAATTGATGTTCTTAATTGCAAACGCAATAATGGACGTTTGTTTCATGCCACTGAGGCTATTAATATTCCTACCCTAATATTACAGTTAATGACAAAACACAGGCACAGCAATGTTAATTTTGTTATTGCAAAATACGTTTAATCTACAATGAGGGACTCTGCATTAATTCTGCTCGGTATCTGTGCTCGTCCTTGTCCTCACCTCCAAATCCTGCAGAGAGCAGAGAAATAGTAGCCTTTTGTCTATAAGGGGCGGCATATTTTTAGGTGTGACCAGTCACGTGCAGTCCGCCCCCATCATGGTTTTTGGCCACTTAATATCCAGCCTCACCTTGAACGTTTAAATTGTATATTGTGCCGGCCAAGTGGCATTCATTATTTTTATTCATTTTTTGTTCCAAATAATTTTGAACCAAAAATACTACATGGCATTCAGTTTTCTCTCCTCAAAAGTAGGCTGAACAAACTGCCCAGTCACTGACAGCTCCTACAGCCTTTCATATTTATTAAAGGACCTCAGAATCATAAGGGATGTCACCTTCTTGCACTTTGCCAAGAAGAATATTATTTGCCACAGTTTTCAGTATTGGAATATTTGAATCAACAGTCTAGAGACCAAGGGAGCCTCCCACTTTTGAAGATGACTTTCTGGAACTTTGCAACGGGGAAAGACATTGAGTTAATCCCTCCTGGAAAATAGAGGCGTGATATAACTACCGACTGTTTGAATGATCTTAATTTTGGACTTTTAGCTGCAGCACACCCCATCTCGGCTGCCCCCTTCATTTTACTCCGTGTTTCTGGAATAACTTCCAGACTCATTTTGTCCCTGTACTTAACGAGCAGATGGAAGATGGATGTATTCGGTATTGCACTGCCTGCAGTTCCAAACTAGATCAACTAGAACTACTGGCCGTCTGCGGAGGAAAAAAAATACACTTTTGGTTTCTGTACAAATCAAAGATTTATAAACAGCTCCCCAGTTTACCGATAATGCATGGAAGTATTCATTAGGATGACTGGCCATTCCTTGGGAAGGTAAGTGAGCAGCCACATTCAAAGTACTTACTGGTTCTGGCATAAACTGATATGGACCTTAAACAAAAGAAATAGCTTGTTGCAAGTGATAGGATTCAGAGGTAATCATTAGGTGCTAAACACCTTCCTGTCACACTACACAATCAAGGACTAACACCTGAGCAGCCCTACAACTATTCCTCTCATATCAAAGCTGGAATATGAGCAGAGCCAGAACTTTTCAAATGAAACAAAAAATGACAATAAATATAAATTATGCTACAGCACAAACAACTACTACATGCCAACTGCTGCATGCTAGTGTCACTGCACCTTTAATTACAGTGGTAATATTTTTTATATGCTACCACATCAAATGCAACAGAAAATGAATAACAGCCAAAATCAAACTGTATTTAGTTTATTATACATTAAACATTGGCGGGTGAGCAAAATTTTCATTAAGTTGCAAAATTATCCTGACTTTATAAAATGAAAAAAAGACTGGTAAATGAAATTGAAAGGTTTGCATTGCAATCATATTTAAATTGATAATTGAATTTAAAACTACTGATCATAGGTCAAAAGGAATACCTGATTACCCCAGAAAAGAATTCAAGATATTTTGTTTGTTGTAAAGACTTACAAAAACAAAACATGTCACATATATATATTTTGAAATCAATTGATTGTAATATGCAAAACAAATACCTGGATATAATAGAAAACAAAACTACTTACCACTAAAATTGTAAAAATTGATTTAGTGCACAAAATAAGCTCTATATAATAATTACTATACAGAACTGTGTCACTATCAGTATGTTACTATGATTGACAAATCAGGTATATTAAACACAAATACCACTTCTATAAAAGCAAAATTGATGGCTATAAAATGAATCCCTCGGTCTAAACAAAAGCTAAGCATAGCTATTGCATCATTTTTAAAGTTACTGTTTTGGTAATTTTTTAAGTTGCTACTATCATGGTATGTGTATTGAAGCTCATTTAAAAAACACTCCAATTTGACACTTCTAACTTGACACTTTGTATACAGACCAAACAATTATCATAGGATGTGGTTCCAAATAAGTAAATAAGCTAAATTAACATAATTCAAAGGGTTTTGAAATACTCTAGAGGGTAAATACTATAAAATGCATAATTTTATACATATTGACGAATCCATATATAACATATAAACATTCCAACGTTAGCGTTCCAGTGGATTCTGAATAGTGAAAGACTATGTGACATCACACAGGGTAGGCAATTCATGTCTTAGGGACCCCCGCCACATGCTGGGGCTTTTTACATGTAACCGTGGCTACTCTTACCATAAGCCAGGCCTGGGCAATTATTTTCTATGGAAGGCCAAATCCAAGCTTCATTACATCAGCGGGGGTCATTTCTGAATGTTCATGCCTCCTGAAAACTTATTTGGTTTTATTTTCCCTTTTTTGAAAATACATGCATGAAGCAGAAGAACCAGTGCATTTTCATGTTTAACATAAAATAATCATCTTTTCATCTTCATACATTTGAGTATAATACTTGCTTAATTACCACGCAGGCCAATAAAAATAGCCATGTGGGCCAAATATGGCCCTGGGGCCAGCTATTACCTGGGTCTGCCATGAGCGGCTATGTTTCAGGAGCATCAGCGTGTAACTGACAAGTAACCAGAAGGCATACAACTCTGGGTCTTAGGACACACACCATCTTTCGATCTCATCTTATGATGATGGTGATACGACAACATTGTAATAATACTTTAAGTTTTAATGCTTTAAGCAGCGTACACAGTGCGATAAGTTGGGATGCTGCCGGGATGTACGCATCTCCCGCCAGCAATCAGTTGTCTTGGTGCACATTTCTGGGTACCGGGGCTTTATAAAGCCATAAATCAGATACAGACTACATGATTATGTAAACCGGACCCAATCCCCATGAGAATATGCTAGATATTACTATCTGCAGAATGGTCCTTGTGTTGGTATTCAAATAAGCGAAATCGAAAAGAGGCGCCCAATCACATAGCCGAGTTCTTCGTTAATGCCAGACATCCATGTGAACAAACTGTCCGTCAGTTTCCCAATTTCACGGCACAACAAACCCACATCTCCCTTAATGAAAAAAAAGCAGACCTTATATATACCCAAAAGTTTAACACAAATTTGGTTAGCAATGCAACATTCAGACAATCGGAAACTACCCTCTCATGTACTAATGAAAGAAATCAAGAAATTTTTCATGCTCATTTCATACCAGAAAACTCACAAACATGGTCTTTGTGCACGCCATCTCTCCGATTCATCTCACATACTCTTCCATTCCTTTGCGCATCACCCCGTTCCTCTGGGTCACAGATCATTTTTACCAGTGCTATGTCCTGCATAGAATAACTTGAGTCTACCAGTCCATCTGACATCCTTTCCCTTGAACGCAGGTTTTATGTGACGTTAGCATCACCGTTAACTACGAATAGCCTCATAATAGATAGATAACTTAGAGATGAGTTGATGGAACTGAAATTTAAATACAAAGATATTTTAAACCACAAAATGTGCTCCTGGTGGGGAGTTTGGAAAGAAAAGGTGTTCAGTGACTGTCCAAACCCCGGATTTTGTTATGATATTTTGTGCTATGACTGATAAGTTTGAGGCTTAAGGTGTGACATCTACTGACCACGAACAAGGTAGCTGTACACCACTTCTGTTTGAAATGGTGAAGACAGAAGAGAGTGACGATAGTGATGTGTGTGCATACGTGTGTGTGTGGGCGGCGTGGTGGTAGTAAACATATCTCTCGTCTGTGTGTCAAAGAAACACACTTCTGGGTACATGCTGTATGACCCATACTGTAAAAAGAATGCACTGTTAAATGTCTAAACTGCAATAATAAAGCCTCACGCAAGTAACATTCAAATAGTAGTAACAGAAATATTGATGCTCACTATTTAACATTTATCAATACTAACATTGATATAATTTTAAGGCACTTACAGAGTATGGTACCAGTAATGGAAAATAAAAATGAATAAATGAAAACATGCAGAAATTCTCTAGCTTGAAGTAGTATAATTGAACTATTCCAGAATTTCGGGTCTGTGCCAAGCGTGACATCACACCTCTACTGTAAAATGTGTACTAGCCTACCTGCTGGAAACTGTCAGTGTTTGACTCGGGACTGAAACTGAGTACTGCCGTGGACCTTAAATTACACAATAGCACATTATCATAACTATCACCATCATTAAAAAAAATACGTAACATTACAAAGTTTGAATAGAACGTTAACAGTGCAAACCTACTGCACAAATTTGCTTAAAATAGCAGATATTCTGTTACATGTACAATTGTGACAAAATCATCTGATACAAAATATTTGAGATTATTCTTCATAATAAAACTATGAATATTTAATTCACCTATATTACACAATGCCCTTGTTCCTGTACTGACACACACACTGAGTTTGAAATGAGTCCCACAGGAAAACAAATAGCAAGACATGCCCTCACTCCTTAGCAAAACAAAATAAGGTCAAATTTGCGAGATATTTCTTAAAATCCATTGAAAACTCTTAAGGGACAGCTATGATTTCAGATTGTTCCTTATGATTATAAACCAAAAATCATATGCAAAAACGTATTTTATTATATAGGCCTGGAAGTTATTATATATTGGCTCCTTTGTTATTATGACTTTTGTAATTATTAGTTATGCCTACTAATCTAATCAAATCAAATCTGTGACCAGTAGCCTAATTAAATGTATAATCAAAAAGTAAAATTTTTTGGAGAAGGCCTGAAATGTGAATTTGTGCAATTGTTCTTTAACTAAAAGGAATCGTGTAATAATTCAGTCCTTTTCATCACAGCAACATTCATATATTTGCAAATACTATCAATCGAACTAATTCCGGGGGTAAAAAAATACCTTTGAGAAATGCAGGCGATCAAGCCTCCATACCAACCCCTAACCCTTTCCTGCTGTGCCAGCCCACCCAAGCACTTCAGGCTGCCCGTATTCTGGCAGAAATATGAAAATAAAAACATTTACACAGCAGTAACTGCTCCCTCACAGAAGGGGAGAGGAAGGCCTGCCTGCAGGAGAAGCTGGGGGCTTCCGGCAAAGGGCCTCGACCTGCACAAGGCCGCTGGGATTCTGCTGGGCATAAACATCTATCTGAGTGGCGCGCTGTGGTGCCCCCCTCCCATCCCGGCTGCTGCCGGCGTGCTCATGGCTGGCCCTCCAGCAACACGCGGTGGATGTCCTGGAACGCCGGCCGCTCCTTGGCACTCCTTTGCCAGCAGCTCAGCATGAGCTTGTAGACAGGGTCGGGGCAGGAGGTGGGCTGGGGCAGGTAGATCTAGGCAGGGCGGGAGGCATGAAATGTGTCAGAATGGGAAAAGGGAGCCGTGCCGTCCAACGCTACTTGTCCTCGCTGAACGACGTCACTTTCACAAGTGATGTTGTATTAGCGAGTTGCATTTACAAGTATGTGGTCAGCTATTTAGTGGGTGGCAAAGCTCCCAGGGAGCATTTTCGCAATCTGGACTCCTTAGGCTTTTAGAGCTCAAAGGAATCATGGGGAATAGGATTAGGAACTGGAAATGGCTCGAGGAAACGTGTCGTAAATGGCACATCCTGGTGACATGATGTTAGGCTGAATTGGTTGACTGACAGAAAACAACCAGGAGTTAATATAACTAACGCAAAAATATTGATAACTACTACAAATCAAGTTCTGCATTCTGGAAATATTGATGAAAACCGGAAATCTCTCTTATGTAGGCAGCTTTTACTGGATGAATATAAGTAGCTAAAAATTTTAGGAGGAGCACTACTTCCAGTTGCATGTAATAAACACACACTGTAAAGGTAGTTAATACAGTAAGTCATTGAATTATACACCAGAAGGACACTGGCTCAGCCTTACACACACACGCTCACCTGTCGCTTCTGATCCCTGAAGAACTCGCCAGTGTTCTCGATGACCTGCTCGTCGGAGAGCAGCGAGTATGGCTGCTCCTTGCAGAACGTCAGGATCTCCCACAAGGTCACGCCAAAAGCCCATACATCACTGGCAGTGGTGAACTTGCCCTGAGTCGAACAAGCAGGGCACCACAAATGACAGTCGTGGGGACACATTCTCAACTCATTTGAATGCGTTAGGCTTTTGAAGGACTTTAGCCAAACTATGACAGGATTAGCTAATGCTACCAAGCAGTAACAAAAATAACACATAATGGAGGCCAGGTTAGGGAGACTGCTGGTCCTTACCAGGAGTATGCTCTCCCAGGACATCCAGCGAATAGGCAGCACGGCACGGCCCTGGATGCGATAATAATCCCCACTGTACAGGTTACGGCTCATTCCAAAGTCGGCAATCTTGATGGTGTAATTCTTGCCCACCAAACAGTTGCGCGTGGCCAGGTCTCGGTGGACGAAATTTAGTGAGGACAGGTACTTCATGCCAGAGGCTATCTGTGTGGCCATGTAGTGCAGGTTATTGTAACTGTGGAACAAGGATGGGTAAGAAGGGGAGGATGCAAGAGCGCATTGAAGGGATTGAGACTTAAGTCAAATTGTACAAAAGCCCCAAAGACTACAGGGAGTGACACAAAGCTAGAGAGGACCACGCTTACGTGACGACAACGGCGTTCCCAAAGACCTTGGGATCGTGACGAGACAGGAACTGGTTAAGGTCCCCATTCTCCATGTATTCTGTGATCATGCAGAGGGGGTCGGCGCAGATGCACACTGCCAGCAGACGGATGATGTTGGGGTCTTTTAACCGTGACATGATCTTGATTTCTTTCAGGAAGTCGTTCCTGTGAATGGACGCTCAGGCATTACCATGTGGATACAGACTTGGATATGCAAGTGGCTTAATTGCACCAATCATGGCTTTACCTGGCATTTTTGTTGGCATCTGCTCTTAGCATCTTCACGGCTACGAGCACAGGCATGCCGGGGCTGATGTCGAAAGAGAAATCCTCGTCCATGAAATCCTCCATGCCCTCTGCCTCACACAGATGCACCTGGTACACACACACACCCAGGACAAAACTCATCAAAAACAGGGCATGGTCACCCTCAAGTCTTGACTTGCCTCTCTCATTCAGCAGTCTTCAACCATTCCCCACCCGTTCTTCGCAGGATGACGGTATCACCGACCTCTCCGAACTGTCCTTCCCCGAGCTTCTCCTTGAAGCTCAGCAGCTTCATGGGGAACTCCCCCACGGCCACCTCCTTCCCAGACAGCAGGTCCATTGTAATGGCGGGCACGGCATAGGTGTTGCTCCCCGTCACCCCCTGTAGGTTGACGATGTCAGCCTCTGCGTAGTGAGGTACGCCTTCCTGGCTGCTGGCTTGAGATGGTCTTGAGGCTGCACTGGTCCCCGCTGTGTGACACCCAACATGCAATAAAGTTAGTGCGGTATACTGCATTACACATCATAAGTCAACTCATATTAGGGGTCTGATGATCTTCTATTGTCATACAGCCTTAGTCATAAGTCACTCTCTATTAGGAGTCTTAAAATCCTCTATTGTCATGCAGTTTTGTTCTTAAGTCACCATGTATTAAGGGTCTTAAGATCCTCTATCTATAAGTCACTACATATTAGGGGTCTTAAGATCTTCAATTGTTATAAAATCTTACTTATAAGTCACTCTTTATTAAGGGACTTAAGATCCCCTATTGGTTATTGAGGTTTTTGGACCATTGTCTACTTATCAGTGGAGCGTAACTTTCATTTTACAGTGCTGGCTCATACCGGCCTCCTCTGTGACCTGGGAGAATTCAGGCAACTTGCGGATAAGGCGTGAGGGCTCCTGGTAGTCTGGCCCGAGGGGGAAGATTCTCTCGTAGGCGGGCTCCTGTTCGCTGGGAGATGGTGAGTGGTTGCTGCTGCTGCTGCTGTAGGTGAAGGTCTCACTCTGTGTTGATGCAAGTGAATGACAGTTATCTCGCTGTCCGTCATTTGCCCAGGGCAGGGGGGGTAGGGTGGGGAGGCGTGGGGGCTCCACCCTATTATAATCTCGGTCCACTCACCCCCCCACCCCTTAGATATAACTGCACCCACCCAACAGTCAACAAGAGACTACGAAAGAGGCAGCCATGTAACATCCAACCACATTTAATCTCGTGTTCAGGGTTAGCAAGGATGTAATTGAGAAGACCCCATCAAGTACTTTGTTTTTAAAATGTAATAATTTGTATTAACAAAATTTAAAAAATCATTATCCTATATAAGGTAGCATGGTGACTCAGTGGGTAATGCTGTTCCCTCATATCCAAGGATGGTGGTTCCAATGTTCTCCCCATGATACACAGCTTTCCTCCCACAGACCAAAGAAAGTATAAGACTAACTAAATTTCCTTCCTTTATTCTGTGTGTGTGTGTGTGTGTGTGTCCTGCAATGGACATGAATCCCATCCCGGGTGTTTCCCTCCCCTGTGCCCTCTGTGATAGGCTCCATGTTCCCCACGATCCATTAAGGCAGGGTTTCCAACCCAGTCCTCAGGGACCCACAGACAGTCCAGGTTTTTGCAGGAGCTGAAAGGCAGCAAAAATGTGGTCTGGCAGGGAACTGGGAGGAGCAAAAATGTGGTCTGGCAGGGAACTGGGAGGAGCAAAAATGTGGACTGTCTGGGTGTCCCTCAGGACCACGTTGGGAAACACTGTTTTACTGGATAAGTAGTTGGAAGATTAATTTCCATGTATATTTTCAATCTAAAGCACAAACGTTCATAAAAATTGTTTAAGGCAGTTAACATTCAGTGCTACTTCTATGGTGTATGTCTCCCTCTTTGGAATCAAATCTTCACTGACCTTCTCCAGCATCTTCTGCCAAACCTGCCGCCACAGGATGATGACTATAATGGCCACCAAGATGAAGATGATTGCCACCAAGCAACCAATCAGAATCCTTGTGTTGCTGTCATCCACTTTATGAGTAGGGTCGTCACCTGACACAAAATATGGGGTTAGGGAAAATCCTTTTTAAGAAGCATGAACAGCTCAAATGAGTCTGATGCATGCCAGCCAGGACGTGTTTGTATGATACAGGTCTGCTTATAAGCTGCTGCCGAGTAAATCCTCCTCGTTTTATCAATGATTGATGTCCTGTCATTTAACCCTAGCAATTGTGTTTTTAAAACCTTGATAGATCATCATCAACATCATATATAACCAAAGCTTATAGAGAAAACTAATCATGAAAGACTGTATAGATAGTTTTGATTACCAGTACTGGGTGTCATGTTATAACTGTTACTGTATTGTGTCCATTATGCTTGTCATGCATATAAAAAAGCAATAAAAATCCAGGTCTTTGACGAGTAAAGTCCACCTACTAACCTGGCTGAGTGCTTGTTGGGGGGTCAGTGTTTGAGGGTGGCAGAGAGGTGTTGTACATTGCAGTATCTGAAAGGGAGAAGGGGTTTACATTAGAAGTTTACATTAACAGGAAGATTTCAGTTTGAATAATAATTCTTCAGAGCATAGTAAAGTGCATCAGATGAGTTCTTAGCAGGTGTTATGGAAGAAGATACTGCTAGCATTGACACAGACCCATCTAGCGATTTCTCCATTATTTTTATACCATATAAGAGAATTTGCCACACTCTCAAAAAGTCTTGGGATGCTTGCTTAATTTCTGTAAAAATGTTGCAAATTTATTGATTTCATAAAAATTAATTGACAAGTAATGTTTAACATACCTGCACACATCATTGGCACAGACATTTTCTTAAGTGTCACTTTTTTGACTCACTTAGTTCTGTTCTTGCCATTTTGATATTAATTGCAGTTTTAGTCACTCGCTCTCAAAGGGACACTAAACACAAACGTTTGGTCGTTTTATGTTACTGCAAAGGTCTTAGCAATTAAAAATCACTAAATACAACTTGACAATGAACTTTTCAACTCAGAACAGCTCTTTTAAAACTGTAATTTGGGTTTCAACTACTACTACTTGAAATGAATGTTTTACTTCAAGCTACTGGCTGTTTCTAATGTCATATATATTTTGTAAACTAAGTAGTGATTAATTTTTGTTATAAAACCAATAAAATTTGCAATATTTTTACTAAATTACAGAAGCGTCTGAAATCTGTCAACCCTGTATATGAAGACAAACATCAACAAATCAAAGTTTGCAGGCATCCATAGACCAAAAATCCAGAGTACCTGACTGGAAAGTGATCTCACTGAACATCATCCAGGTGTCAGCAAAGTAATACTGGCATTTTATGGCACTGGCCATGTGGTTGTGGAGGGGGATGGTGACGAAGCGCGCGCTGGGGTTGCCGCTGTCCATCACGGGGCTGAAGGAGACCGGCGTGGGCTCCCAGTCCGACTCCGACCGGAAGCGGCAGACAACCTTCCGGAACATCTTCACCCGACTGGTGAACATGTTGTTACAGTGCACCTGCAGGAGGGGCAAGAACCAGCCAACGTGTCACCTTGTAATAAACTCTCAAACCGACCATAATGGACATGGTTCTTCTGGAACCAGAAACTTCATACTCGTGACAAGCCCAGTCTTAAAGACAGTTCCCCTGAGATATGGACATGAGAAGGTCCATGTTTAACCTTAGTGCAAAGGGTGTTTTAGGTGTAGCTTTTGGAGTTGGTCAAAAGAAAGAACATGAAATCACCACACTACTGGTGTTTAGGGAACCCTTCTGCAAGCATGAAAAGTCCCAGAGTTTCAAGTGAAACACATGATATGTAAAATATTGAAAAATTATGTAAACACTACTGGGGGACCGCTGTCCCCCATGACCTTGGACATGGGTTAAATCCTCTACCTCTGGGGGCTGTATGTGGCTCTGTTGGAAGGTTGTTAGGTTTGCACCCCATGTTTGCCAAGAGTAGTCATATAATATTGGGTCCTAGAGCAAGACCCTTATTTCTGCAAAATTGCTCTAGGGTTTCCACTTGTTGTTAGTGCTGTAAATGCTCTTATGTGGTATAAAAATAATGGGGAAATCTTTAGATGAACCTGTGTCAATGCTAGCTATCTTCTGCCATAACAACTCCTAAGAATTCACTTGATGCATCATAAAACGGCTGAACCTGCACTCCAGCTTCAGTCTCGCCTCTATGTGTGTGTCCCAGGAGAGCAAGATGGGATATGTTGGACATGTGATGACTGACACTATAAAATTGCATTGTATTCATTTGGCCTCGCCCTCTGAGACGGCAGTCGCACGCACTTTCATGGTGGTGAAGTTGCGTATCCGGTCGAACTCGAACATGATCTCCACAAAGTCCACGAGGAGACTCTCGTTGCTCCAGCCCACGTAGTCGTAGCCAGGCCAGACGCTGTAGACGTGGCTGAGAGTGAAGTCGTCCAGGCCGCACATGCCATCAGTCAGCTGGCCCAGCCCTTCGGTCATGCTGTGGGTGAGACGTGAACCATGACTGACTCGAGCTTAATCCTGCCGGGAACGTGTGATGGATGTTAAAGACGGATCAAGCTGGATCAAGAACAACTACATGTTGACACGGGGTGTGTGTGAGACTCAGCAGTTAGAAGGCTGTGCTTGTGATCAGAAGGTTGTTGGTTCAAACCTTAGGGATTTCACCACTGAGACCAATCGCTCCAGGGACTGTCTGACCCTGCTTCCTAAATTCCTAGATTGTAGTATCTGCTAAAATAAGTAAGATCAACACAACCAACTGTTGGCCACTAGATGGTGACATTCTGTTGTCTGATAAGAATTAGTGATTTGTTTTGAGGTTAATATGAATGAGGACTGTGAAGCAGTAAGTTGACACTAAGAATGTCATAAAACCACTGATTGTCAAGCCTTCCCACATGTGACTGGTGTGCAGAGAGAGAGCGTGCTAACCTGTAGCCCACGGCCCCGTCATACACAGAGTCATTGAGCTGAACCTGCTGGTCTTCATAGGTCATTTGCTGGCCTGCTGGGGCACTGTAGGACACCAAGCCATCTGTGAGAAGAACGTGAGGTGTCAGTTAATCCCCCATGGGGTCCTACACCATCCAGCACCGAATGTGTCGGGTGTGAGGTCACCAGTGACAGAGTGGGTATCAGAAACTGGAAGGTGCAAAACATTAATATAAAAATAACAGCACACTAAGGTCCAGTTGGAGGGCTGGTTCAGTAACTACATAATGAATGCTTAATTATTTCTTTCTTTAATGGAGGCAGTGTGTGGCAGAGGGAGTTAGGACCTCATGCCTGTGACTGTGAAGGTTGTGGGATCAAACCATTAGGTCCTTAAGCAAGGCCCTTAACCCCCAATTGCTCCAGGGACAGGCTGACCCTACTTCCTCAGCTGTACGTCACGTTGGATAGCAGCTGCTAAATGTAATGCAATTATGATCTCATGATGGAAATACAATGAGATGAATATGGTCATATTACCAAGATAAGATAAGAGCAATAACACCCAACCCTGCAGGGAATTATGCAAATCCACGTCACTGGCACTGAGCAGCAGATAAAATGTGTTCAAAAAGTACTTGAAATGCTATATCTGTGGTTATTAAACATTTTACATTGTAATGGTAAAACACTGAACCAGCACTAAAGCACTTACTTCAGGAAAATGTCAGTAATTGGGATATAGGGAAACATTTGGGTTTAAAGAGAATTATACATGTACACGGCAGTGGGCCACCGGCCTGAAGAAGAGAGAGGATCTTTGGGATCATACATCAGGCATAATTACAGTAAGGGAGGACTCAGACTGTGTGGCTGGACAGGTGACAGGTTAAGGCTCTGTGCCTGTGACCGGAAGGACATTGGTTTAAATCCCTTGGCCAGCCGAGTGATTTCACCATCGGGCCCATGAGCAAAGCCCTCAATATATGTTGCAGTCTCGTAAATAAGACCACTGGCTTGAGAACCGGAGGGGGGAGGTGTAGAAAACCACACCACTGTCCTTTTATTCAATCACATACTAGCAGTAAGTCATCCCAGGCCATAGGAAAGCTACCTACCCAGCCATTCGCAGCCATAAAGCTCCACCCTCATGCACACATTCATGGAGTGGTCCGTCACGGGCATGAAGCGGACGAAGCGGGCGATGATGGGTGGCTCCAGGTCCTTCAGCACCACATCGTATGTGTTCCTGTTACCCTCGATGATCTGGGGGAGGTTGCAGAATGACGTCATAGGATGGCATGGGATGATGGATGACGCTCTTCTTTACGTGGTTGTTTGGGGTGTCTAAGGAAACTGCTCCCTGGAGAGCTAAAGGCTGTCCCAGTTAAGTTCATACTTAATGATAAACTTAATGAATATTGCAATGTGGCTGGGCTGAATCAGCTTAGCATTTAGCATCAAGAATAGCCTCATGAACAGACAAAACAGCAGTTCATGTCATACAGTAGCTTCAAGGCACGTTGGGAGGTTGTGAACAGAGATGTGAGATGAGCCGAGATTCCTTCACTTCATGCGTGTCAAATTACCAAACAAATGACACTTCTGTTTATCATATTTATCATATTTCTTTCATTAGTCCTATACACGCAGTGTTCCCTTGTGATTCCACCAAAGCTGATATCTTTGATTTTCATTCCTTGTATTTATTAAATCCATCTCCATGCCCAAACCTAAATTGAGTTCCTCTCACTTCCTCCTAACTTTGAGTCACATCAGGGGTGGGGCCACAGGGACACTGGTCCCAGCTGAAAGTTGATTGGCCTCTAGAGTTCCCCCTCCGTCACTCACTCAACGAATCAAAGCATATCATTTGCTAATGATACGGTTGGCCCCTCTATATAAATGATGCCCATTTTTATGTGCCCCACCTCAAAAAAAAAAACCTAGAATCACCCGTCACATATTTCTGACAGCAAACCAAAGAGTAAGTTTATGATAGACAGAAACAGGGAAAGAGAAACAAGCACTTCCTGTGCAGCTATATGGAGGGAGGAGGGGAAAAGGGCCGACCAGCCCCCAGCAGGATGCCGGCACCAACCTCCCGGCCCTGTCTGTTCCTCCAGGAGATCCAGCGGTTCCCATCGCGGCTGTACTTGATCTTGTACATCTGGGCGAACTCGTTGCCCATACCGCCGGCGTGGCGGCCCTGCGTGCCCACGAGTGTGAGGAAGTGCAGCGAGCGCAGGTCGATCTGCAGGAACTCGTTCAGGTGGTCAGGCTCCACGGTGATCTCCGGGCACCAGGCGCCGTCGCCGTCCTCGAAGTCCAGCCTGGGAGGGCCGGAAGAGCGCCAGGGAGAGACCGGCTGAGCAGCAACACACAATGGCGGCCCCGTTTTGGACCGAAGGGGAAGCGTGGCTTGTGTGAAAACACTGCGGCGTCATGCAGAGGAACCAGAATTCGCTGTACATCCGAGATGGAGAACGGGCCACCCAGGTGGGTAAATTTCCCCATCAGTGTGGTTTTAACGCATGCACACACGCGCACACACACACACACACGCACACACACACACACACACACACACACACACGCACGCACGCACACGCGCCAGCGCACACACACACACAGTGAGGCCCAATCACTATACACACAGCACAGAGTGTATACACAGTGCAGCCTAAACAGTGCAGCCCTCACCTACACACGTAACACGAGACATCGGTGCTGCCAGATGTGGGTTTCGGCCACATCCTTCTGGACATGCATAAATATTCACAGGCATGGGTGCCCGCGATTTAGCATGCAGGAGCGCCCGCGGGTCCAGACAGACAGACCTGCCATAACGGGCCGCCGTGGATTCGGACCACTGGCTGGAGGCGGAAATGTCCTCGTCCTGGATCTGTCCCCCGGACATCCCGAGTGGGTAACGGCACACACCTGTGGACATCGACAAATTCTAATGTAACCACAAATTAATCTCAGATTTTTAGTAGTGTTACAAGAACAGCATCAGAAGTAGATGCTAAAAGAATGCAGAGGAACAAAACACATATTTAAAAGCAGTAAATGGATGGAATGGATTAAATTTTTGGGTATTAATATTCAAAATTATATCCTACTTGACATATTCCTTGGCAGCAGCTTTTGACCTGTATTTTGGCAGGCAGCAACCTAAGATTTTATTTGACATTTTTTTAATATAAAAACTAAAATAATAAAAATATGAAATAGAAACTTTTTTTCTCGTTATGTAAAGTTGCCAGGCTGCATTTCCCGGTTTTCCCACAGTGTGCCCCTGTGATATTACAGTTCTCACTGCCGTTATTATTACTATAAGGTACTTTTATGCACCGAAACGTACAGCTGCATATTTTTATTTGTTCAGCTATGGAATAAAAGTAATAAAAAGAAAACAAAAAAGCGCTAATGGGCCAACTAGACGTAATTGCGGCTCGGCTTGCAATGTGATTTTGGAGACGCATCAGGGTAACTGCCTTAGCAGCCATGTTGTCCTGTTTGTGTGCAACTGTTTAAATAAAAAAAGAAGCAACTGAATGTGCACCTTGTAGAATATCACAAGCGTCGGCCCCGGAGCTGTGTAATAAGTCTTATTCTATTCTATTTATTAAATTAGCATCTTCCCACAGATTGTCTTTCCTCCCACCTTATATTTCAAATTCTTTCTTCTGTATTTCTTTTGAAGTTTTAAATTTCCATCACTAGGAAAGTTATGAAAACTTACAGCCGTCGTACAAGGCTGATATACTACCCTCGCAGAGACCACAGTCCTCTCTTTTGATCTTCTCTCTCTTGTTTTGAAGCCTAGAAACTTTTGTTTGGCACACATAACATCCTTTACTTGGTGGAATATAACCTATCCTCAAGCACAGAAGTACCTCCAGTTACCAGTAACTGTAATAATGAGAAAGTTTACTTTGGAGGGGCTCTGGGTTTTTTTCTGCAGGGACCATATTCAGCAATTCAAATGACACTGGGGGTGGTGGGCAGTGGGCAGCAGTGATGGTTTGGTATCAGACTGTAGTTCACTGGGAAGCACCTGGTGCCCAACCATGAGAAAATGAGAACTGCATAGAGCAGGAGTAGGGAACCTGATCCATTGAGAGCCGGTGTGGGTGCAGGTTTTTGGGATGACCTCTCAATCAGCCAATAATAAAGCATTGGTTGTCAGCTCCTGCCCTGGGGACCCAGTCTTATTGGCTGATTCAAGTCATCCCAAAAGCCCGCACCCACACCAGTTCTCCATGGATCAGGTTCCCTACCCCTGGCGTAGAGGGTCTCAGCTTAGTTTCATAATAAAAGTCCTTCTGTTTTGCTTATTTTATAAGTGCGCACGGGGTAAAGACCTCTTCTAGGTCTGATTCATTTACATGACCATACATATATAGCATCAGAAAATAACATGGATTTGTTTGTAGAATAAAAACTTAGCCATTAAAAAAAAACAAGTCTCTCCGATTCTGTGTTATATATGCTAAAATTATTTACACATAAAATGGAACACTTATGGGACAATCTGGTTAAAATCAGCATACACCGCATGACAAAGAATGTGCCATTAGATACTGTGACAGATTGTGCACTGACCAATCAGAACGCTGATTTACAATTTGGGCATTAGTGGATGGCAACTGCAGCAGAATGACTAAACAAATGGTATGGGCCATGGGGGCCAGCTCAAAGGAGAGAGGAAATGCTTGAAAAAGGGTCGGGGGACGGGAAACCATACATGAAATGGGACAAAGGTAGCACAATGTCTCAGTGGGCAGCGCTGTTGTCTCACACTTCCAGGGTTGGGGGTTTGAATTCCACGGGCGTGTGTGTGGAGTTTGCATGTTCTCCTGGTATTGTGTGGCTTTCCTCCTGCAATCTAATCGCATGTATGTGTGCTACCCGGGTTATGGTCCACGTCTTTCTATGACAGTGCGTCTCAAACTTCTTGAGTCTTGAGTGAATGTCGAGTAAAATATCGCACGGTGACCAATGAGACACCAGAGATACGTTGCTTCAGTCGAACTGCAGACACTGCTTTCGGAAGATGTTTCTTCTTATAGGACACACAAAAAAGGATCGTTACCCAGGGCACCACACCCAGAAAATACCCATGAATATCAGCAGTGCACATATTGATTTCTTCGTTCTGGTTTTGCGCCAATCAGAGTGTGGTCCAAAGGGAGCCTCCCGGCACCACCCCAACATCACAACAGAAACGCCTTTGTGATCCTGCCAGCAGCAGCGCGGATGGAAGTGAAGGACATTTTGTTTAAACCCCCTCCCCGCCCCCCCAGAGGACCTGCATAAAAGCAAAGATGGGAGAACCTCAGAGGTTCACTCTGGCAGCTACGACTGCATATCATCCAAAACCAGCTGAAGCCCTGACAGAAGCCTCCTCCAGATGTTGGCTTGCCGGCTGCCACACTCACATTTACAGGCAGATACTATATAATAAGGCTGCAGGATTACTTGCTGTGAATGACTCCATTTCAGGCTTGATTTTATATGGATGTGATTACACACACACACATATTTACATCCATGCTCCAACCACTTCTCTCTACTTTTCTCTTATGGGCATAAAACATATACAACATATAATTATATTAAGTATATTAAGACTTATGCGTCACATATACATACATGGGGGCAGAGTGTGGCTCAGCCTCTGTGCCTGTGCTCGGAAGGTTGCTGGTTCAAGCCCAGCCTCAGCATGTCTGTGGGGCCTTGAGCAAGGCCCTTAGCTCCCTGCGCACCGCACGAGGTGGCTGGCCTTCATGGTCAAGCGTATGCTCATGGAGAGCAGGGTTGGGGGTGGTGAGAAGAGAATTTCCCCACAGGAGTCAATAAAGTAATTAATAATAATATTACATATGCTCAAACATACAGTACCATTTAAATATCCGGACACTGTTAATCTGCTTTTAACGCATTCGTCTATTTTGTTATTCCTCTCATAGTAAAGGGTGCCTAGAGGCAATGAAGTAATAAAATCAAACATTGCAGCAACCAAGAATATTGCAACATCTCAATGTTCTCATTGTTATTGTTATTAGACTCTTCAAAATAGCCCCTTTTTGATGACAGCATTCCAGACTCTCTGCATTCTTTCAGCCAACTTCCAGATGTAGCCACCTGGAATGGTTCTCCAAAAGTCCTGAAGGAGTTTCCGAAAGTTCTGGGCACAAGTTGGCTACCTTGCTCTTACTCTTCGATCCAACTCATCCCAAACCAGCCATATAGGGTTTAGGTCGGGGGGATTGTGGGGGCCAGGTCACCTGTCACAGCACTCCATCATTTTTTCACAAGAGAACACAGAACCTATGTAAAAGGTATGCTTAGGGTCTTGTTGAAAAACAAATGATTTTCAAAGGTGTACCCAGACTTTTGACTGGTACTATAAATATTTGCATACAAATAAACATACATACATATTCTATAGGATGAAAACATACACATATATACAAATAACTATAATTATTGATATTAGGCAGGACTTAGAATTTGTGTGCATTCCCTGTTGCCATTTTTAAACCAGACCACCAGCCTTAACAGGGCCGCCCATCCTGTGTGTAACTCACCCGTTTTTAAGGAGCTGATGGATTAGATTAAATTAACTCAAGATCCCTTTTGTTCATTTTCTTAAAAAAAAAAACAACAAAGATTAATAATAATAGTAATAATAATACCTTACAGTAATCAGAGTAAATAATGTAATGGAAATAGCAGTGTGTATGTACAAAATCTTTTATGCAGAAAAAATGTTCATACATTGGGCATACGAGTTAGCTAGTTGATGCCATTTAATCGTTTTATTGGCCCCCGCTACAGCAGAGTAAGTCAGGAAGAACAGAACAAACAAGCATTGCCGATGGTGTAGTAATACCAGAAAAAAGCTACTTTGTGAAAAGTCATATGTAGTATTCACCCTGTCAAATGGCTATTTTAACCGTATTTATTTTCGATTCCTCTCCAGAGAGGTCTAAAAAAAAAAAAAAAAACTAACTAAAACAACAATATCAGTTCAAGTCTTTGGCCACGAGGCTAAAAATACCGGTGTGAGGTGTGGGAGGTGGCCGCTTCGGGTGCGAGGCAGCAGCGGCGCAGCCAATCACAGGGGCCCTCTTGCGCTGGCAGGCGCGCAGAAACCCAACCTGCGACTCCCAGCTCCAAGGGCCTTCCTCCCCCCACCGATTTTTCCATGCTTCTGCCCCCTGAAAGGCGTTCTTGTTCCGCGATGTTTGCCATCTAACCGCGCACTCCAACCCCCATGTGTCGCCACGCCGACTTATCGTGGAAGCTATCTTCCCACGTGCTGGGTGTGGGCCTCATCCCCTTATCGCGCCCCCCCCCCCCCCCCCCCCCCCCCTCCGCCTCCGGCGCCCTGCTCCTCCTCTGATACTGTGAAAAAAAAAGAAAAA
>JAODKM010000032.1:16102093-16118225 GCA_026780845.1 Petrocephalus sullivani | reverse complement strand
CCCCCACCGCCCCCCCCCCCCCCCCGCTTCTCGCCCCCCCCACCTCTCCCCGCACCCCCCCCCCCCCGCCCGGGGTGGGCGCCCCCCCCCCCTCCCCCCCCCCCCCCCCCCCCGGGCCTTCCTGTCAGATGGTTTAACGTTCATTTCAGAGAAAATATAAATAAAAAAAAGAAGAGGAAAGAGTAAAGACTCAGTTGTAGCTACAGTACTTGGGAATTTTAAGCAGGGGAAAGTTGGCATACTTCAGAATCTCATTGCTGCTTAAAAGACAGTGATGCACATTTCCTGCTATGGAAAAACTTATTTTTTTGTAGTTTAGAAATAACATCTAAACTGATATTTCAGCACATGAAAAGCTTTCCCAATACAAGACATTAAACACAAACCTCAGGAACCTTCAAAACTATTAACTATTAATCTGTACAGTTATTCTGAAAACCAAAAGGTCCCCTGCCAATTTTGATCTCATGTAGCTTATATTTAAATCACTTCTTGCACTGTTCTGTATTTCAGTTATTGAACTTTGACCGTTTGTCATCTATGGGTCTGGTGACCATTGTCCAGAAATGCACACAAACCGGCTAATTTTTATGTACTTTCCTGCTGTCAAAATGTCTGGCACAGACTAGCCGCAGACTCCAGAAGGATTGAGAAGTCCATTGTAGATGCAGTACATGTAATAATAATCCCTGGCCAAGGTCAAGCCCTTGCAGAGCCTCAAGGAACGAAAGGAAGGGAGGGAGGGCCGGCATCTGACTGCACAGATACTGCATTAGGCACTGGGTGAAGGACAGTCCAGCTGATCGATTCGCCAGCGGCGTGACCCCGCCCCTCCAACTACAATGGGTGGGTTTACTGTGGGTCGAGGCCTAAGATTAAGGCTTTCTGAGATGCAGTTAGAGAGATGGGTGCAGAAAGGCAGGATGGGAAGGCTTTAAGTTAAACTCCAGGTACATGCAGCGGGTCTCCGGAGATATTCTGGGGAGCAGTACTTAAGACGGTTCATGTCAGAACACAAAGAGAGAAAGAGAGAGATGCTTCTTGGGATTTTGCTATATGGAATGATTGCCTCATATTTCATCACGGACACAGAAATGAGTCTAGCAGACGATTTCCCCCTTTTTTGTACAGTAACAGAGCCAAATTTAAATAAGTACTTTAGTCCAGTTTCATGACATTGGAACGCTAATAAGCATAGTTCTAGCATGAGGAATCTCTTTGTGATTTTCAATGAGAAGTTAACCCTGTGTTCTGAGGTGCACTGACACGCCATGAAACTCAGGAATGTGCAACAGAAAAGGATGCTTTCTATGTCACGGCCATCTTCAGTGTTTGGGTAAAAGTAAGAACATTCTGCATTTGCTGCAGCTTGGCACAATAAGGCTTGAGTTGAAATGGAAATCACTCAGTATGCATTATTGCCCCCAGGGTATGTATACTTTATGTCTGTAGCATTTCTAATTGTTCACTGTTCATACATCAAATCAAAGTAAACTTTATAAAAATGATGAACACTTAATTGGCTCCCTTTATTGTAAAGAAACGGCTCCATACAATTCAGTTTACAGGCTACATGACCTATATGCCGTCGTGTTTCAAAGTTGAAAACTGCAGCATTTTTCATGGACTTTCCACAAAGTTTCTATTCCTGTTCGCCCGTTTGGTCATCTTGTAAAATATAACCGGCGTTCACGTTTGCGTCACACTTTCCCCTCCATAAAACACACGTGTGAAGCCATCACAAACACGACACGCAAGCTTTGGGCACGGAAAGATCTCCTGGAGCCTGTAATGACTCTGATTCCTTCAATGATTCCAAACCTTCAAAACACCATCTTGTAATTCTTCAGATTCTCCTCCGGTACCCTGCAAACACCCTTGCTCACCCATGCAATTAGCATTAATAAGTGTCTATTTTTAGGCTTCCTGCTTTGGAGAGATTATTGCTGCGACATCATTGAGTTCCAAGTGAGTAACTCGCAAACAGTGCAGGGAAGTTTGGCTCGGTTTGACCCAGGTGGGGTTCCAGGGCAAAAACAGGACCAAAATGAGACCACTTGGCTTACCGGGATTGACTTGCGACCAGACGGCTCCTAGCAGGGAGAGTAGAAGCAGAGCAAGACGGTGCCTCATCTCAGCCAGATTCTTCATTCCTACCACAAGCAGGATAAACACCACAGATTCAGAAACTGAATTTGCTCATAAGGATCTAACAATACAGATGATTAATGCAAAAATGCGCGAGCACTGCTGCAAACCTGTGTGTTTATGGGAATCACTCTGATTCATTTTCCTGAAAGGAAAAAAAAACTTACATATTATATTTTAAATGAACTGGTGCATATCTGAAAAAATAAATATATGCCCAAAGTGAATTCAGTCAACATTCACCCACCCATCCACCCATCCATCCATCTGTATCCCATAACAGCTTATTCAGCACAGGGCCATGGGCCTGGAGCCTGTCCCAAGAAATACTTCCAGAATGTCTCCTCCATTGTATGCGTGACTAAGTACCAACTTAGCTAATTAAAGAGCTACATCAAAATTTGGATGTCCCCATCCTACGCAGAGGTAAGAACACTAGTCACTTTGTTTTGTGTCATGACCTAAAAAGAACTCAGAAGTCTTCAGTAGGGATTTAAGGACTCAAAAGTTTGGAAAAAGTTACAAAACCATTAGGGGAAAAAAACATTTTCAGATTTATCAGTCTACTGCTAAACAAACAAGAAAGAAGAGTGCTATACAGGACGTCCCAGGAACTTCAAAACCACAGACAAAGCACCCCTGGGCCCCTCACTGCTGCTGATGGCAAAGCTCATACCTCAGTAATATGACAGAAGCTCAAAGGAGTAAGCCAGAAGTTAACCACTGTATTGTTCAACTTCAGTTTGCAATCAACCATTTGGCTGGTCGAGTAGATTTCGCAAGAATGCTTTCCGGACGGAGGGGTCCGAGACTGTCCCCTTTGTCTCTTTGGATCCAAGCAAAGATCTCATGGCTGGTGAAAACTTTCCGCAGTTTGCTAGACTGCTATACTAACCTAACGACAACACCATCGGCGCGTGTGATCAGAAGGCCAGGAGTTCAAATCCCATGGCTAGCAGACTGATTTCACCATTGGGCCCAACAGCAAGACGTAACTCCAACTGCTGGCTGGCACTATTTTCTCAGCTGTATGTAGCTCTGGATAAAAAGTCTCTGTTAAATGAATAGATGTAACTTGCCATCATACAAGGAAATTAAGCTACTGTGAAATATGGCAAAATAAGGAGGTGACATTGTGAGTAATAGGAACTATGGCATGACTGGCAGCATAAGCATTCCCAATAAAAATCAAAAAGTCAAAGCTCGTACCTCAAAACAACAGAAATGTTGAAAGGACTGAAAGCAGACCACGCTGGAATGAGGTATAAAGAAAAAAAAAATCCTCAAAAGATGCTCATGTCCACTCAGTAACTACAGGAAATGTTTGGTTTCACGGCAGATAAAGGATGCGCAATAACTCAGAAATAAAAGGCTCATTCATTTCTGTACACTGACCCTTTTGTTACAGTAATGTTTGGTTTAATAAAAAAAGACAGTATCGAGTGTTCTTCTGTTTGCTTCTGTCTCTGTTCTGATCGCCTTCCTCGACCACTGGGGATTTATAGGATTTATGTAAGACGTATGAAAGATGAAGGCTCATTACATTTTCCAAGCGGCACTGTAGGGTACATTTTAAACAGCCTTTATTTTCAAACTGGTCATAAAACAAAAGCAAAATTTATCTGTAGGTCATACTGAATTTAACCCTTTTTATGACTGGATTTTGGTGTTATTCCACAAATTAGTCAAAGAAATAAGAAAAGCAAATTAAATGTCTTTTAAACATGTGCATTGTGCACAAAATAAATACACAACCCTACAAATCAAAATCAGAAAATTTCTTTTTCTTAAAAAGCATCTTACATTTGTTCCTCACTATATACAAAAATACTGCTAAAAATTGAAAATTGTCAACATGGGAAAATCATTTCTATAGTAACAATATGACTAACCCATGATGAAAATATTTTACCATTATACATAATTTTAATACTTCTTTTCAATACCTTTAAGTAATTTCAAGATGGTGACCAGCTAACGGAGTCTGCTGATAGAAAGAAGGTTGCCCATCAAAGCCGCATCACTGTCCTGCACTGCTGTATAAGTTCAGGGCGCAGGTTAAAGTGGCTCTGGGGTACGACCATACCCCAAAACACGTCCAAAGGGTTCACACACCGCAGCCGCCGCAGGACACTGCAGGGAGAGCTGCAGAAGATCTGCTTTGGTTTTTTCCTTCTAGTTTTCATCTCTGGCCAAATAAAAGTCTCCTCATGGCTCTGAGAGGAGGAGCTTATAATGTAAACCAATGTCACCTTCATGTGCAAACGTGCCTTCTATAAGGGGCAACGTATGTTGGTTGTCTTCGTAGACTAGAGACAGAAAGATACACCAGCTCTACTATCTTATTTAACAATGGTGCTTCGGATAAGGTGCTGATACAGAGCCTCACATTGTTTATCGGGATTATGGGGTCATTTTAAGCGAACCCAAACTTTTCTTCACAGCGTCAGAAAGTCCTGCTGCTCCGCTATTTTGTAGCCCATAATTACTGGGTCTGGGTCGGTCAGAACCAACAGTAACCCAGTGCAATGGCTCCGTTGTTTGAGACCCGTCTGCTCCATTACACTACATCCTCTGTTCCCGTTCGGTGGGAGAGCGGGCTCAGGGTGGACTTTGGGCGCTCCGAGAGAGGGGCTCCACATGGCTTAGACACCAACCGCGAACTTGAAAATCTTATATTGACGAGAACCTCACCAAGAACAGAAAAAGAGAACATGCGAAACCTAGGTTATCCTTCAAGGATCTGTGGGATTACGCCAGAGGCAAGTTGAGCAGAGTTTGCTGCTGTTGATACTTAAAATGGCATTTAGAGGTGCAGCCTAAAATACAAAACCTCAAATCCTGATGATAACGTAAAGCAATAAATATTAGAAAGTACAGCCCGAATATGGAATCCCAATCATAATACATACTTCTCAGTACAAGACAATCCCCGAAACCCGTCATACGAAATACAGGTAGCTCTCGACTTACGCACAGTAATTCGTTCTACAAACTCTTATGTAAGTCAAATTTTAAGTTAGCCGGATTTGCCCTCCCATACCATTCAGGACACCGGAAAGAAATCAATAAATAAATAAACCAAGTGATAAAGTGTAAATTTGTTTACAAGTGCACGCTGCCATTTTTCTGTAAACTCTTGTGTCTCAGCTATCTTTTTTGCACAAGTCACGATTTATGCCAAGCACCCCCAGTGAAAGGTTTATGCAGACCTTGCTGTCCATCGGCGACACACGACACCACTGCCATTATTTACCATCTGTGACAGAGCAGTGTTCCCAGGGCATGGTTTTTACTGGCAGTGTTGGGCAAGTTACTTCAAAACTGTAATGCATTATTTATTAATTGTTACTGTCATTTGTTACATTACAATATTATTGTATTTAAAATGTAAGGCATTACACTACTATTGCATTACTTTTAAGTTACTCTCACCAAAATAACTGGATATATGGATTTGGAAATCTAAATGTAACTCAAATAGCTCATTACACAGCCAGTGGAAGGTGATGTGGTATCTAACGGAGCTAGGCCGATGGTTAAAAACAGTAGAATATAATAGCCACAGTGATGGCTCATGGCGCAATACAAGGAACAATCATCATAAGAACAGATTTTTTTTTGCATTCTTACATGCCGCGTTTGCAAACAGCGCCTGGCAGCTTTTTTACTCTTAACGTGCTTCCCATGTACATAAGGGTCAAATTAGCGGAGAACAATGACGCATAAAACTACTTTCACAAAAGCCGCGACTGTGTTAAGTTAAATAAAGCAATGAAAACGATTCCAGTAATAAAAACATTAGGGATCTTGCGGCTAACGCTGCTTATACCCCTAATAATAGGACCTTTCTGTGGACCATCACTGACCATTACATAGGTAGGTAATTCACTTACGGTTCAGCTGCAGAACCGATATTTTTCTGCACTGCGAATGTAACGTTTTCCTTGGGTTTCACGTGTCCGCGTTTGTGGGCATATACGCAGTCACTTTGGGCCACCTCTGATTGGTGAGCATGACTGGCACGCGAGGAGCACGGCACTTCTGATTGGTCACACAAGGAGGATGGAATGAATTTGTAAAACTATTCTTACGACAGTTTTAAACCCTGGGTCAGACGTGCTGTATTATACATAATGTGAAATCGATAAATCGCTCAGCACTATCGCTCATTTACCGCGCAAACCCGAGCCCGTGTAAAATGATAGAAATTAAGCCCGAACCCGACGGAACCCTTCGGGTCGGGTCGGGTCCCGTCGTGTTCGGGCAAAGATCTTCAGTTCTAATCACTTCATTGTAACGCGCGTTACTGACATTTATACCGAGTAAAATATTACTAATTTTTTTCTGTAATGCCTTACATTACCGCGTTACAGCAGAAAGCAATGCATTACAGTAATTTGTTACTTTTGTAACGCGTGCCCGTCACGTGCCAGCGCACTAAATCAGTCACAAGAGCACAAGACCGTCAGCTTACGCGTAATTGGAAAAGAGAAAAAGCGAGAAAAAAACTACTCAAAAATGAATACATTTCTTCCACACTTCATTATTTCAGAATCAATAAATAACAGTAAGGAAACTGTGAAAAGGTGAAGTCATACTACGCGTTTCCTGCCTCCACATTCTCTGCATAATATAACCCATAATATAATCTGTCCTGGAGCTCTCAAGACCTATGTATATAGTATACGTGACCAAAACTCGTACCTGTATTATATACCATCAAAATCATTGTAGAACATTCAACATGCAATACACATCTTAGCCTGGAGGAGGCTCTCCACCCGCTGTAGTATTTATACTGATAATATGCACGTCTGAGGTGCATATTATTAATGTGAGGGAAGGGGAAAAAAATCATAGAATACAATCCCATGTGCCATTTATAAAGTACCTTCCTACCTTATAAAATTATTTACATTAACCTTGATTTATCCAGCAGAGTTTCGATATCGCTGCTGGTGAATTATCTATCAGGCGTGGCTCATTTGGGAGCAGGTAGCATAGAAAACGTGCTGGATAGACGTGCAGGGTCAGAGGTGCCTAGCCCTGCTGTACTGGATACGCATTAAAGGAAACAAATGGAGAGATACTGAAACTGTGAGCCTTGAGTAAGAGCGCCCCCCCAAATCCATATGGAGATAGCTTTACCCCAGCAGCTTTAATTGCATGGGTTAATTATTTTAAAAAATAAACACATTAATACAAAAGACCATTCAATACACAGTCATGCTACACTAACACAAAGCTAAAAACACATTTTTAAGAAGTATAAAAAAAACGATTAGTTGAAAGTTATAAGAAAGGCATTTACCGTCTTTGGTGAGGGAAAGGATTTTTATAGCATTTTTATTCTATTCATGATTCTACTGTTCAACATCTCAGAAATACGGTGGAGAACATCTTCCACGGGGGAACAACTATATCTAGACCCCAGTCTTAACAATATGTATTATACTAAGCCCCACATGCCAAACCCCATGTCATATAGCATATGAGAAAAAAATATCTGGAATGCTTCTGGCCGTGACATAAACCAGAGGATCTCAAGGCCTTGCAGCCGACAAGGTTTCTGATGAGGTAATGCAAATTAAAAATACAGGATGTCTACAGTATGACAGAATTCAACATTCAGGAAAGCTAAGCATTGTGCAAACAGACCTGACAATATCCAGAAATGTAAAAATGAAATGAAGCCAGCCTTCACATTCCTCTATAATGTCCGGGATATTTCTTTAAGGTTTCACAAAGACAGTACGGCGGCTTGGTGTTCGTGCGTTTATAAACTTTGGGTGAAAACGCATTCGTTTTAGTTGTTGCAGCTCCAGAATACGAATATAGCAAACTGCATGCATCGATTTTCCCAATATGGCTAGAGTGCAACGTTTCATACCTCTGAGAGCATCCAGCAGTAGTCGAGAAGTGTTCCCAAAACAAACAAGCACTGCCTGGCATGCCGCAGGAGCTCCGCATTCCCCAAGGTGTCAAGTCACGCTGGGACGCTAGAAAAAGGGACTCCCCCCATTCAACACACTCGACAGTAACACGCCAGCCCAGCCATGTCTGTACCAAAGACAGCTCTGAGTGTTGATATATCACCCCTCTTCCAAATAAGCAATCCAAATCTTTGGGTGGGCTACAGTTGTTGAAAGATTCGGTGCCGGCGCCATTTTATGGAATCATGCAGTTAAGGTGGTTCTGTGCAACCTGCGTGTGATCCCTCAAGGTCAGAAGGCAAAGAACACTTCAAAACGTTGGACTGTTTTAATGCAATAGGTCTGAGAATGAATGTCTTTATGGATGGGCCGTGAGATTGTGCGCATAAGACTCATCCTCGAGCGAAGTTAGTGGCAATGGATGCGTGGAATACGTCATTCATTCCCAACAAGAAAACGGCAGATGTGAGAAGCACCCATAGCCCAGACACAAGCCTGCTGACTATTTCTGGTTATGCACATATAATACCCCATAACGTCAAACTCATTTCATACTTAGCAAACAAGGCAGCTAGTCAGGTCGCTAGCCTGTAGTTTAGGCCACTCTGTGCAAAATGAAAATCAGCAAAATAATAAATATACATGAAGTTATACGGGTAATGTAACCTAGCCAAGTTATGTATAGTGCATATTCCAGACTATTTACAGAATGTAAACGGTATTGCAGAACTCCCAATTCAGTCATTTTAAGGGGGGTTAAATCTAAAATTCACTCATATGAATCCAAATACTTTGGATTTGATTTGTTGCATTTGCAGTATTTAAATCAATCGGAGAAATGTTTTCAGAATGTCTGGGGTTTCACTACACTGTAATTATGTTTTAAATAGAGACACTGGCCTAACAGCCAAAGGTCAGGAAGTGACCTGTATTTTCCCCTGCTTTTAAAAATATCTGAAGGCCTTGGTCATCTGGGTTTTTTCCACGTGCGATCCCACTGACAAACTCAAATTTTGCCGATTTCTCGGAAGGGAAGTGTAAATCAGAGATGGGTTTTAATTCAAAGGAACACTGCTGAGCACCAGTGCTGGAAATTAATTTGCTCCGAGACCTTGACAGTTGAGCCCAATTCCCTTAGTTCCGTCTGAGAAATCCATTGAAACCGCACTCTAGCTCATTTTAGGAAAGTTCTACAGGGAAGCCCAAACTTGGCACCGCAAAATGGGTCATCTAAATAAAAAAATGCAATTATATGTAGTTTCTTTCAACATTATACAATACGGGCAAGCAAACAAACCAACAAGTAAATAAAGCTGTATTTATTACAATTATAAATATTCCATTTCAACCAATACCCTTCTAGAAATGCATTCCCACGGGGGTACGATTGTGAAACAAAGTTGCCAAAACAAGGTCTTTTCTTCCCCTCAGCATATTGTAGCGACTGCGAAACGCGGAGAGTAACATACAATTTTCTGGTTGGTCAATCCTGCGGCTACGACAGGACCAGGCTCCAAAGATTTCTTTCCAGCCTCTTCACACATTTACAGACTATTGAGACGTCAAGACGGGGCAGATCGGGGCTCATGGCGGGCGCAGAGCACCATCATCCATCTCAGGCTAAGGTCAGAGGTCATCACTGAGTTCATCAAATCGGGGGGGAAGCACGCTTATTGGAGAGTCACAATACACGAAGTCCATTTTACAGCATATAAAACTTAAAAACAATAGTTTTTGCAGCACGTAGGTAAATGCAAAAAATATCCCTTTTTGCATGCAGCTAAACATTTAATAATTATGGACCCTCTTCTTAACGTCCGAGGGTAAGAGAAATCGTCAGTGCCTGTCCACCCTCTGAGGAGTCACCATCATCTTCCATTTCAGTTATATAATGGATTCCTTGGCTTTCTGTTTTAATGATTGCAGCTTTGAATAGGTTATTTTACCCCATTAAATCCGTCACCTGCGCACAATTAATCTCAGCTTCACAATAACGGCCGACCAGCGCGTGCTTGTTAACAGGAAAAGTTGGCGCGTCGGTGTGAATTTCAGGTGTGGTTAGACCACCACTCCCATAAAGGGCCAAGAGGAATCCACCATTATTATGGGGCCCCAATTACTCTGATGCCAAGCGTAATATGAAAAACCTCAAAAAAAGACATCTATTAAAGTGGTACAGATTCACACAACTTTCTGTACTATTAGGGTGAAAGGGCTTAAGCATTAGCATGGACCACACATACAAATTCCTGCACAGCATGAACAAATGCATGCTTGACTGACTGACTGGCAGGCAGAAAAACAGACAACGCTGAAAGAAAATGTATGTTTATAATGGCACAAGACAAAAGTAAAAAAAAAAACAAAAAAAACATTGAGACAATAGATGGTGAGAAATATTAAACGACAACAACAAACAGTAATAGTGCAAAGGGACGAGGCCACATGTTTGCAGGATCATAAAGATACAAACGACGAAGTATGAATGTTTCGTGAAGCTTATAAAATTAGGATGATTCCAAGACTCTCCTGGCAAGCATGAAGCGCAGGGCACCACACTGTCATGACAGCATGCTCACATTTCCGCACACGTACCCCAGTCTACAGTATATGCCATTCCACCCGAAACCAGACATGGATGAAACCAGAGCATCTGTGGAAAACTGAGGTGAATACAGCGAAACACCTATAAAACTCCATGCAGGATGCACAGACCTCATATTTCAGCCTGGAACCTGGGACCTGTGAGGCAGTCCGTACTGAGCTACTTCATTTACAAGGTCTCTTATTAAAAGGGGTGTGGGTCAGAGTCAGGTGGTAACTCCCCTTTAGCTGACTGTGAAGTCAAGCGGGCTTTATTGTCATGCATTCCAAGTTCAGGTACACAGTGGTGCAAAGTAACATTCCTCCAGGACCACAGTGCAGCCTACAGCAGCACTGGCCGCTGGGGGCCTTTCACAACACTGAATGTGTAGAACACAGTGCCGGCAGCAATCATTCCCTGTCACTGGTACACAGTCCACAGCCGCAACCCAAGGTCCCCACTGCTTTAGTCATCTTTCTTTTCCGCCACTTTCGCTCAAACTTCTCCGTCCCTGGTGACATGCCGACTGTCTGCCATCCTACACAAAGCAGCGAGTCATAATTCAGCAATACCCATGTAGACTGAAATAGTAACATACTGAAATTAGGCATTTCATCAAGTGCGGCTTGTGTTACAGACCCCCATAATTCTCTGCCTAAAACAACACTGAAAAAAACAATGCTGAAAAATCTCAAATCGAAACCACAACACCTAGTCACCCATTATACTTTTAAAAGTCGTTAAAAATGCAACCACAAACTGATCTCTTCCACCCCAAAGACTATTTCAACAATTGTAGGAGATCTGGGAAAATGGCTATTAGCATAGCACAACATCATGTCAGAGTGCATTTTACTGGGGCTATATCTAAGATCGTGGCGTTTAGCGCGAGCTCAGAGACCGACGGTATTGCACAGACACCCTATGGTGATACATGTGCTTTTCATTCCCCCACCACTCTTTCTGGCTTTAACATCCATTGCAGATATTCTCCTTTATGGGGATGCGTAACACCCCAAAACAAAAATCCAACAGCCATAACTGGAAACAGGTGGCAAAGTAAACAGATGCCAATAAAATTCAGAGAAAAATCAATGCTAGCAGACTCATAAAAAGATGCTGTGCGGGACAATTAGGGTGCATTTTTGGTAATTTGTGTCATCTGGGAAAGTGCGAAATGTGGGTGGATATAATTACACAGCAGGGACTAGTGTTGTACAGGTATGCCAGTTTGGTAATCAGGAAAATGTCAGAGGGTGTGCCATTTGAAATAAACATTTCCATAATCACCTCCAGGTACAATTGATCAATATTCACTCCCGGCCAATGGAAAGCTTCCAAAATCAAGCCAACAGTGCAATTTTTCTGTGGCAATTTTACAGGTATAAAAGAAAACACTCAAATTACCCAATAATTGCAAAACTACTTAGGGTAATTTCATTGTAATTATTTTAATGACACACTAAATGGATAAATAGCTTGTATTTCGGTTTTCAGAATAAAAAAAAAAAAACTGAAAAATGGGATTAGGGTTACATCCTGCTTGAATTTCAACCCACTTATTACAGGGCAAGTGTGTTTGATTATGAAATATACGAAGCAGTACATCATGAAAGTGGACATCTCTAACTTGACACAAAGCATTTTTTGTTGAAGTTGGCTTTGCCGCTAACTCTGACCTGAGCTTACATAGATATACGCCATAAAGCACACCATTAAACGCACCACAGTAAACATTAACTAGAAGGAAAAAAACATAAAAAGTTATGAAAAAATATGAAAGCTCAGCCTCCAATGAGTTACGTATGTCCACCTGCATCAAACAGACCTAGCCAAGAAACACAGCTCCATTTCCCTCCATAAAGCAAAACGTAATTAAATCATGTGTGACTAAGACAACACCAGCCTAAATGAGGAAGGAATGCCTCCCTCAAATGAAACCGCTACAGAAACGCTCCCCAACTCAAAACCAAACGGCAGATTATCCTAATGAGCAGATACAAGCACGATTCATTTTTTAAAAGGAAGTGACTGAGAAATCAAACGAACACAGTCACACTATGATTCCTGACAACACTGATTCAAAACGTCGATGTAATTCTGTTACATGTTAATATTCATATAGGCTTTAATATTCCAAATTCAACAGCAGTCATTACAGAAGGATTTAAGCTGCACTGTGAAATACCGCACTGTACAATATGGCAGGCCTACCCTAGTGCACAATAAAGCCCACATTTACCCGCTAGCGTCACAAAAATTTGCTCCCTTGACTATAATCTGGCCCTGAGATTCAGAAGCCGTTTGCGGACAGAAAGTTTCCACATCCCTGCATCTACACCATATTACAACAAACAAAACTGTTTTTGTATTTATTTATTTTTACATTATAAACACACCTTATGTAACTGTTAGCTATGTCTGGTTTAATTTTCGGAACATGGGTCCCTCCCAGCTCCACATAGCCACTGTGGCTTCTCCTACATGGGACTCTTCCATTCCTTTTCGTGAACCTGCACCCTGACCTCTCCTGAGCCTGTCCTAAGCCTCTCCTGAGCCTCAGACTCTCACAGTGACCAGCTCAAAGCTAAGGAATCCACTAGTACCCGTTCCAGGGTTTAACCCACTAAATGTGGACCAGGGTGGCATCTAAAAAAACATGTAATGGAACGCCCTATGTGGGATCATTTATGATGGGCAGGCAGTAATTGTTTTGAGAGGGAAGGGAATTCTAAGCTAAAAACAGAAGCTGCACCACCCGGCTCTTCTGTGCACATCGTCGGTATGGACATCAGGTGCACAAAACATCAGAACTGTCATTGAGCAAAATGGGAAATACCGCTCTGTACAGAATGCTGATTTCAGCTCCAAGCAATCTCATTTTATAAAAGGTTTTAATTTCCTTTGCGAAACCGTTTGAGGCGATAATGGGGGTGGTGTGCAGCTCAGCGATAACGTTTGGCTAGGTGTGTATTTTTTCGGGCTGGTGACCTCACTTCGGACTGGTAAAAACAACCAAAACCAACTGCTGATGACACCCTAGCATGATGGGCCGTTGTCTAGCTACTAGCTAACAAAACTCTAAGGAAACCGCTAAATGAAAATGAACTAATTAATGACCCAGTGTGACCTCAAAAACCATGTAACGCAACATTAAAAATGCTTTAAAATACCGATATGTGGGGTAGCTCCCAATTTTAAAATTTACGTATGAAAACTAACAACAAAATTTTAAAAACAAACAATAGCGAGCGAAAATCACATTAAAGGCCGTACATAGAGTAGAAATTACCTGCCGCACATACTTGCAATGACTTTAACCGCGTGGAAAAAACCAGGGAACATTCCCTGGATATTTGCGGTCTGCAGGTCATGAACGAGACTCAAGAAATTGCTCAAAATAGGGCGGGGGCCACATAGCGGTCAAGCCATTCACAGGTGAATTTCACCATAACCTCCACTAACAATATGAGACTTGTACTGCCAACAACACCAGCCACGCCATGAATAAACAAGTGAACTGGCAGCTAAGGTGAGGTGTTAAATGCAAGCTAGTATTTGATGCAACAAAGGATGCTGATGCTCTGGAGAATATTTTACATTATTACTAATAATTACTAATTATTTTTAGGGATTCAGTATTGAATACGTCGCCTGACTGTCGTTTTTGCTTAGTGACAGAAGGGCAATCTGAAAGCATAAAATTGCTAAATGAGAAATATTTAAAAAGAAATATTCTCTAGCGTTCCAGTATGACTTGGATGTCATGCATCGAAATGGAATGGCCGAATTTGAAACTGCTTAGCATACAGTTGTCCCATAGCAACTCACATCCCTCACGTCTCACACTGACACACAGTGATTTATAAGACATCTCAGCTACCTAGCCTTTAATATCTAATTCACATGCAGTTGTCCGATGTCACCAGTTACGAGCGTATAAAGAAATTGGCAATCTCATCACTTCTTAACAAATTGTGCCTTTACCACAGATCTTAAAAAGTCACTATGAAGATCAAAATTCAAATTTATACAGATGGGAAAGAATGATCGCAGTTGCTTCTAGGTTTCAAAAAGACTTGCAAATATTAACTGCCATTTAAATAGGTTATATTATTAAATTACCAATTTTAATAAGCAGTAACTTTTGAAGGGACAGTGTCAGCACTATTGCTGGTGGCAGTCCATGCCAGATAAAAACTCAAAGCCAGATCAGACTTAGAAGGCTGAAATGGAAACAAACATCTTTTTTACTCCATTTAAAAGCTACTGCTTAAACTTTATGTAACATCATAAAGTCTCATCAAAACCGCCGTGTCTTTGAGACGCAAATGCCTGGTTCTTTGGGCGAAGTGTGGATGAAAACCTCAGGCCATGAAGATGCATTTAAAATGTTTTGCTTATGGTCCATCGTCCAAAGGGTTTCATCAATCTGTCAGCATATGAAGGACGCACACACAGGAATATTGGAGCTTGTCCACAGTCAGTTCTAACTCTAAGTCTTAGCTAGGGGACTATGTGTACCTGTAAAGGTTAAGATTCTGGGCCTATGATCAAAAATTTGCCAGTTTAAATCCTGTGGCCAGCAGGAACTGTCTGACCCCGCTCTCTCTATCGCACGTCGCTTTGCACAAAAGCATCTGCTAAGTAAATAAAATGTGAACTTGGCTCCACGGTATTTGCTTGCAATTTTATGGAAATCTGTTGCCTCAGAATTACCGTTCGGAAAATTATATTATGACATCCAGAAAAAGCAAAAACATGTCAAATTATGCAATCTGCCACAAGAAACACACTCTGATGTCATCGTTTTGGAAACGAGCGAGCAGGCCCAAAAGACCGAATCTGGGATATTGGGAATTATATAGGCAGCGAGTGTCAGGTTATGCTAATGACACCACTTCCTATTCACTGGGATACATCCCAAGCAGTTTTTTTTAAATGATACCCACCATACACAAACAATGTATATATTTTGCATAAGACGATATCTTTTCACCTCAACGACACAGAAGAGTGGATGTTTAAAAACACTATGTTCATGATTAACCCCATATCTTTCATTTACTTTAGTAATGGCATTACTAAGTAAAGTAAGTAGTTGCCGGACTTCCCAAGTCACATTTAGCAGTAGGCTGCAAAATTAATATGTGAAACCTTGACCATGTTATACCCCCACAGGATAATTGAGAATTAATGACAGAGAAAATAACAAATTAGCATAAGGGTGTTTTTAAGATCGAAGAACTTAGCATGCCAGCTTCAGGCATGCTAAGAGAGTCCATTTCATTAGGAAATTCCCATTTTTCGTTTAATTAAACAAAAGCATCTTTCATTGCTTAAGTCAAAAACCACATGATAGCTATGATTCCCTGGCGCACATAAATATAGGGTTTCTCTCTGGGGCAGTACATTCATGTAAAGAGAAACAAAGCCCGCCCCCCCCCCCCCCCCCCCCCCCCCC
>JAODKM010000032.1:16071494-16084146 GCA_026780845.1 Petrocephalus sullivani | reverse complement strand
ACTAACCGGTAACAATGTAGCACTCCAGCACCCAAGGGATTAATACACTAACCGGTAACAATGTAGCACTCCAGCACCCAAGGGATTAATACACTAACCGGTAACAATGTAGCACTCCAGCACACAAAGGAAGACACTAACCGGTAACAATGTAGCACTCCAGTACGCTTTAGTCCGCATCCCTACAACTAGCTATCATCAATGGCTTATGTCATTGTGCGATCGGCCTGCCATTGGCATGGTATAACGATCCAAGTGCCAGCAATTCAGTTCGAAATCTCAGCATATAAATACACGATTCAGTGCATGCGGCCATAAGGAGAGGGACCCCGACCTTACGTACACTGGACGCCGGCTGCCTCGTTTCCTAAGCCGCCTTCTGTGTCCAGCGCGGTGGGTTTGCTGCCGATCGAGGCTCGTCCGCCTCCGCCCCCCGTCGTCGCGAAGATCCGCCTCCTGTCACCGTCACCCCGACGTGGCGACACCGAAGTGGACGATCGGTGATCCATGCAAGCGGCGGGAGGGACCCGCGGCCCAGTCTGCTATGTGCTATGTGCATATCTTTGATATGTTTCACTGTTACACATATACTATATACAGATATGTCTGGTCTCATACTTTTATGTATATTGGACATTTCTCACGAATCCTTGTGACTTTTTCTATAGGCTATTTATCGTGCATGCGAAATAATATTTCACTACTTTATGATCAGTAACAAGAATTTATTTAAGCGCTTTTTCTTGTAATTGTTTGATATAGAACTATTTACTTATGGATACTTTCAGATAGTGAACTCGGATGTGATAAAAAATATTTATATGGAACGAAAATATAACCCTTCCTTAGGGGTAGGGGCGTTGCAAGCGGGGGGAGGTGTTACGACACCCCCACTTTTGCTGAAACACGATTCCATCCCCCCCACGTTTGTCAGATACTATACGATACTAAAACGGGCGCTGCTACGGGTACAAGAGCGAAGGGAACTGTAGCTCTGATCGGGGAGGGAAAAAAACACACATGTAGACTGGCTACACACATAGGTTCGTTACTTTGATTGGAGGCCCATTCGGCCAATCACAGCAAAGGTATCAGGTCGCGTCATTGACACGGAAATGAGAGCCGCTGTAATTGTTGGATTTGGGAGGAAAGTGCGCTAGGTTCGTGTCAGATGAGGCACTGGTAGCTCTTTCAGAACAAAAATAAATAAATAATAATACGGAGTGCTACAGGGAACTTAATTATTTGATTATATTAAAACTCGTGCAGCATCATATGTTCCCATCATAGAGCCGTGTCTGCAATATTAGGATGCAGAAAAGGAAATGGCGGGGCAAGAGAGACTCCTTTTATTTGCATAGTGTAGATGTAAAGAAAATGTAGAAATGCTGGAAGTTATACATAATTGGTCGTTATTATAATTTGGCTGTAATACATTCAAGGGGAGTTTTACTTCCCCACCATAGAACCCCCCCACACACACACACACTTTTAAAAAGCTTGATATTTTTATCTTTAACCAAAAAGCCATGGTGTTCATCACAAATACAATTTGGGGTGACAGAGAAAGCTTTTTGGAATAAAACTATAGTAATACATAGTATTTCAGACATCCACCAGAGTGTGGAGGTATATCTTAAAATACAGTGTGGAGAAATTGTATGTTTAGGCTAACTTCCAGTATGTGAAAATCTGCTGATGAAAAGTGGAAAATTGATATAGGATTACAGTACCAGGCACAATCAACTATCGCCCAACCCCTTCGTCACTTCCTGTGTCGATCTCGCGCGCGTCCTTCGTGTTTCTTCCATTTCCGGGAAAATGGCCGCCCAAACAATCCCGGGGGCGTTTAGCTTATTCTTCCCCTTACCGTTTTAGGGAACGCCGAAACGTCTAACGCAGTAACAGGCGTCACGGGAAAGGAGCTCGCAACTCCTTATAAACTGCTCGGTTAATGTGTCGAGTCGCGGCGGACTAATAACGTGCTTAAGTGGTGCATTAAGATGTGCAGAGGATGCCGCCGCCGCTGCTATCTAGCTGACAGCTCAGTATGCGACACATTTACAAATATAAAGGACAAGTGTCTCGGCATGGTGTAACTACTGATATTTCGCAGCATGCCCAAAACTCACAAGCCGGGATGTTAATAACAATGTGTGCTATTGCCTGCTGTTGGGTTAGCTAGCCGGCTAGGTGTGGTTAGGCTTTACACGCACAATGGCTGGCCGCACCTCCGAAGCTAACGGCGACGAGGTCACCTCACACGGCAGTGTAGCGGCGGCCGCCTCGCACGGCAGCGTAGACCAGGCGATGAAGCCGGTGTTTTTCGAGATATTCGGGGAAATGTGGAAGGTACAGACTCGGCTCGGCCAGGGCGTCTCTGCCTCCGTGTACCGCGTCAGCTCTGGAGGAGCCAGCCTGGCTGCTGTTAAGGAGTTTCAGGTGGACGCGCAAGGCGGAGATTACGGCTATCACAAAGAGAGGTCGGTGCTGGAGGATATCCAAGGACACAAAAACATCGGTAAGCCGTCAGACTGTCTTATTAAGGCGGGCAGCTTGTGTTGTACGTGACTGGATTTTCTTAAAAGTAGGTCGTTTCTTATACCCATCAGAAAAAAAACCACTGTGCCAGAAAGCACGTACTTTATTAAGATTATTTTCCATTGACTTTTTGGTATGCTCTTTTTGGAATGTTTGAAGATAAGTGGGGGTTAGGGTTAGGGGTTAGGATTAGGGTTAGGGTAAGTGTGCACCATGCGCTGTGTACATGCTCACGACGGCGCGTTTTTATAGTTTTCATGTGGAAATAAAAAAACACTTTGTACGGAATGGATTTTTCTTAATAAGGGAGGAGGAAAACGCCTTTTAAAAAGGTACCCGTGCACGTGTGGACAAGGCCTGAGATATTTTGTTTGCTTTTTTTTTCTTCCTCAGTTACTTTATATGGGGTTTTCACCAACCACAACTCTGTGGGCGTGGCGACTCGCTGTCTGCTGCTAGAGCTGCTGGATGTGAGCGTGTCTGAGCTGCTGGTGAGGGCCAGTAATCAGGGCCATTCTATGTGGGTCATCCAGCACTGTGCCCGGGATGTGCTGGAGGCCCTATCTTTCCTGCACCGAGCAGGCTACGTTCACGCTGACCTTAAACCGCGCAATATTCTCTGGAGCGCTGATGACGAGTGCTTCAAGCTCATAGATTTTGGGCTCAGCTACAAAGAGGGACTTCAGGTAAGATCTTTATATGGACATTTTGATTGCTGATCTTCTCATGGTTGTTTGGGTTTTCCCCCTGCTGTCTAAAAATGGTTGTCTGGGGAACTAATGTTTCTAATTTGCCCATAGTGGGCCTGTGTATTGGACTTGCAATGCACTGCAGTCCTGTACTAGATAAGCGGTCAAGGAAGATGGATGGAAGGATGTAAAGAAAATTGTAAATTAGCAGCAATATTCTCTGTTTATTTACCAAAAGAGATTTTAGTCAGAAGTGAAAATAATAGGGTTTGACTTAAAGCAGTACATTTTTAAACAATCTTTCCAATCTAAATAACATTTAGTAGGATGAGCAACTACATTGACCTCCATATACTATTTCTCTCTAATGCATTTAGCATAATGCTCACAGTTTTAGCAGACTTGTACTACACCACTTTAATATGACATTAAACACCATTTGAATAAAATTTGTTCTTCATAACAGTCAATTGTATCTGGATTTGTTAAATACTGGAGGAGTTCTTAATTCATGGTAGCTGTTAAAGGGTTTTGTAACAATATGACCCTTTTCAAGGGAAGATAACTGTTTCGGTTTAATCCGCTTTTAATGTCTTTTCTTAATGCACTTGGCTGTCCACTCTGTAGGATGTGAAGTACATCCAGACGGATGGCTACCGGGCCCCTGAAGCAGAGCTGCAGAATTCGCTGGCCCAGGCTGGCATGGAGGGGGACAGGGGCTGCTCCATGGCCATCGACCTGTGGAGTCTCGGAATCATCTTATTGGAAATGTACTCAGGAATTAAACTGAAGGAAACCATTAGATCTCAGGAATGGAAGGCAAGTGATCGTGTGGAGAGGAATGGTTCTTGCGTAGCAAATCAGTCCCACACGATAGCCCATTACGACATTTTATTACCGGATGAGAGAGGCCTCGTTGTATTTAATTACAATATCAGCACCATATCTGGTAGAATGAACATCATTTTCCATCTGGCATGGCTGTTAAAGATTTACAGCTTTCATTTTCACAAATTTTACTCCGTGTACCTCATTCCTGAAGTAAATCACATGATTGTCGGTCTGTTTTGTTTCTCTAGGATAAAAGTTTTGCGATAATAGACCACATTTTTGCCAGTAAAATTGTGGTTGGTCCTGCGATTCCGGTTTACCACCTGCGAGACCTTATCAAAAGGTGAGTGACAGCGGTCATCTTTTTGATCTTAGTTTTAATTTAAGATTCTGTGTCTGTGCTTAAGGGATGTTCTCACTGCTCCCCCAGCCTCCTCCACAATGACCCAGCCCGGAGAAGCACAGCGAAGGCAGCCCTCTGCAGCCCCTTCTTCAGCATTCCCTTTGGTATGTAGCAGAAAAGGGTGGCCCCCATGTGTCTGACCTCATGACCCTGTGATGTCATGCGTCTCCTGCTGTCATCCCCGGGGTCCCATATTGTCGTATCCAGCGTGCTTCAGTTGGTCATTGCTCCTCCAACCTTCTTTTATTCATTATCCAGTTATAATTAGTTTAGTAGTTTCCAAAATAGCAAAAGTCTGAAAATTGACAGATCCAGTTTTCATTGGCAAACCGTCACTACACCATATAGTTTCTGATGGAAATGTTGTTTTGCAATGTAACCAATAATTCAAATGATTTTTTTTTTTACAGAAATCCTATTACATGTCCATGAAAGATTTTTTGGATCCCTACTTGAGACGATCACATTACATTTATTTAGCAGATGCTTCTGTTCTAAGTAACATAAAAGTGGGGATCAGTTAGTACAGTCAGACAGCATCTCAGGAGCATTAGGGGCTAAGGACCTTGGTTAAGGGCCCAGTAGTCTAAATCAGTCTGCCTAATACGGGATTTGACCTGGCGACCTTCAAATCACGGGCACAGAGCCAGACGCTTTAGGATCTGACTTACCATCGGCATTTCCTTAGCTCCTCATATCGAAGACCTGGTGATGCTTCCCACGCCAGTGCTCCGCCTGCTGAACGTCATCGATGACAGCCACCTTCACAACGAGGAGGAGTACGAGGGTAGGTGCCACGCCACTGTATGTGCTGGTCACTGGGTGGTGCCAGGAGGTGCTGACTGAGTGCTGTGTCTGCCTCAGACATCGTGGAGGACATGAAAACAGAATGCCAGAAGTATGGGGCCGTAGTCTCTCTGCTGATCCCCAAAGAGAATCCAGGAAAAGGCCAGGTGACACTGGGGTTTCCCTCAACTGGGTCATGATGGATTGATGGGTGGATGGTTTAAAAATATCAGTCATTAGCTGCCTACTCACAAGAAGCATTCTGTTCATCTCTACAAGATTGCACAATTAATTATTTTAAATCTTATCCATAAAATAAAAATGAAAGATCTGATCTCACCTGCTGGCGTCATAAAATTCGATGGTCTCTTACCAAATGTAGGTTTTCGTTGAGTATGCAAACGCTGGTGACTCCAAAGAAGCCCAGAGACTGCTGACGGGACGCACCTTTGACGGGAAGTTCGTCGTGGCCACTTTCTACCCGCTGAGTGCCTACAAGAGGGGCTACTTGTACCAGACCGTGCAGTAAGCTTGCATATGTGAGCCTCCGGGGGTCCTCAGAACAGAACTGTGGGATCCTCTGATATATGCAAGGCTACTCTGCCAGCAAAGTGGGCGCAGGGGTGCATGAGGTCATCGCATTTCATCCAGGCCTTTGGAGCTGGAATTAGATTTCTGCAACTGCAGATGTTTAATGACATTTTTAATAATGCATATTTGTTGTTGCTCTAGAAAATACTGTAACGAATTATTGCTTTGAGCTATATTCTGAGAGGTCCAGTCTCGGACGTTGAGAACTAGACCCAAATACGATGATCACGTAGCCCTGCGTTTGCTTGCTTGACACTCACTGTTCAGTCTCGTCACTGATCCATTGCGTTAAGTGACTAGTTTCAGCACAGCATCTCGTTACAATAAACATGCATGACATTAAGCTTCCCATTGCACTGAGGAAATGACATTAAACCATGTGTAGCGTGTACCGTCTGTAGCAAAGGGTTAAATAACGTGAATCCACACATCATAATTCTTCCACGCTCCATAAATGCAGGGGAGGGAGTTTATTATGGACACAGTGATATTTTTGGCATGAAGCTGGTTTTTGGGGGAGAGTTTTAGATCTCCATAGGGCTGGTCTGCTTGCTAGGGCTCTGCCTCAGAAGTGGTGGTAGAAATACAAATGATAGCGACAAACCAGACCCACCATATTAAAATAAGTCTATAACTAGTATGACTGTGCGTGTCCAAGCCTATTCTTATACAGAGCACAAATGCACAGCGATTCTGTGGCACGATGCACTGTCATAGCAGTACCCTTTATGGATCACATGGATGTCAGATCTTTGAAAGAGGATGCATCTCCAACAGAATGAGGTCCATGCATTCAGAAAGTATTATGCTATGGAATAATCTTTGCAAATTAAAACTTGAATCTAGCAGTTCAAAATGCACGTGCCATCTGAACTGTACACCTAAGACACTTTGATAAATCTGTGATCAGTTTTTTTTTTTTGTTTATGTATTTCAGTGAACCAAATACAGCAAAAACTATTTTGTTGAATTCCTAATGGCGAAAAAAGTTCTTCCCAGGATTTGTACTGTATGTGGGATTTGGGTGAGTGTTCAGGAGATTCAGCATGGCTGTGTCAACATCACTGTTATAGCTGTTTGAAGATGACCTTCTGTGGAGAGATTTCAGTGTTGCTTAGCTGTTTATAAAATAGCAATCGAGACCGTACGCTAAGAGCCTGGAGAAATTCCCCAGTGTATTTGTTGTTGTGTACAAATATCTGAACTTTATGAAATGAAACTTCCACCTTTTGTATTTGTGCTAAACGTCTTTGTCTCAGACTAACTTTTATGGTTTCCAAATACACCATTTACCTAGTTATGCTTAACTAATATTAACTAAAGGCTTGGTAGACCTCTCATTAGATTACTCCATCGTTCCTGCTAAGCACAGATAATAGGTTCAGTAAGTGAATAGCTTATAAGGTTAGTCTTGTCACAAATGACTTGTGATTTAGGTAAGGTAACATTTTAATATTTAGGTATTTTAAAATTATTTTAATTTTAGCTTTAGTTGAGGACATTTTGAGTATTCTCACAACATTTGAACATGAACTTTTCTTAGGTCCTGTTCATTGGTACTTGACTTCCTGCTTACAGGGCTATGATTGTGAAAGGTGACTACTGTTTATTATATTTATTATAAATTTTTAAGAGGTATGAACAAAGCAGCCAATCCCTGTAATCTAGGGAAATGTGTCAGCAAGACTGCTGTATGTGCGCTAGTGATCATAAACATGCCATGGCGCTAGAATTTATCATCAGCGCTGTGTGTGCGCTAGTGATCATAAACATGCCACGTCGCTAGAATTTATCATCAGCGCTATTTATCTGCATCTCAGTGTGAAGTTTTTAACTTTAAAATGTAGTACTTGGTCTTAATATTTGTTTAAAGTATTTATCACACAGCAGAAATGCTCTGGGATGCACAGAGGCTCGGAAAGTTGGTGCCTCAGCTTTCCAGCCCCGGGGGGGGGGGATGGATGTGAATTTAATGTGAATTTAAAATGACTATTTTTGATTTCAAAGACTCACGTCTTTTTTAGTAGCCTTGTCATTTTAATTTAAAAAACACCATCAAATTTATATATTTATACAGTTTTTTCCCCCCTCTGGCACAAAGATTATGCAAGGAGTCTTTTGAATTGAGATGACTGAGTGGTGTACAGAAGTTTATAGCAAAAAGATGTTCGAATTGTTATGCATTCAGGAAGAAAATAGTCGAGAACTCATTCCTTCAAGATAAGAAGTATGCATGGTTGACTGTACCGTACCATTCATCGCCAAGCGTCTGGGCCAGTGTGGAGCTCAGACGAGAGACTATTTAAAAGAAGACCTCCAGAATATATAGGGAGCTTGACTGGATGGTATCACTCATGTATAAGATTCAGATGATTTATTAACTGTGTACAATGGTCTGCAGAAGCCTCAGGCCTATTTATAAACTGTACGTGTCGTTAGGGATGGTTCTGTGTGAATATTAGTGTGGAATGTTTACAAAATGATATTTAGGATATTGTGGAATTTAACAATTGAGAAAGTTAATATTTTCTTGTGATCACCAGATAATAATGTTGGAAAGATCACTTATTATTATTATTATTATTATTATTAATAATACTACCTCTATTAGTGGTAGGATGATGTTTGCACTGCTTCAGGTAAAAATCATTTTCTTATAAAACTGAGGAACTGACAAGTGATAGTATTCAGTCACCACAAAGCTGTCAGAGGACTGAAAATAAGAGGAAACGCTGCCCAAGCACCCCCCATAATGCATTTTTGAACCAGTGTTCATTTCTAACCATTTGACAAAGTTTCTAGGCAGGAGATGCTTATTAATAAATGTAAAATCGTCATCATAAAATGAATATAAAAAGAAATAATAATATAATCTTACCAGGCGATATAGGGGCTGTTTGTGTGAAGCTGCCTGCTCTGCCTGTTAGTATGAAAACTGGCTGTACCACAGGTAATGTGAAGAAGTCTGTCCTGACATCAGCTGTGGGAAAAGATGGAGATGTGTCTAAGGAACAGCAGTGCAATGACAATTTGAGAATGGGAATTTTCATGTGGTCGATGGTGATATGCATAGAGTAGCCCAGAGGTGCCCACACTTTTTTGGATTGCGAGCTACTGTTAAAATGACCAGGTGAAAGTGATCTATCTACATTACATAATGCTAAATGTTATATATACATAGTATACGTTATATATATATATATATACACACACACACACACACAGTATAGTTCAGCGAACCTTGCATCACTGCATGAACCCTTATAGCACAATACAATTAAATGCATTATGGTTTCTTTCTTGGTTCGGCTCTCCCACAAATTTTTTAGTATATATAAATTGGAAGGCTAGCTGGGTCACTTTGCTCGCTGGAGTTTTGCAATACATTTGCGTATTCTGCATAGTGACTCATTAAAAGAAAATGGATCCAAGTAGTTATAGTAACCTAACGTAACTAAGTTTTAATGTTGCGCAATCTACCCGCACTACCTTCGCGATCTACTGGTCGATCGCGTTTGACGTATTGGGTACTCCTGGAGTAGCCGATCAATCTACTAATGCTGTACACAGGCGTGTTTCCCCTTCTGTCATAGTGCTTTAATTTTATTATTATTTTTATTTAGTAGATTTTCAGATTTAAAACTTTGCTATTATAAGTTTTTTTTTTTTTTTTTAATCTAATTTTGATTTAAGAATTTTTTTAGTATAAACAAAAGCATATTGACTACACCTGTAAAGTTTCACTGTTGTCCTCCTACCTTTGCTTGTGGTTGATAGTTTAATGAGGAAGAGGTAATGATGGCCAAGTGAACCATCATTCAACCATTTGCTGTATTTTCTGACCCTACTAACTGGAAAAATGGCTGAAAGCATTTCCCAAAGCAAACCAAGAGTGCCATGTTGTGTGATCAAAAAATATAGCGGATGGCTCAATGAAGCTTCACTTGGCCATCACTAGGAAGAAGGCTTGGTAACTTCTGTTTAATAGTCATCACGTTTGGTGGAAAGGAGAGTTTTATGAAGGTTATATGTCATTAGCCTCCCTGAGAAGATTTTTATGAAGGCTGTGTGTTTGGCTCGTTAGTACAGTACATTAATATGTTTTGAAGAATAGTACTGCCAGGTTTTCTGTTGTACTAAGAGTCAAGAAGTGATGTACGGATAGGGTGTCACGTGGGAATCGGGAATCGTCTGGAATCGGCAGGCGGTGTCACAAGATTCTGCAGATTTGAAGAGGCTGGGAGAATGTTGTGTGAAAATGCCCGGCCAGGGTTAACTCTTTATCTTATATGTGATATTATAGTATTTATTGAGTTCCGTGTTCCGTTTGTGATCACCTATGAATTAGAAGTCAGTCGCAAGGCTTGTTTGTATTGTGCTCCAGACTTGCCTATAAAACATATTATGACTGATTATTTGTTGTGAAAGTGCTTTACAATGATTAAGGGCAAAAAAATCCTCTCCTCTTTTGCAGAAGAGAAGAAAAAAAATTACATTTTATGCTGTAGCTGCAGTACGAGAATTAAGGCCGAAATTTAAGCTGCACTTTTCTTGCACATCGCGGGCACCTGGAGCTCGGATGTAGTGTGTGCCGTGATCCCCATTTAAAACGTCGCATTTAGTAAAGTTGACCTTTCTCAGCCGGGGAGCACACTCTGAGAAGGCTTTGAGCGTTCCAAGTAGCACGAAATCGATACTGAGCCACTCTGGGGTGGGGGGGGGGTATTGTTCTCTGAGGTAAGCATGAGGGGAATTTAAAACAGTGCCAAAAACAGGTGGTGGGCTGTCGCTCTGGCCTGTATTTATTTGGGCGAGGTTCATGGTCTTGCATTAGAAGAGACTTTTATTGATGTTTTATTTGTTATAGTATAGTGCCTGATTTCTGAGAATACAAATTTCTATCCAAATACTGTATATGGCCTTGGCTGCCTGAACATTAATTACATTAACTAGCTGGAAACTGACCCGGGGCGTTTTGCAGATGGCAGTTAGACATTTTGCTTCATCTCTGACAAAAATGTATCCATAACGTGCTGTTTCTCAAGCAGCTTCTACTCCAGATTCCTGCAAACCTCAGTTCTAGTGTCACATTAAGCCCTACTCCAGAAATCTTGCTACCAATGCCTTTCAGACTCATCGCATACATAATCTAGCTCCTGTCATTGAGGGTTAGTCACTCAGTGAACATGGAGGCCTTAGTGTGGGTCAGGGGAGCCAGCTCTTGGTTTATATAAAATAGAGGTTTAAGTTGAAATTGAGGATGGACGGTGTGCCGAGAACTGCTGCTCCCACTTTCGGGAGACTTCAATGACACTTGGCTAGTGGTTGAATAACTTTCGCTTTTATGGAAACGAAACTATCTTAGGAAGAAGAGGCCAAATCTCTTGAGTATCTTCTGGGCTAAGCACTGCAGGCAGAAGTAGATTAGTTTTGACGAAATCCAGTCTGTGACCCATTTTCTTTGAGTGTGAAAACATTGGTTTGCAGCAGTTACATAAATAGAGTTCTGTTTGAATGACTTTGATTTGCAGTGTAGAGTCCTGGAAATGCTACTGAGGAGATCAGAGGAGGATTTTACGCTCTTCTTAAAGGGAAGGAAGTAAACGGGATGTGTCCCTTGGCAGACTCGTTAAATGAATGCTTTAACGCTTTTTGGTGGTGGCTATTTCTTTACTCGAAATGAAGACAATCTTGTTTTTAATGTGTGCCTAGTTTTAATATTTCTGCGAAAGCACAGTAGAATCAAAGACGTTGCTGGCAATGCTATGAGTTTGATTAAGGTGTGCTGCCCGTCTGCTATTCCTCCACAGTGTGTGTGAGGTGGAAGCCTTTGAATGTAAGGTCTTGATTGCAGTCAGCTGGAGCCTCAAGATATTACAAAAATCTTACGTGCAAGCTTGAATGTAACTGCTTCCCAAAGAGATGTTCAAGAACATACAGATTAAAAGTAGCACATACCCCGTGCTTTGTAAAATTCAGTTGAATATAGCTTTGTACGTGTTATAGTCATTGCTCTTAATTTAATTGGATTGTGCACAGTGTTAATTGCGTTTCTTCCAATAAAGGATTCGGCACCTGATTTCTGTGCTTGTCGTTCTTGTTGAAGGATGTCGGTCAGTGTCACTCTTAAGTTGTTTCCTCATAAAACACATTCACACCAACACACCACCCCTCCCCACACTGTTTACCACCACTTAAACCACACATGTTCCTGAAGCCCCCAAGGATTGGTGCTCCTGTTGGCCACAAAGCCACTACACTAAGGGGAGTTTGGGGGCCCCCAGAGACATTAAATGCGTCCCTGCCTACACTCCTTCCCCAACGCACAGAATGTAACATCCACCAACAACGCCAATTTTTCTCTTTAAAGTTATTTAGGCAAAGTTTAGTGTTCTAAACTAAGCATTAATAGCCTAAGTTTTATTTCTATCATACACATAAATGCATTGTTAAATTGAGCCTGACTAGTCTTGAATTTTAAAGCAGAAAAAATGATCCTATATGGCTTTGAGCAGGCCAAGATGATGGCTGTTTTCTATAGCTGACATGGTGACATCCTGCCCATAAACACAGACCAGTGCTCTGGTGATGCTTTACTGCACTTACTTCACTGACCAGCAGGTGTCACTCAAATCATTTCAAAGGTCACATTTATACGTATTTGGGCTCCGTTTCTGTTTCGGAAATGTTTTGTCTCTGTAACAATAACCATAATGTTGTATCTTTTTTTTTTTTTTTCAGCTTATGGAGATGCGCTTTCAGTGTTTGGTGTCATCTACACCTTTACGAATAATAACACTTCATTCATCTT
>JAODKM010000032.1:16022335-16061418 GCA_026780845.1 Petrocephalus sullivani | reverse complement strand
AGTTCTCCCCAAGCGAGCTTGATGGGCCGAATGGCCTCCTCTCGTTTGTATATTTCTTATGTTCTTATGTTCTTATTGCGAAAATAACTCCTATACGCTGTAATCCCTTTGCTTAAGGAAAAAGCCACATAAACCTACTCCGCTCAAGTATCCTATGACAACCGCACAACACGATCCACATTTATCCTAACAGATTTTTAAACTGTATATCTCGCTGAAATATACCATAGCGGGAACCTTTGGGGGCCTTGTGCCATCAGTGTGTAACTACTGTGCCGATTCCTGCATTTTTGGTTCTGTTAAGGGGATTAACTTTTCATAGCAGATCTGTTACAGAACTCAACTATAACACTGAAAATAGGAAGAGAAAATTCTGCCAAAAGCAATGTTTAGTGACACTATAGTGAGTTAAGTGCTCTTACACTCTCAGACAAAAAGCAATTTTTGGTAAACGATGGAAAATATCCCCTTTGTGGAAAGTTTGTGTCAGCAAAATGTTAAAATATGTGAACCTTTTTGAAGTTACCACACAGTGGTGAGACTGAGACACACAAATGGTTTAAAATCTAAACCAATTCCAACCATTCACCCCAACCGACTATCCAACCTCAGATTGCTTATCCTGGTCAGGCTTCAGAAGAAATGAAACTTTTTTCTTTATTCAAAGGCATCAAATTACTTCAGTGATATACTGCAGAAAGACATTCAGTCCCAGAGAATGGTGTTTCTAAGTAAATGCGTCAGTCACAAAATGCAAAGCGTTACAGAGAGACAGTCTGACAAATGATCTTCGGAAAGCAGAGTGTCCCGCTACTGATAACGTCCTTCACCTCAAAGTGCATCTTCTCCTCAGACAATGAAAAATCTCTATTTAAAAGAATAAAAAACATACTATATTAAGGCCTAGGTATAATTGTAAAATAGACAGTACTGTGCTGTAAAAATTAATTTGTGTAAAAGTTTAATGGTCCCTTGAAGGCAGGATATATGGCAATTTAGTACTTTTAATTAAAAGATGCCACTCCTTCAAAGATCCAGCACTCTCATTCCATGGTAATAACAGATTTTTTACTCATTTTGTGGTTAATTAACCAATTAGCCAGTTTAAATTGGCTGATAAATAGTAATAATATATTTATTTATCGCTATCTAAAGATAGCAAACCGTTTCTTTTCTTCATAATGATCTCAATACTACCAGCTTGCTGCTAGCTAGTACAACTACCCACAAACCTACGGAAGATGTTACACACACAACCTGTCAAACCCGAGACAAGGGAGGTGAAATTAGCGGTGAAGAGAATTGCTAACACAAATTTCTAAGAAAGAAACTGAACAGAAACACAACTGTCACTTGAACCTTACTAATGCAATCTGCCCCCCCTTCTGACAGAGTAACTTTTTTTCCACCATAATTGTCTATTTCTCTGAAAACAAGAAAATGCCGCAGTATGCCCCTTACTCCCTTGCTGGTGTTCTCTCTCTCTGTTGCCCCGGAGAACAGATATCGCGCTAATATTTTGTATAATACATGAATAATAAACCGGGCGTGCACATTCAGCCTGCAAAAGATCAGAAAGTTATTTCTGACTGCCTTATATGTAGCCTGGTCAGTTTCTCTAGGCAAACGTAGATTCCCCATAAGGTACAACCACTAGCCACCTCTACACACCACTGTGTGCTGCATGCGGCTTGGGCTGCAATCACAAGCCTACACCCAGGACAATCATCTCAGAAGGTAGGAGCACCTGCACTCTGAATCTGAATTCCGTAAAAGTTTTACAATTTATTTCATTTCCATTTCATTTCCGACGTTCCAACTAAAAACAGCTGTTATTTTCCTTTCCTGTTCTTTTTCTCCCACTTGTTTTCTAATAAAAGTGGAGTGTCACTGAGGAATGTGAAATATCCCAATAACAGTCCCCTCTGCACACCCCACAGCACCTTCCGGAATGCAATTACTGGGGTAGCCGCAGCCAGAAGTGAAAAAATGAAGACATCACAGAAGGAAATCGAAGGGTTACAGATAGATTCTGTAACCGCACTTCTAAATTCCCTCATTATCACTACCCAAATATTCCAACGAAAACTTAATGGCTGCCTGGTCTTTTATGTGCCCCCGCTGGGATGGGGGGGGGGGAGGGTGTTTTGTAGATGAAACAACTTTCAGATTCTACTAGAGCAGTTGTGCTTGAGATAAATGCAAACACATAATGAATACAGCAGAGGGACAAGTGTCTGGTGTTATAGCTAATCTCACATTCTCCACCAATGCCGGGCTTAACCAGAGAGCGCCATCAGCGATATACTGAGTTGCTGTGAGTCACGATAATGCAGAGGAGAAGGATCGATAATATCTTACAGGAGACTGAACTTTCCTTATTTTACGCGTTTTATTTCACTAAGCAATACCCAGGCTTCTGCCTCGGAATGGTAACAGACACAAAGACAAGAGCAGTGCAGTCCTTGGCATAAATCAGCGGGCGTCTCCTAAATGAGGCGGCCTCCAGGTGATAAGGATCGATATGGTCGTGTTTTCCCTGGAGGGAAAAGCCTGTGTGATTCAGAAAACTTGGATGCAGAGCTTTGACAAGACCGATCACCTTGCACAACATCACGTACAGACTCCATTTACGACCTTCTCAAATTCACAGCCCCCTAGAGGTCAAGGAGACAGGACCACTAAGGATCCTTTAAAATTTCCACCTGAAGGCAGGGGAATTGTTGACACAAACAGATCGATAAAAGTGACAAGCCAATAGAAGGAGGTCAAACTGCTTGAAACAAAGCTTACGTTGAGTATTCAACGTACGCTATGCATTTTCTGTCAGGAGCCTTGACATAACGGGTAATTGTTTTTGCTAAGTGCAATGATTAAATCTGGGGCATAATATTTAATTGGTGCCTGACCTTCAAATAAATGGCAATTTACATGCATCAAATACCACAGGATAAGGGTAACTTTTAACAAAGCTTTAGAAAGTCTAGCAGTTTCCAAGGGCTAATTTAGCAATGAGGATGCAGGTCTACATATCAGTATTCACCTAGCAGAGATCTCTGGCAGACAGCGGTTGCACCCAGTAGATAAGAATCAGTATTCATAAAATTCAAATTATGATCAGATGCAAATTCTGAAAGGGATAGTGGCCTGTGACTATCAGGGATTGTTACATTGCACTCGGAGGACATATAAAGTTTCATGCATTTCTCTCTGTGTAATCACAACATACTCCTCACTGAGGGGTAAATTGCACAAAGCCTTTTTGATGTTGACCAGCAGTAATCTGACCACCGGCTGTGAATGACACACAAGCTATAATTAAGATATTTTCTGGTCTAGGGAGTACATCTGCATTAATTTAGCTGTGGAAAAACCAAAATATGGTATTTAAATAATTTATATAGAATTTTTATTGGATACATTTTTAACGGTTATGTTTGAGGACTATCTTGACACACAAGTGCTGAAAATCCATTTTAGAAAAACGGTGGAAAATCATCATATGATTGTCGACGACCTGAACTATTAAAAAAATATTAGGCATGCTTCCCCGATCATGCTTCTGCATCCTGGTACACAGCTTCAGCAGCGATAATGAAGCTAGCACATGTTTTACACCGCAAGGACCTACAGGGGGCGATCTCCTCAGTCCACCGAGAACTCCAATCTAAACCCTCGTTGAAATTCCATAAGATCTAGGAAGGATACCGGCCACAAGTGGAATTATCGGGGCAAAGGGGAGGTTTAGCATAAAGGGCGAGAAATTGGGCGAGGATTCTCCATTTCAAAAGAGGTCATGCCCATTTTGTACACTGGGCCTACCGAGACTGAATGATGGACAGATGCGGTCAACAATGTCCGCATCAAGTGGAGAATCTGACAATACTGCAGTTTGCAGAGTCCAGTGAGCGCGGCAGCCACTCTCAGTTTCAGCCTCCAATTGCTACGCTTCGCTGAGACGTCATTGGTACCGAAATGTGCTTGGCAACATCGAGATTTATTTACCTTTACAACAACATGGCCTTTGATTAAGAAACAAATGACACCAGGATGGGGAACTTCGTATGAGCATAAACGTAAGCAGGACTAGGGACGTCACACACATACGTGCTGCCAAAAATTCCTGTTGTAGAGCAGTGAAGTGGCAGGCAGTGTTTAGAGACATTAGGTTGGGTCTATGTGAAGGTTTCTGGGGATCCGTCAGTCACATAGTTTTTAAAAGAAATCTTTTAGGTGTGAGAGCCAGGCAGGAAGGGAAAGAGTGGATATCGAGGACTTCGCAAGCGCTTTGGCTGGGTGCCGGGACGGAGGAGTGGTACGGCGGTTAGTGGGCGGGGCTACACAGCAATCTCGTCCTCCAGGCAATCGGACGGCGCCCGCTTGTCCAGCACGCCGAGCAGCCGCAGCGAGCTCTCGTCCTGTCCCCAGCTGTCCCGGTCATCGCTCTCGTCCGTGTTGGACTCGTACTCCGAGGCGATGCCCGACTCGCGGAATTTCAGGAACTCCAGACTCCCGAGCAGCTCGTCCCGTGGGGCCAAGGAGGGGGACGGGCTCAGTCCCCGGTCCTGCTGGGGGGGGCCAGGAAGGAAGCGGAAACACTCAAACTTTACCAGGCAGCTGTCCATACCTAGGGGGCTGCCCAGGGGCAGGGCCAGGTGAGTCCCGTCATTAAACTGTGGCAGGGACACCTCCTCGGGTTTGGGTGTGGACGGGTCGCACAGGACTGGGGGCACGTTGGCACGGAAGGTGATCTCCAGCAGGCTGTCCTGTGAGCCCACTAAGGGGGGGGAGGAGAGACATGAGACCATGAATCTTCCAGAATCATTAAAATAGCTATACCATTTAACATCCTTTAAACAAGCACACATATAAAGTAGTAAAGACCGCCCTGACTTCCCAGCAAACTGATCTTCATCGCTCGACTGATGTCAGCAAAAAAAAACTCTTTCAAACTCAGGAGAGCCATCATGCATCCACCTACACCTACACTCATGCATCCACCCTTGCCTCGGCCCATGCCTCTGACACCTGTCCATCAGGAATTACAACACGACGCCCAGCAAAGGCCCACACCACAGTGAGGCTGCCTCTTACTGGAGTTGTGCCCGGAGAGCTTGATCTCCAGCTCCTGGATCTGCTTCACCAGCAGCGAGATGTGCTGCAGCAGGTCCTTGTTCTGCAGCAGTAGCTGGTGGACGCGGGCTTGGGCCTCGATTCGGGCCGCTGCCTCTGCAGACAGCTGGTCCTTCAGGAGGTGAACCTATTCAAAACGCACACATGGAAAAACAAATGTAAACGTATTAAAAAACATTCATGGTTTTTAAATCCAAAGAAAACCACGATTCACCCACAGTGTGACCATTAACGACAAGGTGAAGTTTCCACAAGATATATACTGCTTTAAGTTCTTCAGAATCACTCTTTTAAATGACTTTAGCAAGACTTTAAGCATAAAAGTTGTAAAAATTAGCCCACTTACTCCAAGATAAATCCAAGTTAAAACTATGCATATTTAAACTCATTTCTCCAGGTAAAATATAGATATGCTGGATCCAGATAAACAGAAATTCTGACCACCTATCAGATTTCACACAGTTGCTGAACGCTGGAGGGGTGGGGGCATGTAGGCTGGTTGGATAATAAGTGACAGCCGAGTGATCAAAGCACATGGTGCACTGCTAAGTTTGCCACATGGTACAGTACCCGAGCATCAAAGGGTAAAGCAGGTCACCTAAGGAGCACCAAAGTAATCGCTTGGGCATGGAGGCCAGTTTAAGTGAAAATCAGATTGGTCATTCAGTATCACAGCAGCAGAACCCAACATGGCGTAATGAAATGGAGTCGGCCCGACGATGATGCAAGCAGACATGTAATGGGAATCAGAAACCCAAAATGTCAGCCTGGTAGATGGCTTGAAAGGGTCAGCCGCATGGAGACGGGACCCGAGAGCCGCAGACATGAAAGGACGGCGACGTCTGCTTTCAGTGTTTACGTCCAGGATTCATCGCAGCAGGACTTTCATCTTTTTAATTCATTTTGCTGTGAATTCTGGTGTCCCCTTCTGGCTCTGGTGAAACACTACAACAATGAACATGGAAATAATTTTCCATTTGTTCAGGTACATTGGAATGTTTTTTCCCCCCCTCATATCCCATCATGCTCTGCTTTTCTAAGACACACTCAAATATGGAGGTGAGTGTGAAGCTTTGGATCTAAGTGTAGCATCAGCTGCCAATCCAATGCCCCAGGGCATTTTTCGGTTGGGGGGGAGGGGTTGGCAAGGGCCTTGCTCAAGGAACCATTGCAGATGTGGGGACCTTTTGATCACAGGTATGAAGGCATTACCCACACACTGCCCACCAGTGCTGAGCCATGGATAATGTAAACAAGCAAACATGAGACATTTTGATTGCAGCTTTAGTAGAGTAGTAGGTTCAATCACAGTTCTTCTGGTACTTTAAATTTTAAAATATGCTTCCATTTTCCAACTTCGTTTTTCGTTTTCGTTATTCGTTTTTGGGAGGAAAAAGCACTAAAGCATTCTCCACCTGCCAGTAAAGCGTGCATTAAATTAATTATATTGGAAAGGTCATTCTTTATTCTGCAGGAGGACTGCAAAGCATTTTGAATTCATTAGCACAAAAATCCCAGAAAGTGAACGTTACAGACAGCCAGACTCTATAAATCACAATTTATCAGCACTTTGCATCCAAACAGCGCTGACATTTTAAATGTGCTACACCAGGGAATTAACCAGCTGTCCTGTCTGGTCGTGGCATGACGGACCCTTTGTGATGACACACACACACACGCACCCACACCCCGACAAAAAGCCATACTGCACCTTTCCGTGGCACACTGAACACTGACCTGTGCCAAAATTGCAGCCGTTGAGAGAAATTGGACAGAAGTCACCTTCATTCCCTCTATGAAACACATCTGCTGAGAGTTTTTAAACCAGCATTTCTTGACCTTTTTAATTGCCAGCAACTATTTGAATAATTTTAATTTATCATATTTTCCTCAGTAACCCCAGGCTGGGAAAAGAAATCTCGTCTTTAAAGCTCAATAATAAACAGCTTCTAATCATGCAACATGCAGAATACAAAAAAAATCATAACACTAACTTGATCAAAAATGCTTTTAATCAAGGCAAAACATTTTCAATTCATAATAAACATTTATACTTAACTCAGTCATTTGAGTACATGCTGAGATTATAATATGGATGTTTACAGCGAGACACCTGTGCTCATTTTACTTTAGGTTTTTCTGTTATTTTGTTTATCTGAAGGTGATGCAGAAGGATAAAGGAATAACAAAGGTGCTGTACTGTGCTTTGATATTGTACTTCAAAAGCTGGGTTTTCCTTCAGGACATTCCCAGCATTCCCCACTGTACCCCAAAACACAATCAAATCCGAAGAGACCGTTGCTGGCCGCCTCGGGCCTACAGCATCGTGGCGAGCGCGGCTTTTTGACAAAGACGTCTCCATCTGCAGCTTCCCCGCAAGTGCTCCCCTACACTCTATCCACAGTGCTGCCACAAATCAAACAAAGCACACTGGATCACCTTCAGGCCAGCTCTAATAGAGAAACGAACGCACACAGGGGAATGTTAGGAGGATAAACGGCGCTCCACAATGCAGCGGAACGCTGGGAGATTCCGGCACGTCGGCCGTCCGCCCGAGGATATTGGGAAAGCGATTAAGGAAAGAGTGAGTCGGGGTTTTCCATATTCATAAGGTGCCTATAGGCACTGCTCGGCTCGGCGGGAGCAGCAGGCGGTGGCGCGGAAAGCTGGCACGGGCGGACGGCCAGGCGGGGACCCGGGCAGGCAGCCACCGCTGTTCCCGCGCCGTAGCGCCTTCTGTAAAGTAGCCCACATTGGCCCAGCACCTCCGTCTCTAACGCGCCGGCGGCTGGTGAGCAGAAAGCGGCCAAACGCGTGTCCGGCTATCAATCATCGGCACTTCCTGCTAGTCCTGAGCACGGCGCAACAAGCAATCTGTCAAAATGAGGCTCCTACCAAATGCGGCATTGCATAATCCGACATCCATCATGTGCACGTTCCAAAATAAGTTCCACCCATCCATCCATCCATCGTCTGACTGCTTATCTTGGACAGGATTGACGGGGAAGGCCTGGAGGCCTGGAGCCTATCCCAGATAACAGGGGGCAGGGGGACACCCTGAATGAGATGCCGGGCAATCACAGGGCACACACACACTCACACACACACACACCAAACCGCACGTCTTTGGACTGCAGGCGGAAACCAGCGAACCTAGAGCGGAGGCGGGATTCAGACGCCCCAGCGCTGGAGGTGTGAAGCAACAGTTCTCCCCAATGAGCTACTGAGCCACCCTCCCAACACACGTAGCACAGGCTTTCTGCGCGGTACTAGCAGGGTCACTGCCAACATAAGCAGCCATCCTCCCATCGCCCCCCGTCGCTTTAAGCCCCCCCCGCTGCCCGGCTCCTCACCTGGGCTACTGCCACCTGCGTCTGCTGCTGCTGCTGGTGTAGCTGCTGCTGGAGCAGCTGGATCTGGTGGTGCTGGGACAGGGGGGCGCCAGCAGACACCTGTCCCGGTGATGGCAGCAGCATCTTGGGGGTGGCCAGCAGGATGCTGACGTCCTCCAGAACCTGAGCAGGCCACAGAGGGCAGAACAGTGAGCAAAACGCCAGGCGAAGGACGACAAAATCACAATTAAACACCCATGAGTATAGTTTGATAGAGATACAGCAGAACAAAAAAAAATCTGTTGTGGTGCGGGTTCCAGCACTCGGAAATTAAACCTTAAAGAGGAACATGGCGGCTTCGACCTAAAAAGTCAAAGACGGAGGATGCCAACTGAGCCTCATTAATTACCCCTGCCTAACAGCCGCTAAGGTTATGCAGCAAACGTTTAGCAGTCAGACGAGTGGTGACACTTTCTGGCAGTGATAAATGGATGCGATTCCCTGTCGTGGCTGGATTCTTCATCTCCCAAAGTTGAGCCGAAAATACGGAAATGTCACCAGCCAGATACTGACTTTGTGCAGGGATTACATGAAGGCTGCTTTCTGGCATGACAATTTCTTCCAGATGAGGCTGTATGAATGCCAAGCACATCCGGTCATCAGATTCGCTTTAGAGGAGCACCTCTACTAGCTTACACCATTCCAAACTCCCTAAATGTTCTCAATGCTACACTTATCTGCAGACTCAGTATTAGGCTCTTGCTTTGCTAGACGTTGCTATGTATCTCCTGCTCCAATACTGCATACACTTGTACCTGGTCAGTCACTGGAAGCTCAGCCTGGCTGCACTTACTGTATGCCTAGTCGACCCCTTGATAACCATGTCGGTAATGTGCCATTTGCCTCACTTGTTTGTGGCTTTGGACAAAAGCGTCTGCTAGATGACATACATGATGATGCAAAGAGTCCCCCTAATTCTATGCGTCGAAAACACAAGGAAAGAACAAGACAGACGTTTAATCCTGCACTGCTTTCCAAACATTTCCGCAGTTGCCCAAAATCTGTCTGCTGAGTCGACACACAGGCCTTACATTGACTTCTGGCACCATTGACATCACTTCCTGCACCAACCAAGACCACTGCTCAGCATGTGCCTGCTTTGTGTCCTTGACTTGTTTATTGGGACACAAAGAGCAGGGGGTAGAGAAACAAGACCTTGCTAATTAATGATGCAGGCGCCATTAAAAAAAATAAAAACAAATTAAAATAACTCCATTCGCATATATTAGAGTGGATTTCAAACAAACAAGGTGTGAGGCTTAATAACATGCACAAGGTAACCATGGATGGGTTTCTCTCCAATTTATCCCGAATCAAGAGAAGATATGGATTTTCACATCACATTTAATAAAATATGCACGTCAAAACAGAACAGGCAGTGGTTCCGAGTTGAATGCTAATGCGGCGGCTGGATTGGACGTATCGTAGACGGCAGATGTTTGCCTGGCCAACTTTGTCAGTAGCTACCTTGTAAACACCACCTGCTCTGGCCGCCTCCTTGTCATAATTTCCTTGACACCGGTTTCTCACTGCGATCTTGAAAAGAGCTCACGGCCTGGGAGAATGAATTCTGTCAATGCCCGTTTTTGACCAGGTGCAGTCATGCGTGGTACAACTAGACTGGAAATACCTTATAACAGTCTTATCGAATTCGGGAGGACAAAGGTAAAAGCCTGATTATGCCCTGTGACAGTGTTTTTCACCACTCAAACTATGTACTTGTGTGGGGCTCCTGAGGTTAAACTCTACATATACTGAGCAACGGTGTTTACTTCCACTCAAACCACACATTGGCAGGGCACCCACCTGCTGGCTACATGTTTAAAACATCTGTTTATTGCACAAACAAGTGTAGCTTAACAGCATGTCTTTGTAGAGTAAAGAAAAAGTGAATCAATCCATAAGTTTTTGAATATCAGCACATTAATTTCACTTATAAATTTATAAATTTGCATGATGAGCAAAATTTTAAACATATTTAAGAGCTTACTTTTTGACCATTTTCCCATTCAATAACATTGTTAGCTAAGACACAACCCATTGAAAACAACAGCCAATTATACCACATGCAATTTCTGTGAATCTACTCATTGTTACACCAGTGGGTAAGAGAACATATTACATCAGAACACCGACCGCACTAATGCCTCATTGTTCATGTAGAGGGAGCTACCTTTGTAAAGCTGAACCAGAGAACTGTGCATCAGAGCGTCTCAGATGTCCAAATAGTGGAAACGACATGGGACTTTACTTCCAAATCCTCACCTAATTGAAACCGCATGCATCTCACGGCCGCAGGTGGCTTGGGGCCACATAAAACCAGCATACCGATAGATAATTACCACTTCCTTCATGAGCGGATTTCATTCACAATAAATGCAATCAGCGGGAAAAGCTTTATTTGGGCTTGACGTAGAAATTAAAATGCCATGTCAAACTGTAAGAGTAATTTAGGACGGGGTGCGACAAATCAGTCATGCCTAATATCGCAAGACACGACCCGCTATTATTCCTTAATATTTATTATCATGATGATTATTATTGCTATTTAATGGCTAGGACATTTTTTCTATTCAGAAACTCAGACACATCCTACAGCTGTACAAGATACATTTTAACCTCTCACCAATTACAGATAAAGATATTATTACTGATTTAAAAAAAAAAAAAAAAGTTTCTCGGAAACAACAGAAGAATATTTCCTGGCTATTGAACCAATAACCTGCCATGGAAACAGTTTCATTTAACCCCACTGGGTTCTCAGAAACCTCAAAAAAAATACCTGCTGCCTGTTGCCATAACTACCGCTTGGCACCTCACTTTCAGCTGCCTATATTACTTCAGGACAATACCAGCCGCTCAAATGAGTCCCGCATCAATACCAAACATGAGTCCTTTCTCTCCCACAAACATTTCCTCCTGTTACTTTGTAGGCAATTAATGACTAATGGTTGACAGTGGAAATAATTCCCTATGAGCATAATTTGGAGCTATATTACATACAGGGTGGTAGGTAGCTCAGAGGGTTAGGGCTCTGTGCTTTGGGTTCAAACCCCAAGGTCGACAGAGTGATCATAACACTGTCGACTCCTTAGGCATGGCCCTTTAGTCCGACTGCTGAAGAAGCACAGACTCCGAGCTCTGATCTATGTATACGTTTGTGTCTGTTTGTGAAGGTTGTGAGTTGAAAGCAATCATTTTATTGTTGGCTCCTTGAGCAAGACCCTTAAGCCGAACTGCTGCGGAGGCACAGGCTGGCTGACTGAGCTCCATATACATGTGTCCATGTCTCTCATGAAGACCCAACTCTCATATCTAGATATGGCTTCCTGGACTATCCCTGCATCCAGTCTGTACTCCAGTGAGCATAGAGCAAAAACAAGGCCATCATCCTCTATTAAAAAAAGGCAAACTCTGCATTTGATGTCATGATACATTAAGTCGAGTTAGGGACAGTAAGAGCAGTCAATTTCTGCGATCCAGATGATGGATAAATTGCAACATTCGGCCACAGGACCCAAGTGTGTTTAGCCTCAGGAACAGTGCCTCTTAGAAGAGCACTTTGGTTGGGGGGAGGGGGTCACATCAAAACTACTTTAATCTGAATCCCAACCATGAGTGCATTTAAGATGGCACTCGACTGACATAAATCATAAAGCGGCCACTGCACAGAGGTGATCTGTGGTTAAGCTTAAGCGAATCAAAGATCAAAGGGAGGAAATGTCAGACGATTCACACTCCTCTGGAGGTCCACTGGAGCTTCACTGGTCCAGATCTTCAAAAATCCTGTCACGCATGTTACTCTGAAAAAACGGGAGGCTTTCAGAAGTACTGGCAAAAATAATTACCAGCCGCGATCTTCTTGCAAGTGGCCCGTTTCAGTATTTCCATCACATAGCTAATGGACCGGCTGCGTGGAATGACAAATGTCAATGCGTATGATGAAACATCAAAGCTTCGTTCACATGAAAGAGATTCAACACACTGAGTGTTTTGACAAAGGTAGAGAGAAATGATGGATTTGGCCACCAGCAGAAATTGGTGGCAAATTACATCATCTGACTCTATGCTTTCACATTTCATTTAAAAAAATGATTTAAAACCTATAAAACCATAATAGGGCCATTTACATCACCTAGAATACCTAAATGACAGTCACGGTCATGAATATACATATATTTAGCAGATCCTCTTATCTAAAGCGACGTACAATTTGGAAAGCATGGTCAGACAGTCCCCGGAGGGCCCAACAGTAAAATTACTCTGCCATTGCTGGGATTTGAACTGGTGATCTTCTCATCATAAGCACAGTGGCCACAGTGTCAGGGCATTTTGACAGAGCTGGATGCCACAGCCAATTAAGAACCAGCAAACTGTAAAATGGAAAGGTGAAGATCATTTCCCAGCCTCACCATTAAATCCTGCTGCCTCCCATCTGTGTGAGGGATGGTAGCACACTGATAAGCCTATCTGACAAGAGCCAGAACTTTGTGTGCTAGCAGATTAGCAGCTAGCAGCTTCCCCTTTAACACTGATCACAAGACTCTTGGTAGCATAAATGGCCATGGCAGACCGGCATCTGACTCTTGGTAGCATTAATGGCCATGGCAGACCGGCATCTGACTCTTGGTAGCATAAATGGCCATGGCAGACCGGCATCTGACTCTTGGTATCATTAATGGCCATGGCAGACCGGCATCTGACTCTTGGTAGCATAAATGGCCATGGTAGACTGGCATCACACCGCAGCCATCTTTACATTACATTTACATTATGGAATCTTCTCAAATGTCGGAGGCTGGAGCAGTTTTCTAGAAGGTACCCATGCGATGACCATTCGGAACTCCTCCCTGACCCACCCCCTCACAAAAAAAGAAAGAAAAAAAAGCACATACAATGAGCTTGATTTGAAAACCTTGCATAGATTCAAAAAAGCAAAAAATGAACCTGCACACAGCCAATGTGCCTGACACTTATAGAAAGTGGGGGCACATGACAGGACTGTCCACTCACACCCAACGAACCCCCTAATCAACCTGGCATTGTTTGCCGACATGGTCCATGCTGGCACTAAAAGGGTTAATTATGAAGCGCTGATTTATAATGGGCCATAATGACTAAAGGTGCCCGAAACAAACATGCTGCCAGAAGCAAAACAATGGACCCGAGATTACAGACATATTTAAGCATGAATTACACAGCGCCCTCACCAACAAACTAATCAGTGTGAAATGTCACGGCGGCGGCGTCGTAAAGATTTACGCTGTATTACATACTGCATGTTTGATATAACAGCTCAATTTCAACCAAAAGCCGGCCCGCGGTCCAATGTGTTACAGAATGTGTTACAGAGCCAGAGAATTAAAAAGGAAGAAAAAACTGATTTAGTGTTTTCTCTAGCATGGTTATTTGGAGGAAAAATGAGTCAAAGAAACTGCAATTTTGCTGTCAGATTTTGCTACCGAAGGAGATACATACATGAACGCAACCCATGGCCTCCTAATACAACTTATTACATGCACAACAAAGGCATGATATTTGTGTTATTTATTACCAGATCATGTCGGTTCAAAAAGTCCTGTTCACTTTCAGCAGATAAAGGACAACTTGGATAATAATAAACTCCTCCTCTGACATCACAATTTAAGTTGCTGTTCGCACTGGAATTACAGCCAGTGTCATACACTTGGAACCGTCACTGTTCTTCTACACTCATCACATGCATAAAACTTGTTTTTTGTAAGTTTTTCGTACAAAGATATTGCGACAAAAACACTGCTGAACAGACAAAGGAATATGCTGCGTTACTGAAACTTATAATACACGTCAATTTTACTGACAATAGCAACAAGGGTTTTCATAAAAACGTGCAGCGTTCCATTGTGTGTGCGTTTTTTTTTTTGACAATTTAGACATTCTGTTTTGCTGTAGGGTACATGCTATTATTTTACACTCCTACATCACTATGATATTCATAATTAATTTTCATAACAAATGTCCTGCCCGGCCTGAATCATTTAAGCGAACTTATCCCCTATTCATGCAAATAAGGTGCATTAATAAAGCTAAATCTGAAATTAATGACAAGCGTTTATCAAGTGCAAAACAACACGTACGTGTCAGACTTTACTGGCAACTGTCAACAGCAGATGCTGGATTTTCAGTGTAGGGTGTGAAAGGTATGCAGTGAATTATTCACATCAGACTCTGCCCAGCTTTCTCCTCACTTTCTTTCAGACGATGGGTATAATTTCCCATCTCCCATCCATCAGCTCTAGGGGTCTCTCTGAGGATTCGGAGCCGCCAGGCCAGGCACCCTGTCTGGATCACTGCCAGCAGAGCTGGGCTTCGCCTCTCTGCTGTCAAGGCAGTTCATATCAGACATCCTGGGAAAACACGGCTGAACCGTATCAGGGCTGCAGAGAACAAGGGCAGAAGATCGGGGGGCTCTGCTTCATTGGCTCGCAGAAGCGCCAGCACAGCCCTCTATACTGACTCCAAGACGAAGATCTAAGAGCCTCTAATGTTGCTTGCAACCTTCCTTTCTACACAAATGCTTCTCTACATCCAAACTATGCTTTATATGGCATGTGCACAAGTACACTGAGATGCTTCAGATTTCACACTGCTTCCACACAGCTTCCTCTCATTTTGAGATACACACATACAGGTGAGAGTGAAGCTTGGGGTCAGAGCACAGGGCTGGGGGTGTTGGAACTATTCTGCTCAGCATGGGATTCGAACCAGAGACCTTCTGAGCACGGCCACAGAGGCCGAACCCACAGAGCCACACACCTCCCCAGGCCCCCTGTAATTATTAAATAAAGGTAACACTCATTACATTGTATCAAAACACAAAACTCCATCCTTATTAGCCAGTAAGGGGAAAAAGAATACAGATAAACCACATTTAACATCTTACCGTTTTCCAGCTGCATGTCTGCGTCATGTTTTCAGGCTGGAATTGTAGTGATTATCCCCAGAATACATCATGAAAGCCTTCACCAGAGCACAAGAGTGTATCATTACCGGGCCAATCATACCTTCTCAGGGGAGTCAACCAAAACTGGACAGGGTCTTACAAGTGAACAATGGTGCCAATTAAAGCTTTGTGTAATCTATTCTTAATAATATTTCTAATGAATCCTAGAGTCAGGTTTTATTACAGAGATTAATTATAGAGTGAATGGAGTCCAAGTCATTGTGACATACAGCTTCTTTCAGGACCGATCCAGCTTTTGATAATTATGCTTGTTTGTTATTTTTAAGCAGTCATAAATATTTGCTTTTTAATTAACCCCAGTACATTTCTTTTTCATTGTCCATACCCTTCTGCAGCCACAGTTTGACTCTTTTTTAAATTAAACTAGTATTAATATATTGGTAATGTGTTATTGGTGTAACTGATTGTTAATTTAAAATGCTACTTTAAGCCAAAGCTCCCCTTAGCTTAGTCAGCTTTTACACCTTTATTCTTAAATCCTAAAAGCCTATTGTTAATTTATAGCTGTTTGCCATTAAGCTGAAATGACTGTATTGATTTTAATCTATTATTTACAGAACAGATCCGTTGACCACTATAAAAATATTTGTGCCAAACTACATTTTTTGTTGTATCCTATTACAGTCTGAAGTCTACGGAGCCCCTAAGAAGTCAGGGTGGGAAAACATACTTTTTAAATAGTTTGCATTTCCTCGCAATAGTTTTGCGTTCCCTGGCAATACTTTACGAGGCTGAAGTTGGTTTCTTATTCGCAATATCCGTTCCACCTTAAATAGGCATAATGCGTGATCTGCCATATTCACTGAAATGCATCAAAACGTAGTAAGTGCAAAACTTGCTCTATCGGATGGCATTAGAACTTTGGACAGACGTTCTGATGTTGACTAGATAAATTGCGGCAAATATGGCAGATCACACAATGATCAGTCGGTCTTAAAGGGGGAAAATGCTATTACAGAGGGCATTATTTCTAAAATTCTATATCTTCAAACTCTGGACATATGTGCAGAAGTTGCTCTATAGGATGGTATTAGAATTTTGGACAGAAGTTCGATGTTGACCAAATAAATTACTGTAAATACGGCAGATCACACACATACTTTCAATGGGTCTTAATGGGAAACGGTGCCAAATTCAGAGGGCATTATTTTTAAATTTCTACAGTACAATATCTTCAAACTCTGCACCTGATAAGTGCAATAGTTGCTCTTTCAGGTGGTCTCATAATGTTTTGAATGGACATTTCGTTTTTTGACCAAATAAATTGTTGTGAATATGGCAGATCACGCATTATGCCCATTTAAGGTGGAACAGATTTTTTGAATAAGAAACTGCTAAATAAGAAACCAACTTCAGCCTCGTAAAGTATTGCGAGGGAACGCAAAACTATTTTAAGATATTTTTTTGCACCCTGACCTCTTAGGGGCTCCGTAGAAGTCAACTGAATGGCCAAATTTATTCTACACTCAAGCTGGCAGAGCACCTATTTGAGAACCTGCTGTCTTATTAGGTAACAATTTACCTAAAGCAGTCATTATAATGCATTAGACATACCTTCATAATGCATAATAATGCATTAATAAAGTATTATAAACCCAGATATTATATATAAACTATGTATAAAAATGGCATTACACATTATAGTCATTGGTATTATGCTTTATGATTGGTCTATGAAGGTCTCATCTTTAATACACTAGAATCACCTTAATGCAGCACAAAGCATCCTTAATTCTTATACTGGCAATTATAATGCATTACAAAAGTATTTAAAGTGCATTTTAGATGAGACCTTCATAGAGCATTCATAATGCATGTGGAACAAAGCTATAACGTGTTATGCCTTTTTGTAAATTTTGTAGCCATGTTTATAATAGCTTACGAATGTGTTACAATTACTAGGCTTTGTGAATATGGGGTTTGTAGAAGGTGTTACCTCTTACTTTAGCCCAGCTGCAAAGACTTCAAGTTTAGTGTAATGCAACGTTCCGGGGTCAATGACCTGGCACAGCTACCGAACGCTGTCATTGCGTACCAAGCAATCATCTCAAAGTCTGTCAGGCCAATCAGATGGCAGGAGAATGGCAGAAGCTCCCAAGAGGTGCAGACACCACCCTACTGGCTGGGGCGTTCGCCCAATCACAAATGCATTTCCGTTTTTAAAACTGCAATGAGCACCTATTGCCAGCGGCTCACCCCTGCCGTGATAAGGAGAGTGACAGGTGATCCTACCTACTCGCTGCCATCAGAACTGCACCACCTCCTGATGTTCCACTCCCAGCCACAACATATCAGGACCCATCTTTGCCGTACTGAGAAGTCTGCTTTTTAACTGCTCATATACACTATTTATTTCCTCAATATTCTGTTGTCAGGATATTCTGTTTCTGTACAAGTTTCTGTACAAGTACCTCTGGACCTGTTAATTGGTTTGCACCACTTCTGCTGCCTTTGCACTCTGTCTGTTTTGCACTATATCTTTGTTTATCCATGCACTTTGCACTCTGTCTGTTTTGCACTATATCTATGTTTATCCATGCCTACCGACCCACACTGCTGCTCAGTGCATGAGAAATTCCCCCTGGCATCAATGAAGTTCATCTTATCTTTATCTTATAAACAAACAAATTAGATTAGAGGCGGCCCGGAATTAAAGATACGCTACCCAGGATAAAACACAGAATGCACGCTGGATAAGAGACCACCGGGCTGAGATGTGCATTTTGTCAGCCATCTAAATTAGCAGCACCGAGTCCTTCGTTCGGAACAATGGCTTAAGGTTCTGGCACTGGTGAGGCATTAGTGGTAACAAAGCCGGAGCGGCTGCCTGCTCAGGTTCCCGCGGCAATAATCCATTTCCTGGCGCGAGATGAAGACACCTGAGGCTCACCTTGCTTTTTATTAGTGGGAAGAAAACTGGGTACAGGAGCGGATAATAACTATCTGAGGCTCGCTGCCGTTCAGCAAACCCCTGCCAAAAACTCTCCGTTTCGCTTTCTCTCTCTCCGTCTGATGACTCTTTTCCGGTGTCCCGTTCAACTGCTTTCAACTAGTGCCCCAGAGGACAATGATTTTAATGGTTGCCCCCATCTCTCCAAAAGGGCAAATTAATAAACAATGATACAAAAAAGTAGCAGGTAAGAAATAAGTGCAGGGTTAGGCATTTATCTGGTGCCCTTGAGGTATTGTTTATTTTGGGGGGGTCGGGGGGGCGGGGGCATGGGTCTTGCTCAAGGGCCCACCGGTGATGTGACTGTTCTGCCAAGCATGGGGTTTAAATAGCCTGTATTTAGATGGTACAGAGGCGTAACTGGCTGAGCCGCACAGCCCCTCTTTATGACCTCAGCATTAGTAATACATCAGGAAGATGTTGGAAACCATTAACGGCTATCCGGCAGTTTGTCCGCTCTGACACGCTGCTCCACATTAAAATGACCCAGCCACCCATTTCATAATTAAACTGACAGGGTGGCACCGTGGACCCCTTGTCATGTCATGGTGAAGTTACTATAGCCGGCATGCCGTCAGCCCAGGGCGAAGCGGCATACCTTCTTATCGGGGTGGGCGGCCTCCTCCTCCTTGGCGACGTCCAGGTCCGTGACACCGCGGTTGAACTCGCTGACGGTGCTGTCGGGCGGTGCCGCCTCCTCCGCGTCTATGTCCGTCTCCTCGGTAACAGTCTTCTCCGCACCTGTCAAATGCCAAACTGAAAAGGCGGACCGCTCATCACGCGACACGCTGGCGCTGACCCAATCCTGGCTGATTCTGACCAATTAAACCGCTGCAGGAACATGGCCTGGAGTGAATTCCAGGGGAGCTACGCTGCCATCATTCCAAGTCATAAGCTTCTTTTCAAACACTGGGCCATACTCAGCGACGGGGCTTACCACCAATCAAATCACACATTGGCATGGCGCCCCCTGTTGGCCACAAACACTCGTTACACTACATATTATTTAGGAGATGCTGAAGCTGTAGCTAGCTAGCTACAATCCCCTGACCCTACTTGCTAGCTAACGTTAACATTATATGGTGTCGTGAAGTGACTGTATGCCAGCTACAGCACGAAAAGACAGGAAGCTGCTAGCAGAACATCGTCCTATGCTGACCACTTTCTTCACCATAAACAAATGAAATGCCTGATGACGATGCAGGAATCTTTACAAAACACAGATGGTGGGAGACCTCAAAGTGACTTTTTTTGGGGCCCCAGAGACAGAAATCCCACCGCCGGTGACACTTTGGCGTAAATGTCAGAGACGGCATTTGCCAGCTCTAAAACGAGAAGTGGCAAAGCATTCACGAGCATCAGCATGTACCTGCTGCGTGGTAACAGTGACTGAATTGTCTACAAAACATCAGGAAGAACCTGCATAGCACCGGATTTTGGTACCGCACTGTTTCGACGGGAGATAAAAATACCCTATGCAGCTTAGCAACCTCCCAATGACCGACAGCCTGGAAACAGCAGCACGCCGTCATGGGAACTAACTCCTAGTGTGCTGAAATAGGGATGTTGACATGGGGTGGGTGAACAAAAAAATATAAAAAATGGACCTGTGCCAGCGGACTGATGGCCGGATGGGGCGGCTACCTGGAACGCCCGAGTCGCTGCTGGCCTTCTCGCTATCCCCGTCCTCCTGGCCGTCGGCGTTCTGCTGCGTGTGCTGCAGGCTCAGCTTGTGGCACACCTCGAATGCCTGGCCCACTGTCCGCACGATGCGCATGGCCTGGCTCTGGGGCGGGCAGGACAGAGCGGCTCGTCAGCGGGACCTGGCACGGCCGTACGTCTCATTTAACGCATCCACGCTGCAGGCCAGATGGGTCAAAGCACTTCAGATCGGGGTGAGTCTCTCTCTCAGAAGGTGCCAAGTCCACCAAAAAAGACATATGCTGCCACAGATGTGTCACAGTGCCATTTACTTTATAGTAGTCTATCGTCCCTCTGTCTGTTCATTTCAGAAAGAGTCACCGTCCTTTAGACTTCCCTCTGCCCACTTTACTATGCATAATTCCATAAACAACATAAGAAGACAGGCATCAGATTAATACATAGCCTATCCTAGGCTAAGACCTCGAGCCCTGGAAAACATCAGGGTATAGCCCCAGAAAAAAAACTGAATGGTTAGTTAAAATCGGCAACACCTGAGCGCCCATGCTGATGTCATAGCCTAGGGCCCCCGGATAAGCTAATCCGCCCGTGTAAACAAGAACCATTTGCATCTTTAAAACTTCCTTTTTGTGGCTCCAGCTTCACTATGCCAACTTCTGCATTACTACCGCGGGTTTTTCTGGAACGTTCTGAGGAAGGACGTGGGAGCCCGAATGGAGTGGAGCCGAGAGAGGTCGGCACTCCGGCACGCCGACTACAGGCCACCGTATTGCCGTGCAGCCGCGTGCATCTTATGTGAGCAGATCTGTCTCAAGCGATTGTAGCACGGAGCGAAAGGGAGAGGGAGAAAGAGAGAGAGAGGACTCGAAAAACAAAAATCAATGCTTCTATTCGGTGGAATGCTCCCACGAATTAAACTGTGCAGGCTCGAGGCTCGAGACGCGGCAGCCCAGTGCTCCTACTCCTTATAAATGCTCCTGGTTTTTCCCCCATATAGTACAAATTTAAGAATATTACACTTTAGAGCATAAATTAAGCAAGCGGGTGAAATAAAACCAAAAGAAAGCTATCAACATTGCTTTATCGGTGATCCCGCGATGCCATTATTCTCCAAGGCGATTGGTCATTTCCTTCGAGAGGTCCTCGGAAATGCCGGCCCGAAAGAACTTTATACTCCCTAAAGGTGCAGTATTTCCAAAGACCAACCACCACCTCGAACTTCTATTAAAAATAAATTTCCACCCGAATAGATAAGTCTTGGCGACACAATCACAACACGGTAATGAAATCTATCATTTGGTCCTGACAGAAATTAACAGGCCCAGTGCGGCTATTATGCTACGCATTAGATTTTGTTCACACATCTGCTCATGCGCCGTCTTTGGATTTCTGCTCCATTGTTTCAGACCAGGATGTGACACATGAGGATCCCCACTCTGTCTCTCAGTCCCCTCACTTAAAATCTACTAGACGGTTTACAAATGGCTATTAAGCTGTCAGCCTTAAGCGGCCAATCAATGTGTTATGATGGGAATAAGGGCCAAAAATCAAAGGCGGAAACCAAAATTGTGTAGTTAAATCAGTATATAGATTAATCACCGCTTGCTGCGCATATTCCCAGGTTAACGCTAAAATACTGAAATGTATTTGAATTTTGTTCTATAATTAAATCTATTGCACAAAATATCCATCCATCTTCCTTCTTCTGTGACCCTGTCCAGCAGAGGAGAACAAAGAGGCTGGAACCTAGGGCTGGGTGGTATATCGAATGGTGAGGGTATATCGATATATTAATCTCCAAACTAGGTATAGGATGAAATGATAATGTTCATATTGATATTTACGTCTTGCATTAAAATAATACAAGCAAAGTTTTTTAATAGAGAGCTATTTTATGGCATCCTGGTTGTAACCAACTCGAGAGCTTCAGTCATGATGTCGCAAAGAAATTCATAGCTAAACTCAAACCATTCAATTAATGGGATCTCATGAGGAAGCAGACGGAGGGAAAAGGCGAGGAATCATTGTTACTTGGTTAATTTTGTTTAGAAAAATTGCCAGAAGGCTCACAGGCTCATTTGCAATATTTGTTTTATTTTGTTGAAGAGTAATGACTCAAAGTGAGGGTCTTTCCAGTTATTAAGCACACTTTCAATGCTGGTCAGGCTTTTGTTTTTAGAGCCGTTTTCCAAATAGGTTTTAGATTTTTGTTTTTTTTTTTTGTCTCTCAACATTCACCTTCTGTTTTCAGAGCAATGTCATAAATGGAGAAAAAAAAAAAACAGCGTTATATTGTGAAGTGAAATGCTTTTATGTCGTACATGCTTTGATCCACACAACACAGATAAAGGCAAATTTTTTTTTCTTTATTTTGTGATTTCTGTTTGAAATAAAGAACACGTCTATACTGAATATATATGTGGTTTGTGTTTTTTTACCGTAAGGTGTCCTGAAATGGTATGGGAACGTAAATCTGCCCTACGCCGAAGATTGTGGAACGGATTACTTATATCAATTGAGAACTACCTGTATATTACAAATATTAGCCACGAAGCTATTTTATGCATAAATGTAATAAGCTATGGTTTTTGGCCCGTATCGCCTAGCCCAACTAGAGCCTATCTCAGAAAACACAGCGTATAAGGCAGGGAACAAGACAAGGGACAAGGCAGGGAACAAGGCAAGAGAACAAGGCAAGGGGACAAAGCAGGGGACAAGGCAAGGGACAAGGTAAGGGAACAAGGCAAGGAAACAAGGCAGGGAAACAAGGCAAGGAAACAAGGCAAGGGACAGGATGCCAGTTCATCCCAGGGTAGAGGTTCTCAGACAAGGTCATGCACTACAGCCAATTTGGAGAGACATCGTTTCAATCGACTTATGCAGGAGGGAACAGGAGTACTCCGAAGAAACCCGAACAGCACAGAGTAAACACAAACACGCAAACAGAAGAAGAAAATGGTCACCTCAAAGTAAAAATAACAGGTTTCTAATCACATTGGGGGGACATGTAATGCATATCAAGTGTATATATATATTACATATGATACCCCCCATACACAACTGAGGCCAGAGGCCTAAAAGTGTGAGGTTACAGGCAACAGCAGATTGTCCCACCATTCAGACCATGTATTTGCGTGAACCCCCCCCCCGAGATTTAGCCCCCTGTTGGCCACAAGCAGCCACTACTTTCTGAATTAACCATGTCAGAAGTGCTCTGCAATTCATTTTAGAGTAAAATGATATTTAAAAAATAAAAAGTCAGTCAGCAAAGAGAAGTGGTATAATCATTAGAACAGGCCATGCATTTATGTGAATTTGGGCAAACAATATATGCAGACACAAGTCAATCTTAAGTTTAATATTAAAGCATTTATGAAAATAGATAGGAAATTTGAAAATCCACAATGCAATCATCAAACCAATTTCAGGATATTCATTCTCACATTAATTTGTGTCCAGGTAGCCCCATATGATAAAGCAATAGCTGGCCTTGGATGGAAAACACAAGGTCTGCCGTTTGTTTTTTATTAATCTGGCCAACAGTCCTGCAAGGGGCGGCTTACTGAGGAAATTATGGCAAGATAAAACTTGGGGTAAAATCAGAGTGAGATGAGACAGCTCTGCCTGAAACAGCACCATATGAAACCTCCAGTAAAACATTTACATTTCATTTATTTATGAAATGTTTTTAACCAGAGCAGTATACATTTTCGAGAATGTAAAAAGTCAGACAGCATCACTGGAGCAAAAGGGGTTAAAGGGCTTTGCTCAAGGGGTCATCTATAACTCTCTCTCTATAACTATCTATGACTGTGGGAAGCTGAATATGACATCATCACCCTGTATGGATTTGAACAGACGCCCTTCTGATCACAGTCACAGCGTCCTAACCCGCTGAGGGCCGCACTGCCCCCGTGACACAAAGTCGTATGCTGGGGAGGTTTCAGGAGGCCCCACAGACCTGCTCCTCTGTCCTCTAAACCAGACAACTGAAAGTCATTGAAATTCACAAGGGCTCCCCTCCACACCACCTTTAACGTCATCATCGATTCCAGGAGGTCATGCTCGTTTAAGAAGCAGATAGGGAAATCTGAATTCATTCAATTTTTTTTCCACGGAAGCAGTAGAAACTCAGTACCGCCAAGGAAATTCTGTTATTTATTCATTAGGCAAATCTTAGTCTTTAGTTTTTTATACAGAAGCACTTCACATATCAGTTTTCCAACCAAAATTCAAGAATGGTTTTCTGCAAAGCAGGGATTATGCTGTGAATAAAAGTGGTAATTTGCGTAGTAATCTGAGTGGGAGAAAAGGCAGCTACTGTATTGCCACATTGATTAACGGCCCACATAGTACAGTGATATCCAGATTTTCTCTCATTAATATAACAAGGGCACAAGTTAGCAGGATGTTTCTGTACAGCGCACATTCTAACGCCGCCATATTATATACACAGCAGCTTCAGCTAGCTGGTGAAGATACAATGGCAACGCTTAACGGGAAAGGTTACCTTTTTCTTTGACTTGAACACGTTACAGCGGAACAAATTGCTCTGTCCATCTCTGGCGATGTAACTGAAGATTTTCAAGTCCTGCGAGTCATGAGAGACATAGAAAATCCTGCAAACAGAAAGAGACGTAACTGTGGCATCTTTAAGGTCACCAGGAGTCAATGACTTGAGAATGCCAGTAAATCTTACTTAATAAATTACGATATAGGCAAGGCTTTGCTTGTCAATGGGATTAAAGCTATGTACTTCTATAGAGAAAGCATAAACCAAATGCATTATGTGTAAATGATACAAAGTCTCAGACAGACACCTTTAATGAAAATTTCCAATACAGCCAGTTCTATTACATTAACCAAATAAGCATCACATCAACCAAATACAGAAAGATTATTATTAGGATTATTATATAATCAACAAACACAGAAGTTCTTTTTTGATCTTAAAATGCTTATCAATTTTCCTGGCAAAAACTTTGATCTGCGCCCCCCCTCCCTCCCTCCCCCCCCCAAAAAACAGGAAGGCTTTTCTCCTGAAATGCATCAAGGAAACTCCTGCAGTTAAATTCGCAGCAGGTGCTTAAGGATGATTTACAAAGTCACAATGGCCAAAAACAGCAGCGATGCCTCAGAAAAAGGAGAGCGAGGAACACTGCGGAGAGAATCAAACTGCACTGCTCTACACATAAAATCTCACTGCAGAGAGAATCAAACTGCACTGCTCTACACATAAAATCTCACTGCAAATCCATATGCTACAGCTTAGGAGACGAATCTCCCCCTATAGAAAGTATTTAGTCCCTGACTATTTAGTGACAAGTATAGTTTAGGGTATAAATAACCACCAGCCCGGCAAGCTTCCCATAGGACCCAGACACACACTGGCTCTTTTTCAGTTGCGGACAAAAATTAATTAGAAAAGTTGCAAAGTCTACTGGAGGAAGATAAATGTTTCATGTTGTGGCCGGAGGGGTCCATTGGTTCAGGCCATAAACTGATTAATGCATTAGCTATCCTCGGCTATAGCCTAAGGCCCCAGCAAACATCAGGGCCCCACCCCGCCCCTGGAAAAATCGAACCGTTAATCAGTCGGCAATACCAGAGTGCCCATGCTAAAGTCAGCCTAAGGTCCCCAGATGTGTAAAATCCCCTCTTGATAAACACAGATGATTCTCAAACTGCATGTCTACTAGCATCTTATATATCTAAAGACCATTCTATTGGTATGTATAAAAACAGTGGACATTTATGGTCGCCTACTCAAAAAACAGACCAGGACGTGACTATGCAAAAAAATGGACCCCCGTCTCTGTCCTCGATTTGGACTAGTCCTTCTAACTCTAATTTCCTGACATGGTACAGAACGCTTGCGGGGTTGATGTATTGCACAAGTTTCCCCCCTTAGGTGATTTATCAACACAAACTTAACCGCGAGCAGTAAAACATTTTCTCTTTCATCATGACATCACAAAATACAACAAGGCCGGAAATGTGGCTCGCTCTATACCGTCACGCCCCCTAGGGTCAGGGGATTGAATAACTGTTGCCTGGCCTCATGCCCTATGCTACCCCAGTCCATTTCACAACAGCATCTGGATAAGTGGTTGGAAGATATGGATGGATAGATTTTTTTTTTTAGAAGAAGAAAACACACAGTTCTCTGCGTGACAGCATGCAGAATAAGGAGACATTAACCACAGTCACGTCTGAGAGGATCAAGAATTTCAGTCAACGCAGATAATAGAATTATATGTGGAATATCAATAACTGAAAGGGATTTACAGCCTCAGCATGTGAGACAGACGGATCAAATTTACAACAAATTCATTTAAGCCCAAGATAAGACATATGAAGGGTGAAGCAATTTTAACACAGATGTCAACATTTCCACAGTGGTTTGGATCAAGGCGAGAGAGAGGGAGGGAGGCAGAGAGAGAGGGGCTCCTTTAGAGATGGAGCTGCCTGACATAAAAGGTATCCATCCCGCAGAAGGTTAGGACCATTCCTCACAGCCGGTGACACAAATTACAGCTGTTTCCTGTGCGACAGACACACAGGGCTGCAGTGGTTCACAGCAATGGGTTGCACTAAGAAAACACTGTAGTTTACAAGACAGAAATAAAAAACATAGAAACAAACAGATAAGCAAAACAACAACAATAAAAATAATTATGTTAAAAATAAAGCCCCGGGCATTTAGAAGCTGGATAGATGGATTGAGGGATGGAGGGATGGATGGAGGGATGGATGGGTGGATGATCTTACAAACACTATAGCCAGAGCAGGGAGGGTGGGTAATTATTTATCCAATGTGGAACCCCAGGTCTGCTTAAAACAAGACAAAGGCTTTTAGCCAGAATTTAACCACAATGAGAATCTAACAAAAACACAGAGGAAATGAAGCAGGTGATTTCAGGTGGCTATTTTCCCAGTATGTAAATTGTAGACCTGAGCATTTCGAAACGCTTGTGACTCGTACGCTTCTCAAAGCACGGCTCTCACGGCCCTGGGAGCACAGGGACTCCGCACACTGCTCACGGTACCTGAATGATTCTGAAGCCGCTGCAAGGCTGAATGACCGCCATAATCCCTGGGTAATCTCCAAAGGCTATTAAACCAGCAGGTGACTCTTAATGCACAAGCACGCCTAAAAGTCAACAAAGGCAGAATTAAAAGTAATTTTAAAAAGTTACATAACTCGAGAAAAGAAGAACTGCTTATACAGATACCCCTGAAAATCTCATAGTGCATGTTTCCCAAGGCTGTACTGAAGACGTCTAGGTGTCACAGCTAATATGTTTCATATACAAGCAGCTCTCGACTGACGTAAGCAATCTGCTACACAAACCCTTAAGTCAAATTTTACATAAATCGGATTTACCTTCCCAAAACCATTTAAGATATCTTACAGCAAAAAATACATTCGCCAAAAATATGCTAGAAATATGCAAGTTCCAAAAGAACACATTAAATAACTTGAACGAAAAAGTGTACATTTTCTTACAGGCATACATGTCGCCTTTTTGCTTTACATAAAATGAGGGCTGCATGTACAGTAATTAGTTCCCCATATTAACAGACGGGGGGACAGAAACTCTGCAGTACTGCATTAGCACCTGCTTGTGGGAACCGTAGATTCACACCATTCTCATTTAACTGGCAGCACTTGCAGAGAGACTTGTTTGAGTCAACTCCTCTGTGAGACCACAACGCACGGGATCGATTAAGCAGGCAGTCCCTTAAGTGTAAAGGGGATAACATATGAACACAATAGCCCTCTTCCACCATGACACAAAAATTCGCTATCAATCAAACCAACGATTATGGCAATTGTCAGTTAATGCAATGCAGCATATAACCACTGTGTTCATAAGGATCTCTCCGAATAACAGGGATTAAAAATAAATGCAAAAATGCGCAGTGTTCTCATTTGCCAAAATGGTGACAAATACCAATTATCCCAAAGGAAACGCATTTCTGAACGAGTACTCTAGGGAGAATCGCTTCTCTATCTAAAACAGGGGTCTCAAACTCCAGTCCTGGAGGGCCGGAGTCCTGCACATTTTTGGGTTTACCCTCATTTAGCACACCTGATTCGACTCACTGAGCTAATTACCTCACAGCACTTAAGCGCAATCATTTGTGATGGAACAGGGAAAGAATTAAGCTACACAGGACCCCGGCCCTCCAGGAGTTGAGTTTGAGACCCCTGATCTAAAAACTTAAACAGACCAAACCCAGTTGCTCATAAAAAAACAAACGACTTTTCGAAATAAAAAAGAAAGAGCTGAAGATCTTTCCGCAAAAAACACAAAACTTAAAACAAAATAACAACCTTAGGCTTAATTAAAACCTATGGAGTCTGCTTGGGGTGTACTAATTAACTATGAGCATTGCAGTGTGTAGCCTAACCACTGAGAATAAACAAAATGCAGCACAGTCTTAACGGGATTCATTTTGTTTTGTTTTTACACAGAAATGGCGCTGTATAAACACTCTCGGATATCACAAAAGACTACGGCTCCATAGCTAGCTATCTTTTCAGGACAGATGTAGTTTCAGCAGAGTAAAACAGCAGGCTGTAAAATGCATCTTTAATGCATTTTCTGAGCGACCATTTTAACAACAGAGGGCTAACAATGCCTGATACCACATACCAAATTGTAATGAGACAGGGCCAAAGGCACACGGGGGCTGATCAATGATACTCAGGCATTATACAGACATTTTGTAACTTCATTCAGTCTTATTTTATACAATTATTAGCGTGAATACACTGCAAACTACGACAGTGATGCTTCCCATTAATATAGCCTTTCGGTCTCTCACGTCTCTGCTGGATTTCTACTATTTATATTACCTATAGTACATTATATACATTATACACACAGATATACTATATAATATACGGCCATTTAATTAGGTACAGGTGCAAACAGCAATTTCCTTTCAAACAGCACATAGACTGGATCAAGAAATTGTTACAATTTGGGAAAGCGAAGTTGCACGTGATTTTAGATCTAAGATTTGAAACGCGTTCTGATTATTGCTGCCAGAAGGGTGCTCCCTGGGTCTCAGAAACGGCCTCCCTCCTGGGATCTCCACGCACTGCGGCGTCTAGACTTTACAGAGGATGGTGCCATAAACAGCGGGCAGGCGGCAGCTCTGTGCCGGAAAACACCTTGTTAATGAGAGAGGTCAGAGGAAAACAGCCAGGCTCGGTGAAGTTAATTGGAAGGCAAAAGTGTGGGAAAAATAACTCGCTGCAACATGGATGTTCAGAAACAAGTGTAATCGTCAAAGAGGTTCTGGAGCCAAGACTGGGCCATGCCCACTACCACCTACTGAGTGAATATGTGTAAACAGAGACACATACAAACAGGTGCCGTGACACATACTTGCGCGCGCGCGCACACACACACGCACGCACGCACGCACGCACGCACGCACGCACGCACGCACGCACGCACGCAAAATGTAATTGGACGCTTCAGCCATGCTTAGAAATGTTAGAATTGTATAGGTAGATGATGTATGTGATAGATAATTTAAGTACACTTTTCAAGAGAAAAATTAACAAAAGGATATTGATTAGCCTGTAAATTATAAAATACTGATCTACTGCTCAAAATTGTGACAAAAAAGTATTTGTATATTTAGATCTATTCTGGTTCTCAGGCATAGTAGAGCACAATCATAGATCATGTAATGAGGAACGGTACCTATGTGACCTTAAATATAATTAACACCTATGTCCAACGATAGATTTTCTTGGGGCAGTTCTTTGTAAGGAATTGAAAAAACAGTTAAGAAAAGTTAGTCCTGCTTGCACAAAGAGGGTCGCTCTGTTCCACAGATCCATACAAGCTTAATCTCACATCTTCCAAAGTTGACTATTTCGCTAAAAATTTTAAAGGCAACGGACTTGTAAGTGTGAACAGAGAGCGAAGTGGCAGACTATGAAATACCACAAGCAGATTGGATGGGCTAATTATAGAAGCAAGAGAAATGGGTGAGAAACAGCAGCAATAGACTACATGTCCAAATTCTCCTTGGGGCCACTGAAGCCCACCTCTGATGTGCAAATGAGAAAAGGTTGAAAACAAGCATTTAGGAGCCACAAAATCTCAGACACAAAGTGACAGACCACATTAAGCAACAGAGTGAGGTCATTGAGTGAACTCGAACAGAGATTGAGAGCCAGGCCTTCATGTCCAACATCAGTGCCCGACCTCACAAATGTTCTTCTGAGTGCATGGGTAAAAATTCCCAGAAACACTCCAAAATCTTGTGGAAAGTCTTCCCAGTGGAGGGCAGCTGTTGTAGATGCAAAGAGGGACCAACTCCATATTGACGTCTATGGATTTAGAATGGGATTTCATGAAAGTTCCAGGAGTATAACGTATAACGGCCAGGCGTCTGGTGGGCATATCATATGATATGACATGATATATGATATGATATATCATATCATATCATATCGTGTGTGTATTCATATGCATACATTATAATACTGTCCAACCCCTTTGGGTAGATGAGTGAGCCGTTTAAAATACAGGCAAAAGTTAATCAATTATAAAGAAAGAAAGTAACATAATTCCAGTCAAGGATTAGTTTAAAATTTAGCATGTATAGGACAGCAGAGATGAATGTAATCTTAATTAGTGTGGGCACTGGGAGATGTTCGCCACAGTGATAAATACTCCTGTTTTCTCATTTTCACTCAGACATGACGGAAAATGGGTCAATACACAGACATTCAACCCCCACACCCCCGGGCATAATGTGATGACAGGTTTGCATCGTCTCCAGGTAACGCCGCCTGGACGTCTATGTGCCAATAGATGTATGATGGTTACCCCAGGAGTGACTAATGAGCACTCAGTGTAAAACATCAGAGGCATAAGGAACAGTCCCATGATCAGGATGCCTCAGGTGTGATTTTATTTGGCCAGTACGTCCCTTCAGTTCCACTCCAGATAACCTAATCATTTTAACATGCACCTTGCCAACACATGTCTAGACAGGATTGCTATGGAGGAAGGTGCCATTCGCCAGTCTGTTTGGAGAAAATGCACATGAACCACAAAAATTAACCCATCAATAACATTTTTCAGGGTCGCTGTAGAAGGTCTCTGTAGGGTATGCATGAGAAAGACAACTCTTTTACTACAGTGGGGCTTTATTTTTTTGGCTAAAAACTGACATCACTTTGGGCTAAAACTGCAGCATCTCCCTGTGTGTAATCCATTTGCAATGCCAGAAGAGATTTTCCAGCTGAAAGCCATTCAGCCTTTTGAAGGCTGCTTCATTACCCCCTAGCTGAGCCTGAATGTTGCGTCAAAAGGACTGGATAGGAGCGGTGGTGTCATTGCCTTGGGGTTTGTGTATGGGGAATGTTTCGGTGCTATGGTTGAATTGCGTTTCTCTGTAGCAGTCAGGATGGCAGCGGGAACCGTCTTTGGTCCGGGTTCAGCTGTGAAGCAGAACTACACTGCATTTATTTGTTTGGCAGATGCTTTGATCCAAAGCCGCGTACATTTTTGAGAAAGCAGGCTCAGCCCGTCCTTGGAATAACTGGGGCGCCTAGCTCAGGGGCCCATTGGTGAAATCACTCTGCCAACCCTAGGATTCGAACCAGCGGCCTTCTGAACATAGACAAGGGTTTTAAGTGGCCACAATATGAGCACAAGCACATACCGTCCCCTTCCTTCTCCTCACAAGCAGAAACTGCAGGCAATGAAGGATTAAGCGAATCACTGCACATTGTACCTCTGCACAGAAGAAGCCCTGCATGTGGTTTTAAAGCATTGCCCAGGACTTCTTGTTTAATCCACAAATACTATTCACATCATTTAAGGAGTATTATATATCTCACATGCATTGTAGATTAACTTCATTTAACCTTATCTGTAATGCTGATACACTACTATGTTTTACCAAAATAATTATTTTGAATTAATGTTTCATTTACTTGGGACGGGAACACAGAGATGGTAGAATTCTACCAGGATGACCACAGCCATGACTTACCGTTTTAACTAGCAGGAAGAGAACTGCAGCACACAAACACACACAAACACGCTCATGGAGCACGCAAGCAAATGCTAAGCATGCAACTGACGAATCTCGAGCCACGCCTGACAGTCTGCTCATGTAGACCACGTATCCACAATGAGGCCCAGGGCTGGAAGGCTACATGACATGCTCTCGGTCAGCAAAGGAGCTTAGGCATTCCTTGGTATTACAGCAGACTTCTGTTACTTAGCTCTAGGTGACTGGCCTGGTTTAGTTAAACACCTGTTCACATGGCACAGATGCAATTATACACAGTCAAGTACTGACAACTATGTCAATATGGCTTAGAGCAAACCATTCCGTGAAGTAGGGGTACCCCACCCCCCCGTCCATAGCCAGTATTCAAACCAGGCAGCAGAACACTAGGGGTTTTGCTAGATCCGTCATCAATCTCCCCCCCACCCCCTACACACACACACACACACATACACATATACATACCCACCCAACCACTCCGTTTACAGGCCTGTGAAACTTTTGTATGACAAACCAGTCTGCAGACATGGTTCAGACCCCTGCCATAAAGATCATAGTAGTAATAGAGGATGCCTTACACAGGACTTTACTGTGAGGGTGGTACTGCCACACCAACTCTGATATCAGCTATTCTGCAATCTTACAAACAGTTCAAACATTGGGCAGTGACTCTGTGACAGTCCTCTTCTAATCAAAAAGTGTGTGTTGTGTGCAACAGTGCGATTCCGTGAATATGGATTCTGTCCGTCATCCCGGTTCTAAGTCTAAGGTGCACCTTGCCTAATGTCATTCTAGAAGTATCCAGAAGTACCCTTATATCATATACTGTATGCTCATATATCAGTCATCATATGAATATGAGCATTGTTTGTAGGTGTGAGCTTCTTTGTACTGTTATACGCTGGATGGAATGCCAGTTCATTGTTGAGAAGGATTAAATCCATCCTGAAAAGTAGCTCTTGTATTAATACAAAACATAAAGGCTACTCATCTATGATGTATGAATACAAAACACTGTCATTCCTTGTAAAAGCTGAACAGTTTATGCTTTTGCATTTCACAGGCCGAGAGCAGGGCTTTGATGTCTTATAAGATTATGTACATGACCTTTATGTACATTAAAGTGCATATCTGCAAATGGTGAAGAGGATTAGAGCAACAAAAGGAGAAGAATATCTTTACAAACCAGCATTTAGAAAATATATAGGTCAAGCCTGTGAAAATCAGGTAGAATTTCCTTAATTAAGTATCATGCGTGAAGGAAGTGGTGGTGTTTTTTAATGGGGTCAATCTTGTTGACCTGTCTGGTATTTTTAAAACAAATTCAATCTCCATTGTCAGTAGACGCCTGGTCTGGCTCTCTCGGGCAATTTCCCTGATGAAATTCTCACGAGTGCTTTTGAGGAACATCAAGGTCATCCAACATCTTCATCATCTCACGGAGAAAACAGAACAAGACGAGAAGAGAAAAAAAAAAACCACAGAGACACAAACAAGGGAGTCCAGATGCTCCGATAAAGAGGGTCTCTTCCACTTCCAAACACAGTTAATCTTCGATAGCTCCTGGGGAGGACTTTAGCACCAAAGACTTGCATGTGGCCATGACTGCAATGTTCAGTGGCTTATTTCTGCACTTCTGAACTATGAGATTGTGTTGATTGTTCGCACTAGTATTATAGTGTTTTGAATGCACTTACTACTACTTGGAAAAATGTAAAAATAATACACAAAGTAAACAATCGTGTTGCTAAGCATTAATTACAAAAATCACGACTATAGGGGTGTGGCCTTCTCAAGAGAAGAGATCAGGTGACCAGACCTTTGTATTGTAATTAGTTGTGTGTGTCCCTTGTTCCTCCCAGATGCATAAACTACTGTGCATTCCTTTGTTTCCTGTAACCTTGACGACTGTTTCTACCAAAATCCCGACGCTGATGAGATCTAAATCATTTCCCCGACTGCCAGGCCCAAGTTCGCAATTTTCTCTTTCCTCACTCACGGAAGGGGACTTCTTTTTCTGTATTTTTGTTTTGCAGTGTCCCAAGCCCGGGCCAGTACCTCCCGAATGGAGAATGGGAGAAGCCCATGCCCCCCCCATGCAATCCCTATCCTGACTGTCACTCGGGCCTGCTTGACATTCCCACCAGGCATACTTGTAAATTGATTAAGTGAAGAGACTGAAATTCCTGCAAGGGTTTCTCCAGGGTCAGACCCTACGTTTCCTAGGCGAGCCTCCAAGCTACCCTGTGATCTAAACTGTCGGGTTTCTGTTTAGAAGTAGCTGATGACATTCCTGCCGTTATTAGATTTGTGTATAATTGTTTATTCACAAAAAATAAAACGGAAAAACGTCACAGAGGTAAAAATAATAGCGCCATTTCACTCCAAAAGGCCTTAAGGAACACGGTTACTCCCGAAACTTGAAAGTCGGGCCAATAAAACATCCCACATCTGTAGCGAGAGGCTGCTATGTCCGAAAATACTCCTTAGCGCACTCCAAATAAGCAAGCTCAGCTTGAGGAGAAGCATACAAACGCCTTGGACAATTGCTCTGAGTTCAGGTGAGCCCCATTTCCGTCTAATATTCTTCTATCAGCATTTTCACACTTTACGGGGACGCGCACGCACAAAAGACATGGCCAACTAACCCTCCGAATGGTCCCTGACATACACAGTCTCATTGACATGGACTTTAGCAAAGCAGAGTCGACTCGGTGGGTTATGCGAAAAGCGGAAATTTCGATTAGTCAGGAGGTCGGATGTGATAAACAGTGAATGTTACAGGTATTTAACGATACGAGCTCGCCTGCTTTCTGTTATATGGAGAGAGAATACAGCTTCAGGGTTACAGGTAGAGGCTGGTGTGTGGCTCAGCAGGTTATGACACCATGCCTGTTTTCAGAAGGTTGCAGGTTCAAATCCCAGGGTCAAAAAGGCCCATAACCCCTAAATGCTCCAAGGACTGGCTGACATGGTTTTCTCAAAATGTACATACAAATTTGTTAAATGTTACAACAAATGTCGCCATCGCATGAGGAGTTTCATAACCAGCACAGACAGAATATAAAACAATCTATATAGGGCTACCTGCTTATGTATGAACACATTTAGCTATCATAAATAAATAAAAAAAATTAAAAACCAAGACGATGAAAGTGCCATAAGTGCCCAGTTTGCCACCTGTAATTTACACCCGAGAGTAGCGCAGCAACTCATAATAAAGGGGTATTGTCTTTATTTACAGCGACGTTTCGAACGGGGCCACAGCATTCATATGAAGATTAGGGTGTATATGTTATTGTGAGTACGGAAGGAGGAAGGAGCATGCAAAGGAGAGCCCCAGTATTCCGGCGTTCCCGCCAGACGAATCGGCCGCATCTAATGGACTGTATTCGGAAAAACAACCTGCTCCCCAAGCCCCACTAGAAAGGCTTCGACCCCGTATTCCCACGAGGGAGTCCGACAAATGAAGTGAAAATGGAGTTATGTGGGGGGTAAATGTGCAACAAGTAACTGCAAGTATTTGGCAAAAAGACCTTTGATTTAGGCTGAATGCATGAAAGAAATGCTGTGGTGCATCGCTCACCAGAAAGTATGGGTATGACAGGAAACATATTCTGAACACCGAATAAATTACAAAAGGCCAAAGAAAATGAAATTTTAAATCTCGCCAAATATTTTTTGGTTTATTTCTCCAGCAAAGTCCAGTTGACTATTGTCACTGTCTAAGGATGACTGTACATTTAAAATACCTGGCATCCAAAAGTTTGACAGCATGTATAAAACCTACACCCATGGAACACAAGTGTTTTACTTGACAGCTGAAAAGTTTTCCACATACGATACCTGCAGTGAACGTTAATACAAGTGAACTAAAAACATAATCTGGTTTTTCCTCAGCAACAAATCCTCCATTGTGTTGATAAATGGAGGAGTGGGCCAGGAGGTACTGCTGCCTGGCAACCGTCTCCAGGTCAGACCCCCCCAGGATACCCTCTCTCTCCACATGTACAGCAGAATCAGCCATTATCATTCCTGTTATATCAGGACCATGACTCTGCAAGCAGCAATGTCACATCTCAAGCCGCCTGAGACACAGATTCGAGCACGGTCCAGCCTATTGGTGTGCGGAGTCCACATCTTCTGCCTGTGACAGTGTTGGTCACCCCACATCCTATCCAGAGTGCCCCCTACTTGTCAACCTGGTAACATTTCCTTGTTTGGACAAGCAATTATGAGGGGGGGGAAACATTATCAAAGGGGTTCCCTATATCTTCCCTGTCCTTAATCATGCATATGAAGCCACACATAAAAGGCGACCTCTGCTGTTTACCGTGCAAAGAAAAAGATAAATGTTCCGATAATTCAAACGAAAATTTGGCAGCAGTACATGGAGGGAATATTTTAGAGCAGGGGTGCCCAATACGTTGATCGTGATTGACCAGTAAGTGCAGGTAGATCGCACGACATTCAAAAAATAGTTTAATGTTAGCCAATCATCTGTCCTCCCTTTGGCAGTCGCCACTTGATTGACGTGAAGGGCGGCCAGTCTGCTGTCGCTTAAACCTGTATTATATTAGGTTACCGAAACAAAACACGAATGTATTGCGAACTAATGCAAAACTCCAGTGAGCAAAGTGACCCAGTTACCCTTCCGATTTATATCTACTAAAAAGGGATATTAAAACAATGAGTGGGGGAGCCGGACCAAGTAAGGAACCATAAATGTATTGTATTGTGAGGGTTCATGCAGTGATACAGAGTTCGCAGAGAGAGAGAGAGAGAGAGAGAGAGAGAGAGAGAGAATTTTTAATGTAAGGAGATCATTTTGACCAGGTCACTTTAAAATTAGCTTGCAAGCCAAAAAAGTGTGGGCACCCCCGTTTTAGAGAAACTGATATTTAAGTTAAGAGCAAAATGTATGAAAAGCCTCTACTCATTACCTTCATTAGTACAGCGAGGCACAGTTATTTTACCTCTCTTTTTTCCCATAAATGACACAAAGAGACTTATATTTGAAATTCAGTGTCTGTGGGGGATACTTTAAAAAGCATAATCTGGCAGGCGTATGGGAAATATCAGGAAGGTCCAGCTCCTCGTAGCGGGATCGCAGAGCGGAGCGATTCACGAAAATATTACTCTGCTACTTGTACAAGACAAACAGAGAGGAATTTCAATCAGGATGTCGGCAGAAATTCAGTACATTTCGATGGCCGCTCATGACCACATACACAAAATCTGTCAGTTTGGCAAGACTGGGGATTAGCAACGTGTCCGTACATCAACCAACATGACCGTGGCAAGACTTCTGTTTTGACTGTGGGGAAAAAATGTGGGCTATGTTTTTAAATACCATGTGTGCGGTAAAAATTGCATTTTGATCAAAGCATCCTTTGGAATATGCCATGGTGCTGAGCCCTGGGTAAGACTACTATACATATATACCTCATTGTTATAATTACAGAGAGCATGTTTATTGTTAATCTTAAAAGTCCTTTTGGAGAACAAAGACAGAACTTGTTGTGCTATAGAATACTTATCAATAACAACATGCCATGACAATGACTCCCAAGCACCAAAGGTCCTCATTATCCCCTCGCAGAAGAGACGATTCCTAAATGCTGCTGAGTTTCATCAATATGTTCAAGGAAATTAAAAAATAAATAAAAATAAAAAATGGTACGATAAACTGAATTTATTAGCTAGTGGGTGCACAGAGGCTTATCACATAAAAGGATATTCCCAGTTTCACAAGTGTGCGGAGAAAAAAAACAAAAAGTCTTACAGAATCCTGTGAATCTTATGGGGAATGTAACAGTTATGTAAAGCAGAAGTCATTGGGTCCTTAACCAAGTCGCTTCAATAAAATGTAGTGTGGGATAGTGTGCAGTATATACAGATTTGCTGTCTCCCCAAGCTATACCACGTCATTACACAGGGCACATGATGCATACTCTGTGTAAGAACATTCTCCAACACATTAATTCTCCATTACTGAAAATTTTTTTAATTAATGGCTAACATGATCAATACTTACACTTGCCGAACGGTCGCAGCCGAAACGTAGGCCACAGCAGTCGCTAAATGATGCACATTATATTCTGCTTAACCATTAATTTAATACCTTCTCATAAAGGTGCCAAAAAGCATATTAATCCCATTGACATTCTACCTCTTGCTGAAAGATTCTTAGAGAAACTCAGCAAACGCTCATGCGGTTATAAGCTGTGTGGTCATCCTCTTGGAAAGTCAGTGGAGCGAAAGCTAATCGATTAAATTCTACAGTTCTGCGTGACGTAGAGACACGTACCTGTAAATTGGATCCTGCATCACCATCATCTTGCTCTCGTCCCAGGTCCACTCTTTTTTCTGCCGGCGCGAGGAGTAATTATGTGTTATTTAGCCATTATTCATGCCGGCGAATCGCAAACATAAAAGCATACAAATCAGTGTGAAGTAAACGGTTTGTTTTTGCTTGATTACGATACACAAATCAGAGCTCTTGAGTGCCATAAAAAAAAGTAATAAGGAAATCACTCATGTGATTATATTTATATATATGATAATCATATCCCAGTAAAAATTACTTAAGGGATCGCCTTAATTTTTTATATATATAATTACACACACACACACACACACACACACATACATATATATACATATATATACACACACACACACACACACACACATATATATATATGAGTATTTCCTCTGTACTCCAGCTCACTTCTGCAGCCCTAAAATATGCTGTTAGTTAAAAGCGTATATTTACATACATACATACATACATACATACATACATACATACTAGGGCTGTCAAAATTGACGCGTTAACGCGGATTAATCCAGCGTTGTGATTAATCTGATTAAATATATT
>JAODKM010000032.1:15991696-16002566 GCA_026780845.1 Petrocephalus sullivani | reverse complement strand
GGAGGGCCAGAATCCAGCACAGTTTGCAGATTTCCCTGCTCAAACATACCTATTAAACCTGGTAATTAGCTGATTAAGATGCGTTTGAGCCGGGAAATCTGCAAACTGTGTTGGATTCTGGCCCCCCAGGACTGGAGATGGGCACCCCTGCTTTTGGCGACGGTCGAAAAACAACAAAGGCTCAGCAATAAAAAAAAAAACAAACAAAATAATAAAGAAAATAAAAAACCATCCCCATTCCGAAAGGATTTAATGACCTTGGAACACGAAGGGGACGGACAATAACGGCTGGAATCTTGAAGGGCCTCGGAAACATCACTGACTCACATCACAGTCAGGAGGAAACAAAAGCAAACATCACTGCCTCTGCCCGCAGCTAATGGGAGTTACCATGACAACAGAGGAAGCCAAATATAATGAAGGCCTGGAAGGTCGATGCATGAAACGTAGGACGCGTCTACCACTGCTGCATGTCCAATATGGCCACGACTGTTGATGAGGCACCAACATAAAATGTTCACCTTAATAAGCATGATGGCCATCTAGGCCAGCGGATTTCATTCAGGAGAGAATTATAGATGCCACATCAATATTCATCAGGGTATAGATGCACACGATAGATGCACGTCAAAATATTATCATCATCGCTTCAGCTCTGAGTGCACTTGGCTGGTAGAGAAATTGTTTGGTCACCCGGTTTGAGAACGCAATGAACACACACACAGTTTTGGATTATAGCGTAAAACTTGGCATGCTCTTTTGAGCATCTCAAATGTTTGCCAACTGTCATATTCATATACTGCATGGGGATATGCAGATAAGGGGTTTGCAGACATCTCAAACATCAGAGAATGCAAATGAGTCTGGATATCATGCAATTCTGCAGTGCAAACTTGCTGCAGAGCCACTGTTCTTCACTGGAACGAAAACGAAAAACGAAAGCATTAGCCTGGGCCTATCTGTGGGAGTGGGTGGGAAGGATGTTGTGTTCGCCTTTAGGGGGGTGAGGTCTGTCTTGCACAGATACACTGCACATCCACCCCCCCAAGCACAACTCGCTGGAGAAATCAGCCAGCTCCAGGTGGACTTGGTGGTTGATTGCATCCGGACAGGACAAGTTTTTTTTTTTCCCCTTTTTCCCAAGGTTTTCCAAAAGAACCAGACGGGGGGAATCAAAACATCAAATTTGACCATGAGTGAAGCAGTTCAGGTCCTCCTGGGTATGAACTCCATGATTACATCAGGAGCTCTGCCAACCAGACTTGCCAGTCTTTGTCCCAGATAAGGACAGTTAAAACCTTGGGTCTGTAAAAACCCATTTTACCCTATGAAAACTCAACACAGCACAGCACAAAAGGAATAACAGTACCATTTTTGTTTCACACAGTCTCTTAAAACTACTAGCTATTAATACTATAAATATACACATTATAAAATATGTAAGTATAAAAAAATTCTTCCTTGAAAAAAAGGATTCCAAAAGTTTCCTATTCTAAAAATTGAAAAAAATATTAAATAAGGCCCCAAAACACAGACCAGGAAAATAGGCCAGAAGATGGATGGATGGATATTACATGGAGTCTGATATGCAGGAAATGTAGACATCACGCACCATCAATTTCTGTCTCAGCCACATGGAGAAATTGGCTTTAAGGGGCATGTCCCAAACTGTCTACATTTCTGTATCGTCTTCCGCCCCGGGCCAACCCGTGAGAGATGTGATTGAGGGGACCTTCATCATTAAGACCTCATACAGCTCAAAATACCAAACAGATGCTGCTCAATCTGGTACAGCATCCACAGCTTCCAGGCTCTCATTTATCGGTGACACTGATGACAGCTAATTTTAGCATTGACGGTGCTACAGGCTGGGGACCCCTTTACAGGAAAGCGGTGACGAAGTCAATCAAAACAGCCTGTCAGAATTCAACAATAGCAAAAACCCTGGTGCACAATAACGGTATATTTGTACACTTCAAACCCATGCGTCACGGAATTATATCCTCAAACAGTAGCCCAAAAGAAGCCCAAAGGCAATTCTTTGTCATAAGCATAGTTCAATGAAATAAAACTGAACCGAAAGCGAACTGAACTGAAAGGAGATGCCTTTCTGAAGTCAGGACAGCTACCTGTCAGGGCTAAGATCTTAAAACTTCATTACCACACACTGGAGTCACATGAGAGAGACAGCTGGTCAGCCTGTACTGTGTTTACAGAGACGGGACCATCATCTGACTAAGGGTTACCAAGCACAGGAATACAGAACCAGCATTCAGTTACTCTGCTGAAGACATCCAACTGTCACCTAAACTTAATTAAGACTAAATGAGCAAAATCGCATTTACACACTATACCAAAACATGCAAACCGTATAAAATAACTGCATTCTGGGAGGAACATGCACCAGTTAGATCAGGATCTGATTTTATAAAAGTACCAAAATACACACGCAATGACCAGACACATCTTGCACACAAAACTCAGAATAGAATAGGAATTAGTATCACTAAAGCATGGTTGGAAAAAACAAGCTTTAACCCAGGAAGGATGTACTAAGTATGCAGACGAGTACAAATCTTCCAAAACACCGAGGCCGTAAATGCTTGGCAACAGCATCTGCAACGTGGAAAAAAAAAGACATTCAGATGTGGCTAACACTGATCACGATGTAGCTTAAGAAAGAAGATAAACACTGTATTTTTGGTTGTTGTTGGTGTTAAGACAATGTTTGCCAGCAATGTATTAAGGATTATTTTTCTTTAGCAAAGAATTATGAAGAATGTTCAATACAAACTAAAAATGCTCTTTTTACATTAGCACATTTAAATGACCTTTGTATTATTATTGGCCATCTGCCTACTTTCACACTTTAATGGTCAGAAACAGGCCAGGGTAACATGTCATCTTAGCTGAAAAGTAAAACCTGCACAAGCAGACAAATGATATCTTAAGTCATAATGAAATGCAGCAATGAAAAAAATTAAATTTATCCCACAGAAAAGAAAAATTAAATGTAAGGACCTCAGGCATACATCTGTGATATTTTCAGTATAATTTAATGTTACCAGAGGGAAAAAAAATGAGAGATTTAATTCTGTGTTTAATACAAATGAATATGGGGTGGAATTAGGACAGTATCTTCATTCATCACTCAGCAGCACTGATATTTCAGAGAAGAAAACTGTGGGGGAGCCTACCAACGGTGGGGAAGTAGCTAACCTCTTTAACGACATCTTTACAAAGGGTCATGAAAGGAGGGTACAAGGAGCTCCAAACTGCTGGTTAACAAGTCGACTTAGAGATCTCCGTTACTATGAGGAACGGCACATGGGGGCCAGATATGTCATCGCCACCCTGCCAATGTCTCGGCCAGAGCAGAGGAAGAGGTCACTGTTGGAAAGGCAGACATATTCTTGCTTACGCTCAAAAGAAGCTCTTTGCAGACAAAAAGGTGGGTAATCTAGCATGTAGGCCGGCTTCCAACGGACATCAGCTATCCTTGTCCGTGAATGGCTCTGCCATCTTAGAGCACACAAGAGGCAAAGTAACCCAACACGTTCTACAGAAAGAGGAGCCGTTAGCCTGCCAGGGTACAGGGAGTCTATTGTATGCCACGAAGGGTCTTGTTTTCGCAGAAAGCGGCCACTCAGAAATCAACAGTGAAACAGCCTTGTATACAAACTTGCCAGTGGAACTAGCGGAAGACTTTTTATGGCAGGAGTTTTAACGCCTGCCATTGTTTCCCGGTTTGCGAGCCATAAAATGCAAAGACGATTACCAGACCTCATCAACGCATTTGAGAAATGACAGCAAGTTAAACATCAGCCAAGCAGAGCTTCTCCACAAGTCAACCACAGAGAAGGGAGCCAGCAAAGGTCACTGTGCTTGATTTACACAGAGTTTAAAAAGGCCTCGACAAGTCAAATATCGGTGTCACGCCTGAACGTTTAAAGCACATTTTCACCTCCGCTGAATCTTCGATCCCACGGGCCGGTATGGAAACAAAGTTTATAGAGGGAGCTCTGGAAGGTGACATGGAGAGAGCTGAACATACACACTCAGACGGACAGGAATAGCTTTGCATTTCATCAACCAGAACAATTACCAGACCTTCACCTAGAGAACATCTAATATCTGTTGAAAACAATTTGTATTTTGTTTATTTGTTCACAGTAAATAACAGAGCATTGACTGGACATACAATAGACAAGTGCATAAATCATTTAAAATAGTGAGCAAAAAGACAAAGCTATCCTTTGAAACATTAAGCTAGCTGCTTAACGTTTTCACATCGTCCTTTGAAATTTACTTGGAAATGCCGTTATCGGCCGTATCGATCGCTGTCCAGCCCGTAGCTCAGCAACAAAAGGCCCCCTACTCTTCAGTGTAATACTCAATCATTTACAGTTTTACGTCAATATTAGTCACTCAAAGGCAGAGTCTGACTCAGTGGCTCTTAAAAACAGACATTGCTAATATGAACGATAATGTGATGACGCTAAAAGCTAACGCTAGTGAGCTGAAAGATGACAACTTAACCTAATTGTTGAGCTTCAGTAGCTCAACAAGAACCATGTCGCACTAACACAAGGGTCATGGGTTCAAGTCATAAGGAGCACACATTGAAAAAATGAATTGTAACCATTCTCTCTACTATAGGTCTATTTGTATAAAAGTGCCAGGTGAGTGTGTCCTTTTGAACACTTAAATCACAAATTTAACTGAAACTCCCATCAGCCAATATTTTGGATCAGGATTTGTTCTATAAACGGTCTGTTGCTGTCATTAATAACCATGCGTCCCAAATTTATTCGATAAAAACTGACTGCCTAACTGCATGAATGTGTAATGGAAGGATGATGTATGAAGTATCTATTGATGAAATCATCAGGGGAGCAATAAAATTTAAGCTAAAGACATGGGCCAAGCTCAGGGGCGGAGCTTAGCCTGTACGGGCCAAAAAGTATGGAAACAGTTGCTGACTACTTTCTTCTTACACTTTTTTTCCTTTATAGAAAATACATGCAGCAGACACTCCCTGATGAGATCACAGGGTCACTTATAATCATCCTAATATGCATTTCAAATGAACAGCCCTGGTCATTAATATGTAATGGAGTAATACTTAATCAATTAGAAATGCATCAATGCATATGGTATCATTTATATTGCATGATTCTGTAGAGGATTCTTCTGGGGCACAATTGGTTATGCCCCCAAGCTGATAATGGAGACATTTTAAGGGATTGCTGCTAGCTAACAAACTACACTGAATTACCTGAATTTGTTAGTATCATGAATAACTTCTTATTATCATGTTATTGGGTGTATAAAAAACAAGTTGATCGTAATTATGAGAATATGCAAATTTTCACCCACAATAAGTAACGTTTGTATATGTGAACACAGACACACACCCAAGAAATCAAGCTATTAATATACAATTCAGGAAAGCAATTAACCCAAACTGCTTCATATAACCTTTCCAGCCATAATAAATATAATAAATATTATTATTATTATTATTATTATTAATGCCAATAAATTAAATGAAAACAATTTCATTGGACAAGATTTATCTGCAGCTATAATAACTGAAAGTGAACAATGTTCCATTTTAATAAAACTGTCAAACATTCAAAACACCACAACGGGGAGGAAAATTCCTCTGACATACTTCATGCCTGGCAGATCAAACTGGAGACTCGGAGACAGACACATATTCAATCGCTACACACATACCCGCCCACCAGCAGACCTTTCACAAGTCAGAAAGTTGCATCACAGCATCCAAAAACAGAACTCTGCACACATCATGAAAACATCAGAGATATACAGCAGCAGACAATATCCAACAAAAAAAAATATCAGTACCTTGCCGTGAACAAAAAACATCACGCACCACAAGTTTGTTACTGATGCCACTGGGACCCCCAACCTCAGCTGCCTAAACACATGGACATTATCTTCACTTGACCATTTCTCACGTTCATTAATTTTTTCCCCATTAATTTAGAGTTATTTCAAGTAAATTGGAAAGAATGAAAAACAGTTTAGCATCAGTAGATGAGACTCAATTAGCATGTTCATAAATAATGTATGCAAAAATTAAAGAGCCCTTGCTACAGTTACAAAAAATCGAAAAATACTATAAATTAATCTTAAAATAGACCATTTGCACAAGGGCATAAAGGACTTGTGTGAGAATATCCTGCACAGTATAAAATAAAACCACTTTGCACTATTCCACAGGAACCCTGCCTTAGAAACACGTATGTGAAGTGTTTTCCTGAAAACCGTGCTGAAATATTTGACTATTTCATTAACTCTATTTCAAGAACTAATGCTCAGGTTTTATTTGGAAGAAAGGTTCACATTTCAAGCATGACACGTTAATTAGGAACTCTCCCAGTTTATAGTGTAAAATAGTTCTGATTCCATATTACTAAAGAAGTTATTGGGAATTTTAGTTAATGAAGGGAAATTCGGAGTAACCAGACGCAGTGGCCAATGGAGGCCTACAGCAGGGTTTTTATACGCAGTCATTTGATTCGGATACTGGAATTCATTCAGCAGCATTGTCTCCAGCGCTACCCATCACCCGGGCAAAAGGGTAATTAACGGTCCTCCATTCCAAGTGCTGCTTAAGTTATGCGAAGGGCAAGGCAAATGCACCGAGCTACATTTTCCTAAAGGCTAGAAGCACCTTGTGGTATGAGCACGGCGACCTCCACATTCCCCGCAACTTTGTGGCATGAACCTTAACAGGGCAGGAGAGAGAAAAAAAAAAAACTCACCCGTATCCTTCGCATTGCTGCTACTATCTCCACTCTGCTATTCGGTCGCGCCACATCCAGACTACCAATGTACTATAAATATAGGGGAAAACACCACAATTAATGCCATATTCACTCGCAATGCATCGGGGCGGCTGCGTCTTACGAGCGCCGCCAACAAAAACAATGACTAAAAGATGTTATTGTGTGTCAAGTTATTGCGACGTCGGTAGGAGATCAAAGGGGATCGCCCTAGTGAACATAACAGACGCATGCATGCATGCATGATGCCCGCTAACTGGCTTTTCTGTTACCTAGTCTGCAAATGAAAGGGGAGCAATGACAAAGCAGGGGATACCGCGTCTGGCGGCGTTCGTGCGCGGTAATAAAAGTGCGCGTCGTGGACTTTGCCCACCTATCGCTCCTTACTCACCTTTGCTTCGAAATTGATGCCATGCTGGAAGGCTTCCTCGTTGTGCAGCGGAATCCTCAAATCGTGACCATCATCTACTAAATTGTACTTAGTTTTCCCCGGCATGGTCGCTTTATCGATCTGGCGATAAAATGTAATTTAAAGAGACGAGCAACTAGACTTTAACTGAGCGGCACCTTAACTTCAGCGGCTGGCTGCAATACGATGCCACCCAGTGAGTGCACGGAGCTACCATGAAGCAGGTCAGCCCGTGTAACTTAATAGTAAGCACTCATGCAAATACATAGCTGTAGTTCGATGAGAATTTAAAGAAAAATAATCAGCCTTGGTGTCGTTTCCCAGGGGGGGAAACACATGATCGTGTCACGTCCCCGCATCGCTGCCAAATAAAATCACACTCCTCGCTCATTAAGAAGTAAAAATAACTTAAAACAAAAAAGGGACTGAATATCCTCCCTTTCCTTGCCCGTCGCTACTTCTTCACCGCAGCGCCATGACTGGGGGAGTCATTCTCAGACTTGGACAATTCGGGAACTGGCGCCGATTGGCTGAGCCTGGGAATCCCACCCGTTTTCATTGGAACAGAGTTACATCATAGATTTGTGGGCGGGGACACATATCCAATTTTCCTCATTCATTGTAACCTTTAAACGAAAGGGCGCCTATTGTGGCATCTAGTGGTGCAGGGGGCAGCGATTCAGCGGGAAAACAATGTTTCGTTTTTAATTGATAAAAGGATCCCTGGAGTCACAGCTTGAGACACACATATCCTCCCTAAGGTCTGGTTTAAATTATGGAGCTCAGGATTTAATTTCCTCAAGTTAAATGTAACTGTTGGGTACGTTTGCCCATAATTTAAACTTGGACTAATTTGTCTAAAAAAAAAAACGGCTATATACATACATGTTATAGTATCCACAGATCCATGTAAATGTGCGTCGCTGTTTTCAAATATTCTCCCAAAGAAGGTATATAAAATAGATATATAAAATATTAAAAAATACATATCCGACGTATTACTCTGTCAGCATATTTGGTGCAACTTGTAGGCTATGTTATAACACACATAAATTTAAAGTTACACGTTTTAACAGGGTGTTTTACTCGTTAAATAAGCACAATATAATACATTGCATACATTTTGTACCGCTAACTCAGAACGCACTAAACATTTTCCTTCAACACAAAAAAGTAAGTAGTAAATAATAAAATTAACAATCATTCGCAATCATACCATCATTTCAAATGTAAATAAACAAAATCGACAGTTTAAAAAGGAAATGCACTGAATGAAATTAGTTCTGTATTTGAAGGCAATACATTTTAAAGTGGCAATTTTCCAGCAAACATTGGTGAGAAAATGTGCGTAAATAACATCTAAATTAATTTCACTTTTCTGACTTTGTCACGGTGTGTCGGGGAGGAACGACCCAAGAGGCAGATTGTCAAGCAAAAACCCCTCACGGGGGCGTTTATTACCAGGATAAGGGGAACCACGGGGATAAACACACCGAGCAGCATTTACAATGATTGGACAGGGATTACAAGACTGAGACAAACTAATATGGGGAGCCAATCAAGGAGCAGACACAAGGCAGGTGTGTTTAGTTAACAAGTGGATTGGAACACGCAGCTAAACTAACTAGACTCAGGTGTAGCTAATTAAGTCACGGCTGAGGGAAACACAGGGCAGAAGACACGCAGGGCTGGTATTATCATAACATTATTCCTATCAATAGTGAACATTTTGTTCTATAAAAGCAAGGAACTCCATATCAGGAAGAGAGAATAGTTTTTTTATAACACAAAAGGCTTTTTGGAAAGTGCGTTAAAGTACACAAGAAGTATTTTGAAGTATACTCAGTTTCAAAAAGATTACAAGGTCATATCAAATATTCTTAGCGGTAATGGTATCTTTTTTTGATCTGGCATGTCCTACTGCTTGGATTTTCATTTCTTTACATTGGAAATAAAATAAGTTTCCTAGCAACATTATAATGCTCAATATAGTCCTGCATGTTAAATGCAAGAAAATGCACTCAGCATGCAGGAGTAATATGGATTTTCTAAATGAAAAGGATTGCCTTCGATTGATAACTTTGATCCATCATTTTGATTTATTACACACGGTTATCGCAAAATTTATTCTGGACCATAATTACCTGAATTTTTATCTCTACTGTATTATCTCTGCCATCATTTTCCCACAACAAACACATTCTAACCACAAGGTCATGAGGAACGATGGCTATCATCCATCCATGTAGCATGCAGAATTGCAGCAGTCTCCTGACCCTTCTTGACAACACCGTGCAGCTACTCATGAATAATTTTCATCAGACCTCAGAAATGGACATTATACACAGGGTTGGTGAGCTGGCTGGTGTGAGATTTTTAATTCGAGGCAAGTCTGCACACACATTTACATGCCTGTAAGAGTTTTCTTACTTTGTAAATAGTCTATAGGGTTTGCAAAGTACCCCAAAGCTATGGATGTAGATAATTTTAAGCTTCTTACGGAATAACATAGATTTGTCGTAAGATTTCTTGCGTGTGCTTGAGAGTCAGAAAGCGTGGTTGTCACGTCAAATGCGTGAGAGCCGGCAGCCCCGTATACAGACATGCTGTACGTTTTGAATACTATACTGTACGTGGACTGAGCACCTCCCCGACTCACATCAGACTGAAGCCAAGTGGTCCTTGTAAAACATGCTGTAAGGGACAAACCCTGACATGGATGACCTTTCCAGTATCTTCACAGTAAAGCCCAGCTCACTTGGTTTTCATGTTTAGAGATTACTTCTTCAGACTTTCAAGCTGATCTCTTCTTCAGAATATAAAGCTATGTTGGGTCCCCCTTGTGGAGACCACAACTTAATAGTATAGCTGTGCACAGCATGGAAGATCTTGGTATGCTGGTTTTATGTGGCTCAAAGGGCAAATATGAACATTTTTATTTTATGCAATAATTGATATGTTTCAATCATACTGGATCTTTATTCCCATAGGAACACATCATTCTTAAGGGGTTTGATGAACTTCAGATATTTCGTTTATTACTAAAGAATCCATTGGTACAGCACACCAATGAATGCCCAGAGATACCAGTGTAAGGGGTATCGTAGCACAATGTTTCCCAACTTGGGTCTCAGGGACCCCCAGACAGTCCACATTTTTGCTTTTTCCCAGCTCCCTAACAGACAGTCCACATTTTGCTTCCTTTCAACTTTCAAAACATGGACTATCTGGGGGTCCCCGAAGACTGGGTTGGGAAACACCAAGAGCTAAACCACATCTTCCAAACACAGCAATGAGACAGTTATTCAACATTAAGAATATTCAGGAAACCTGGTTTGGTGTCGGCTAGTACATGGAGTGGTGTAAGATGGTACATGGAATAGTGAAGGCTAACACATGGAATGGTGGAGGCTAGCCCATGGAGTGATGTAGGCTAGCACATGGAGTGGTATAGGCTATTACATGGAGAGCTGTAGGGTAGCACATGGAGTGGTATAGGCTATTACAAGGAGTGCTGTAAGCTAGCACATGGAGTGGTATAGGCTATTACAAGGAGTGCTGTAGGGTAGCACATGGAGTGGTATAGGCTATTACAAGGAGTGCTGTAGGCTAGCACATGGAGTGGTATAGGCTATTACAAGGA
>JAODKM010000032.1:15972004-15991596 GCA_026780845.1 Petrocephalus sullivani | reverse complement strand
TAGCACATGGAGTGGTATAGGCTATTACAAGGAGTGCTGTAGGCTAGCACATGGAGTGGTATAGGCTATTACAAGGAGTGCTGTAGGCTAGCACATGGAGTGGTATAGGCTATTACATGGAGAGCTGTAGGGTAGCACATGGAGTGGTATAGGCTTTTACAAGGAGTGCTGTAGGGTAGCACATGGAGTGGTATAGGCTATTACATGGAGTGCTGTAGGCTAGCACATGGAATGGTATAGGCCAGTATATGGGATGGTATACTGTAGGTTAGCGAAGGGTTGGGCAATGTTATCCGCAAAGGGCCAGTGTGTATGCAGGTTTTCGGGAAAAAGGTCAGCTGTTCAGACCCAGGTGTGAGAATTCTTCAGCCAATCAGTCCTCTAATTAGTCATCTAATTAGGGAGTTGCTGAGAAAACCTGCATACACACCGGCCCTTTGCGGATAAGATTGCCCACCGCTGGGCTAGTGCATGGAGTGGTGTAGGCTAGTACATGGAGTGGTGTAGGCTAGTACATGGAGTGATGTAGGCTAAAACATGGGGTGATGCAGGCTAGCACATGGAGTGGTATAGGCCAGTATATGGAATGGTGTAAGGTAGGACATAGAGTGATGTAGGCCAGCACATGGAGTGGTGTACGCGAATTTTAAACCTTTGAGGGTATATAAAACCTCCAAGCAACAAAGCTCTTTTGGATTGTATGATCCAGTTGTGGCCTCAGAGCCATCTTGGGGCTATGAGCACATGTCTGCTTCAGTAGCACCTTTCATATTGTGGCCAATCATGTACATCAACACTGTAATCGCAGTTTCTGAACAGCAAACACACATAGCTGGAACTGAAAATTCCAGCTATGTGAATAATAGCTGTATTATTAAAATATTATAGAATCTGGCTCTAATTTCTTAACTGTTGCCGTCGATTGTCCTGAAAGATAATTTTAAAATGATATATTTAGGATTAAATCTAGCGGCCCCATCCGAGGTAGCACAGGGCACAAGGCTGGGCACACGCTGGATGGGACGCCAGCCCATCATACTCTATCTGCAATTTAGAGACACCAATTAGCCTTAATGTCTTTGGACTATGGAAAGGAACCAGAGGAAATCTTCACTTTGGCCTGCAAAGTCCACGCACACTGAGCGGGGGTGGGATTTGAACCCCCAACTGAGAATGTGCTAGGCATCAGCGCTCTCCATTGAGTCAAAGTGTCTCCAATAATTAATAAACGCCAGGGTTTCTCGGGGACTTTGGCCGACTGCAGACTGCCTCCATCAACACTGCATATATTTTAATCATGTGATTTTTAAGCAATGACTTTCCAGGCTGCAAACAGCCCTTAGTCAGGGGCAGATCTAAGGGGTGGCTGGGGGTGGCCATGGCCAGCTCTAGTAAATATGTGGCCACCGGTGTGTCCCCCCCAACATCAAGATAATGAGAACAAAATGTGCACTACTTTTTCTAAGCTAGACCACAGAAGAGACAGGGTACAATGCAGCAACCCCCATAAATATAACTGGACACTGATGGCCATCCCAACCGAAATTTTCTACAGGCACAACAGCCGTTAGATACAGTGAACGATCAAGCATGTGAATAGGATTCCCCTATTGACTTTGCCTGTTACTATTTTACTGTGTCTCAGTCCGCTGTAAGCTGGCACGTAGCTAGAAGGCTAAACAACTCTTTAGTTGCAGACAGGGTCACTGTTATTCTAATGGTCTTCTTGAGAACCCAGTGTAGTATATTACTTGGGCATTTTATGGGCACTAGAAGAAGATTGGTCACTGAAGTACCCTTCCTGGGGTAGTTCTGTGCTGAGACGGGGCACAGTGGCTGTGTAGGTTCAGGGGACAGTCTGACTATGACACATATTAGGCATTATAGAATTCTGTGGCCCGAGAGGTGTACATATTTAAATACACTCCCAAACAATCAAATTCAATACTACGAAATATTTTTTAGAATTATTGATTTGTAGTATATTGATTTTAGGTTTGTCTTAAATTTATTCTGTATTTTATGTGTGTTTGTATCTGATACTGCTTGATTCTGTTGCTGGACTGAAACTCTGAATAGCTAAAGATTAAGACGGAAATGTGCAGTATGTTCCAGAGTACCCTATTTTTGTTTGTAAGTGTCCTTTACTTTTTATAGGCTGTGGCGCTGGCATCTCTGCCGGCATTCCGTTATTGCAGATCCTCAGGGGACGCCGAGAGCCCCCACTCATTGGCTATTATCTGCCTTCAGTATCCGTGTCATGTGAAAATGTGCTACACGGCACGCTGAGTGCTGCCTCCTCTACTGAAGTACCCGTGGTGAGGGCACCTGTGGCAGAAGAGAATGGCATTCACACACACACACACATGCGCACACACACCGACTTGTGTACCCATCTAAATGGGGACCTTCCATTCATTTCTATGGGAAAAACCCTAATCCCAATCACAACACCCTTAAACCCTACCCAGCCCTAACCTTAACCATAAGTTAGTTCAGAATTCCGCTGCCCGTCTCCTCACTCACGCTCGCTCCTACCAACACATGACACCCATTCTGCACAGCCTGCACTGGCTTCCTATAAAAGAGCGCATCCACTTTAAAATGCTGCTGCTGACTTACAAAGCTCTCAATAACCAAGGCCCATCATACCTTGCCGAACTGCTTCTCCCCTACCAGCCTCTCCGCAGTCTTAGATCTTCCTTTACTGGTTCTCTCCTCATCCCCCCATCCAAATTACATAGCTATGGTGACCGTGTATTCTCCCGTTTAGCTCCCCGCCTTTGGAACTCCACCCCACTGCATTCGCTTATCGACCTCTGTCGCAGATTCTTTTCACCAAGGCATTCAACCCACACAATGCATAATGTGGTGTGTTTTGCTTATCTGTTTATTAGCTTAGTTTATTCATTATTATTATTATTAAGTTATCTTGTGTTGTATGTACTTTCTCTGTAAGCGTCTTTGAGTTCATGTAAAAGCGCTATATAAATAAAATGTATTATTATTATTATTATTAAGTAACCAACCGTAATACAAGACTTTTGGCATTTTTAGTTTTTTGATTGCATTCACAGATTTTTAAATAAAATGTAGGTCATCCAAATGGGGACCTGAAAAGATGTCACCAAAAGTAGGGAAAATTTTGGTTTTACCACACTTTGGGGACATTTTGGTCCTCAAATGTGATCTACGGAATCCCCCCCCCCCACACACACACGCGTACACACACACAGACACATTTATTTGCTTAAATTAGTTTTCTTTTCCCACACACAGTTAGTCAGTGATTTACAACACACAATAAATCAGGCCCTCAGCTGGTCCACCCCCAAGGCTGAACTAAGGCCAACCAATTATAGAATCTTCTCTATTACTGTAAATAGAAAGAAAGCAAATATTATTTTTTATAAATTTTTTAAGAAAAAAAAAAACCGAACCAAGTAACCGTCCTATGCCTTGGGTCTCGAGCCAGGCGCACATTAAACGGTCTGTTTTTAGCAATAGCTGGCACATATGAGTATCTGTAAAAAAAAGACCACAAAGTATTACAAGGCTTAAACTAAAAAAAGTACGGGCCAGTATTTCCTAATGATCTATTCAGCTTATTTGTAGAGAATTTCTATGTGAAAAGAGTTTCTTTTTCTGGCAGAGCTTGACTGGCTGGCTGTATAGTTTCGAGCCAAAAACGTACCTCACATGCACGGAAACAATAATCAACTTTTCGTAGCAGGTTCACGAAAAACCGACCCCATAAACTGCCACTAGGTGTCAGCAAAGTTCCAGGCTTTCCTTTGTCATTCCTGCCGAAGCAGTATTCTGAATCTGTAGCATAAATAAAAGATCGCCTCTCTCATTTCCCCAACATTCTAGCGTAATATTTATCCTTACTGTGAATCTGGCTCACGCGATTGTTCAGTAAGCGCGCATGCCCCAATATTGTTTTATTGGCATAAATGACAATAGAGAAAATGGATTGCTATGATCAGCATCAGATACTGTCAAACTGTCATGGCTTGACTGACGTTCAATCTGGAAAACCATATAAAAATGTTAATTTACAGTCTTCTTTCTTCAGAAAAGTGACCTTGAGAAATATTTATAGACAAATATTTGCCATATTGCAGCATTTTCAATAATGAGAAATGGTTGATGCTGTTACATCCCAGTCAATCAATAATTTGGTTGTTGTGTCCTGCTGCTCTTTGAGAAGCTTGGGGAAGGGTGCATCACAGGTCCTGGCAATCACTTTTGCAGTTTTTTCTCTATTTTTTTTACACAGGGCATGATTAGAGATGTGACTTATTTAGATTCATTAAATAGCTGTATTTGAGCCGTTTTAAATTAATTATGTGGTAATCATTATTATCATACTGTTTTCTTTTACATAACTATATTATAATAATAGACAAAAAAATCTGTAATTTAACTTAAAAAGAACAAAGAATCTTTACTTGACGGGCCCGTGGTGTCATGCTTAAATAGATGGGTGTAACATGAGTGTTGTTGAGTTAAATGCGAAGGAGGTCCTTGCTGTTTTACCTGTGCTGTGGTGCAATGCCTGACTGTATTATGCACCATAAATCGGGCTTTGGAAAAGGAACCTTTGGAGGGGAGGCACCCAGGGAATGCTACTCCGTGGTCCTTAGCGTCATCATACCAAGTACAAGGTTAACGATAAGTGACGTTTAGTTAATCGGCAATATGGTTGGCAGACTGAGAAAACGAGAATCATTCCTTTCCCATTTGAAGCGGCATTATAATAAAAGTTTGCTCCCTGACCTTGCCTGCCTGATCACTCCTGATCTCAGACGCCACTGTGTGCCACAGACGAGTTTTAATGAGCGCCATTCTGTTTGATATCACTTCAGTCGGCATCTATGATATGCAGCCTGCAATTGCTGCATCGTTCTTCGAGAAGCATGACAGTGCAGTCATTGTACTGTCTACCAGGATTCATTTTTAGGACAGATTTCCTCGTCCTAATACAGCCGGTATTTCACAATGCTGTACTTCAGCTTTTTCGTTAAGATTTGCTGAAGGCGATTCTGATTTAGCAGATGCGGGAGTGTCGGTGTCAGAATTTGAACATAGATCTCTGTAGTCTGCAGTCCAACTCCTTCACCACTGAACTCATTATTCTCAGTCTTCCAGTTGGTGAGTACAATGGCCATACAATGGAAACATGCACGATTAGTGTGCTAATCCTGTGGCAACATAGATTCTTTTTTCCAAAGAATATTTCAGTTTTTCTTGCCTTATGGTCACGTATTTAAGTATATCATCAAGCTTTTTGTAGTATCATACGATTGCACACATCATCATGTTATTGATTCTAGTTGTGGGGTCAAGAATGCTTCTACAAAAACATTGAAATCACACATACAATAACTGGAACACATATTAAACTGTACCAAACAGTGAAAGAAATCCCCACTTAGCTCAAAATAGCAATATCTACCTGCCTACACCCACAATAAGGCCTCATAATACCTCCAGAATTTCTATAAAATTGAGTTGGCCCTATATACACCCATAATAATTAGGCAATTATTGGATCATCTTGGTTTTGTGCACCCTAAAGCAAAACTGGAGCTCTACTGCCTACTGCCTCCCGTTAAATAAATCATCAGTACTGAAGTGACTCAGATCGAGAGCTTGTGCTATAATGGAATACTGAACTCGCAACCTCTTTGTTCGTGAGGCCGACATCTCAACCACCTCATTTTTTCATTATCCCCCAAAGAAACCTTGTGCTGTAAAAGGTTGGATGATATAAAGCTATACAGCCTTGATATTGAAAGGGTCGAGGTCTATTTTAACTCAAAAGTACGCCAGTGAATGACATGTCATGTCAATAACCTTGAGATTATTTCACTGGAAAACTAAATATGCCTCATTCATCATCTGTAGAGGATACATCGTAAAACTGAAATACCGGTTTTCCAAATACAAATAAAAATTTAGGGGAAAAAAGTGAGTATTGTGTGTATATGTGCAACTGGTGATTATCTGGCTCCATACTGATGCTACTGCAGTGTGAACATTTCAAATATGATTCCGTCGTTGATGAAACTGTTATAAAATGCATGGCAAAATAATCATGCAAACAAAATAACAGCAGAATAGAAATACATTATAGCATTAATGTGTTTGAAAGGTTTTGTAATGATTTTGGAGTCATAGTGAAGTCTATAGCAATCAATCAAACTGGTTTGATTAATTAAGACATGTTAAACAAATACATTTTGGGGAACACTATTTTGGCAAGATTAGAAATGAAGTAATTTCTTTTTACTAGGTCTGAAAAGTGTTGTCATAAAGGAGAACACTTTAAGTGTATAATTTATTTTAACGTCGAAGTTATCGAGCAGTGCGGTACCTCCAAAGCTCAGAGCCTTTCGTGTTCAGATGTTAGACACACCAGCTTCTGATATGCCAACAAATGGCCAGGTGTGGTTTAAGTTGGGGATGGCTGCATGCAGGAGCTGTGTTCCAGACCACTCACTGACAGATGAAAGTAAAGAAGCCAGCCACTTAAACGCCATCTGGCCTGATAAAAATCTGCACCACTGTGCAAACCAGCACGTAGCCCCTCGTACATACGATTCCTGCCTTTCTTCGGCTCATTAAAAATCAGCGATATTCTAGAACGTGTGTATTCTAGATCTGCTCGTGTCCTAGAATTTTTGTTTTTTTACCTAATTATGCAAAGTGAATGTGATGATTCCTCCTGGCGTCATGTTTCGAGGGACAAAGGACTCGAGGGCAGGTGTTTGGCAAAACGAAAAGGCGTTTTACGGAACGTAAACAAACAGGAAATTAACGAGCTCGCCAGGGATCAAAACATGAGGAGCGACTGGACTAGTGAGGACGAGACAAACGGTTACTTAAATACATGGACTAACGCCAGGCAACACATCTCATGCGGCCCATCAGGGAGGACAGAGGAGGGTCAGCCAGACACGTGACACCTATAAAGATATATTGAATTTAATTACTTCCTTATGGTTGCCTTGAACTGTCAGCTTTTTGTAAATCATGTGTTATCGCTAAGCTATTAAATGGCATAGAAATGTGAAATTAGACTTATGATAACAAAGAAACTTCAATCCAGCAGCTGTAAAGTAGGACTGTTCTGTGTGAGGGGATTCAAACGGGCAAAGAACCCTAGTGAAAAATATTTATGTCAAACAGCAACAGAGTAGATTATTTTACAATGCTGGTAACCATGACCCCAAGCACATCCATACCATTACCAAGGAGAAACATTTATAAATAGTGGGGTCTTTAAAGGACCATCCACGGGGTGGAATGCGACAGGGGTACCTGATAAAACCATTTACTTGCTGATGGGAGCTCATAACATTCTCAGTGATTTAAGGGGGTTATACAGTGATTTAAAATCTGCATCAGAAATGCAGGTCAGCTACAAATTTATATGCATTTGCTGAAGTCATGAAAGTACTCATGACCAGATGGTTTTCAAATATGCAGAAGCATCTGGTCACGTTAGACAACGAAAAGAGTTTTAAAATGAAAGTAAGAGTCAAAAATGGTTTCTTCAAAACTCTCCAGCTCCACATCAATCACCTGTAAGACACTTCTGTTTGTCTGTCACCCTGCAGAAAATATAACTTCTACTCCACAACAGAACAAAATAACACAAAAAGCAGACTGGTCAAGGGAAAATACCTATAGTGGATAACAGCAAAACTTAATTTATCAATAATTAAGTACTAAAGTTTCTTTTGAGACTAGTTTTGGGTAGATTTTGTGTTTAGTCTTTATGTTGTGTACTGCATAAATAAAATAAACACTTGTCGATTAGCAAACTGCTTCCTAGGGATTCACCCAGTTTACTGAGGATGGCCAAGAACATTATTTAATATTTATAATATGGCACAACACTAGTTTTCCATACCAATTAGTTAGTTACATGGAGTAAATGTCAGTTCCGATATCTGCAATCCGTCTCTCTGTTTCTGGTGTCTTTCAGTTTTGTGAAGAAAATGTGGTCTGAGTAATGTAGCTGGCGAAGATGAACACCAGTCCATCTGTGATGAGTTTCAACTTGGAACAATTAGAATGACTTTTGTTTGAATGCCATGCTTACGCAACGCAGAAGAATGCACTTGGCTTATGTGTCGGTTATAAAGGCTGGTTGGAAACGCTGTTATTAGTGGACTATTTCTGTAGTTGCTCATGTACGCATATAGGTAATGTATATATATATGTAAAATATATCGATATATGTAAGTGGATTGTTCATTTAAACATGTTAATACTTTTTTTATTACTTCAGCATTGAATCGGTTTGATGGTACTCTTACGTAAAGAAACAGCTTCTCCGTTTGCCGTAGCTGCTTTTGGATTGATGCAGCAGATGAGTCAACCGTCAATATCACTGTCATTTTCCAAGCGCCCCTGGGGCAGGTTTGTGTCACCGTCCGTGTTACGTAGATTTGTGGGCGTCACGCTCATCCATTGTGGTCATATTGCAGCATGAGGGAAAAAAATGCATGAACCAGCGTCAGGGTCAGCGACCAAAGCCAACCTTAAAATGCATAATCTTGAAGATAGACGTCTGCGGCACGTTCTTGACCTTGGGAATGAAGCGATTATAGGAAGGCGGGGGCAGAGATGCCAGAACAAGCTCGCCTGTGGAAAGTTTTACTGCGTGTGTGTAGCAGAATACAGTAAACTTAACCTATGAGTGAAGAGGAAGTGATCTGAGTCCTAGACCTTGATCTGGTGGGAAAGTGAAAGCTTGTAGTTTGTGAACGCAAAGGGAGTTATGCTTTACAGTTATGCTATACAAAATATGTCAGCAATCTTTGGGGAAGCTTATAGAATCAGCTTAATGATATAAAAAATATATTAAAGATTAAAGATATTTTATTCTAGCAAAAGAGAATTTCATGTAAATATACTGTACAATGACAATAAAGATATTCTACTCTATTGGTAGAATTTAGTTATTTTGGTTTTAGTTTTTTTGCCAGATTTTCACATTGAAATAAAGCACTACATTAATATGTCAATAAGTACTGATTACATGTAAATAAACAGTCGTTACTAGAAATTGCATTTTATTTAAATAAATGAGTGATATTATGTCTAGTTCAGTGAACGAGCATTTTGAATTACTCTTCAGCATTTAAAATTCCATTCGTGCAGTGCCCTGAATCTGCGTATATTCATTTAATATTGATCAGTTCATTTTGGTGTATTTTCCATGGAAGCACCAAAAGGGATCTAGGGCCTAGAGATGCATGCTTTGCTTAACTGAGAAGCTGTTCAGGGACTTTGCACGAATGGCACGGGAATCGGGGCGATGCGACCTTTGGAGAACAGGGCGGGCGTTGGGATCCATGCTCAAGGCTGGGTTTCCGAGTCGATTAGCTGGCTTCTGTTCAAGGCGTGTGCCGGCTTTATTGGCACAAAGCGGCGGTCGTTAGAGGGAGGACACCGGGGCAAAGAAGCAAGATCTGGGCACGGCTCGACATGTTTGTGAGACGCCGACTCCCTCGCGGCCTGCTCTCATGATTATGTCCTATGAAAACAAATTAGAAATATAATATTAAGCCAAGAGATTCGTAGCTGAGTACGCTTCTATGTAACAACAACAACAACATCATCATCAACAACAACAACTATAATAATAATAATATTAATAACAAACTTTAATGGAAGGAAGAATGTGGTCCAAAAAAGCATTTGCAAAATGTCTGTTAGGGACTTTCTGTGTTGTGTTGATGTGTGAGTCAATGACCCATAACATGAAGTTTAGCCTGACGAGAGGGTCTTCATGTCTTTGAGTCACACAGCACAGAAACTGCGTGTTATGTCAATCGCACTGCTTGGAAATGACAACATGACCCGTGGATATCCGGTGGCACCAGACAAACTCGCTTCTGCATGTCCCTAAGAATAGAAATGAGGGCACTTTGATTTATATACACAAGTTGTAGTTTATTTATGAATTAGCTGCCATGCCTGTAAGGTGTAGAAGAGCTAGTCCTGATTACAGTATACACCTCTGAGCACATTTTACACCATTTCAGTTTATCATTTAGGTGTTACATGAACATACTTCAATGCAAAAAAGACTGTATTCACTTTATATTTTGTTATAAAAAAATATAGTAATAGTAATAGTACTGACACTGGATAACCGTTATGGACACTGGATGGATGGAAAAGCTGATTGCTGGTATTCTCCTGCCAGCTGCCCTCCACTTCCCGGGAGAGGCTCTGGGTTCCTTACAACCCTGGATTGGTTAATTAAGAAATTACGGAGGATGGTTGCCCTCATGGTTCCTCTAGATATTCCTATGAATACATTTTCCAAACACCTAATTGCAGTTTTAATTGTATGTACGTTACAGTCAATTTTTTTGTTTATATGTCCCGACTGAAAAAGTTACTTCAGCCCCCCCTCCGGTCACACACACAAAACTGGTGACAGTTTGTGGCCATATACGGTATCGGGCCTGTGGCGGTGACGTCATTGTGCAAGGCATTGTGGGTCTTACCTGTTACCTCCCGGATGCTCCTCATCTGCCTCCCTGAAGTTGATATCCCTCAGGTGGGGTGTCTGCGATCTCCTCCCCATGGAGGTGGAGACGGGGAACACATAGGAGATCAGGAACGGCGCGGTGGATGTCTGTGAGTGCAGAAATCTGTGTTAGGCCCAAGAGTGGAAAAACTTACCAGTCAGCCCTTACCGGAGAGCTGACAATAGCATGGGCATCAGGATGGTGATGATTTTTTCCCAAGGCTTCCAGGTTGTAGGCTAGGATAGCCTGTGCATTATTCCATCCCTGGTCTAGCCTGCGCAACCCTTGCTCTCATGAGGACAGCATAAGAAAGAGGTTCAGGACAATATAGTTGGTAGGGCCGGTAGGGGCGTAGCTAAAGATTCTGAATCCACTGACAAAATGTCACATTTACCCTCCCCAAGCATGCAGCCACATAGGGGTGTGAACCCTACCCAAATTTTTAACTCCAGAACCAGACACATAGCCAGCTAGTAAAATAACGAGTTTGACCCCTCGTCTAAATTTGCCAGACTTCCTTGAAATTAATTTCTGGCTACGGGCCTGCCCCCCTGCAACATATTTTTGCATATTCAAATGCCCCTTTAAGGTTCTGGACCTCCAGAATCTACCAGGGCATCCATGCCCGTACTACACTCCTAAGGGCAGCTCACCATCAGCTGTGCCAAATCTTGGCTTTCTGTGTACAGTATGATCCAGAATTTCCGGTCAATGTGGGCATGAGCTGCGATGAAAAAACCCTCACTGTGATCAGAGCTAAAGTTGGGATTGTGGGAGCTGCTTTGAGCTGTGTGGGGATTTATCTTCACTTCCATGAGGGACCGGCCCGCATCTGTTGGACTTCCTGGTGCTGGCCTTATGTGGCCCAGGAAACGGCTCAGTGTCAGGGGGGGTGTCTCAGTGACGGAAGACAGCATGTATTAACCTACAACATGAACGCTCCACATAACACCTATCCTAATCTGACCCACACTAGCTGTGATTCATGCTGTTTCTAGTTTCTAGTATGCCGTCCTTTCTGGCTCTATCTCCAGATTGGACCGGCTTTAAATTCTGGGATTTTTCTCTCTCTCTGCTTGCAATTCTTATTTCATTATTTATCAGGTGGCTTGCAGAGGAAATGTAACATAATTGACATGTTAACGTTCCAGACATTATGGCTACTATATTTCTAGTGAAAAAAACATTACACTAAATTGGAAGTGACAATAGTATCTGTTATTTCAGTTATTTTTTTTATTTAGCCGCTCTAGGATACGAGAGATTTTATTATACTGGGGACTTTAAATAGCTACATTGTGGACGCAGCCCTAACTGTGTCCCAGTCACATCTATCCACAGACAGCTGGTAGCAAGTATCGGCTCTGCCAATAAAGTCTGTTCAACGAACGGCCGTTGATTTAAAAGTTGCACGAGCAATAGGTCAGCTTTCCGGGAAAGGGGAATTGGCATTCTATGAAAAGCTGGTAATCGAATTGAGTGTAGGATTCTCTACTTTGTATTGGCACAAGCTCTGATTATGGCAATCCAGACTCAGCTTATTATGATTCAATTAGTCATTTGATTAGATTCGCTGCCTATGTGGCTTATGGGCTTATGGGCCTGTGGCGTTCGGGAGCAGAAGCTAGAATCACCCTGGTAAACGGAAAACTACCGAATTTGCTAACTCTTTTTTTAATTAATGCTTCACAACTGGACATCGGACATGCGTCTGGGGCACAGCACACCTCTTTTCACTGGCATCTATCACAATCCCTCTTCTCAAACGTTCCTTTTTCTTCAGGAAAAACAACCTGCCCACACCTATTAAGATGTTAACTTTGGGGCTCCTGAACCCATGTAGATGTTCAGTCTGATCCTCCTTGGCTAAGTTATGCAATACTAATCCTAATGATGGTTTATATTTTATTATTAGACAGCATTGTTAAGTAATCCAATTTTTAACTGTAAATTAAAATCTTTTTTTAACTGTAAATATGTTGTTTAATCCTTAAAATAGTTCTGGCTCGTTAGCACCATTTTAAGGCCATCCGTCACAACCACGTAAGCCATGTGTGTACGTTATTCATGCAGGGCAGTCGCGGAACAGCAGTTTTACCCCTGGTGAGACGTGATTGGCTGGTCGCTCAGCTCGGAACACTCAGCACTATAAAACCACACGCAGGGGATTCCATCGACACACCGAATCAGTCTTTGCTCAGACACCGGCCACCTGGCTTCTGTTCTTGGCGTTTGGCTCTCAGACTTCCTGCAGAATGTGTAAGGGGCTGTCGGCTCTGCCAGCAACATGCTTGAAAAGGTATCGGGATTTTATTTTACAAATTATTGCTAATGGTTTGATGAATATTGTCCTAACAATGTTGTAAATATAGAAAAGTGTTACAATTATTTTTAATATGAATAATTCAATATTAATCTGTATATGACTACTATAATTATAGTGTATAGTAACATAATGTGATTCTATAGTGTATAATAATTATATTGTAAAAAATTTAATTGTCACATGAAAATTATACGACATTTTGGAATACTTGCAATTTAGCAATATGATTTCTTTTCAAAAACATAATTAAGCACATTATACCAATTAATAGGAAAAAAATCAATTATACCTTTTAATAAAGTTTTGCTTTATATTTGGAGATAGAGGTAGTTAGAGGTAACATTAGAGGTAGAGGTAAATTAGAGGTAACGTTCATTAACCTGGACTTGCTGTACGGTCCTGCTCACTCTCTGTGCCACCCCTTTAAGTGCGAAGGACATGAAGCATCGCATCGGTTTCCTGCTCCACAAAGCCGACCTTCACTCTGACCAGGGAGCAGTGAGCACTAAAGAGAGAGATTCAGCTCCAAAGAGGTAGGATGTTAAATAAAAGGCCTTTATCTCAGTGCTACCTACTACTGAAGTAGCAGGCTAATCAGACATGAAATTACCCAGATCTAGATTTAGCCTGGATGATCATAATAGATACACCTTTGAGGTTTTATTATAATGGCCATTTGTTAATGTGCCTAAAAGCTACTTCAGTTTGAACAGCAGTTGGTTACCATTTGACTCAGTTTTCCTGTAGGCAATTTTTAGTCACAAAAATTTTTGTCAATTTTGTTGTTTAAAAAAGATGGCCAGGAGAATTATAAAACAAAGGAACCTGAGGCTTGTAATTTAGTGTGGAAATCTACTTATCTATATATCTATATTAATAACCATCAATAAGTATAATAAGCATTTCACAGAAATAAAAGCTCCTACTATTACACACAACTGACTTGTTAGTCAGGGTGTAATATGTCCAGGATTTCCAAGAAAGGTGTCAGGTGTATATAGCCTTCAAACTTCCTGGAAAGGGGCTTCTGTCTCTACAGGACTCAAACTACACAGGGGAAATCTTACGGAGCTATCGTTAAGTTATTCTTTTGCTTTTGCTTTTGTTTGCGGGTATAAGGGAGAAAAGTATATATCCAAGACAAATTTATAGACACTTTATAATTATATTTATATGTACAATTATATTGTCCATACAATTATTTTTGATGGCTTTTATATTTTTGTGTTTTATTCATTTGTTTTGGAACGCAAGGCTCCAGGGAGTTAATATATATCGAAGATAATTTCCGTTAAATAATAACTTGACTAAAATGGGTTTTAAATGGATTTTTTTAGTGTTCCAGCTGATGCTGGGAAATGGAAGGAGTCTCTGAACACCTTATTGAATGACGACGGTAAGATTAACAACAACAAAAACGGCGAAATAAAACTGCCTGGCAGGTGTAATAATAAGGCTAGAATTAACCTTAGCTAACTCTACACTTCAAATTGAAACCTGATTTAATTTTGACAGAAAGGTAGTGCATGGTTAGTGTCCATAATATTGTTTCTTATTGAAGGGACAGCTCACTAATTTAATTTTAATTTTCGTAAAGCTAGCTAATTTAATTTAGTCAACTGGTCAAAATTGTGACTTTTCACACTCTGTGGCTACAGCCTATATATACGATACATCCAGGACAATTACGCACTATCAGACTTTCATGGAATACATACCTTATTGTCACAAATCACATTTCCCTATTACTCTGACGCTGGCTGTTCTGAGTATTTTTTTACCAAACCAATTCCGGCATCATGATTTTCTCAGTATTCTTTATCTGTTATAGCACATACTTCAGTATATCCACAGAGATTAAGCAAAGCAATTTTTATCTGAATTCCAACCACACACAAATATTTTCATGAACTGCTCATGCTCACATTTTTCTCATGATCTACACGCATGGTGCTCTTCCTCAGGAAGCCGGGGGTCTCGTCTACAGGGAGCTGTTTAGCTGCCCTCTCACACAGGCCCCCTTCTGGCCCACTGATGCAAAGACGCCCTCAAACACTTCATATACTGACCTTCCCTCAGCAGCACTCAAGTTTAACGATTTAATGCAATTTACATTATTCTGTTTTCCTATGGGCAGTATACCCCCAGAAGATGCTGTCATAATGTCATATCATTTTCCTTTACACTACTTTTTTCCTTTCTTCTGCAGGTTAATATTTAAGTGAGGTTGGGTAATTTTCGTTGTGATATTTCTTTTTCACACGTTATTCGATATATTTTTCAGATGGCCTTACAGCTTTTGCCACTTTCCTGAAGTCTGAGTTCAGCGAGGAGAATATTGAGTTCTGGATGGCCTGTGAGGAGTACAAGAAGGCAACATCCCAAGAAAGTCTTGCAGCCAAGGCCAATGAGATCTACAACAAATATGTTGCGGTTAATTCTCCCCGTGAGGTATGTATAATAAAAATCTAATACTCAAACATAATAGATATAATTGATCAATTACTGATTATATCTGTGCATTATACCATATACTTGCACATTGTAGCGTATTTGCAAACATTTTGGAGGGTAACCTTAACAAGGCTCTCTCTGGTTAACTTCCTTAGGTCAACCTGGATTCTGCAACTAGAGAGGAGACCAGAAAAAACCTGCAGAATGCCAGTCCCTCCTGCTACGAGGAAGCCCAGAAGAAGATTTTTCTCCTGATGGAGAAGGATTCCTACAGACGGTTCCTGAGCTCCAAGCTCTTCCTGGATATGACACAGCCAACCAGGAACAGCTCGCACTGTGGAGCTGAGAAGAGGCGGAGAGGGACTGTCTGTAACTTCGGCCAGATCTTACCTCAGTTCGCCTAGAGCAGTGTTTCCCAATCTAGTCCTCGGGGACCCACAGCCGGTATATATTTTTGCTCCCTCCGAACTCCCTGTTAGACAGTGCAGGAGCAAAAATGGATTCGGAAACACTGGCCTAGAGTAATCCCATGCCTGTTAGAAGCAGTTTCAGATCGCTGTGTCTGGTGTAGCAGCTAGACTGAAAAGCAGTAGAGATGCGAAGAGTAGAAATATAAGGATTTGTTTTTATCACTGTGTGGCTATACGAGAAAATAAGCACCAAAAAATTAGCTATTGAAAAATGAGTATTAGAGTATTAGAGCTGTGTTATACAAGTGAGGTTAGGACAAGACAGGAGTAACACAATTCTAAATGTAAGTTCTAATGTGTTTATGTTTCTAACTATTCTTGTTTTGTTCCCACTGTTTATCGTTCCAGTACTAATATGGCGCTAATTTATGTTTAGACTCTATTTCGTTATTTTTAATAATGAAACCTAATGCTTTTACACCTGTTTTATTTTAGCAATACCTCCAAAGAATCAATGTGCAAGAACTGACCTCAGTTACCATTCACACTAAGCTGTAATTGTTAAAATACAAATAATTATTAGATAAAAATATTAGCATTTTATTTTCTTGTTTCATGCTCTACATCCTCTGTTTTGCAAGTTCAAACTTGCCTTTGTTGATAATTATATTTACACACAAGATATTAAGTTGGTGCCACATTCTGCAGAACTACCTCTTATTCAGTTTTTTTTGCTACTTAGCTCTGTTTACAGTTAGTATTTCAGTTATGCTGTATTGTAATAAAAAGGCAGAGGACAAGGGTGAGGTTGTGAGAAGGAACAGGCCTGTACTGGATTCTGTTTGGTGCATTTTTGTTGCTGTGTGCGTCTCAGAGTCCAACACATTTATCCCTTTGAGAAGCACTGAGCTTCTATTTGTGATCAGAACATCACATGGGATATTTTGTCTGTTTTCTCTCATATTTGGCAGGCTTTCATTCCTGTTATGTATCATCCCCTGTAGACATTCTCTATGTGAAAGCGATAAAAGATAGAAGTCTCATTGTCCAATCTGTCTTTTGTGCCCTGTGTCGACACACCTACAGTATCAGACTATAAGCATGATGTATGGTGTGTCTGCCCTTAATGCGAGATCTATTATTCAAATCGTTTTCAAATGTTGTAGCATCTGTCAGGCGGGAATCATACTTTTGTGTGTCAAGGTCACACACTTTGGGCTGGTAGTATCTCTAACCTGTCTATATACACTATAGGCTACATTTATAGCCTTTGAATATCTCAGGCGAACACATTCACTGTTATCACTTTGTCGTCAACCAAAACTGAACATCAGACTGTATTATTTATAGACAGTTTATTTATTTCTTGTTAATTGTACACCGCAACAGTTATAATTTATCGCATCATTTTTAATATTTTTTTTATGCCTTCTATATTTTTGTGTTTTTATTTATTGTACTGTTATTGCAGTCTTTTATGACATATTTCTGGAATAAAACTGTTAACGAAACAATTGTAATTTTCACATGGTTTATAAGCATCGATGATCAGTCCAATGATCACTGTCACAAAGCATGCACAGCACAGTATGTTAAAATAGCATTTAAACATCTGTTTAAATGCTGTGGTTCACAACATGTAAAATCACTGAATGTTATTATAAAATCAAAGAGAAGTGCCAAAATACCACTTATTTTCATAACTTTACTTGCACATGATTCTTTAAAATATTTTAATCAGCTTTGAGGCACAATGAAAAAATATATGCATAGGAAAAGAATAGCTATCAAAAACTGAAAAAAACACTGCAGTTTATACTATTCCAATGCTCATTATCAGGATTCCTTTGTTCTCAGATCAGCATAGAAACTCTCATAGGTGGAAGATCAATATGTGATGATAAAATTCTGACAAAAAATAACACTTTAGTTAATTTATTATTGTTTATTTACAAACACTTTAAACTATCACTAATCATTTGATATATTATTAGGCTGAAAGATTCATTCACAAATTTAGTTAATATAGAAGAGCAAGTCAATGAAAAATAAGGGCTCAACCAGTTCACATGAAAGTTTTAATAGCAATGGGGTTATTTGTTGTGCAAACATTATGTAAGTCCGCACTACACACCTTAGTGTCCCACACATCAGTCATACCTGGGATCTCAGGTGCAACTGCCCCGTCACATACCAGGCATTCACTGTACTTCAGATAGCCCTTCTGCTATGATAATAATTTGTGTACTCTATATTAATTAAATAAAATTGTATAACCAACTTAAAGCCAGTATAATGTTTTGAAAATTGCTTGTCTTTTCAGACAACTCAGTTGTAGAACTTTACAATATCAGAACAATTAAAAGGTTGTTTCTCACAAACTTTCTCAGATCTCCAAGATGTCCATGCGTCCATCAACCCAACTTACTCAAGATCAGAGGGTAGGTGGATACGGAAATGGATATCATACATTTATTGTACTGTACTGTGTGTACTGTAAACCCAAAATTTAAACAGTGGAAATGTAAAACTATTCTGCAGCATGCAAAGTAATGGCCGTATAAAGACTGACATTATCTGTCTTTTAGGTTGTCAGTGATCCAGATCTGACTGCCATGTTGTTTCCCTATTGCAACACCTGAATAGCATTTAAATGGGCGCATTTAAACAGGGGAAAACATGACAGATGGATGTGATCTCACACTGGAGTGACAAGTGGCCATTCGGGGGCTTCCATTGTCCTGAAACGACACCCTCCAGGTCAGACCCCAACACCTTTGTATTCTGCCAAATGCTGTAATAATGTTTCGTTGACAAGACAGACAGGTGAAGCTGAAGGCTTCAGCTCCCCCCACAGCAGCACACCTATAATAAACAAAGAACATGGCTTTGGAGGGAAATGCTGGACTTTTTTTCTGAGCTTTGCAGTCTCATCCTTATTTTTTAGTACCTTTCTCATAATAGATTAAATTTTATTTATTAAAATATTGGGCTATATTTATCTGTAGCCGTTGCTGTTTCATGGTATAAGGACCTTCGACTCTAGAAGCAGGAATGAGAACATTAGGAATGTAACTGCACATATCGGTACACACATACACCACGTACACGTGAAATACATTTCATTGCTCAGTGTTTTGCTTGCTCCAGTCCAAGATTAATGTAAGAAAATTAGACGCAATCATTAAAACATCCTTCCACCTATAGCTGCTGACCCAGTGTGGGACTGCGGTGATCTGGACAACATTCTTAGAACTGCAGGGCACAGAGCACACTCACACTGGCCCTCCATATGCAGGAGCTGAACACGCTGATCCTGCATACACAGGAACTGAACACGCTAGCCCCTCACAAAGGGACTGAATACAGTGGACCCCCACACAGGAGATGAACACACTGGCCCCCCATACACAGGAACTGAACATGCTGGCCCCCCACATAGGAGGTGAATACACTGGCCCCCTATACGCAAGAGCTGAACATGCTACCCCTCGCAAAGGAACTAAATACAGTGGCCCCCCACACAGCATATGAACGCACTGGCCCCCAATATGCAGGAGCTGAACATGCTGGCCCTGCATACACAGGAGCTGAACACGCTAGCCCCTCGCATAGGAACTGAACACACTGGCCCCCCATACGCAGGAGCTGAACACATGAGCCCCCATTCACAGGAGCTGCACCCAGGCGGTGTTCCACTGAGGGAGCAACCCCTCCCCTGTTTCACAATGTACCACTGCACCCCCCCCCCCCCCCCCCCCCCCCCCCCCCCCCCCCCCCCACACAACACCAACCACCCCCAAAAAAATATTTCAAAACTCCACACCCCCCCACCCCCCC
>JAODKM010000032.1:15935471-15946704 GCA_026780845.1 Petrocephalus sullivani | reverse complement strand
TGATTTTAAAACTGTGTTAGGATAAGCAAGTGACTTCGGCTAGGGTGTGTTTCGACTTACACCAAAATTCGGGTTACATTACAGTCGCAGGAATGGAACTGTGTCGTAAAACGAGGACGGCCTGTATTGAGAGAAGTTATAGTATGACTTGGTATTATAAACCATTGGTAAACGGCGGACCTTAAAATAATAGTTTTTGTTTAGAAATGTTTTTATATATCAGTGAAACCCCAGATTAAAATTGGTATACAGTATATGGACCAAACAGCTTCCCGTAGTCATATTTGTTACCGACCTCCTTTAACCTTTTGTCCGTTTTTTGATGGCAGTACTCCGGCATGGGAGCTTGCCTCCTAAAGGCATTGAGCCCCAGCCCATGCATGAAGGTTGTGGGTTTAAACCAAGTCCTCTGATTTATTCCCACGGTCCATCGACTTGCCGTCTAGCTGTGAAATGTGTGTCTACACGTGTCTCTCTGGCGATGAGTCAGTCCGGGAAAAAAAAAGCTGCAGAGTATATTTCACCTGCGTAAAGAAAGTCTGGGCTGTTCCGGAAAGTGCCTCATATGTTAATTTGGGTTAAACAAAACAGGTTTAACGGCATAAATTTATTCTGATAAACTCAAAATATTTCACAAATGTAAAACAGAAAACACTTAAGTTTGCAAAGTAAAGTATTTCATTTTTGAATCAGCATTATATATACGCTTATAGAATAAATAAATATAACTTATCTATAAATATTTATATATAAAAACCTTAATTAAATATTTTAAGACTTAATACAGAAAACTTGGATTGGCACCAGGCTCAAACAAGTTAGTTATTATATAAAATTCAACATCTCAATGTAATATCAAGTACTCATCTATTAAAAAATTAAACTAAGGGTTCAGAGCACCGATCCTACAAAACTACAAAATGCAGGTTTGAGCATTGCTCACGTGCTACTCCGTTATTTTCTTCGGGAAGGCAATTAAGAGCTGGGTAAGTCCACATCAGAAGGTTAGCTAAGTCACCTCGAATCCAGGACTTTCTCCTCAGGGATCTTTGATAGTTTCTCCTTCAAAAGCTATCAGGAGCAATTCTGAGTCTTGCGCTGTTCATTGGAGGCTTGATCCTTTTACCAGGAACCCCTCGCCATGTCACGCAGCTCGATCAGAAGCTAGTTACCTTCATGTACCGCCACAGGGCTTCTGTCTTGTTGACTCTTACCGAACTGGAGTACTCCACAGGAGAACACCTTTTTTCCTCGCGCAAGCAGCTTTGCTTTTTTCTGTTCTTTGAAAGTGGCAGATCGTAGGAAGCGTGGGTAGCAATCTTTCGTCATAAGTGTGTAGACTTCAAGTTGGGCCATATCAAAGCATGTTCTTGTGCACTCTCCAAGGTTGTTTTTAGTGAAATCTCTGGTTTTCTGGTCAATGTTGACCTGCATGAAAAATGGAAGACTTGTTTGGTCTGTTTGAAAACAACCATGATAAGTGAGAGTCTTATCATATCCTTAAATCTTTCGATATGTGAATCGACAATAATTACCTCCCTCGGTCCGTCCCTTTGAATAAACTCTTCATAAATATCTTTAGCTTTCGTTTTCAGCTTGTCTGGGGATTTGGTGCTTTTGTAGTCCTCACAGGCTAGATAAAAATCAATGTTCTCTTCACTATACTCAGACACCAAAAATGCTCTGAATTTTGATAGTCCATCTGCATAAAATTTTGAAAAATAATATAACGTTAGTTACAAAGAGCTGTATAACAGGGGTGTCAGTGTTTTTAAGAGAGAAATTGACAGTTGAATCCTTCAATTTGTGTGAATGTTCTATTGTGTTGTATGAAACATGCAATGCATGACTCTGCATTTAAGAATCCATAAAGCACTGGGCTCAGGCCTTACTGGAAGGTTGCTTTGTAAAAGAGTACACAGACTCAGAAATGCATCCACAAACCTGTATTTTCCAAGAGTTCTTTCCATTTCAGTGGTTTCACTTGGGTAATACTGCTGAAAGATTTTTAATAATTGTAATTATTTCCATATGCTTACAGTAGCAACTTTATAAGTTGTATGTGTAGTGCAGAAAAAATATTACTTATTACTACTACTACTTATTAAATTCTCTATAAAGTGTTGATTGCAGTTACATAATGACTTACTTTAGTGGGTCTTTATCATATGGGCGTCTGGATAGGATCCATTGTGACTTCTTAATAAAACTGCTTAAGTTTGCCTTCAGTACTTTAGCCCTAATATTCGAGGTCAAAATATTAAATTAATGTCATATACACAGAGAAGATAGCTACACTATGAAAATTGCATAACAATAATGATATACTGCACTTTTGCTAACAACCAACATGGCACAATACAAATTCCAGTTCATCGATAAACAAAGGGAAATAAATTAAGTTTTAGAAGCACGCAAATACTTTGATAACATCTTCTGGAATTCTTCATGACGGCCAAAGTCTGCTGTCAGTTAACACTGAATAAAACTCATAAGAATGTAATACTGTCTGTCCAAATATATCAAAGTTTTCTGTCTAGGTCACTGAAACAAGTATTCGACTGTGAACGTCCTCTGAAGTGTTCTAAGGATGCAGCCGAAAGCCCCAGTGAGTGAGTTACCTTTCCAGGAATGTGTGAGGCAGCGACGTGAGTCTCCCGCACATGCTGACGTCAGGACGGAAGGTCCGCATGTCCTTCTGTGGCGGCCGGCTGGCACGACGTTATCAGCAGATTGTCTATGCATTCTGGGAACGAGGATTTTATATGCAGCAGATGGCTGGCTGTCAGCTACCCTGCCTAGTCAATGACGTGGACTTGGGGAGGGGAGGAGGCCAGGCTGAGAATTCAGAGCAGAGATAAATCTCTTCCTCTGATGATTTTACTGTCGCTGCCATCTGATGGTTACCCCTCTTAGAGTTTTTTTTTTTTTTGAAAGCCAGCTATTCTGAACCAGGAAAAAAAAACAACAGCTGACAGCACAGGAAACACAGACATCCGGCAAATAATCTCCTTATCGCTTGGAAAGGGGAAAATGATTGTTCATTAGCAGTGGTCAGTGCTACGTAACGGTGAGCTAAAAATCACTCAGGAATTATTACACGTGGATTGCGCTATTTAAAAGCAGCAGAAAGAGGAGGCATCACGGGGAACACATATTGTTATGCCACTGAAAGGGTGCTTGGGTGTGTGGTTTATGTTTTGTGGTTTCAATTGTCCTAAAGAGTGTGCTTGATTACACAAAAACCCCGGAATTAGCTGTAATGTTTGTTGAGCAATCAGTGATTCTTCTAGCTGTTGACAGCAGAGTGTAGCACACTGAGTGTGGAATATCTACAGATACTGCTGTGTGGCCAGAGAAAAAAAACCTCCTTTGTAAATGAGGCGAGTATGGACACAACGCAACAAATTATGTAACTGTACTTACTTGGCAGGAGATGTAAGACACTGACTGAATCCACAGTGTTATTAAACCAAGAGATCACGGGAATCCTGTGCTACATCGATTCAAAAAATCCATTGATCCTACATGAACTTATCCAGTACAGGTTCCTGGGGCCCCACCTCAGGGCCCTCAGTAATGGCTGTTTGTGGCTAGTAGGGGGCCACCAAACCTTGGGGGTCCTACACAAATGTATGGTGTGCGTGCTGGTAAGTAGAGGGATGCGCTACACTACTGTAGACTAGAAAATCAAAGGTTTTTTGAAGTGTGTTCTGGCCAGTTCAACATCTATGTTACTCTGCAATATGCAACAGCACATGTACTTTGTGTTGTTATTAGGCAGAAATATGCCAGTAGGCCACACTTGGTGTAGAGGTGCTGCTACTCCATGAAGGATGTATGTCTGCCCTGTGCTTCCTGGGACTGGTTCCAGGTCCAGGAAGAGCAGAAGATGGATGGGATGGATGATGTAGAAGGCAGACACATGGGGAGCACTTCACACGAACATTCTCACTCCCAGAATGAAATCACCTGTAAACAATTCAAGATTACATTAGTGCTTCTATATTAAATAAAATTATTGGGTCTTACATGCACCTGCCAAAGGGTGTACATTTCTTACAAAATGGGGCTCAGCACATTTATTATTGTCTATTTGTCACGGATATTGGCACCGGAAGCGATGTGTTTACTGGCGGAGGGTTTACGTGATTATCCATGCACCCATAACCTTGTTTCCAAGGTAGCATTGCAGCTCAGGAGCAAAGATTTATAGGTAGCTTAATCTGACAGGTACTAACCTTTGGTATTGTTTGGATCCGGTAATTTAAAAGTGAGTGATAAGCCTCTCTTCTTAGGATTCAAATGGATTCAAGTGCAGCAACAAAGGAACATGATTATTGGAATGAAATGATGGGCATGAAAATCGTGCTTCAGGTTTTTATGGTCTTTATTTTTAACTGGCAGACAACTTTTACAACATTTATTGGACGGGAAAGACATTCACTAGTGTAGATGTCACCAGTAATATAATAAATAGTCAATAAATTAAATCACAAATGGATGAGGAAAATGTGTAGCTTTGGAAGACGTGACACGTTATTTTACAAGAGTCACAAAATTCAAAGGTTTGAACCTATTAATCACAAACACAAAATATCATTTCATTTCTTTTTTCAAATTACCTTTTATTGACAGGACAAATGAACCATACAGAAAATTGCTTTGTAAAGACCAATATTGGAAGATACTAAAAACCCACTGTGCCTTATACATATCACAGCTGCCTTCCTGAGGAAACATAAGTTTTGCTTTTTTTTTCTAGGTGACTGACATGAATTTTAAATAATTCAGGCTGCATATGACTATAACCAAGGAGGCCAAAAAATAATTATAATTCATAAGTTCATTACTGTATATGACATTTTCCTGGGGCAATTAATAAAAAAATATATAAAAATATAAATATCAACAAGTCACAAAGACATTAATCTTAATTAATTTAGACATTTTAGACTCTCTTTTGAGACAAAAATCTTTGCTTTTCTGAAGGCAATGGAATGTACATAATAAAATGTCATTCGTGTGTGTGTGCATTTTGACACATTAAAATGACATGCAGGTTTGAAAATCAATATATTTTATGTCAAAATAACTATCAAGATGGACTTCTGAAACACAGTACAAGGTCATATTTCGTTTTCCTAAGCAGTAAGAAAACCACTACACAGGGTGCTCATACCAGAACTGTTTACACTTAACACAGGAAATTATGTCACCTGCTGATGAGCGTTAATGCGTGTTCTACCACTCTCTTCCTAATTCAGTCAGCATAAATCACATCATGAGCTATCAGGTGACCCGCTAAAAGGACCGCCTTTGACGCTGTGATTGAGCCTTATGTAATATGTCTGTATATATATTCGATCTCAGGAATCGAGGGTAGGAGTCCTTTTCCATCAGACTGTACACTCTGCCTTGTACGTCACTGAAGGTGGAAGCAGTTGGTTCTAGTAGGTTTTGCTTTGTCACCTCTCTGGTTTGAAAGTCAATGTTTACCTAAGGGGGCAAAACACAACAAAATGAAGCTCTTCTGGATTTCTTTACTTGCCATTTGTAAAACTGAAGCGATTATATAACAGCAAACTCTAAAAGGTCACATGGTACTTCTGTTTACTGAAGCCACAGCAGGTTACATTGCACATGTGCTGTGATGAAAGCACCAGAACTACCTCTCTGGGTGCTTGGACATCAATAAACTGCTCAAAGATCTTATTTGCTTTGGTCATCAGCTTAGCTGGAGACTTGATCTTCTTGTAATCTTCACAAGCCATCCAGAACTCGATGTTCTCGTCGCTAAACTCCGTCTTGAGGAACGCTCTGAAGGCTGCCAAACCATCTAAAGAACAAACATAAAATAATTCATATCTCCAAATAACATGAACAGGAAATGCTTGCCGATAATAATCCCCTGAACAACAATCCTCACGATAAGCGATTTATACTGGCTGTAGTGACAGTATTAAATAGGGTGTGTTGTTTCTTTGTGGCACCAGCAACGATATAAGGATTTCCGGGTTATTTTCTTTTGGTTGGACTTCAAAAACTTTCGACAAATATTATTAAAATATCTAACAGCCTTTTTTTATTTCAACATGAAAAGAATAGATCAATTATTTGATTAAAAGAGCTAAATTAACAAATGATAAATTAAATAGTTAATTTGTGGGAAAATAGTTGAAATCTATTCAAAGGGAAATAAATATCAGCGTAAGACCAGCTCTAGGCGCGTTGTAACCAGGACGGCATGGCAAAGGGTTGTGAGGGAGAACAGAGATTTCATTTGGACGTGGTGGCTAGGTGGTTGTGTGGGGAGGAATGAAACCAATATGCAGCCACTTTTGTGTCAGCTCAAGAAGACAGAGTGGTAACGAAGGCAGAGCCAGGTCACGGTAAGAGCTACCACCGTGTGGAATCAAACTACGGAAAGCGTGCAAGTGTTGGGAGCATAACATGACTCAGGCATATAGGACTGGTACTGTAATAAGGTGCAGGTGACAGGAATGAATGTGCAGGTCACATGACTTCACTGCCACCCTGGGACCTTCATGCTATCCCTTTCTTAATTATATAATGGTTGAGAAGAACTGGCAAACCCACCCCATACAAGTGGTAAGGCTGGAAGGCCCACAGCGCCCAAGGTAAGCTCCTCCCATCTGAGACAAAATAAGTCGATTGAAGTCAGCACCCCCTCGAGTTAGTGCTCTGTGTGGGCACCTATGTCGGCCAATGCGCTGGCCAGCAGTACGTACTTCTTTATACTTTATACTGTAAAAAATGGGCATCATCTTTTTATTTAAATTCCTGCTCTTTTCTCTCTCAACGCATGAAAAATACAGTCGTGCTGTTAGATAATATATCTTCAGATCCCAATTGCATGACTGGATGTTTGTCTACGCTCCGTTGCGAACGCTGCATTGAATTATGCTACATGCATCACAGTAAAGCTTTGGCTCAAAGTTAAGGATAATCAATAATAGGATAGCAAGGTGCCGCGTTTATTACATGTGCGCACCCTGCATTGCTCTGCGTTTGTACAATGCTTTAAATGGAAAGTGAATTATGAGGCCATGACTCACCCAGCCAGAGCCTAAACGAGGGACAGTTAGCACATGCAAATCCCAGCGGTGTCATTACTGTATAACCCAAAGGCGGGGAGAGAGGCGTGTGCAGGGAGTCACAGAGCACCTTGCTTGGAGCTAGTAGGAGGATCAGAGGTCATGTGGTCATATACCCCTCATACACATGTACATATGTGTTTCTATCCACATGTGTGTTCATGCAGACACATACCCATAAATTTACCCTCATACAAATCCACATACACATATGTAATTATGCTTTTTTTCATTATTCTGCCATTGTGTGCGTGTTATTAGTATGCATCCATCTTTAATAAGTGCTCATGTAGTACAGGGTCACGGAGGAGCAATTTAGAGAAACAAATTCAGCTAAACCGCTCGGACTGCCTGAGGAAACCAGAGTACCTGGAGAAAAATTGCTTAAACATGGAGATTACATTCAAACTGAACACATACAGAGCCAAGTTGGGATTTAAACTCACTGATGCTAAACACTGAGCCTCCCATCTGTACCCACATTAGGAGCAATGAGTGGCCTGTTCGTTTTTGAATGTATTTGCTTTGTCATTTTGGTACTTCTCCAGCTCAGCCCTTAAGTACAGCGACTTCTAACAACAGAATTCAAGATAACTTTTTAAATTCTAGTCGTCAGACAAATCTCCTGCATTTGCTGTGGGCTCTCATGCCCGGATGGCACTATAGCTTGAGCTATTAGAAAATAATGAGTGCATCCAGCAATCCTGCTGGAAGTTCATGTGGTGCCCTAGGCAAGCTTCACCACTGGCGCCCCCCCATCCAAGCTAGTGGAAAATTGCCTTGTTATTTCAGCCAGTTCTTAATGAGTTGACCAGTACTGCTGTCAGGTTTTTACTGCTAATGGTGGGTCAAGCTGGGACAACAGTTTAAGGGAGGCAGCGTGCTCACATAACAGTGTATTGGGTAATTGGGTTTGTCGTAACTGGGCATTAACGTAACCAGTGCTGCAAGCTGGGAAGCACATGGCCCGTGTCCCCACACTGGTGGGATTCCACCGTCAGGGTGTCAGACATGACCCTGCCTGGAATAAAGGAGCAATTCTCTTGTAGCCCAGTCATCTGACATCCGTGAGTCTGACACCAGCTCCTGGCTGTTCATTAGTGGGTATCTTGATGTGAAAACGAAAATAACATGTTACATAAATACTGGACTGTTCTCATCCAACCACCTTGTGGCCTCCCCCACCGGGTCAGAGGGCAGGGGTCCTGAATGGGATGCCAGTATATTGTAGGGTGCACATTGTATACATACACACACACACAATGATGCACAACGGCCAACTCAGAAATGCTGATTAGTCTACCTGGCTGTTTTTTAGCCAATGGAGGAAATACACAGATGAACATGCAAACTCCATACACTCGATTATTTTATGCTATTTATATACATATATTTAAACATAAACAAGCAATGGTAACAAACTCTACCCCATAATGTTTCTAATAGCTCATTGGTCCCCATTTTGAAAGGCTGTTTGAATTCCTGTTGAAGAATAAAACTACACATTCAAAAATAGGTGAAAAAAAAAAAGAACTGACCCAAATACATGAATGCTTCCTTATATTTAATCAAACCATTTACAAATAGATAATACCTACTTGAGGGTGTGTTACAGATTTAGAAATCAACCCCCTGATGAGTATATCACATGTATTTCAGGTGACACAGGGGCATAAACACACTGGGAGATTTAGGAGACCCAGCAGGTTACAGGGACTCTTGAATATGTACTAGTACCAATATATTAGGTGGGGAACATCCCTGCTTTGCAAATTTCATCACTAGGCCTAGGAGATTTTTTATTTATTTTTTTTACTTTAAGCTCTTAAGAACTGAGCGAAATGCTACATTTCCACTTGGGGAACAGTGAACTTCCTGTTCGTTTACACTAATAATGTAACTCTCACCACACAACGTATGCTGATATCTGCCGTCCTACCGCCATATGAGGGCAAAGATGATTTACCTGTCATAGGCCTTTAGTCTAAAAACAAGGCAAGATGCTCAAAAATAGCAAAAACTGCCCCTATAAATATTGCGTCAGTGATGTGACCGGTTTGCACCTGTGGATTTCAGCATGTACACTGCACCTACATGCGAGTCACAGCATTCAATATACAGCTCTCGGCCTACTTTAAGAGAATGAGCCCGAAAACGAGCCTATCCGTTCGCTCTACCTCGTCATGAATGGCAGGGCTTTCCAGCCATCTGCCTCGTAACACGGGGACCACCGACCATCCCGTTTGACGGACACCCATTAGCTGGCAGCTCCTTAAAACAGGAAGAAACGGATAGCCTGGAAAACGATGGCTTCAACGGCACATCACAAGGCTACCTCGTGGTACTAGCCACTCTTGCGGTGGGGATAGTGGCCACTCTGGGGGGTGGGGGGGTTGGTGAATGGCATTTACTTAGGATACAAAGCCAGGTATGGAACTAAGCTGAAAAAAAACTTCAGTTAAACACAGGTAAGCCAATTTTTCTGTACTTTTATTGTTTGTGTTTCCAGGAGATGGCGTGGGAAAAGCTGGTGACATGTCACTATCGCTGAACTGATCGAGACAAAATTTATATCAGTTCTTCTCAAGGATCTGAGCTCTTAAAATAATATGCTTGCCCAGCGACAGAAGTCTCCGAAATGCTTCTGATGCCAAGGGAACCCCACGTTAATATATCTGGGAGCCTAAGTTTGATTAAAACTATTAGAAATTGGTTTGTGTTTCGTTACCGTTTCATGACTATCAGGATTTAAAGTAGAACATGTTTGGGCATGCTTGTTCAACTTCTTTGGATGTATTAAGCGTTTTATTTCGGGAAGGTCTGATCGCTAGTGCTGTTTGCAAATTGGCGGGTGCAGGCTAAATGGTTACAACCCAGAAGGACAGTAAATAAACCAGGACATGCCTATTCTGGGATGGCGGAAGCTGCACCATGCCAAACATACTGCCAAAGGAGATGTTACCGACTCTGCGTGTTGCTTTTGGGTGTCGGAAGAGGCCCGCACACTTAGCCCGAGGAAAACAAAGTGAAGAAAAATCATCTGACAGAAGCAGAATCTGTCAATTGAAGCCCCAAAGAAACACAAATACGTCCATCTTAGGTGACAGTCTCAATCTCCCAGGGTGAAGGTCTAAATGTAGACGACAGCACCCATTCGGATCCCGGGGGGAAAAATACAATAGGTTCTGTGGCAAGAGATTAATATGAAACCAGTTCTAATCACCCTCAGTCACCCTGGGGTAGAGTCACAACTTTGGCGCTGCTGAAATCTCCCCGGAGACCAAGATCTATGGCCCTGCCAAGAGTAACCAGGGTGAGTTATTGGTGGAAAGGGGGGGGGGGTGTCTGTCTCAGGTGGGGTGAAGCTGCTCTGGCTCCAAGAAGGCTGGGGGCCATATGCTCCAGGTCACCCGAGAGACGCCACTCTGCCTCTACTATTATGTTGGTAGATTCTGTTTGGGCCAAGCCCATGAGGGACTGCTTAAGGTTTGAGGCACAGTGGGATTTTCACAGTCCAGGCTGAAAAATCTTAGACGTTACTTTTTTATGGTATATGGGATGTGAAGTGTGAGACCTCTGTCTCTAAGAATTGTACATTCCTGACAATAAATAAGTATAAAGGATCACGTGGTTTGGCAGGGTGATCTTTTGGAAGCCGGCTGAGAAAAGCATACGTTTCTCATGAGTGTTTCCCCGATGGTCAAATAAGCACTGCTAGGGGCACCTCAACTAGCCAAAACCACTTCAAACTCGCTAAATGCTCTTGATGCTGCATCTTCTGCTGATTTAAATAGTCATTGTATTAGGATCTTGCGTTCTTTGTTAGGTGCTGTGTAGTTCCTGCTCCAATGCTGCCTACACTCATATCGTTCATTGGAAGCCCATCCTAGTCGCACTTCTACCTAGTCAAGTGCTTGGCAGATGTACGTTTGTTGATATGTGCCATTTGCCTATTTGTCAAAAGTGTCGGATGAATAAAAGGCATGGGGTATTATTTTATTCATGGGGCTGGTTTGGTGCAGTCTTCATGACACTGGTGGGGAACAGGGAGGGCATCGTCGCCATCCTGAGCATTATGGGTGACACTGGCGGGGAACAGGGAGGGCATCGTCGCC
>JAODKM010000032.1:15848311-15935371 GCA_026780845.1 Petrocephalus sullivani | reverse complement strand
CGTCGCCATCCTGAGCATTATGGGTGACACTGGCGGGGAACAGGGAGGGCATCGTCGCCATCCTGAGCATTATGGGTAACACTGGCGGGGAACAGGGAGGGCATCGTCGCCATCCTGAGCATTATGGGTGTCACTGATGGGGAACAGGGAGGGCATCGTCGCCATCCTGAGCATTATGGGTGTCACTGGTGGGGAACAGGGAGGGCATTGTCGCCATCCTGAGCATTATGGGTGACACTGGCGGGGAACAGGGAGGGCATCGTCGCCATCCTTAAGCGGTGACATGCAGAGGTCTTCAGACCGAGTCAAGACTTACATTTGTTAGAAAGAAGAGCATCGAAGGAATCTGCCCATCGTACAACTTCATCTGTTGATAGCCTGAAAGAATACAGCCAATCATAACTGAAAACTCATTACAGTGTGTAAGTACATACAATGGACGTTTAAGTGTAAATGTATAATATATTATAATCGGAACATCATTGCATATGTACAATATCTGTACAACTTATTGTCCATATTAAACATTTTTGGTTTCGTTCAACCAATGCTACAAGTCACTAACAACTGTAAATGGTGTTTTTGATTCTGATATATTTTATACCACGTGAAATGGTTAGCTCACTTCATGCACTTGGGTGCCTTTTCTTGTACCGGGGGCAGAAAGGCTGTGAAGTCGCTGTACGAGTCGGACTTGTGGGACAGGCACCCGAGTCTGGTTTTCATGGCGAACAGTCTGAAACAGGATGAAAGCACACATAGCATGTAACTCATAGCACTGTGCGTTATAATAAAAACCCACGATGCCCTCCACACACAGTTGCCATATATTGGCTTTTTCATTCATATCACTGTAAAGTAGCAACAAAACACAATGTTTACACCAGGGTTGCCAGCTTTGGTCAGCTGAATGATTTTCAGTTCGAGACAAGTGAGAATCTGAAAGTGTGTCACGCCAAATGCCTGAGAACTGGCAACCCTGTATACACATAATATGTAAAACACAAATGAAACTGTACATGTTCTTAATCTAAGATATTAAAAATTAAACGCACACATATACACACAATGTCACAACTGTGATGCTACATCCTTTCCTATTTACAATGAGAACTGAACTGAACCATTCCTCTGTTGCTAAATCTATATTGCTCAAGATAAAAAATATAAATGGCGTAAATGCAAAATGTAGGCCTACATCGCATAAGTTAATCGACTAGAGTTCAAAATGCAGGAGAGAGAGAGAGAGAGATTAATTTTAATATTACTTCTTGAGTGTTTCGGTGCTTCTGAAAAAGTCAGACTTGCTGCTATGAGTAGCTGACACAGCGTCAGCCAGCATTAACCGGTCTGCTTTCCCGGTGCGCAGTAATGTAGGCCGATTTCACCGCAGGAGAAGGTGCTGAAACCCTGCTGCACCCTCTTAGGGCAGAGGGCTCTTAAGATATAAATAGCAAGTTACTGCATTAACATATTAGTTAAAGTGTACAGGAGGGGCAGACTCATCTGCATCAGGGTGACAAATCTGGGAAACACTGAACGCATATTACCCCAGCATAAAGAACCTTCTACAGTACAATACAACAGATCGCTATATATTAATATATATCGCTTGGTTAATTTGCTATCTGTCAGTGGAGACACAAAATCCTTACAGCTCCTTCATAATTGTTTACTATTATTATTATTATTATTAATCGATACAGAACTGCTCTTGGTTTACATCCTTGTTCACAGCCTGCTTTGTTAATTATTGCTCCCTCCTGTCTTAATTAGCAGCATGCCAGATGTTACCGGGCCAAGTAACATGAAAAACAAAACGGCTTGAAGCCCGTCGTGTTTTCCATCGGATACAGACCAAGGACGTGCATCCCGCCTGGTGGCAAAACAAGGTTTTTTTCCCCGTGTTTATTTCCACGAGACGTGAACGTCGTCTCACTGCTAAAAACAAATCGCAGGTTGTTTTTGCACGTTTCCCTAATTGAGAACATTGCACAAACTGTACCACAAATCTTCCCACAGAGAATTTTAAGTATTCGGTGGGTCACTTTGTTTTTCTATGCTCTACCAATTTCATCCAGCACATTTTGCTTCACACTGTAATATCGGACTGCAGACAAACCTGACACTCACCTACGGATCCACCACTGGGTAAAACGACTTGTAACAACATATCATTCATTTATCTTATTGTATAATTCTTTTTAAAAGAGAAGAATAACAGAGCTAAAGATTATAAAGTTATAAAGACTACCCCATTGCTTTCCCTTTTCATTGAAAAGCAGTAAGTGTTAGACAAAAGATGTCATTATGAGATAATATTACAATGTTTTATGCCCTAAAAGGTTTTGGCTGTATCCTTATAAAGCTCATATCCATTGCATACATTTTCTCCACTATAAAAAAAACAAAAAACTAAAACAAAATGCCACTCTAGAGACTGCCCCAGGGAGTGTAGGACAGGGCATGCCCTGGATAGTCCATTACAGGGCACACATGCATACGCAAACACAAAATTTAGAGACGCCAAAATTGGCACAGACAACCCTATAGCCACAAATCTACACCGCAAGCCTTTTCAAATGAGCTAATAATTATTAATTATACTATTAATTATTATTAATTATACTTAATGATTTGCAAAGAACACAAAAGCTTTAATTGATTGATTCATTCATTCATTTTCCATACATGCTTCTAATATGCAGGGTGACATGGGTCTCAGGATTATCCAATATAAAGATAAAATACCCCAGCCTCGTGCCCTGTGCTTTCTGCCTCACCGTGATCCCGTATTGGAGAAGCAGTTATTGATAACGAAAGCATGGATGCTTAATGTTTTAGCCGCAAAATAATTCTACTGAAATCTCTTTATGTTAAACAAACATTTTTAGTGTTTTCTGGACTTTGAAGGGAACATCAGGCTGGAATCATGAAGTACTTTATAGCAAAAAAAAAAAACACTTTCTAGAATAAGTCATAATTCATGAACACATTTAACAACACTGACCAGCAGAGGTGGGTAATCCAGGTCCAAAGAATAAAAATCCAGACCAGGATTTTTACAGAGTGCTCAACTAGTTGGTTGAAACAAAATCCTGGTCTGAATATTTACTCTTTGGACCTGGATTACCCACCTCTGCTGACCGAATACTGGGCCAGATCTTCCTTTACAGAGGCCCTATAGGCAAAGCTTGACTTGGGAGCCCCCCCTACCAAGAAAACTGATGATCGCTTCGCTTCCAACAGGTAATTTGGAGGCCTAAGGCAACTGCCTATTCTGCGTAGGGTTGGCCATGGTTCTGCCTATATATATATATATATATACATATACATATATATATATATATATATATATTTACAGCATTTGGCAGATGGCCTTAGCCAGAGTGACTTACATAAGTGCTTTAAGACTCTATAACGAATTTTCCCGATACTAGCTCAATAAAACCCAGGCTATGATTACCATCCATCTAATACTCTGTTGGAAAAATACAGTGTTTTTTTCCAGGAAAAATTTTCAGGTATTCAGGAAAAGAAAATACCAGAAATGCTAATCCAGATATTTCTGAAAGAGGTAGGTTTTAAGTCATCGTTTGAAGACATTCAATGACTCAGCTGACTGGACATCTAGGGGGAGTTCATTCCACCAACTAGGTGCCAGAACAGAGAAGAGCCTAGATGTGTGTCTTCCTTGTGCCTTGAGGGGTGGTGGGACCAGTCGAGCAGTGCTGGAGGATCGGAGGTAGGATGGTGCCGGACCATTTTTGGCTTTGTATGCGAGCATCAGCGTTTTGAATCTGATGCGGGCAGCCACTGGAAGCTAGTGGAGGGAGCGCAACAAGGGAGTGGTGTGGGAGAACTTGGGAGGTTGAAAACAAATCGAGAAGCTGCATTCTGAATCAGTTGGAGAGGACGAATGGCACTCAGTGGTAAACCCGCTAGAAGCAAGTTGTAGTAGTCAAGGCGGGAGATGACAAGGGACTGAATGAGTATCTGGGTAGCCTGTGTGGAAAGAAATGGACGCATCCTTCTGATATTATCAGCGGTAAGAGAAGCCATATGAGGATTCGACCTCACCAAGAGATTTAGTATAGAGGGAGAACAAGAGAGGGCCAAGAACTGAGCCCTGAGGGACAGTGAAGAGACTATGGGGGGTAGATGTGGATCCCTTCCAAGTCACTTGGTATGATCAGCCTTCTACAGTAGGTAGGATGCAAGCCATCGCCACGCTAAGCCACCAATGCCAAGACTCCTAAGGATAATTTGTTTCACAAATTAACTGCTGTTTTATAAAATTAGCACAGATACTTGCCAGCACACAAGGGAACAAATATCGGAGGTAAACATTTTTCACATGTCCATACATCCAGCATCATGCACTCGATGTCCTGTAAAGTGACATTCAGGCCACTTAGACCAGAGGATGCCAATAAAATGGTTATAGTTGTACAGGACAGCGAAGGCTGCGTATGACATGCAGCAGGTTGGACACATGGTGAAACTATTTATAAAATGCACTGACAAATTTGTGTAGTCAGGGTGAAGTCATTCCATGTTCCGGTCGGTCATCCAGCAAAATAACTCCTGAAGGGAGGCCAAATATACACTCCTGGTATTTAGGTCTCTAGATCTCTGGCTGTTTGATGTTAGGGGCCCTTAAAAGTCTGGAGGTAAATTCATTCCCTGTGATGTTCCAATGTACCCAGGATACCTTTACACCTTTGTGTGTGTGTGTGCTGTGAATGTTTTATGAATGCCGCTTATAGATGATTATACTGAATTTTAAAGCGCAATGAAGCAGTTGTCAGCAAAATTCAAATGTGTTGTAGACGGTGATGTATGTATCACATTTTACGATGATCATACAAAAATTATCTGCGGTATTTAGGCAATGATGTAATGGGTGTAGTAGGACTGCGCTGATTTCTTAAGTTCCGCATAATGTTGTCAAATGACATGCATTAAGTAGAATGCGCATTCCAAATTATGTGTGAAAGTATGTGTGGAAAATATCAAGTGACACATTCAAAGATTCCCTCATTGAGTAGCATGAGCGTTAAGCACTTAGCTTGGCTAGACTTGCTAAAATTACACCACATAATCTTAAACATTACTTTGATAATGTTGTAATATACACTGTTTCTGATGCAACTTCCACAGGCAATTAAAGCAGGTCCATGGGGACAACTGTGAGATTACTGTATGGGATGAGGAGAGTGATTAATTATATTAGAATCTGGAACTCTCTGAAAACTTTCCATTGTGTTTACATGGAGTTTGAGGCACTGGATGTTGATCTCCAGACAAAGTAAAATAATCAGTTTTGCTCTCAATTATTTTCTTTATGGCAGCCAATAGAAGTTTTATTTTTTACGATCTTCTCTCCTGAGTTTCCATCACTTTGGTCTTCACAGTGTATCCATTTAGCTGCTACTGCTGAAGTACCGTTTCCCTTGTTTTAATTTTAATAAGCTGAAAATGTTTCGCTTTCATCTGTTTGGTTTAGGGCTCCATGGGACTCTGACTTCCAAAAATGTCTGTGGTTTCTACAGTGATGCCTGCTGACAATTTTGACTGGGGTGGCCATCAGGGGCTGGTCATATCTGGCTGCCCTGCACCCAGTCTATTCTATGGTTCTATTCTATGGTCTCTGGAGTGGCAATACGGGTGGGCCTGTATTTACTAGGGGTGACCACGGTCTCTATAAATCTGCGATGGACCATTGATCCCAACACATTGATCACAACCCCAACATGCTGAACCCCCTCTGACATTTGTGCCATCAGTTACATATGTCTACGACATACTTTTGAGCAGGGGGGCCTTGGTTTGTTTGATTCTGCCACTGGACCTGTAGCTGGCTAGGTAAACTTTGATGTCACCATTCAATGATGGAAGGAGTGCAGCTCTCTTAATTCTTAACTCTCTTGATGGAACGTAGACTAATTTTAATTATCTTGATATCATTGTCGCCTTGCGCCTGTAGCTTCCAGGCTAGGCTCTGGATCCCCACAACCCTGAATAGAACCGTCAGGTACAGATGATATCCTTGTCACACGTAGCTAATGTGCAATGATCTCCGCCGCAGGGCATTGTGGGTAGCCCCATGATTACCAGCTTAATTCCTCAATCGGGACACTACCCTCTGTACTCCATACTGCCCCTATGTTGTAAACTTCTCCCAAGCCCTGACTTGCTCTTAGTCTGTGTGTGGTTGTTAGCGAGGCCCTATAGTCCTGTCGAGCACGTGCTTGATGCCGCCTGGTTCCGGAGCTGATGAACATTCACCTGTATACCTTAAGGCGGTATCCTCACCCACGTGGCCGCTGACAGGCCGCCATATACAAACACTCTTGTGCTTTGTTAGCCTTTCAGCGGCTTTGCTGGCTCTGTCAGGTTCCAGCGAATGTTCTCTCTGCATGACTGACCTAATTCTGTCCCGGAGGCCTCCACTTGCCTGAGTGCGTTGTTATAGTGGCCGATGGCGGGTGGCTTTAGATGAAGACCCTCAGGAGTTTTGGGGACGGCTTCTATCGTCAAGTGACACATGCACAACTGAAACCGGTTCTGCACATTTCTCTGTGTCGGGGATGGTGTGAAATTAAATGTAAATGCCAGTCATTATGTACCGTCTGTGTTTGTACATTTACAATCAACCCAAAGACTGTAAGTATACAAAGATAACATATCCCAACAGCCCTGCAGAGAAGGATACAGGAAGACGGATGGACTGATGAATGAATGAATATATAGTACATTTTATACAAGCATCATTAAGACAAGCGAGGTAAACGTAGTTTCAGATGCTCTCTGTGTTTTCACATTTTGACCTGCCTGCCTGCTGGAGGGAATCCAGGGAAAAGAGAATCACACAACCCAGTTCACCTGCCTGTTGCTTAATAACTAATTACTGGTTAGTGCCTTCATCTCTGGTTATGGCACGCCTTGCACAGCACTAGCAGCTCAGTCTTGGAGTTATCTGCTTGCAAACTTGCCGTCTATGTATTTTTGCTCTTGATGTTACTTCGGTGATTTTTCGGTGGAGTTGAAGCACAACTTTGGATCCCTGCCTTTTGTGTTCACCTGGCTGTGGGATTTTACTCTGTTCCTGGGTTCACTGCTAATAGAGAAGAAAGTAGCCTGTTCTTGGGGTTATGTGACACACGTGGGTTGTGTTCAGTGCTGGTGTGGCGACATTAATCCATCATAACGGCGACAACAAAGTCCCTCACTGAAGATTCTTGGCTCTTTCATATAACCTTTGTGACTAAAATGAACCCCTTTGATCAAAAGGCATCTTATTATTGTGTTGATTGTTTATTACTGTGCATTGTATAATTGAAATTAGCTAAATAGTATAGTATTCTTAATGTTCATGTATAGTACAGTGATATAATAGTCTTTGTGTATCATTGTAGTTTACCTTCTTCAGCAAAGACAAAAGTCCCATAATACCATGCACAAAGGTTGCTTCAAAGTATCCACCCACACAGGTCGCATCCTCTCCTGACATTTTAGACTCTTACAGAGCCTTTTGGATCAATGACTGTGCAAAGGGTTTGATGTTGTGTTCCGGCAAGTGTGCAAGGTGTAGACTCTGTTATGATGGAAATAGCGCAAAGCCTGCTTTAGGTGATCAGTCAGTTCAAATAAATCACCTTTTATTTTCCCGAGTTAGCATATGACCGCTTCAAAGGGAGCCATTATGCATGACAAAGATGAGTCAAACGCCACAGATTATTGACGCGAATTGCAAATTATGCATCAGCGTAGTTTGTACTTTGATCAATTGATTTCTAGTGGCCATTTAATAAATAACCCTCAAAACACATTTCTCAGTCCACATACTGGTCTTGTTAGTATTTACACTACAACCATGCACCGTACATTACATTCATCTCAGCCATGACTGAAATATACAATAAGCAATACCATACGGTAAGCCAGATGGACCCTAACCCGAGCTAGAACGTAGGACCACAATACTTTTATATCACAAATATCTGAGGAGTGAATATGGAGTTCCTACCTTATATCAGTCTACCAGGAAGATGAGAAGGTCTCCGCCAAAGTCCAGCACACCACTGCTGACCTTTTGGGGTGCAGTGAATGTCTGAGATAGTCCTCCTGTTATCTGATGTCACATGGAAGGCGGTGACGATAGCTTCTTTTCCTGGGTGTGTTTATGTTGCACGAGAGCAGGAACGGGAGAACACGCTCTCGTTTTCACTCCAGTGGAAAAAGATGGAGAGAGAGGAAGAGACAGAGAGAGAATGAGGGAGGGAGAGGAGGAGAGAGACCGGGAGCCTGCCTTGGTACAGATGTCCCTGGGGGTTTCGGGGGACTTTTCCAGCATGGACAGCGAGTACTCTCTCAGGATTGTGTGCTCGGAGCTCATGTTTACATTTAATATTGCAATTAAATTTGCTAGATTAGGGGAGGGGTAGGTATTTGGGGCAGGGGGTGTCATCAGAAGGCTGGGGGGCTGAGAGATAGCAGCGTGTTATAGGAATTATACATTGGAACAGGGTCGGCGGATGACATCAGGCTGATGCAGTTGTGTGAAATGCTCAAGGCGTTTCTTTAATCTTAGTCAGCTCACACGTCCCACACTGTGCCCACGACCTCATGACCTAGGAATGGAAGACTGGCGTGCGGCATATCTTATATAACAGGCAAACAGGCAGCACATTTAGATGCACATTGCATGTCCTTCGGAAATGGCAGTATACGTCGCAGCCAGAGGCAATGCCTTCTTTTGATTATAGTATAGTGTAAAATTCACCAGTGCATTTAGGGTCCCACTGTAAAACACTGGGTGCTTTTAATAAGAGACGCCTGATGGAATACATACAGGTTTGGGCCCAACGACCTTGTATTTGATAACTGATTAGAAGGTGGATGGATGAAGGATGGATGGATGGATGGATGAGTATACTATCATGAGAATAAAGCCAATTGAATGAGATATTTATAACTTATTTGATGAGTTAAAAACATCCATCTATGTTTCATAACTGAATTATGATAGATAGATCACTGACAGATTATTGCTTTTTTGCAAATTACATAGCCCTTGAAAAGCAAACTACATTCTTACTTCAATAATCACAGCGATCACATTTATTTACATGTTCTTTAACAGATGCCTTTGTCAAAAGCAACGTGTAAATAAGGCAAATAGCAAATATGAAACGTACATCTGGAAAGCACTTGACTAGGCATAAATGTGGCTAAGCTGAGCTTCCAATGGATGCCCGGGTACGAGTGTAAGCTGCATTGGAGCAGGAACTACACAGCACCTTCCAAAGAAAGCAAGATCCTAATACATCAACTATGTAGCAGAAGGTCAGTCAGCAGAAGGTGCAACATTGAGAACATTCAGTGTGTATGTAGTGTTGTAGTGTAGCCAACTTTTGCAAAGCATTCTACATTAGCAGCTCATATTAAGTACATGTTACTTATTAAGTAACATGTATTATAGTATTATAGTAAGGGAGACTTCCTTAGCAACACTAAACTTTATATCTCACCATTCACCATAAGCCCAAAGTAATGTACCACTGCAGTACAGGTATGTCTCTTTTTTTATGGCATCTCTGCCTCAAATTTGTAATGTTATGACACTTGTGGTGTTGAGTTTTTTGGATAGCATGCCATCGAGATGCGAACTGCTTTTTGTATATTGCATTTTGTTTTGCTGATACTTGAGTAAAATGGATTTTAGTCTTTGAAAGGCTAGTTTTCATAGCCACCCTGGCCGACAGTTAATATGACTATCATATCAATGGAAGTATATGCATATATGTATACAGATAGACTATGATTTATGTACTGAAATACGTTTCTTAAAAGATTGTGGCGTTCATCCTGCAAGGATTTCATTTTGAAAATAGTTTTTGATTTATGCTGTAATATTAACTGTTGTACAATTAATGTACGCTTATGTTTATCGTTTTGGTGTTATTATACTGCATGCAGTAGTAAAAGTAATTTTGCTGCAGTGTTCTTAATCCATACAATTATGAATACATTGATTCATAACGTAACATTTCTGCAATATTACGATCATAAGCAATTGCTTTGTTTTAAGCATAAAGGAGCAATCTGTGCATAACAACTTGGCTTGAATTATCCAGAAATAACATATTATAATGCAGGCTTTTCTCCATCTCCAGCCTGCACTCAGACTGATTGCACAATCCGATATTATCTGGCTAGCAAAGGAATTATATTTGCATTAGGTATTAGAAAAGGAATCACATTTGCAAGGCTTACAGATACATGTGCTGACGGCTGCTGATGTGCTCTTTGCCTTGAATAATATGCCCGAGATAAGAAAGACATACTAGTCATGATATTAAACTTTCTATTTATGAGCGGTCTTCCAAAAAAAAAAAAAACTAGAGTAGACATGTTTGAATGAAAATATGAATATATGAAAATATTCCAAAAATAATGATTTTTAAGGGAAACTATTATTATTCACTAAGGAAAGGGAAAGGGAAAGGGGCGGGGTCATTTATAGAAGGGGAGTCAGGTGACCAGGGTTGTTCATGCTGATTTGCTGATTTCTACCTTATATTCATTCATCATATTCATCATATATGATGTTTAATGCTTTTTGGTCTATCCATATTACATCCATATTACATCAGTATGTCTCACACAGATCATACTGTATATTATATACCAAGTCATTGAATTGCTATTATCTTGGTGCATGCTGTTAATATCCCAAATCTTCATTGAACATGAGCGTAAACCTGTATGGTTCTTCTATATTGGTACTAATACATTTTGTTGATATAATTCAGCATCTCATGCTGCACATCTCATTCTTACACCTGTGTTGACCAAAACCTCAGCAGCACCTTAAATCTTCCCTGAGTATACAGTTTGCTCAGGGCTCAGCCTTGATGTTCCTATTTTGTCCATCTAGACTGCTGTGTGTCGATGTGACTGTTTTATTCCTCAACCACTTGCCAGAGAGAAGAGTTTGGAAAAGACTCCCATCCTTGCCATGGGATTCTCCAAAAACTCCCTTCCTGCAAGAAGTTGAGGTGTTTCAAGACCAAAACCACGCACCAAAAGAACAATTTTTTCCCTTACAACAGTAGGCTGTTGATTTTCCCCATCACTGCCAGCCCGTCTAACCACCTGCTGCTACATTGCACTATGCACATTTTCTGCACTAGGCACTGGTATTTTATTTTATGTATGTATATAATGAATTATATTTATGGTCTTGGTGAGAAATAAACTAATCTAATGTTCACAGTTCGAGGGCCTGTATCATGAAGTGAGTCTAGTTAACTAGATAGCGTCATTATACAGGGCCCTGGTTTTACGTTTTCTTTGATGTGATGCTTGGTTTTAGCCCCTGTGTACCACAACTAATGGGGCCAGCTGTTTGATGTAAGCCGGCCAGAGAATTAGGAAGGCATTCGGAAAGAGCAGATGTATACTAAGGAGAGTGTTTGCAGCTTAAATGCATAAGACGCTCCCAGTCAGAGATTCCCCCATGCTGGCCTAGTGACATTACAAAAGAGAACCCCTCTGTACTCATGAGACCCCCAGAGATCGAGTTCCTATTGATATGAGCAGTGTGTGACAGACAGTCATTAAAATACAAAGGGTAGGAGTGCTGTGTACTGTTTTACACCTCTTGGTTTTTATAATAGGGTGGCAGGTGTTGTTTCTGGCCCAAACCCCCAGGGCTGCATCTGTAATGCAGCGTGGACGGTCTGGGCTTCCAGTACAACCTGGCACTGCTGAGCAGACCATCTGAAACCTCGGACCATCTGAGACCTCAGCACAGGCAGCCGCAGTCCTTTGGTCGCTCCAAATGGCGACTGCTTGCTGAGTCGAAATAGAAGCTAAGATAAGATAAGATTAACTTTATTGATCTCGGGGGAGACCCTTTTTCGTACAGCAGCAAGGTACGTAAAGTACAGACAAACAAACATATAGTGCAAAGACAGTACACTCAGTGCTGGCAAGTACACGGTACGCAGTGCGCGGACAGTAACATCCAGAAACAAATCAAGTAAATAAACACAAATAAATAAAAGCTAAATAACGGAAGGTATATGTGCCATGAGAAGAATCAGACAGTGCTGGGCTTTTTGCTTCCTGACGTGTTACGGCTGGGGGGGGCTGTATCAGGTCAAAGGAAGGCAATGTAAGTAATTACGTAATCATTTGTTGTTAATCATGCCTTCTTTAGCTCCTTCCCACGATCCACAAATATATGGCTGGTGACCCTACTGACCGTGACATGCATCTATATTACAGTAAGTCGGCACCCTGCCCTAGATCAACCAACAATACATGTATGCACCATGATGGACTTCAGCACATAGTTATCCTAATTAAAATAAGCTGCTGCTGAAACGGACGTGGGGTCGTCGCAGTGGCACAGTGGTTATCAGGGCTGCCTCATATTTCTTGGACAGAGGCTTGAGTCTCTGCCTCTGGCTCTGCACATATGGAGTTTGCATGGCTCTCCCTCTGTTGTCATAGAGTATCCTCCAGGCACTGCAGTCCCCCCCCCCCACCCCCACAGACATACTAAGGGGAACTGGATCTACCAAACTGTGCCAAATGTCTCCATAATGTGGTAAACCTATTACTTTCAGCTTATGTGGGCATTTTCAGGTCACTGCAACATAAACCTACATTTTATAAAAATCTGTGAATGCAATCAAAAAACTAAAAATATCAAAAGTTTTGTAGTGTGTTTCGTTAGTTATAGTTAAGGTTAGGTCTGGGTAGGGGTCAAGGCTGGCATGTTATGATTAGTGTTTTTCCCATAGAAATGAATGGAAAGTGGAAAGTCCCCACAATAACATAAACCTATGTGTGTGTATGTGTGTGTACTTGCCTCCTGTGAGTCGGTGTCCTACCCTGGGTTACGATGGTGTAGACTCCTGACCTCCATGACCCTACATAGGACTGGTGGGTATATGAAATAGATGGATATATGGAATGGATGTCCTACATAGGACAAACCGGGATGGATGGATGGAATGGAATTGATGGGTAAATAAATGTCATTATTTGACAGTTTCCATCCAAAACTGCTTATCCAGTACAGGGCGATGGTGATCCTGAAGTCTCTGGCAGACAGCAAAGGGCACAGGCCAGGGGAACACCCAGGATGGGATGCCAGTGTGTCAAACCACAGAATTTTACATGGTAAGGGCAAATACGAGACACTTAATGACCATACTATAAGCTTTTGGGCTGTGGGTGGAAAGTGATGTACCCTGAGGTAATCCTTGCAAATAGAGAGGGGCAGGACTTGACCCCCCCAACGACCTTGGGGGTGTGACGCTGCAGAAATAGCCCCTCAGGCACCCCCAGGAAATGTATAGCAAAGAAATCCCCATGCATGGCGTACACTGCAAATTCGGGAGGATTTACACGAACGTGTGTGTTTGGCAGCAGATATTGCAAATCCTCTCACACTTCCACACAGGAGAGAAATTGCAGATTGTGTGAAAAAAGGACAATTTTTAGGAATGAAAAAGATAAAAAAGAGAGATTGTAATCCTATACTGCACCTGTTTCTGTAAAAAAATACTTTCCCTTGTATTTAAGACAAAATGCTAATAAGCAATTGTGTAGCAGCAGTTTGCAATACTCAGCGGATACAGCAGCAGGATCCTGGGGTTCTACTGGAACTATGCACTTGTGCTTACTACTGTCTATAGGAGAATTACACATCAACGAGACCCTGGAATCAGCTCCCCTGGCAGGCGTTAAAGGTTACCGTAAAGCTTTTTGTATTTTGTATTCAAAACAGAACTTTAGTCAACAAATGATTAAATAACGTCCAAGTAAGCAGGGACACGTAACATCTTTTAATACGCACCCATGCAAAGAGCCCTGGGGTGACTCTGTTGTGAAAGGTGCTGTATGAAAATACATTTAGTTGAAATTGAATTCAGTAATGAAAAGGTTCTTTAAAATTAAAACTCGTACAAATATTTTATCCACTTATGTTTGCAAACAGACATGAAATATACACAGTTTAATCAAATGGTGTACAACTGTAAATTTTTTTTCCATATATTGACATATCATCTAAATCAGTGTTTCTCCACCAGGTCCTCGGGGACCCTCAAACAGTCTGTGTTTTTGTTCCCTCCCAAAAAGTGCACATTTTTACTCCCTCCCTAAGCGCGGACTTTCTGGGGATCGCAGAGAATTGGGTTGAGAAACACTGATCTAAATAAATATTGCTGTATTCTTTGTGCGTTTTGTTCATAAGAGGATATTGCAAGTGGGTCAGTTCAAATACTGAGAAATTATTATGAAAATAAGGCTTGAACAAGTGGAATTATTACAAAACACTTTGTAGTGGACATATCTAGGTGGAACTGAGTCCAACACCAATCATTAAGTAAATCCGAGCAGCATAGATCTTTGGCCCTTTACTAACCTTAATAATATTTTAAATGCAGGAACGGGTAGGATCTTACTGCCAGGAGACAATAAAAACAAAATGATTAAGGTCCAAAACCTAGATGTTCAGAAATACCGACATTGTTATAGGATTCTTATACTTGTAGCATTATGTGTTTCTACATTTAGCATTATATATCTATTATAGAACGTATAAATGCATAAAAGAACAAGGATTTGTGTTTTTTATCTGTAAATAACTGTTCCCTGTTCCTGTTTTACAATTACAGCTACTTTCTTTATTTTTCATTATACTGGGCTCACTAGAATGAGAAGACAGTGGCTGGTGAATGAATCGATAAGACAAACTGTCATTTAATTACCAACAAACTGTTTTTTTTATGACTGCACTGCAGTGTTTTTTTTTTTTTTAAGGTGCATTGATCCCAGACCGTTACAAGCAATTAGCTCTCGCAGCGAATGGCGGCAGCCGGCAGCGTGTCACTGCTGGCGGGAGGCTCCGTCTGGTTGGACGGTGCCCTTCTCCTCCTGTGGAACACGCCAGAAGCCTGGCAGGAGACGGCAGACTACAAGGCAGGCAAATGAACCAAAAAAAGGGGAGCCCTCCCCTGAGGTGGGATGTCACCGCGGGGAACCGAGAGGCTTTCCAAAGCAGCCAGCAAGCAGAGAGCATGTCTGGAACCTGAAGTAATTCCAGGTGCCATTACAGCGCTGTCGTTCCGTTCGGCCCGGAGAAATATGGCAGCCAATGTTGTCTTTTTTAGTTTAGCTGAGCAGTAAATGTCACAATGCGTCCTTGATCTTCACGCCATCATCACTGCCACCAAAAAAAGGAAGTGTGGTGCCATATATATGCCAGGCTGTTATTTAATGTTTTTAAGGCAGTGGGAAATGAAGAGACCAAGCTGTCACTATAAAAAATGACTAAGGGCGACCCACCATAGCTGGTGGGAGCCGCTGACGTCAGAGGAGGCAAACATTTGCGGATGTTACTCGGGTTTCCCTTTGTCCGGTGAAATGCGAACAGCCGCCGCGGGTGGGTCAGAGCGGCTGGTGGCCAAGGAGCCAACGGGCTGATTAATTGCAAGTGACGTGGCCCTCTTTTTTTCCAGAGAGGAAACAGCGCAGTGCTATTATGATTGAGTATTAGCACAGGACACTCGGGGTGTTTGCTTACAGGCAGGTGGTAAGGGATGAGGCTTCCGCTTTCGATACGAACTTAAAGCGCCACACCTGATGATGTTACGCAACGGAAGGGCCACAGAGAACAAAATTCCCGCTACTCCGCTGCTTTCCTTTACATTGTATCTCAAACCGACCTTACAGTTACCTTTGGTGCTTATTAATGACGGGAATATTTCTGTGGTTTTTCCACCTCAAAGTCCTTAGAGGAACTGGAGATGAGCAGAACATGGAAGGTATATGCAAATGTTGGTATTTCGGAGGTCTCAAGAGGAGCATTCTTTTCAGAAGAAGACACCAAGTCAATGCTACTGAAGCTCAGAAATAATAGTTCTGTGTGTGTGACAATCTGCGCAGCGCATAAATTCAACTTCCCAGAGACTTGTAATAGAAACTGAAAAGTATATCACTTGGTAACATATGTGCGCGAGATTAAATAGCTGCCGAATCTTTTTCCTAAACTTTTTCTAAAAGGCACGGTTTTATTTTCAGTTCGCAATTAATGGAAATCCCTTTGCTTGCATGTCAAATCATCCGGTGACAACTCATCCTCCAGTTACCATAAACACTGTATTTAGTGCAGAGTCATAGCAAGCCTAGAGTTTATCTCAGGGCACGGGGCAGGGGTAGACCCTAGACAGGATGCCAGTCCATTTTAGGGTATGTATAACACCCACAGTGGCAGTGTTTACCACCACTCAAACCATTTGTTTGCATTTGTATGGGTCCCCTGTTGGCCACAAACAGTCACTACACTAAATATTAAATCAACATAAAGATGCTAAAGCAAAATATTCTGTTAACCAGCTAGCTAGCTATGATCTTCTAACTAGCCATTTTGTTTCTGAAATATCTGAGACAGGGTCCCAAAGTGACTTGTTGAACACTAATAAGCATAATTACACAATGAGGACAACTTTGAAACTCTGGTTCATTTAAACCAAGGGTGGGCAATCTTAACCGCAAATGGCCGGTGTGTATGCGGGTTTTCACTGAAACTCTCTAATTTGGTTACTAATTAGAGGATTGATTGGCCGAAGAGTCCTCACACCTGGGTTTGAACAGCTGACCTAAAGGTTATCCCAGAAACCAGCACACACACCGGCCCTTTGCGGGTAAGATTGCCCACCCCTGATTTAAACCATGTTCACTTCATTAAAAAACTTGAGGTCTAAGGAGTTCAGGACTAAAGGTATAAATTTAAGCAAAGAGGAATTACACCTGCCTTGATTGAACCGTTCTCTGTAATTTAGAACACCGCATTCATAGACAAGTATTATGTCATTCTTAATGAATATGATACGTTAATTAGAAATTACGTCAAACATGCACTTTGTGCCAATATTCAGGATTATGCAGCATTAACTTGTGTTAAATATGGACTTTAGTATTTTACGGTCATCCTGTTAAATAAAAGGCCTGCTAAGAGGCCGTGGATTCTTAGTTGATGTGGATGTCTTTCAGTAGAAACTGGGGTTTCAGTCTTACGGATCACTGCCCCAAATGCCCCACAAGTTGCCAAAACTATGTTGGGTGAGTAGCTCCCATACTTCTGTTTCCTGTGTGTCCCTAAATTTGTAATATGCATGATTGACCAGAGGGGGCAGTGCTGAGAGCCCTACTAAGAGGCCCAAGCCTTTTGGTAATCTGGGCTGGATTCCTGCCCTGTGTTACATGCTATTGGTTGAGTTTTGCCGCCAGTCGGAGCAGCTCCGATCCTTTTTGGGTATCATTAAAACTCTGTTTTTTATGGTACAATGTCTGAAACCTGAGAAGCATAAATGCATATTTGGAGAATTATACTTGCATGCTGAGCCCTACTGTATCACAGTGCATCACAGTGACACGTGCAAATGCTGGCTAGGAGAGAGAATTAGCTAAAAAACATTTTCTGTCTTGGCATAGTTTATATATAAATGCTATTTTAGCAGTGTATCATAATAAATGACTTATAGTGAACCTGTTTACCTGTATTTTTGGTTTTGGCAAAATATTTGATATCATTTGTGGTTAGTATTTTATTACATAGATTCGGTACAGATCACCAATAATCAAACATTATTAGGCTGGTTGTTCGGTGTACTGGCATTAATCGCACTGAAACGTCTTATGTCCATTTCATTTTAATCGCGACTTCTGGCTCAGTAGAAATCGTACAGCCTGCTTTTTGCAGTCCCAGAGGAGGCTGCACATTTGGAGCTTGGCGGGCTGCGTGGTGGCACACAGTCTGTGGCAGTCTGAGGCTGATTCCTGCTCTCTTGTTTGGGAGCAATTCCTGCCAGGTTGCCAGATCTGCTATTACCTCTTTCTTTCTAAGGAGCGATGCCTGCCAGGTTGCCAGATGTACGTATTACCTTGGTGAAATTCTTCCCTTCCTTTCTTTCTAAGCCCCTTTATATAAAATACCTAGAGGCTACGAATTCAGTGATTGCATAAGCTAATCTGGAACATATTTATTTTGTAAATGAAATGGAACCGGAGGCTACTTATTGGGGGGGGGGGGATTATCAAGCGGTTCATTGTACTAGAGACTTTCACATGCAATACACCGCAGGCCTTAAGACATTATAAAAAGGAAAGCCTGGACTTACATCTTAGAAGCTTTTTTGGAGATAATTTCCTTTGCTTTTTTTACTTACATAAGTGCCCCCTCCCTTAAATTCAGTGAAACAAACTCTTTGAGATCCATGTAAGAAATATTACTCAAGTTTACAGGGTTTTATTACAGCATACAATTCGCCACTTAATCAACGACAAACAAAAATAATCCCATGAGAACCTTTGTCAACCATTTCCTCCATGAAAAATTATCTTCCCTAAAAATAATCTTGTGTATACTTAAGATATTCACTCCCTATATTTATATGCAGTTTGAATGGATGAATTCTCTTTATTAATAATTAACTCTTGACTAATACAGCTATAGTTCTAAAGAAGAAAAAAAACAAGTTATTCTGTTTTTTTTGTTGTTTTTATCCTTCACTTTGCAAGGTTGCTGTTTGAACTTGCAATTTACAAAGACTTCCGACACACTCTTGTGGCTATGTCCTGAAACTGCATTCATTATACATTTATTACAAACTGCAAGACAAATGGTGGTGATTACAGCCTGGTACCACTTTCAGGAAGACTATCCTGAGGAGTGTGTTGTCGAAATAAAGTGATTTTTGTTTGGAGGGCCATGTATGTTCCTCTTACCAAGAAGATCAAAGCGATGGATGAGAAGTAGGCAGCGTAGATAAGGTACTGAAACAGAAAGATGTAGCCTGATGAAAGCATATAAACTGTATCCTCCCACAAAACTGCAGCCTAGTCACTCATTCAGAACTGAGAGTATATTTATCATTTTGGGCGGGCTATTAATATAAATATTGATTCCTATTTTTGAGTTTATGTTGGCAATCATGCCAAAATGAATACCTACCTGTGTCCTAAGTGGCAATCGCAGACTATTTGTGTTGATCACAACTGCTGTCAAGATGGTCTGTAGGACTGCTGCTAGAAAACTGTTCACTCCGAAAATCAGAGCGTAACGCTCCCTGCTCAGCTTCTTAGCCACCTGAAAGCTAAAAAACAAGCATATCCTACTGAAATCCTACTGCTGTAAGAAAGGTTTGTGAACGTTTTGGTATTTCTGCACAACAGGCCCATGAAATGTGTTTGGATTTTCATGAAGCCACAATAGGCTTGATAGAGTCTTATTTATAAATACACCTCACATTTCATAACTATATAGAAAAAAGTATCTTGGATAATGGACTCTTGAAGGGAATGTAACTGAAGGCTGGTGTTCCAATCAATTAAAAGCTATCAATTTGATGGAAAACCAAATTATTCTGGCCTTCTCCTACAGTAATAACAGAATTATTTCTGAATGTAATAGGCACAACTAAAACCACCGCTCTGGTAAAAACATTGTTGCTGATGTAAAGTTCGATGGAGACCACATGGATGTTCCACTAAACTATTTGGACAATATTTCACTTTTTCCCAAAGTGGAACTTTTCATTCTCAAGGCCAGGATGGGTTTCAGTCATTTAGGGGCCAAGTTGTAGCACAAAATTCCACTGTAGGATTTCAGGGTGTCTCTGATCAAAAACTCAAAAGGGGTTGAATCATGAAACATAACAGTGATTCAAAACACAGAAATCCCAAAAATATACATGACCTAAGACAGGTTTGTATATATGCATGGGCCAGAAAACCCCCTAACCCCTCCAAGGATATGATCAATAGCTACACAAAGCATTTCGTTTAGGATATAGCCAATAAAGGAAACTCCAGCAGTTACTAAATATAAGCAGTCACATAGTTCTGTCAGTGACCTTGATTGTCTAAACTGTGAGTTCAGTAAAGATATGGTAATATCAAATGTTATATGTATTATTTGTTAAATCAGACTGCCAATGTATTATCATGACTTATATGGAGATCAGATCAGAGAGTCCTTTCATGCAGAAACTCAGATAATTCAAAACTTTCCATGAACTTTTTCCATCTACTTTTTTTTGATAATATACTCATACTACAGACACTGTCAGTGATATTGAACTAGAGACAAAATCTGTTACTCATTTTTACAAAGTTTTCCTTTTACAAAGTTTTCAAGGTGGAAGCATCATGCATAAGAATAGAGGCAAGATAAAGAATTGCGGAATAAGGTACACTGCTGATTCATCATGCACTGTTTGGTAAATTATTTACGGATCAGTACGCATACTCACAATAAAATTAATGCATATTTATTGACATGGGCAAACCTAAATTCAAAAGGAGATGTTCAATATGGAGAGGGAATTAAAAACCACAGAATGCCAATAATCAAAGTGCAGGGTCCTAGATGTTACCAGTCATGTTAGGGGCGGGAGTGTCAGTAAAATACATCGATTGGGGGGAGGGGGTATCGCACCAATGGTTCAATGGGCCAAACTGAAGAAGTCTATCTGTTCCCACTTTTGCTAAACCTAATTTTAAATGTTTGCATGTGCTCGTTCAATAATGTTCCCTTCACATTTGTTCATAATTTGTCTATGACAGTAGCGGGACAGTATCAGAGACATGGGAAAAGCAGAGGTGTCAATTTCAGGTCCAGAAAGTAAAAATCCAGACCAGGATTTTGTTTCAACCAATCAGTTGCACATAAAGAGTCACAGTCACAGAGTGCTCAACTGGTTGATTGAAACAAAATCCTGGTCTGGATTTTTACTTTCTGGACCTGAAATTAACACCTCTGGGGAAAAGTAATGTTAGTCTTGAAGCTTTGCACCTTATATTCTCCTATTAGGGTGGTGAGTTGTCCTACTGAGAGGAAGCAAAAACATGGCCAAGTACTGGGCTAGGAAACACTGTCGCAGAAAATACCAAACCACAAACGCCGAAATATGGCATTGCTCATGTGTAGCACAAATATTCCCTTACGTGCATATTGTTATTAGCATCATGTAGGAGGTCTTCACCACCACGAAGCAGGCATAGCAGACCCAGATGCTGCTGGTGAGGACCATGAGGTAGACAACGGCGGCGCTCAGTGCCGAGAAGACGCCCAAGACCAGCTCACCCCACACGAACCAGCTCAGGGTTACATGGCCCACCGCAAAGGAGGCTGCAGCACCTGTCCTCCCACACAGAGGAGACAATAGATGAATAAGGCGGACCGCGGTGCCGTTGTTAATTACACAGCGACACTATGCAGTCGGGCAGGTTGATGTCGCACATCCTCGGGAGCTGGCGGAGGAGGTGCTATGTGGGCCAGCCGGTTAGGGGGCTATGCCTGTGATTAGAAGGCCACTGGCTCAAATCCCAGGATAGACGCAGTCAGTTCACCATTGGGGACTTGGGTAAGGCCCTTATCTAGGAACTGACTCGGTTCATTTTCTAACTGCTTACGCTTGTCAGGGTCACAGGGGAGCCTGGAGCCTTTGGGCGCACCCTGGACGAGATGTCGGCCCATCACAGGACACACACGCACACAGATGCTACAGGTAATTTAGAGACACCGGTTAGTTTAGCTACATGTTAAGGGATGGGGCATTAGTTATGCCCACCAAGCTTACATGTTACCCACCCAGAACTAACACTTAAAGAACAAATTGACTTAAAAATTGACTAAAAATACATTTTTAGCATTTGGCAGACGCCCTTAGACAGAGTGACTTGCATAAGTGCTTAGAGACTCCATTAGTGAATACTTTCTGATACTGGTTCAATAGAAAAATACTATCTAAAAATACTATCTGCCTAAAGATATTGTTAAAGACATTTTTAAACATATTTCTTTCCCAATCCTGAATAAACTTGCTCATTTCTCCAAAATTTCCTTTAAATAATACGTCTGCCATTATTGCTTTAAAAGGTGACAAATTAGCAAAATTCAATACATCGTTAAATCTTTACAAATTATTACATCATGCAATTCAAAAATGGGCCAATCACCTCGGAATCATGTTTTTGCATCAAAGAACAACAACTTGCAAAGGTGTTATCATGTTATTACATCTATGCAGTCTGTAGGTAATTATGAACTGACAGTGGTGCTTTACTGCTTTGTATTAAGCTGCTTTATTAACAGCATGACACATGCATTGAGATATTTGGCTGTCTAAGTTTAATTGGAAGGGCAGTTACTGAAATCTTAACTATGGCATTAATTAGCTGGGAATTCTATGGTAGATCCATGCCTTTGGAAAGGCATACTACTAAACTGATGAATAAACCAGCCTGTGTCTCAAGATATTCATACTGTAAGTGATAATCAGTACAGGTGCAGTTTTAATAGAGATTCATAACAAAATGTCATGTCTCAGTACTTTTGGTTGTTGTGTGTAATGAGCGTTTATTTGTAACGCAGTGTATTTGCTGCTTAATGAGAGCATGTTTACCTGAAATTGTTGCTACTGCATCAACAGCCCCATTGTATGCAGTGAAATTGTTAGGGGGCTCTTTTGAGAACCACAGGATCTGCACATAATTTGAGACTTGATAGAAGCCACATTTTCCCATGGACCACCATAACGAGAGGAAGAGAACCGTCACTGATGAATAACACTTTTTGAAATCCTTCATTAGCTTCACGAAGTTGCCGGCAACATTCCTCCAATTTGCTTTTTTCATGCAGCGGAAGGTAAATCGAGACGACCTGCCTGGATCCGACGAAACGTCTATCTTTAGAGCACTTGGATGCAGCTCATTAAGCAGTAAGCTTCTGTGAGGCATGGGCAGCAGGAACGAGGAGAGCAGCGCCATGGAGAGGAAAATCAGAGTGATGACATTTAGCCAATAGAAGGACACACTCCCGAAGGATGTGAGGAGCTGGGCCATCAGGGAGCCAAGTGCAAATCCGAGAAGTATCGATCCTCTGCAGTAGCTGGTCACTCTCTGGTAGTGCTCCGCATGGACCACGCTGTAGATATAGGAGTAGTAGCCCACGTCGGCTGCCGTTCCGATGCTGTAGATGAACAATGCAACCTGTGAGTCCCTGACTCCTGAGCCAAAGAGCAAGAGAATCCAGGCAACCACGTTACACAGTGCTTGGAGGATCACGACTGGTTTATATCTTAGGAAGTCTGTCAACAGGAAAATGGGAACTAGGAGGACAAGGTTGGAATACGTCCAAATTGGGTATATTTGTTTTGAAACCTTGGAGAAGAAATCAAAGAAAGTGCACACAATATTAGCCAAAGGCGCATCTCTCAATGCCATAAATGTCGAGAAAGTTAATACTTCATTCCTTTGTTGGCTGATCGTACAGTACAGGAAGCCCCTTAAAATACATCATCTCCAACCACGATTCAGTATGACCGAGGAATGCTGCAAGACTTTAAGGGTTCAAAGGTTTCACATTTTTGTCTACATACCTGAGTAATGGTTAAATTTTTATAAGGCCCTGTAAGGAAGGGTGTCAGAAAAGGTTCTCCTGGTCTCACCATTGAGAAAAATCCATAAGAACAGATAACCGCAGTGGGAAATATCCATCCACTGCTTTGCTGTGAAATCCAGCACTTCATTGTGAGTTGGATTCCTTTTGAAAATGAATGATGGGCTTGTCCTGAGCAGGAAGAACTTGCCTCGTCATTCGTTTTTAAGCATTTTTAATCGCTGGGGTTGATACCAGAGTGGAGATAAGTTCAAGGAGATCTTGAAAGTCAGTGTTTATGTGAAATTCAGCAGCACATAAATGTAGCTTAGACATTGTAAATTATATTAAATGCAATATCATTCAAGGCACAAAATCAATTCTATATCACTTTTATCTGCCAGAACCAATGTATGCTTTTCAGATAGCTACCTGTTAGGGAAAGACAGAGCACTGGTTTAAGATACAGGCCTGTAGCAAAAGGTGCTGTTCAATAAATTATTAACTGCAAGTTGATAGGAGCTGCCATAATGACCAGTGGTTGACGCTGGTGGAATTTTTGCTTTCTTCAATCCACCAATAGTTTTGTCAAAAACACCCAACGCTTCTATAAAATCTTAATTCACTTTTGTAGACCTTGATTCAGTAAAACTACAGGAGTGAGACGTGAGTGTGAGTGCGTGCGGCGTCCAACTGACACCTCATTAATTGTGGATTCTTTTTTTTCACGGAAGAACGGCTGTTGAGGGACAGTCAGGAAGAAGGACATGCAGAGACTGCCTGGCTAACGATCTCAAACTCAGGTAACAAATATGCAGACATATCTGGGAGTCTATTGGCTGTGGCAGCACTGGGCAGGTCATGTGACGAGCTCGCATAATAGTCCTCCAGTGGCTTGCAAACATCTGGCAGAAAATCAAACCCAGAAGAGGAGAGTTACACAAACAGCACCCGGTATCTGACAGAACACCAGACCTACCATAACCTGCATAAGCTGTGCGGTCAACATTCCAGGGCAAACACAACAACCCCTGGCTGTCCACACAAGTTCTGTACATCTAGCAGTTGGAGCTAATGCTGGAAGAACAAGGTCATCCCTTATAAGCATTATAAAAAAAATAAGCTAGCAGAAAGCTCATTTTTGGCACTGTTGCCTAGCGCCTGTGATTGTGCGAGTGGCTGGAAGATGAATTGATGAATGGATGGCGGCCCAGCGCTGTGGCCTCGCATCTCCAGGTCTGGGACTCTGTGGCTGTGGGCTTTGCATGTTCTCCCAATGTTTATGCAAATTTCGACAGGATACTCTGGCTTCCTCATACAGTCCAAAAGCATGCAGTTAGGTGAACTGCTGTCTCTCAGTTGTCCATAGTGTGTGACTGCATGCCCTGCGATGGACTGGCATTCCATCCACACTATCCCAGGCCTTGTCTCCTGTGCTTTTTGGGACCATCTCCAAGGTCACTGTATCCCTGTACCAGGTGGATTTTTATGGATAAAACAGCTGGTATTCTGGCTAAATGCATTCATGAATAATTTCTTATGAGTAGCTAATTGAACTGAAACTAACTAAAGTAAAATAACCAAATAACAGTGTCTGTGAAACAGCACAATTCTAATGCATTTCAGCAATATCAACATCCTGCTTAATATTATACATGGGCCTGCAAAAGCCCTGCTGTAAAGCATGCAGTTTCCAGATAAATAAACACAGCAAGGGTAAATGTGTCTTCAGGGCTCACCATTTACTTAGATTAATCAGAACAATTAACTATACGCGATAAATTACCTTGACTTAAGTAATACTGTACATGCCCGCTCAGAATAATTTGTTTAGCATTCCTTCCCCGAAAGGTCATTTGCTTTTTGCAAATGACTTACATGTTAAGCAAATATAGGCCAGACTATAAAACAATTAATTATATAAATAATTAATCACAGTCTAATTCAATATATGACATACATTTTTCAGGCACAGGCATTGCATATCAACGCTGACGTAAGATTAAACTGATACAGTTTTGACAGAAAATATTTTATTTTCTAGTAAGAAACACTATACCTGACGGAAAAAAATGAATTAGATATATGCACCTAGCTTTGTTCTTACGCTTAGTCGGACAGAGACCGAACCAGGGCCATTGGTAGAGGTAAAGCTTAACTGCCACCCCAATCTAAAGACGTGAGAGAAAAAAAAGAGATTTTTTTTACAGGGGCACAGCTGACCAGCACTGGGGCCCACGCCCCAGTAAAAAGGGACTAGCGAGTAGCGACGCCCATGGCCCGACCCTCCTCACCTTCCAATAGCCTGTGTGCTGGATGCATAGAGCTCGGGAATGGAAGCTGGTGTGCAATGCATTATGGGGCCGAGCCAGATCCTTCAACAAGAGGGCTATTTGCAGGGCTGTTTTTACATTAAGTAGAAGGCGCACCTAATAAACTAGGCCGTAGGTTATATTTTGAGCCCTGAATACATGGTTACAATAAAAGCAGAGCTTGACTTATAAAACATATAGTCAGGGTTGGACACTGCCTTATTTTGGGCTCATATCCTTTATAAAATATACGATTTTAAGCACATGATGGGCTGAATGGAAGTGCACTAATATTGGTAGAATTTGTGATGTACGTTCACTTGCCTATAGCTGGATTTCGGAACAAATCAAACAAGGGTGGTGCGGCCTGGGGAACCTAAGGCGTCAGTGCCCCTACTGGCAGCTGGAGGCCAGAACTGCAGCGGAACCTGTAACGACAGCTCCCATATTCCGTATTAAATATTAGATGTGGTGGTAGTGGTCATATGCACCAGCACCTGGCTCAGGCTGCACGGCTGATGGATTAACGGCACCAGGGGAGAGTGGAGATAAATGATAAACAAAATATAAACGGAGAATTGTAAGGACTGTTTCCTTTGAATGCGTGACACGTTACCAAATCGTCTCTCATCCGTTCGGGATCATTAATCTGAATAATGCTCAAAGCTACCGTTTGTCAGCCAATGAGTTTATTATTTATCCCCCCCCCCCTCCTCATTTGTAATTTATTTATTTATTCCCGAGCATCCAAAATACTTTAAATCAATATTATATTGAATAAGACCGAAATGTATTTCCACTTGGGGGAGCTGTTGTTACATAAGAAAGGTTTGCATAAATTAAAACGGGGGGAAAAAACTTTCAAAGTAAATCGTTTTAGAAATAGTCATTTTTAATGCAGTGAATTTGGGAGAGATTTTTGTTTTACTAGCTGTCCATGAAGCCACTTATTCCCCCCCCCCCCTTAATTTAATGCAGCAGTAACTGGTAATCTTGTACACGATAAGTTTTGTTATTAATTATAAGAAACCAGTGATATATATGGATTTTAAATTCCATCCAGTATGTATTGCATGTCAACACAATGCAAGAATTGAGTAAAATGCGGTCGCTATTGATTAAATTATTTGATTTATATAGTTATACAATTAGCAGTACCTGAGTGCAAGTGAGACGTACTTCCAGGAGGAAAAGTATAAAATTATACACTGTGCTTTGGAAGTAACTGATAGATCGTTCCGGTGTTTTTAGTTCGTTAATACACAGTAAGTATTCATTTTCACTGTATTTTGTTGAAGTTTACCGTTCAAAAAATTATGCTTAAAACCAAATTAATTCTCCGTAACGTGCCCGGACTGACGGGTTTAATCAAACGGGGCCACAGGTGCACCGATTCACTGATACCCAGAGGATCGCTCTGAATGACCCGAGTCCCGGCCGCTGTTCTGCGCGCCACATCGGAGCCGGAACACCGCTCAATCCCCGGCTCATTTCCGGCTAACTTACGGCAGAAGCTAAGGGTGTCCGCCACGCTTTAATCCGCCAATTCCCCCGCAATATAACGCGGTGTGAGAGGGGAAATTGCCGGTACGGTTTATGCGGGGGTAATGTACCTGCACAACACAATTCCCGAGCAGTACGGTGGACCTCTCACACTCATCTTCAGAACACTAAGTCACATTCTAACCTTGGAACAGCCTGTATAATATAAATTTTAAGTGCTTTAATAATCCGCTGTCATATCCATTCATAACCTTCAATGTGTGGCTCATCCATAACATCCTCTCCTAACTGTAATGGCCTTTTCAGCAGCATAAGGGAAACATCTATTATTAAAATAAAACTCACGTTAAGTATTTAATAGGTCGAAGTGAGGAGGCGTATGTTATAATTAACAAATAGGAACACAAGTTATCAGCAGGGGCTTCTATGCAATGGGAATTATTGTAATTTCAGACAGAACTGGCAGAGAATAATAACAAGCAGGTCTTTAGTACCAGGCAATTTTGGGAGCAACACATCTCTGCACATTTATTCTCAATAGGGGGTGTGTTTCCTGTGTTTTTTTTTTTTGTATCAGGCTTGTTTACTTTGGAATTGATATTTGCATAAACAGCTTGTTAAGTAAGGCGTTTGAGTCACAGCACCTCATTCAGCTCACTCATAAACGATAGGTGAGTACGAAGACCAAGTCAGGGTAGCAGACAGTGCGATGAATATTTAATACTTCTGCCTCTCACACATAGGCACAGGTGTCCTCCAAATGGTTCACCAAGAATTGATGTCATGGTTTCAATTAATACTCTGGCATCCATACATTTTTACTTTTTAATTTAAAAAATGGCCCGTCGTTGTTCCAAGCCATGCTGTATAAATAACGAAGGCAATCTTCCGGATAGGTCCCAGAGTTCACCTACTCTGTGTTCATTCTGAAGTATATACAGGTCAGTAAGCACGTAAAAATAGTAGCGAGATCACCTTTACGTTCACCTTCAAGTCACTCTGAGCCCTCCTGGTAGCTGTGAGAACCTACCATCGTTATCATTGCTTTCTGACAGAGAGAAGTCAAGAAGACCCAGATTGTAATTGCTCTACAACACTGGGCACCAGTGTCTTATAATTAGGTGTGCGTCAGGGTGGAACATTACATTTTCAGTTTCAATTATGCCTTAAACAGCAGATAAAATGCACTTTGAATGATTTTCCCACCAAGATCTTTTGAGTTCAAAAAGGTTTGCAGAAAACACTGCACTGCTTCCAAAGCAAGTGCTATCCTTGGGTAAAACATTCCCTGTTTTAGTCTCTCATTCTCTGTTGTTTTTTTTTTGTTCCTTCTGTTTGCATGCATGGGTTTTTATTTTTAGGTCTGAATTAATACCACTGGGAGGTTAATGCGCATCTTTAAACAAACCGCTTTGTTCCAGTTTATTAATGAAAATGAGCGCTGTGTGTGACCATAAGTGTCCTCTGCTGGGACTAGGATTGTACTGCTCTGATTGCCAGTTCACTTTGCCCAAAATAATTCAATGTCCTCAAAAAATTGTTTCAGCTGAGAAAAACAGGGAGGAACATGGAGAGGAAATCACAGAAGACCAGCCTGGGTGTATAGGAAAGGACAAATATTGACTATTTGTGCTAACCCTAATTTTATTACAGGAGAGTGACCCGAAAACATGTAGCATCAAGGAGATAAAGTTTTTCAGATGTTAGGCTTCATTATCAGCCATGTCTGGGAGGCGTAAAGCAGAACGTTGGCCTACTGGTTTGCACTGTGGCCTTACACCTCCAGGGCTGGGTGTTTGAATCCTGTGTGTGTGTGTGGGGAATTTACTTGTTTATCCATGTGTCATGTTGGTTTCCTCCAGGTACTCTGGTTTATTCCTGAAGACCAAAGCCATGCATTTATGTGTTTGTGTGTGTGTGTGTGTATGTGTGTGTCCTGCAATAGACAGGCATCTTTTCCAGGATAAACCCCTACCTTGTGCTCAGTGCTGTCAGAGTTGGGCTGCCCCCCCCCCCACCCCCCCATGGTTTGAGGATGGATGGGTGAAGCATTGTTTAAATATTGTTCTTTTAACGTGCTACAAAAGTACAGTTCAATAATTAATTAAATGTCATAATTTGTGTAATTGAAATTATTTCCAAATGAGCAAGAAAAAACAAAGAGTTATTGTCAAAACCCTGTAAAATGATTTTTGCATTCACACGGGGTTTGATATAAAATTGGAGTCACATTAATTACATGCTATTAGTCAATATCATAATGCCTCAGGACAAAACTGGAAACAGTGAAACTAAACGTTTTACAATTGAACACATTTATCTTCGGTGGCCAAAAGCAACTGATAGCACTTTTGTCATTTTTACTCAACCTAATTGCCATCAAGCAAAACTGTAGGTCTGTTAAATATGATTTTATTAATATTAAAAGCTCAGGAGGAAGCCCAGAACCTAAAGCCTGTAGGATATTTGGGCTTGTAAACAAGTGCTGGGGAAGAAACAGAAAAACATTAAAGTTACCGAGGTATTCAAATGCATTTGGATGGCAAAGTGTGATTACGTAATGCCTTTGAAGAGTGTGGGTTCATTCATTGTAAATGTTGCGTGCGACAAGAAATGTATGATGCAAGCTTTGTAGTCTCTCTTGGATTAATGGTTAGACTACACAACCCATAAGTCTTAGAATAAAAATACCATCTGTCTGGTTGGTAAAAAGCACTTTCTAAGGAACTTTTTTAAAAGAAGCATACACTGGAGTGTATAGTGAAGTAGTCCATTGTGCTGCAGAACTGTGCATGGATTGATTAGCTAAGATCTTATGTCAAATACCTAATGCTGAGCAATGCTAATGCTAAGTATCTCTCCTCCATGCATCACAAAGCATGTGTATACCAGTCCTGATTCCTCTGACATGAGACTAAAAGGCTGTTTAAATAACGTAGGCACTAACAGACCTGCCTGGCTCGCTTTAACTGGGTAGGAAGGTAATCGCATTTCCCCAAGTACCGTCTCAGAGAGTGAAATAGCTAGCTCCAGCCTAGCCAGCCCGGGCTCCAAACAGCCACGTCAAACAAGTGTCAGGTGCTCGTGGAGGAGCGACGCCGCAGAAGGATCCTCTCTCCTCTCTCACCTAGAAATCAGTTACAGTACAGTGATAGACAGTCCATGATGAAGACGGCGAATTAGCCCGAGTTTCCTGGAAAATCCACCATCCGCCCCTTTCTGCTCTTGGGTGGAGAGTCTATGTTCCAATGCCCTTGCGCATATCACTGTGGCAGTGAATGATTTCACTGCAGATGTCCTATGGTGACTCCAGCAGAGGCTTTTGGCTCCTGTGCAGCCCATGAACCTGGACGGGCATAGTCAGGTGGCTACAGCAGCTCCCCCCCCCACCCCCCTGGCCGTGAAACTGGTTCTACCCACTGTGACAAGCTATAAAAAAGCCCATGTTGCCTCACAGATAATGGCACATCACTGCATCTGTTGCTGGGGAGGCATACCTGGCAGTGGGTCTGCCATGCTGTGAGAGTAAAACAATCACCCCGCTAGAAGCTTATCAGGCGTGCCTGCTGTATGACCTTCCCGAGATCCCCTCAGCATCTGACATTTCAGACCTCTGCCAGGCTTTCAAGTTGGGGCCCACGTCTGACCCCCCCGCCGCTGTACCTCCCGGGTGCCGTGTCATGAAGCCATGTGCTGTGAATGGGACAAAGTAACAATGACGGCCTCTTTGATACCAGCATCAGAGCGAGGCGAGGCTTTGATGGGGTGATTTCTGAGCTCTTCATGCATGTACAGATCAACGGAGAGGAGGACATGGGCCTGACCTGTGGTGAGAACGCACCTCCTGTGCGTCTAACCCACTAACATTAATGTGGCTTCCTCTGACTGCCTTAACCCGTGAGATGTCCAGCTGCACAGCAGCGAAAATGCCCCCCCCCCACCCCCGGATGGAACCACAGGTGGTATGATCTTGCGGCACCTTCTAGGGGCCCTGATTTACAGCCCTTTCACACGGTAGTCCATCATCCTGGTCCAGTTGGAACCCTGGTGTACATACATACGGTAACTCCACAATGTGTCCATTGGCCCATTCACTGTAATGGTAAATGCCAAAGTCACACTATTCCAGGCACTCTTCGCTGGCAATTTTACTCTGTTAATAAAAAAAAATAATGTGTGCAGCAAGCCCCACATGAAGAAACATTGTATTTTGTGCCAGGTACTTCATGGGCTGTTGATTTGGGGGGTAAAGTAGCCTTAAGTCCTGTTCCAGTCTAGCTATGGCGATGGATTACTGCGCTAATAGCAAGTCTTCAGCTAATACATGCAAAATAGCAATATTTGAAAGCTGTCATGCATGTATTCTGTTTTTCGTTTAAAGTTATTAATTTTGCAGAAGGAAAATCATTACGATTTACTACTCTGTGTATATATTGTTTATAATTTTTTACATCAGGAAGAAATTAAATGTCACTCACTATCTTTAGGATTTACATAATTACATAGTTGTATCATAGGTAGTGCATAGTTGTATCATAGGTAGTAAGAGTCAAAATTGGTTAGCAAACTAGGAAAGTGCCACATATACTGATTTAATCCAGCCACCATGATTTTATAATTGGTCCAAAATTATTAATAGTTATTTTTGTCATACATTTGTAGACAGACTTCCATAAGATGAATTTGGTTATTATGCCAAATTTAAAAGGATCATATAAAATTAAGCTGACCTTTGAGGCACCCGACATCCAAATTGAGATAAATCTGTTATTCCACATTCCTGGTGGTGAGCCAAAAGTTGATATGTACTCAAATAGGGGTAAAATGGGTGAAATAAATCCAACTTCACTAACACTCAGAGTCTGTACTAAAGTTCAGTTGTTTTAAATTGTAAAAAAAGGAAGACTGTCCATCTGTCCATCAAAGAACATTAACTATGGCCATAGCCTCATGACACAGCTCCACAATGGACACATTAGAGATGAAAGTGACTGTTCACAAACCAAGTGAATAATATGGCACTTTGGTGACTGCTAATGGTCCCATTTGAGTCTTTTAGGGGGTTTCTCAGTTGGAAAAAGCTGACCTTGGCTATTGTCAAGGTGCACAAAGAATCCTGTAAGGATTTTGTTCACGATTAGCCAGAAAATCTCTGTCCAAATTTGTCTTCTAATGCCCGAGCTCACTTTCTGTGCCCAGCTATCCTTGCAGTGACTGCATTCAGCCGCACTTTCTAAAGATAATTATTCAGAGGTGTGAGTAACTCTATGACCATGGCTATCACCTCTATTGCTCAGAAGGTGCTTCTGTATTTTCACTCTCTATTTTTGTTCCTATAAAAAATAACAGATAGATAAAAAAAAAACAAAACAGTTTTAGTTTTGGCCACCATGACCAAATTGCATTCAGGAGTTCTCTCTGCTTGCTCACTCAAGAGGTTAATTGGAAATTACAGTTAGAAAACATAACCAGAAAAAAAAAAGCTGCTCAGCTCTTCCACACACAGCAGCAGCATGAGCTGGAAAGGGCGAGAAGCCATGGAGGACATGCGGGGCATGGAAAAGAACTTTAACTTTGAAGCAACTAAGTCACCATTAAAACTGCTGCTATGAAGATGAGTCATATTAGGTCGAATGCCAACTAGCAGCATGCGCCAGTTAATAGTTTTCATCCAACTTTTCAAAACGACATGAGCAACGTCCCAAAGAGTCCGTGTCCAATTTGCAGATGCTTCCGTCATGAAAACTGATAAGCTGAGCAGATGCTGATCGTAGACAAACTATGTCGCGAAGAGGAACAGAGGTCAGCAACAAGGATAGGTGATGCCACTGAGGTATGGCCTGGAAAATCATCACTGAGCTGAATCAGTCCCTCTCTGACCTAGTCTCAATGAAAACTATAAATCGTGAGCTTTACAACAATGGAGTTCATGGCAGGGCTTTCATTTGAAAAACTACTTGCTCAAGAGTGGCTTTCGCGAACACCGGGATGAAGTAAACCATCTTCTATGGTCTCCCCAATCACCAGATCTAAACATCATTGAACCTGTAAGGGACGCTTGCTAGCACAGCCTACAGAGTCGGCTTGTACTTCTTTTGTCATCCAATGAACCAGAGGCTTGAAGAACGGTCATTTTGAAGAATGGTCCAATATCCTGTCCAACAGCTCAGGATTGGTATGGCAGCATTTCAAGAAGGATTGAAGCTGTTTAAAGCAAATGGAGGCCCTACTCTGTATAAGGTGCTTGATATTTATATATTGTGAGGTGGCTTCCATTGTTTTACCCACCTCCTGTACGTTTGCAATTTATTTTGATAACAGTATACTGTGAACACTCTAGGGAAGTGTTCTACTGAGAAAGATACCTTAGGGAAAATAATGAATGGTGTGATATTTAGACAGATAAATATAGCTGGCTCCTTGGTCTCTAAGAATTCTTTTATGGACATCCACGAAAATCTATATAATTTATTTGGAAAGGCGAATTAATAATTTGCGACTTGATCAAATAAAATTAATTCACAGTTGACATCGCTGAAATGAGATCCAGGAAATCCTAGAAAAGACCAAAATTATTACTTGGTCTAAGGTAATATTTCATATTTGGTATTTATACCAGCCTGTGTCAAGGTAACCGAACCAAGCTCAGAAAATTCCAAATATTTCCTCATTTACATTTTGCCCTCTATGCAGATGCTCTTAGTTGGAGCCACATACATGATTAGAAAGGTGAAATGTAATATGCTCAGTGCAATCCCTAATGTAACAGGCTGAGGGCATTAATAATAACACCATATATTACAGGGCAGTTATTGCTAGTGTTGAATAGTGAAAGAACTCCAGTACAGCAAACAGAATTATAAGCAGGTGGCAGTGAGTCAAGGTTCTTCATTTAACTCTGATTCCCAACAGTGGGACAGCATTTGGACAAGAAAGGGAACAAAAATTGAGGGAATGATGAATCCTGCCATTTCAGCATAAGGCCGCGTGATACGATAATAAGAGGAGAAAAGGTGGTGGTGGGGGGGCGGGGCATGGTGCTGCGGTGGGTAGCACTGTTGCATCACACCTCTGGGGCCAGGTCTCCAGCCAGGTTCCACGTGGGTGAAGTTGCATGTTCTCCCCGTGCCGTTGTGGGGTTTCCTCTGGGTACTCTGGTTTCCCCCCCACAGTCCAAAAACATGCTGAGGCTAACGGAATTGCCCATATGTGTGCATGTGTGAGTGACTGGTGTGTGCGTGTGCCCTGCCAAGGGCTGGCCCCCCATCCTGGGTTGTTCCCCGTCTCACGCCCATAGCTTCTGGGATAGCTTCTGGGACCCTCCCGCAACCCTGACTAGGATAAGCGGTTTCAGAAAACGCATGGTTGGATGAAAAGTTTGAGGTGCGCAGGGAAGGTCAGCCTGGGGAAGCAGTGTGCATTCTCATGCCTGCATTAGCCACACCCCTTTGGAGACGTAACAGGGAATGAGGGACAGGTGCAGCTGTTTAGAGAGACAACTGAGGGTGAATTACTTGAGGCGACATTGGCTCACTATAAAGAGTGGATTTGCTCCACAGCGCTACCCCAGGCCTGCCAGTCCAGCATTATGGCACGTGTGCTGCACTGCAGCAATGTCTGCAGTGAGAAGGAAGCAGGCCTTAGCCTTCATAAATCCTTAAAATAAGCTTAAGGTTCATTAAAATGTCTTAAAAATTTAACACCATGTTCCACCTGCACCAAAACAAATTCCTTGTACTTTTTGGTCTTGGAAAATGGAAGGTTTCTGATTCTGATACTCTTACATTTTCCCTGCTTGCACAATATCTTTTTTATATGTAGCACATTAATGGTTTGTAACCAAAATGGACTAATAATGTATAACCCTTGCATATCTGTGTATCAGGACCAAAAGATGGGATATGTAAGAAATAAAGTGTTATTATGCTATATTGGGACAGATAGTATTGGGACACTGCTCCAAATCATTGAATTCAGATGTTCCAATCACTTGGGCCACACATGTATAAAACGAAGCACCTAGGCATGCAGACTGCTTCCACAAACATTTGTGTAAGAATCGGTCACTCTCAGGAGGTCAGTGAATTCAAGCATGGTACCGTGATAGGATGCCATCTGTGCAATAAGTCAATTCGTGAAATTACCTCGCTACTAAATATTCCACGGTCAACAGTTAGTGGTATTATAACAAAGTGCAAGCAAGTGGGAACAACAGCAACTTAGCCACACAGTGGTAGGCGATGTAAAATCACAGAGTGGGGACAGTGCATGCTGAGGCCCACAGTGTGCAGAAGTCGCCAACTTTCTGTAGAGTCAATAGCTACAGACCTCCAGACTTCATGTAACCTTCAGATTAGCTCAAGAACAGTGCATAGAGAGCTTCATGGAATGGGTTTCCATGGCCGAGCAGCTGCATCCAAGCCTTACATCACCAAGTACAATGCTAGAGCAGTGGAGACGTGTCCTCTGGGGTGACGACTCATGCTTCTCTGTCTGGCAATCCGATGGATGAGTCTGGGTTTGGAGGTTGCCAGGAGAACGATACTTGCCTGACTGCATTGTGCCAAGTGTAAAGTTTCTTGGAGGGGGGATTATGGTGTGGTGGTGTTGTTCAGTTCCCCTGAGGTCCTGTGAAAGGAAGTCTTAATGATTCAGCATACTGAATACATGAATTAGAGCAGAGACTGTGAGCCAGGCCTTCTTGTCCAGCATCAATGCCTGACCTCACAAATGCTCTCCTGGAAGAGCTCTCCTAAACCTTGAGAAAATCCCAGAAGAGTTGAAGCTGTTATAGCTGCAGTGGGTGGGCCAACTCCATATTAAAGCCTATGTGTTAAGAGTGGGATGTCATTAAAGTTCATGTGTGTGTAAAGGCAGACATCCCAATACATTTGGCAATATACTGTATGTACCTGTACGAATAGCGAAATAAAGTATTATTATTAACTGAATTTGTCATCCATATTTCTTCCTTGTCCTTAAAATAATCCTTATTTTCTTAATTGTTATTACTGCTGTGCTCCTGAATATTTATTTTTATGGACTTTCTAAAACATGTGTTAAGTTTCCTTTTTCAGGTAAAAATATCTTCCCAGATTTTAAAGGCACTGTGGCTGTTCTTTTATCCTAAGGCAGTGTTTCCCAATCCGGTCCTCGGGGACTGGCAGATAGTCCACGTCTTTGCTCCCTCCCAGCTCCCATTAGGAAGCAAAAATGTGGACTGTCTAGCGGGGAGTTGGGAGGGAGCAAAAACCTAGACCCCAGTGATCAGATTGGGAAACACTGCACTAAGGACACAGCTGTGAAACTAGTTGTTGAGACTTGAGAATATCATCGGAGTCTTTCATCAAGGCAATGAGTCTCGCTGTATGTATGACATACAACAAGCGACCATTGCTAAACTTTGCACCTCGTAGGCCCAGGAAGCCGACCGTACCTTCAAACCATAAATGAGAAACAAAATCATCCCCAATATCTCTAAATACTTTTCTTCTCCAACCCACATGATGAACAGAGTTGGAAAATACCAACAGCCCACAATTTTTTTTAGGTCAATGAAAGGTCATTTAAGAAGAACAACAGCATCGCCAATGTCACAGTGGCCAGGCAAACACAGCCAGCACACCCCCCCACCGCTCACTGCCTTAAAAAAAACTGCTGTGGCCAGAAATGAGGCATCGTGTCGATAGATAAGACACTGGGGTGTATATCTCCCACAAAGAGAAACATCAGGGTGTCTTCAGTTCTTCTCAATCAGTTGGGATGGAAAGAGATTATATACAACGGGACATATTGTGTGCCTGTCCTTTTGAGGCTATTTAGGAAAGCTATGAGCAGAGGTGGCTACCAGAGTAATGGAAAATGTGTAATTTAATAGGATCATATAAAATTCAGCTGACCTTTGAGGCACCCCGCATCCAAATGGAAATAAATCTTTGTTATTCCTTACTGGTAGTGAGCCAATGGCTGAAATGCAGAGCGGTCTGATCGGTACTCCTCTGCACAGGGAAGCTTGTGAGAGGATGTGAGCGCAGAGCTGGGGGATCTGGCAGGCTCAGAATATGGGGGCCGTTCTTAATGACTGAAATATGTCTCCGGCCCATGTGTCAGCACTGGGTGTGCAAGAAAAACACAATGGTAAAATTTTAAAAATCATATTTAAAGTAAGGGAGAGCAGAAAGGCCTGGCAGGTATCAGAAGTGACACGCTGCTGCTCGGGGGAGATTATGAGATCACCACTGGAAGCTCTGCTGGGTTCCTGTCATGTGCTCCGTCCTTCAGCTGGGCAGAAAAGTGCCTTTAATAGGTCGGTATTTGTCCCAGGAGGACGCTTGGCTTATTGGCCATCCATTCATGAGACAGCACTGCTTTCTAACAATGACCAATCAGCCAATTAAGGCTTTATAACAGGCAGGCTTTTAGATATGCCGGCTCCTCTGCATCCCCCGAGAGCACTTACAGAGCCCGTCGACATAAACAGGCCCGCGTATCAACTACCATTTATAGTAAAATACCGCCTTCCTCTGTATGTAGCCAATTTATTTCATTTTTTGTACGCTATAATAGAATTTCTGACCACAGTAATTAAGACTGACATAATTACCCAGAAAAATGTACATGGCCAAGAGCACCGCAAGAGCAGCTATGGAGATGGATGGATGGTTAACTTAAACAGCTTTATATGTTTATACAACATGCCAGAACCGTTTACTTTAATGGTGTTATTCTACAGATTTGAATACAACAACCTTAGGTATATTTCTATGAGAACCCACCCTAAACTCACAGAATGGTACAGTCTGGCAAATAGATATATACATAAATAAAAGTACGCATATAGGCCTAGTTATTAAAAGAATATGCAGACACATTCAGCATCTTCACAGAGGAAATTAGGATATTCCTGCTTGCTGAAATGTAACTAGTTATGAAGTAAAGGAAAAAAGAAAAAAACAAACGTATTTCCACAGAAATACGGCAGTCAAGTTCCCTTTAATGATACTTACAGTTTAGTGAACTCTGTCAAATTATAGCGATCAAGGAGACTCTCCTGCAACTCCGGCAGTCGGCACTATGAAGAAGACATCATATCAAAGGTGGAACAGGCTCATGTGAATCCTTATCTACCTTGCTGCAGTATGTATGAGATAGAAGTGCATATCCTCAATCACTTACAGATAATGGTTATGGGTATTTCAAAGGCATACAGAGCAGGCAACCATGTACAGTTAGCCAAGTTTTTTATTAGTTTTGCAAGGATGTTTTCCATTTGCTGTATTCTAGCGATGACTATGTTCTATACCAGCGTAACGGTATATCTGTGAGCAAAACATCTAGAGCAGTATTTTATTTCCAAGTATTATTTCAACTTTTATTCAAGCTACAGTAACTTTTAAATGGCAATTATATGCCCATAACAGAAAAGGAGTGTTTTATTTGTGATGAATGGTGTCTACAGATAATGAAGGATCATTAGAATTGATTTTACTCATGTGTGGGACTGACTGAAGCGATTACCCCCGATTGCTGACATGGTTAATCAGGGTTCCCTGTGAAGTATCAGGTGTGTAGAAACACACATATGACTTACATAATGTGTGTCTGTCTAATTCTTTTAGAATTTATCATGGGGTATTTTGTATTTACACGGAATGGAAGAAACAAATACAAATTTTGTGCTTGCAATGAAAAAGTGCACTTTAAAATATTTGGGCAAAGAGCAGGAGGAGCTCTCACACATGAGGAGGAAATCTATCATTTACAGATAAAATGGAAAATAAAAGAGAAAACGTATGCATTCATGAGAAAAGACAGGAAATATTATTTTTATGTTCATGCATAACCCTGTTGTCTTGTAAATGCATGAGCAGTTAAACACAAAACCATGAGGCCATTAGACACAGCATGAAAAAACAACACTCCATCTGCAGAATGCATTAATTCTTAATATCTCTGAGATGTGAATCTGTCACATCTTATATGCCTCTTTTTACCAGTTAGGCAACTTTTTAATGTTGTATACAATATAATCTCAATATCCTGATAAGAGGACACCCAGGTTTGTCATCGGATGCTTACTGATCTGAGCTGACACCAAAGCATTGACTCCAAAAAGCACTTAAGACCATCCACCCTTTTTTGTGGAATTAAAACCATGCCTGCACTTTTTAATAAAGAAGGCCAAGGAGACAATGTTAAAAGGGAACTGGCTTTTCAGTCAGTGTCACTGAGCGCAGGGCAAGAAGAGAGTGCCGATATTGCATGACTTTATAGTAAGGTGTTGCTCCATCGATGGAAACTGGATACATTCACTGACTTCATAACAACCTGCATAGCAACAAATAAATTAAAGATTTTTCTAGATTTCAAAATCTACTGCGCTCTCTTTGTTACCTGTTTTAGATGTAATGGATGGATGCTGTTTACCCATAGACTGAAGTTTTATTTACGGCTAGTGTAAGGGTATTATGAATATAATATATATATAAAATATAGAAGGATAAATTTCACTTTGGGATGGACACTTGCAAACAATGAGCGTTCCACACCTTGGGTCTGGAAAATAAGGGAGGACGTTCAGGTTTGACGGCGTTAACATGCAATGTATGCACGGCGGCCACTCCGAGGACCCATTTAGCATGTTCGCTAGTATTTTCCACCAGCAGAAAGAGTCACGGATGGCATGTTCAGCTTCGCCAGTTAAGTGTGAGATCGCTGAGAGCTGAAAGCTGGGCCTCTGGAGTGCGCCTCTCCTAGACAGCCTGTGTTATGCTATATCTTTCCTTTGCTGCACTTTGTATATGCTGCTGTCATTCCCGAGTGTCAAGTGAGCTTGTCCTGTGCACCTACCAATTAAGGCCCCTTTGCTTGTGCAGTCAGCAAGGACTGTTGAAACAAGGTAGGAATCTAAAATTTGACCAGTTTTTACAACAATATGATTCGGCCGGAAAAAAACGCAAATATAACAAGTTTATTTTGGGGCACCTCTAAATGCCAGTACCACTTTGCAATCTGGTCTGTTTTTGCCTCTTATAAATGGTATTAACTCATTAATTAAAAAAAGTGTTATAATTTGTTTATAAATGCCTATTAACAGGGTTGCCAACTTCCATACTTCTGGCATGACACTCATACTTTTAGACTCTCACACTCACGCAAGAAATCTTACAGCAAGTCTATTTTACTGCATTATAAACTTTTAATTATAAACTCAGCTACATCAAAAGCACTTTGTATGTTTGCAGTTTGCAAAGCCTACTGAGTATTTACAAGGTAATAAAACTCTTACATACATGTAAATGTACGTGCAGACTTGTTTCAAATTGAAAATCTCATGCCAGCCAGCTGACCAAAACTGGCAAACCCTGCTATTAATAATTTACAAAGTGTTACACCCTAATTAACAAACTGATTATAAACCATTCATAAACCCTTTACAAGGTTACTCTTATTGTAAAGTGGTACCTAAAAGCTTCATGTACAAGGAGTTAATGAATTGATCATTTTACTGGGATAATGAGTGGATCAGGCCTAAGGCTCAGACTTCGCTTTGTGAGTGCTGTGGCAGGCTAGACCAGTGTTTCCCAACACGTTCCAAGGAGACCCTCAACCGGTCAGCAATTTTGCTATATCCCAGCTCCCTATGAATCTTCAGGGACCGCCAGATAATCCCCAGATTTGCTCCCTCCCAGCTCCCTGACAGACAGTCCACATTTTTGCTCCCTGGACTGTCTGGGGCTCCCCGAGGATGGGATTGGAAAACACTGGACTAGACAGTCGCTAATCAGGGAGTTGTATTGTTTCTGAACTGCAGTGCCATGCTTCAGACAGGGAAATCTCTCAGCTCACCCAGGTTCGCTAAGCTAGGGCTGAAACAGTGTATCTAGCTGGGACACATGCCCTCAGGTGATTGTTAATGTCGAGGAAGTGATACATACAGGTTGTATGGCTTCTGTTGGGAATTTGTCTTTTTATTCCACAACATTAATTTCAGTTGCTCTCTAAATGCCTGCAGGATTGTATTATCTATGCCCAATACTCATTATCTATAGTTAGATTTTGTCTATAAAATGCTTGCAAGATACTTGGCTTTTCAAACTAAATGGAGAGTGCAAGGTGTGGTGTGGATGAACATACCACATAAAAAAGTGCACCCTTGTACCCCTTCGCACGCGATGGGGAAAATATGCTCCCAATATATGCGGCAGTAAGCCTTGCAGCAGAAAGGCCTAGTGCAAAAGGCGCAGCATCAAGATACGTTTGCAGAAGAAGGCCGAGAAGTGAGCACAGGCAACTTACAAAGGGAAGGGGCAATATATATGCCATCGTAAGCAAATGAAAGTGTATGTCATTAGCACCCTGGGTCTGGTTTAATGCATGGTGACAGTAAAGACCACTTCGAAGTCAAATGATATCTTTCTGGTTTATGCGACACCCCTAGTACCTTTCAGGCATTATTAAACTTCAGGTGTGGTGTTACGTTTTTGATTATATGGTGGTTTTATCTTCTTCATTAGACTGAGGAACATGGGTACTGCGTTTAAGGATATTGACAGGCAGCTGGGGATGTGCTTCTGGTAAACGGGGTTACACTGCCTTAGCTTATGGACCTTCTCACTATCTCCAGCAGGCATGGTACTCCTTCTGTGTGCTGCTTGGAAGTTTTTAGCATTACAATGGGGTAGGGCATAGAAGTTTCCGGAACACCTGCCCAGACAAAAGTCCATGGGCTGCTAAGCTGTCAGTGCTCAATGACACCTTCCTGGCTAAAACATGGATATAACAATGCGGGTTGTCTGTCTCCATGGTAGTCAGGAGGCAACTGCAAAGTTGGAGATGGGGCTCAGCTTGGGAGTCTCCTTTCCTGCTATTTTACTACAGATTGTCAGAGGAGAGCCACGGTTTCAAGTAACCCAAGTTAATGCTGAGACAGCAAGCTTTCCTCTTTCCTGGTCTTGTTAGTGTAGGACCTGTTAATTTGAGTATGATTTAGTTACATGTATAATGTTTTGGGGACATATTAGAAGAATTATAATTTCAGTTTCAGTATCAGATACATCAGGGATGCCATCTCTGCTGAGTGAAAGGCTTGCTAAATGCTAACCTTAAATTTGTCGGGTGTTTCATAGAGGCAGTAAAGGTTTGGGGGCATTTCACAGTTCTTCTTGTAACAGCAGGCAAACCTTGGTCCCTTGGTGTAGATAAAGTGAAGAATGTGGATATTCGTTTGTTGCTTAGTCCCTTAGGCAGTGCTGGCTGGGGGGTCCCGTGGTTTATTATTAAAAAATCTGATAGAAGTATATAAAAAGACTAAACAATTGTCTTGTGCACCATTCCCAAGGCAGAGTTATTAAAGCCAATAATGCTGCAACTGCCTTCTTGCATTTATTCCCAAGTAGTGAAATACCTAGAAAAAGAATCATTATGAACATCAACAAAAAGGTTTCAGATGCATAGGAACGACTCGGCAGCTCAGTCATACATGAACACATTTATTGCACATGCAGAATGTAATATGCAAGCAGAGGAAACAGGCAAAGCTGGAAATGGCATGGGGCCCCTGAGCTGGGAGGGGGCCCCTGAGTGCGGCTGATTACATGGCACAGTGCAGTGACAGGACAGGCAAAGCAGGCAATGGCATGGGGCCCCTGAGCTGGGAGGGGGCCCCTGAGTGCGGCTGATTACATGGCACAGTGCAGTGACAGGACAAGCAGGGCAGGCAATGGCATGGGGCCCCTGAGCTAGGAGGACTTTTCTGTACATGCCAACCTAATAAATATATATATGATATTAAAAATTATTCTCATTCTACAGTTTTCGATAGTATCCATTCACCTTCTAACCACTTCTTCTTTTCATTGGCAATAGCATCATTATTAAAAACCCCTTTGAATCTTTGATACACTGGATCACAATATGATTCTTTTGTAATTAGACTTTAAATCCTATCGACTATGTTTAATTCACCTGTGTAGCAGTGGTAACATCACCACCTTTTATCGGGAGCGGCATATTAAAATTTGACCACATACTGGTCGGGCGTTTCCGCTTTACTAGCCAGAAAGCTTTTACGCGCAGCAGCGCTGCGAAAGCGCTTTTACACCTGCACCCCTCCATGCGGCATCGGTAGGTTTTTTCCAGAAAACAACCCCAGTAATGGCACACATTGGGTCAAGTGTTGAGCGTGGCTACAAGCTGATTTGGGATTGTGGCCACAATAGGGATTGAGTGAGGATTGAGGGCTATAGTGTGATTTGATGGAGGAAAAAAGGTAGGGCTGAGCTTTAAGGGAATCAGTGACACGTAAGAGACTCAGGAGGATTTACGCTCCTCTTACAGCCCTTGTCTGCTGGAGTGCAAAGGCCGGGGCTAAAAAATCATACTGCGTTTCAATTTATCGTTTTAGTGGCGATTAAAAAAATCATTATATTTAGTGTGGACAAATGCATGTCTGGTAAGCGATTTAGCTCAAAGGTGCCAATTAGTTGCTCATGTCTTATAGAACCGTGGGTTTCAGGGCCCCCAGACGGTTCAGGTTTTTGCTCCCTTCCAACTCCCAGGGAATTGGGAGAAAGCAAAAATGTGGACCCTCTGGGGGTCCCCGAGGACTGCTTTGAGAAACACTGGCTTAGAGCAACAACTACAGAAAAATCCAGTTCCTACTTTGCTATTAATTTAACGCATTGCTGTTGAAGCTCAGAAAAATCACTTGCTGCCAGAAAGTGTCAGAATCACACTTTTTACTGGATCTCATTGGGGACCAATGTTACGAATTTCTGATTTGCATCTATTAGAAACATGCTGACAAAAACATTAAGTTTTCACACAGTATGGAAGAACCCACCATATCTGACTGGATCTGAGTGTTTCTGCACAGATTAATATGCATATCAGTAATGCAAAAAAAAAAGGATTTTATAACATAATCCTCAAAAATATATATTAGGAATGCTGCCCGAATCCTCTTTAAAGACCAAATAAATGTTCATCTTAAATGGGTTATACTAAATCTCAATAATTCAGTTCTCCTAACCATAACTGACATCTTTTATCCAGTCATCCGATACCTTATACTTCTAGCGGGTTATCCTGGCCGCACATTATATTCGCTAGGTACCAGGGGTGCCACTATGAAACCATGATCCCCCAACCCAATGTGATTTTTAGGAACCCTGTCACTAAGGGGGCCCTGGTATTGTCCTACCATCCTCCCCTTTATCGTGCCACTGTAAGACACTCTAAAATTCCAGTACATTATTCGATTTGCAATACCGAAGGCAATTAACTGATAAGGTACTGTCAGAGAATGGTCTGTTTTGCTATCAAAGCTTATGATGCCAGTTACATCGTGGCCTGGCTTTGTGTCGCTCGCTGTTACTGTGAATATTTAGCTGAAGTCAAATGTTTGACTCAAGAGGGCATGCAAATTGTACTCTGATCCGTCTTCATTATTATAGAACAAGGCCTTTGCTAAGAGGAAATCGATGTTTGCTGTTATCTTATTAATTTGTTCCGCAACCATGTAATCATCTGGGCAACATTTAATTATCAGAAGGTGCAATTTGCGTACATGGGTATGCAACTTTTCGGAAGTAGTTTAGTGCCAAAAACCATGTGTGACAGCCGTATTATTTTTAGCGTTCCGTGTTTATGAATTACAGGCCTGCGATGCATCAAAATTAGGGCGTCATTAATATTCATTAGTACCTCGGTGAATTATAACCTGCTTCTATTCAACGCCAAGTTGTAAATAGGTTGTATAAAGTGTAGCCGCTTTTAAGTCAGTAGAAGTAACAGTGTTTCGGAGACCCCCTTCTGGGAGCAAGCTCTCTCCAGGGCTTATGCCCAGGTCATCTCCTCACTTCAAACCGTCAAACACAGGCACAAACCACGTACCGAAATAACAAGTTTGAACCCCTCCCTAAATAATTTTTATAACCGACCTCCCCTAGAAATTAACTTCACCTTCCTTTCTGAACAATTTCTAAATATAGGAAGTGTTGCCGGACCCCTCCAGCCCACAGAATTAATTTATTGGTAGCTACGATCATACAGGAGTAGGTTGAAGCTGAGTGGCACTTCTCATTGTGTCGCTGTTTCTTTCCACGTGCTGCAAGCAGACGCTAAAGATAATCTATTTCCCGCCGAGGTTAACGGCAAGGACGCGCGGCGCTAAGGTTGTCATGGCTCCTTTTTAAAAGGCCACCAGCGAATCAATTTTCCCCAAGTGGCTTCTGGAGAGTCTAACTGCTGATTGCTTATTCCACTGTCAGCGGCTGGGGTCGCGTGGCTGAAGCCAGACCTCCATACCTAATCAAGTCCTGCTCCAGGTAACTAAGATATAATCACAAAAGGCCCTATTATTCCACGTAGTGGCACATGACACATAAAAAGTATTACTCTCCATATGTGTTTTTGACTTGTTTGTTTGTTTGTTTGCATTTTGAGCAAAATTAAATAAGTAACCCTCCGACAAAACCCTCTTCTTAATCAGGATTTGCTAAAAGTCTATAACGGTCAAAATGGAGAATACATCTCTAGGATGGTTCTCACGACAGGAAGGAGACATAATCCATGTGTAGCCTTTGAGGGAAATTGGAGGGGTTTTGTTTGGAAACAAAACTTACAAATGCGGAAAGAACGAGGGATCAAAACAAAAGGCTGGGAGATACAGAGAGGCGGGAATCTGCATGTACCTGTATCCTATCCCTGATTGGTGGAATTGGTGGCGTTATAACTCTCCCCATGTTACAACCACACCCGGTCTCCCCTACTACTTATAACATGCAATTTTTCTCATGGCCATGTAAATATATGGGTTGATTTCTGTGCTATTTTTTTAATTAGTTTTTAGAGATGGTACTGTTTTTATCTCCATAAAAATATAGGTGGACAACATAATGTGCCAATTTAGGCGTTTGGTTCGTTGGCAGTTTGCCTCTGACCCAGTTCGCCGATGACGTGCTGCAGTGGTTATTGCCGCTAAAACCAAGAGTTTGTTGTAGAAGTTAAAAACTAAGCACAAATGCATAATGTATAAATGTATAAAACATGTATAATACCATAAAGCCTCATCCATTCACAAGAGTCCAACAATTAAGTGTTTAAATCCTACGGGGTAATTCTGCGATTCTTTATTCCACGGAACCCATCCAAGAAAAATAAAAAAAGTAAAAACGCACATGACAGATACCTCGGGGTGACCGTCCCTTCCCAGCAAGCAAACTCAGTAGTGTCAAAATCAGGATTTGTGCTTCTTTTCCTCATAAAATTTACAGAGAAGTAGACTACATTAAGCAAAGTTAACATAAAATTGAAAAAAAAAAATCATCAGACGGAAAACACGGGTACTTCTTAGATGCATAAGGTTTACGTCATAAAAAGTGGATCCATAAGCCTTTTTCGTGGTGAAAGATTTATTTCAGAAGAGTGACAGCATCTCCGCGCTGAAAAATAATGGTTGGGAAGCTGGCTGACTTATGCGGGGTTTCGCTTCAGACCCCAGGAATAAAAAACGCGCCGTGACACTTATAGAACTCTCATTCATTTAAGAGCTTTAATTCACAATTCTCCTTCGACTGCAGAACTGAAGCTATCGAGGGAATCGCAGTCCAATATTTAAGCTTTGAAGGAAGCTTTATGTCGAGCCGGGCACGACACTTTCAATAAGCTCTCGACTTCCCGCAACGGCGGCTTCGCTGGCATTGATATAAAGCATTTCTTAACCCAGCCAGTTTGAAGGGAATTCTCAAAATATGAATGCAAATAAGTTCTTAATTGCCGGTTCCTCAAATTGGCTGACACGAGCGTCCATCTGCTGCAAGTGTTTCGTGTGCAAAGTGCCTGCTAATTAAAATGTTTCAAAGTCAATTTAGGAAATTGCAAATATTAAATGTTAATTTATGTAATTCAGACACACTGGGAGTGGGGTGTGGAAATGTTGTGCCTGATTATCAAGTGCAATAAAATGGAGAGTAACACGCACCATATTCATGAACCACTGTCATATTAATGATATGCTACATTTATTGATGTATAAATGTTTAATGTACCAGAAACGTGTATGATAAGCTATTAAGGTCGGTGCTATGATTATGTAGAGAAACAATAAAAAGAGATCGGAGAAAAGCTGCAGCAAAGGCAGCAGCATGGAACGTTCCACGTGCTCGTTGTATCTCGCTGGGTGTTTCTCTCCAAAGCACTGGGTTTGATAAAATGCTGTCTCCCCCTCATGCTTGTGCCCTGCGGTGATCTGCTGCCCTCTGCCCAGGGCTTTTAGGGATAAGCCCCCAGCTCACCGTGACCCCGTACCGGGGAAGTGGAACATGGGTGGGCTGCAGCTCAATGAACTGGGAAGAAATTGATTTGCAGCCACAAGTTGATGGTATGAAAATACCATGTTTGCGATTTGCCAGTCAGTTTCTAGTAACAGAGAAAGTAATATGTTTAGGCTTCTGGTTAATTTAGTATGTGGCTCCTTTACTTTTTGTTCTGGTAATAAAATGACAAATGTCAACACAGCCAATGTAACTTATATATAACATATTAGAAGCATTATTATTATTTGATTTAATTTAATGTGTGACTGAATGGTATGCCTGTGCCCTGCGATGGGCTGGCGTCCCATCTTGGGTTGTTCCCTGCCCTGCGCCAATAGCCCATAGCCTCCAGGACAGGCTCTGGAACCCCTGCGACCCAGAATGGGATAAGCAGTTATGGATGGATGGATGGGTTTAACTGAGTCTTTGAGAGATTGACAATGTGATTCATGCCGGTTGTGTTGTTACTGAATGTTTCTGAGAAAGGCTGCCAATTCCTGTAGCTTCTCTCCTTGTAAGTAGCAGGTCAGCCAACCCCAGTGAACAGTGCACTGGTGAGAGACCAGAAGTCACAGCAAGCTCAGGCAGAGAAAGTCCACTGATATGCCAGGGTACGCTTACGCTGCTCCTGGACACTCTTCTGATCTTTGTTGTTCCATTAAATTCACTTAAAGTTAAATAGTGTGATTCCATGTGTGTGTGAATTAGGTTAATATTACATTGTGAGGATCAAATGTCCCCTGCAATGTGATAAAAACCTGTTATTTTAATGTTGTGGAGACCATTTTTCAGGTCCCCACAAAGATCTGTGAATGCAATCTAAAAATGCCTGAAGTCTTGTATTTTGTTGTGTTTGGTTACTTAAGGTTACGGTTAGGGCTCAGTAGGGGTTAAGGGTGTCATGTTGGGATTAGAGTTTTCCCCCATAGAAATGAATGGAGATTCCCCACAAAGATATAATTACTGATGTGTGTGTGTCTGTTTGTTTGAATAGATTACATTTGAGGACCAAAATGTTCCCAAAGTGTGGTAAAACCTGAGTTGTTCTGAGTTGTGCTAGTATACACATATATAAATAAGTGTGTTTGGGATGATAATATGATAAGTAAGTAAATAAGTTCTTGGATATGTATACTCACCCTTGTTAAGCCATAAAAACATTAAACTTTATTTGCTCATATGTCTTTTCACGCATTGTATATTTTCAAAATCACACTTTTATGATTAATTAACTTAATGTCCCCCGTGGACTTAAACACTCAAGCCAAAGTTTTAACTCCTGGGCGCAGTCGTATTATATATGTCTAAAGTACTATCCAGGATTCATCAGCTTAGCCATTAAAAATTTACTGTATGACTAATGAATAAGTTCCCACGTGGCATTGAGTAAACAGAAAAGTGACCCCCCAACTGAACCATGTGAAACGCTATGATTATTTTTAGAAGCAAAGTCCTGAAGTCTGGCGTGTGATGTCATGAGGAAAATCTAGGTCTAGCAGGAAGAACATCCAGTAGTTTTATTATTTTTGAAGGAATCCACGGTTTTACTGTGTCAAAGACACACTTAAGTCTACGAGTAGAAACAAAAGTTTCACCTCTTTTAGAAGAAAAGGTACAGTGTGTCATTGATGTTGTTATAAAATATTTGTAGGTAGGTGGAGCTTGAGGACAAGACTTGCATTTGAGATATACCTTTTTCCAGCTCTGTTGGCAAGTCAAGGTACAAGATACATGGTGTGGCCCAAGAGAAACTTGCCTATGGAATGTAGACGTTTAGCTCAGCTGTAAAACCTACAAACACACACATTTTTACTACTTAATCCTTATATAAAAAATCATAATCAATCACTTCAGTGTTTCGCAACCCAGCCCTTGGGAACCCCCAGACAATCTACATTTTTGCTCCCTCCCAGCTCCCACCCAATCAAAAACATAGAAGACCCAGCACAGGTTCTCCGGAGGCTGGGATGAAGCAAAAATGTGGATTGTCTGGGGGTCCTCGATGCACTGGTCTGAGAAGTACTACTGGAGGACATCAATTCAATAATATTACTCTTAATTTTTCTTTGAAAAGTGGAGGATTTATATGAGCACATTTAGAGTATTACTGGACAAATACAGCTCTCCTTGCATTTGTCTCCCAAACAACATTACCCAGCCAGTGAGTGGGTGATGTGTTTACAATTTGCTCAGAGTCAGTCGGGCTGGTATTAGGGTTCAGAGGCCCAAAGAAATGGTTCGAAGATCCTCATTCATTCTCAGTCGGTGGCATTTTGATTTCTTACGGCATTCCAAACAAATCACACTATGATACAGGCAATTTGTCCATAATTGCACTGAGATATAGTAACAGATGTAGCAGCCTAAAGGATCATTATAAAACTGCCACAATGTTACTGTGCTGAAATAAAAATTTCGGAATAATTCACATGACTAATATAGGTCATTGACTTGGAAGCTGTTTGGAGAATGTGCATTGGGTAAAGGCCTACATGAAGGATTTGCTATGCCATTTTATGCTGCGAGTTAGTATAATGGTTTGTGATATTATTACTAATGAGTGGCCTGATGTAAAGGGAAATTTCCACACAGCAAGAGCATAGTTCATTAGGAGAAAGGATGGGTTCAGTCTCTGAGTGCAAGCCTTTCCATCTCTTACATTATTAAAGTTTTTAAATGTAGACTGCAATTACACAGCCTTGTTTGAGTTTGAAAAAAGTTTCTATGTGAAAGCAAACAAAATGATTATGGTCAGGTGCATATTTAAATACTTTGCAAGTGTAAATGATGTCATAGAAGTTATGCTAGAAGACATGAGTGATATTATAGTAAATATTATATTTGTATAATCATATAATGTTTGTTATTAATGTGCATTAAAGCTGTAAAGGTATGTTAGGATGTTAAGGTACACTTACACGCAGCTTAGGAATGTTCTATGAATGCATTCAGAATGCATTATGAAGGTGCACTGAATGTTCTACAAATGCATGATGGATGCATTATGAAGGTGCAGTTAATGTAAAGAGTTACGGAAAACATTTTGATCACAAACAAACAAACCACTGAGTGTCAATACTGTTATATAAAGTTTGTATATCATATGCGTATATTAACCATGTAAATGATAATTTACGCACAGTGGTCAGCTGCCAGAGAAAACATTTACAATCTAATATCCGCATATTTGTAATGTAACATTTAAGTGGTTTACCGTATGTGTATTATTATGTGTAATAAAACCCACGGGAAATACAGAAGTGGCTGATATGGCATTTACGTAACATTTACGTAACATGCTCATGAGCCAAACAGTTGCTGACATACAATCCCAGCTGACTGCTGCAGGTGCTTGAGAGGCATGCCAAGAGCAACATTGCTGGGTTGCGATCTCCACTGGACGAGAATGTCATTTGCATTTTACTGGGTTGTCAATGCCTTCAAAATGCTGCACAGATGATAGCTGACTGCAGGCTGAATATTTAAAATTCACAAAAGGCCTTCATAAGAAGTTTGCCCTCGTGGATTTACTATCAGTTGACACCTACTCAAATTTGAGTTTGAAGAGATGGGTCAGTGGCAGTGAGCAGACTGCACCTGATTATTGTAAGACTGTCTGTTATGTCTGTAACCCATTAGATCAGTGTTTAAACCAGCTTGGTGTCAGTCGAAAGCCCTTCTGCATATTCAGACCAAGATTTTCAGCCTGTTACTTGGTGGCTACCTTTCTCAGGGAATATAATGTTTCAGCAAACTGTTTTTCTTTTATTGCTCTGTACTATTGCGACAAATTGTAGAGAGGGAAGAAAGGGTATACGTGTGGGATGGGAAGAGAGCTGACAAATGTCTGAATAACAAAAAACCATAATGTTACAGAAAATCACCATGCAAACAGAAGGGCGCAAAGTACTGCTGTAGGGGAATGGCCTCTCTATATCTCTATATCTACACTGCATCATTAGAACAAGCAGCACAGAACGCTGATCAAACATCCACCAGTTACCAAATTAGCGTATGATGCGCTCTTATGCTTTGTTCTTCTCGTTCAACATTTATCTTGTTGACATGTTGCAAAGCTACGATAAATTAAAGGAACATCATTTAGTGTCAGGGTATGAGATTAGCATATATTTCATGTTTTCAAATAACTATTTTGAATTATCACTAATATTTCACTTGGTCTGTGAATGTTAGCATTTTGGAAAACATATATTATCTATCTCTGTCGAAGGACAAATGTGTATAATTGTGAGCTATGGATGATATGTGTTACTATTATAGGCGATGATTTATTCATTGAATAGAATAGTATCCATCCTCGATAGAAGACATTGTCTTGCATTTTTTTTTCAAGTGGATTATCAGTTTGTAGTGTATAATGCAATATATTTAGATGTCTCTTACGTTGGCTTGTTATGAAAAGGTAGGAGTGCTTAAGAATTCACAAGTGGACACTCGTAACATCTTGTGGATATGTGTGATTCGCAAAGAATTATGTGCACACTTGGAAGGTATAGCACTTAATCTAATTCCGATGATTTATCCTCTCCAGGAGGACAATGGAAATACTGTACAGAATGAAAACACAAATATGTGTCAGGATTAAAAACCTGGCAAACACAATGCATGTAGTCTTTCAGAATACCAAGGGCAGTTGGGGGGCCGCATACCACTACAGCACTTGAAACAAATGGTCCATCGGTTTGTAAACAGTCTCCTCACATCTTGAATCCATTATTTTGATAAGCCCTGCAGATTTTTAACAGAAGAGAAAACAAGTGATTCATCTTTCAGACTTGGCATTTTAGCACTGTATTTAGATACCGTGTAATCTGTGTTTGTGAATTACGTGAGCCTTAGGCTAATGGCTAAGATTAAACTACTACATCAAAGCCACATCCTGGGCTGACTTCTCCTTCATTTGACATGTATCAGAAATAAAAGTTAAAATAGTTAAGAAGTAAATTTGGTGGTCACCACTTATGTTCCTTAAGTCTTTCTTTAAGTTGAATGTTGATAAGAAAAATAATAATATAGTAAATAAAGAATGGTGATAAATATATAATAATATATGTTTATATAGTAAATACATATTACTATATAAATATAGGATATATATTTATATAGTAATAATATAATAACATACGCCTCAAGCCGACCTGCTGAAGCCGAGCAATGTTTTCACAAGCGTCAATAAGCATACATTGCGTGCATTCATTATTACAAGTCAATATACTGAAGCCGAATTTTTAATACAATAAGCTTTATGGCAGTCTGTTCCTAAGTATGAGCTGTTCGTAAAGTCAGACGTTCTTAACCTGGAGAGAGCCAGTAGTGCAAAATCGGTTCATGACACAATGCCACAATCATCCCAATTATTTGGATCAATACCAACAACTACCAATGTACTGACTGAATTGCAATTTAGCTGGTGTTTAATATAATCTCCCCAGGTACCGACATCGAAAATGCATTAAACAGAGAAATATTCCAAAAACCTTTATCAGAGCATTTTCTAGCACAAAACATTCTTGTTGCCCACATTTTCCTCTAAGATGAGTTTCACCCCCCGTTTCATTTAACGCTAATTTAATTCTTATAGAAAGTTTCTCTTGTGTTTTCCACAACTACCCAGACTACACCTTGGTTCCTAATGATGCAACCAACAGTTATTAATCTTTAGCTCTACTTTTCAGTTTCGTTTGCTAATTTCTGTTGCAGGGCAGCACAGTACATTGACTGAAAAAAATAAAAAGAAATTACAGGTTCTCGGGGGAGAGTTTGCGGGTTTTCAGAGCAGGGAAATCTTATTACCTCTCTAGATAACAAGCAATCTGGGTTGTTTAACCCACCATCCATTTATTTCTGTGCCTCCTCTAATGGTAGCACTTGCAATTTGAATACAGAGGATAATATGTTGTTTAAATGTTCCAAAAAAGCACATATAAACAATTCTATAACTCTGTACATTACATAACCCAGTAATATGCAATTTGAGGATGGATGGATGGACATTAAGCTGCTTACCTTAAACACGAGACTGTGGCTTATCTCAGAAAGATTGTGCAAACAAGTCTTGCCTTTTTGTGGCATTCTTTCAATAGTGGTGCCCTCCTTATTATGACTTACTAATACAGGGTTAATATTTTCATATTCAGGCTACAGATATATAAACTTCATCTAAAACTTCAACCATGAGTGAATTCATTATTAATTCATCCATTTTCTATACCTGTCCCATGCTAGGCTGTGGGGGGTCCTGGAGGCTATCTCAGAAGCTGCGGGCACAGGACGGGATGCCAATTCATCACAGGCGAATATATTAATATTTGCCCATCTCAAAACATTCACGAAATACTTCTTTCCATTCAATATACTTAGCGTAGGAGTGTATCTGATTTAACTAATTATAAGCTTGAAGATGAGTTGATTATCTGAATTAAATTGTTACATCCTATTAAAAGAATTCATCCAATTTAATTAATCTGAAGGTTTAAGAGATCTGATTTTTAAATCCTGTATTATTTTATTATACCAGAACTTTCACCAGATAAGTGGTTGGAAATTGGATGAATGTCTGCATGGATGGGTGTTATTTTATCATTCACAAGGATGCCTTTTGTTAGGTACCCTACATTTGTAGTTTTTCGAGAAGAGCGACTTTAATATTACAAGTCCATTTTGAAACTTCTGGTTCCTCTGGGAGAGGGCAGAGGTCATCTTTTGTCAGTGATTAATCTTTCCCAAGTGTCTTTGTTTTCATGAGGTAATCGGTCCTTGGGAAAACAGATGCTCATAACAACAGGTTTATTGGATTTTAATTACTCTGGCACCTGATAAAAGTCCGAACTGAGTGCTGAGTGACCCACTTACTTCCTGTGTTTCACTTCAGCGTGCCTTAACCAGCAGCTTCTAACACAGTATCGGTCAAGGTAGTGCCAAAACTAAAAAAAGACACACCACGTCCTCCTTTCTGCCCACATCGGTTAGGTCACATGATCTCTCTCGGCACTGATTTCAGTCAAGGCCAGTTTGCCAGTTAAGGGAAAGTAAAATAGAAAACGTACAGTATAGTAGGTCACCATTGATATTTTTTAATGTGGTGCAGCAAGCAATGCTGGGAAATTATAACACAAGCAAAAGCTAATAGATGGTGACTGGAGATAAGGAACAATGTTCAATGTTCTTTCCAATTATTTGTATATAGCGCCCTTCACGACGAAGTCACCCTAAGGGGCGCTTTGCATGGGTGTGTCGTGATACATTACGACATCATTAAAAGAGAATAATGCAAAACAGGGAAAATGAAAGACAAAGAAATGAAAGAAAGCCAGATGACAATGGAGGAGAGGAACCAAAAACTCCAAAATGAGGAGAAAGAAACCTCTGGGGGGTCCAAGTTCAACTGGCTGCCCAAACCCCCCCCCCGCCCCCCCCGGGCTTGCTAACATTATTATTGAAAAATATAATCACTGTGTTTTGGTTTCTTTGGTCAATGAGCCTTAATAACCGGAGGGAAAGGCCTATTTCCAGTGGGAATTGAAGTCAAGTTCAGCAGGGAACGGAAAAGACTAAATTGGAAGTTTTCTTTGCTAGTGTCCCCAAAAGCATTCATAGTCACTGATAGCTGCTATAGGCATTGTTCTATAGGCATTGTATTGTATTATTTATTCGCACACACAGTGACAATGTATTGTCTTTATGTTAGATTTTCTGAAGGATTATTAAGAGCTCATTGTCATTGTAATTACAGTACTTCACCAGGCAGTCATTTGGCAGTTTACCCTGTCAGGGTCACAGTGGGGCCTGGACGCTATCCCAAGAAGAGTAGGGAATGAGGCAGGTACACCCTGTTTGGGATGCCAGGACATCAAAGGGCCAATACACGGAATCGTATACCATAAGGAATTTAGAGACACCAATTAGCTTAAGTGCTTGTCATTGGATGGAAACTGGGGTGCCTTGGGGAAACCCACGTGCCACAAGGACAACATGCAAACTCCTCGAACAAAGAGAGCAGATAGGATTGGAACATTGGGCTGTGATGTGGACTGCCACCCATAGAGCCATCCACCTGTGTCAGAACGAAACGTCAACGGTTGATTCCGCACAAAACAGACAGACATCTGGTTTTGCTCACTCCATGCAACATCACTAACAAATTTTATGACAGTTACTACGTGTATAATGAAGATAAACCAGAAATCTGTGCGATGCTTGTCATTGTTTCATATGTGGTATCTGGCAGCTAGCAGAGGCTGCTTGGCTGTCTCCATAACGACAATGTTTTCCTGCTGTTGAACCTGACATGAATCAACGAGTGATGGATTCTGTTCTCTGTGTGAGGGCTTGGAACTTCAAGAAGTCCAAGAACAAGAATTTCGCAGGTGTCATTTATTTAGAACTTTCATCAGTTACTGTGCCATTAATTTCTTAACTTTCTTTTTCTTAAATTTCTTAAATTTCTTCTCTAAGAAGGTGATGTGAAAGACCATCATGGTTCTTGGTTGGATCAAAAAAACGTGCCCATTTTCATCACTCGTATTATCTTACACACATTGAGTCAGTATTATTAACTACAGCTCTTAAGTTGAGTAACTTGCAGTCAGAATTACTCACACCCCTCAACTGTATGTACAAAATGTAGAATTACTTCACTATGTGTAAATTTTTGTTCTTGTTGTTATTCAATGAGGCCATTTTATTAAATATTCTGATTATACGAAATTGGTTCATTTGCATTAATTTCTGAAGATATTCTACAATTGAGGGGTGCCAATAATTCTGACCAGAACTGTATCTGTGTTAAGGGTAAAATACCTTGTTTTGTAGCGCAGTGGCAGTTAATCCTCCTGGGACTTAAGCACGCAGCCAATCAGTTCCAAGTGTGGCTCCATAACTACTATTTTAACTGTCCTATATGCGTAAAATGTGTCAGAAAATCTCTCTGCTTCTCTTGGTCTTTTGGTGCTGCTGGTGTTGTCTTCCTGGGAAAGACCATACGGGTTTTTGTTTGTATGTGGGACACATGTAATGCCACAGGTAATGATTCATTTTAAAAGCTGGCCTCCAACACTCCCCCGACCCAGATGTGTACCAGGTGAAAATCTTCACACCTTGAAAATGCCCCATAACCACTCAGGAACCACCACAGTGTGCCTGACTGCATTCATCATTTGGCCTATAATGTCTCGAAGAGTTATGCTGCTGGAAGTGCCATACTTCATACAAGGCCAGGGTGAAGTTTTCATTTGTTTTGTGGACATAAAGTCTCTCCAATTGTATCAGGTAAAAATGACAGCATGCTGAGGCCCGGTGGTTAAACATCTTAAAAGTGAGCTCTGCTTTATTTGCAGCTAGCGCTGGTGCCAGAATTTCCCTCAATATTTATCTATTTCATTTGAATTTATTTACATTTGTTGCATTTTTGCATGAATGGTTCTGATCGTTTTAAAGTTGTATATGCTTATGTAATGCGGAAATTGTGTTGCTTGTGATGTTGATTTTAAATTGTCTGTTGAAAATGGATTTATATTTTGATTGTGTTTTTGTGTATTCTGCTCAGAATAAACACCTCTCATGTTTACACACACACACACACACACATTTATGTGTATATAAACACATGCTATATGGACAAAAGTATTGGGACACCTGGCCATCACACCTACACTAGAATTGATTGGTTTAGCCCAACCCCCGAAAAACAATAACCATGCCATTATCCCTCCTCTACCAAACTTTAATGCTGGCACAATGCAGATAGGCAGGTAATGTTCTCCTAGCATCCAATAAACCCAGTCTCATCCATCAGACTGCCAGACAGACAGGTATGATTTGTCACGCCATAGAACATGACAGCTCCAGATATATAACACAAATATAAATGAACATTTTATTTGAATTAATTAATGAAGTTATACCTAAACAGAATCCCATGCATATTTCCCAGAGTACTTAAAGTACCTTTATGTAAAGTGAATACGAATTTTAAGCAGTCCATTCCATTAAAATAACAACCTCTTTTATTTTCAGAAAAATAATAACCAGAATTATTCCACAGCTAGTTATGCTTTGATTAAAGTGTAATATCAGCTTTAAAGTACTGTACTGTAGAAACTGTGAACCAATGGACCAAAACACCAAGGTAATAACCTAACCCGTAACCATCCATTTCCTGGAGATCCTCCACCCTACACATACACTTAGGTTTATTTAATTATAGCTTAACTAAAAGATGCCTTTCACTCCAGAAATGGGAGTCGGGTCAGGCAAGTTAATAAATTCTGATTAAATAAGGGAAAAAAATCATTACCAAGCTATAGAGCAATCAGATGAATCAGAAGGTTGGCCTAAGCACCAGTAGGCCCTACTCATGGTGTGCCCCCGCCCACGGAATCCATCCTTCTTCAGCTCACTAAACAATCTTTTCATCTATCGACACTTTAACAAAGTACATTAGCAGTTTGTTTAAATTATGAATTATAAAGTAGAGATCGAAAAGTGGAGAAATAAGAACAAAGATCTGGTTAATATCCTTGTTTGTAACAAGACAGAGTTCTTGGGTGACCTGACAGATGCTTAAACTATGCAGAGAAGCCTGCGCCAGGAATGAATATGTAGGAGATGCCTGGTTATGCAAATGTGTATTAAACATTTTGCTTCATGCCATACGCATCTGACTGCGTTGCTCTTTCTCAGTATTCCCCTTGACTAAGTGGTGGCACAGTGATAAATCTAATTGTCCTGTAAGTCATCTCACTGACGGAACGTTCAGTCTGCGTCATTCTTCTTTTAGCTACCTTTTAAAAATTTTAAAAACAAATAATTTTATTGTTATTGACTTTTAATAAAAAGTTCGTATAATGCAAATAAACGGTTGTTTTCATATTCACAATGCTGGTGGGGATTCTCAAAAATCTAAGAGAGATTATATATCTCATATACATCGAGATTATAAAACACAAATTTCAGTTGACAGAAAATCAGTTTGTATAGATGTTATACAAACTGATTCTCGCATATACAGTGGGACATATGTAATGCCACAAATAATGATTCATTTCAACAGCTGGCCTCCAACACCCCCCGACCCAGATGTGTACTACGCGAATATCTATCGAAAGCACCCAAACCAGCTACATCACTCTGTGGTATGGTGACTGCACATCTGCTGACCCGAAGACCCTGCAGCAGGTCGCCAATTCGTCCCAGCACACCATCGGTACCCAGCTCCCTGCAATAAATGACATCCACCACAAACAGTGCCTTCGTAGGTCTCAGCATCAGCAGGGACCCCACCCACCCCAACCCCTTTCTGTTCTCCCTCCTGCCCCCTGGGAGGCGCTACAGAAGTCTCTACGCCCGCGCTTCCAGACTCAGGAACAGATTCTTCCCTCGAGCTGTTAACCTCCTGAATCGTCTACCCGCTGAACACTGATCTGTTGACATTCACCTCACTTACTCACTGTCCCAACTGACCCCTCAATTGCCATTTGCACTATTTTACTTAATTCCACTATTATCTGCACCTTATGACTGGCTACCTCATGTATAATGTATATGTATGTGATTTATGTATGTATAAATGTATATTGCATGTAACATATGTTCCACCTATGTACATTCCACCCCACCTCCACTGTCCGTCTATGTTCTGCACTATGTCTTGCATGTTCTGGTGAAGCCACAACTCCCCTTTCATTTTCACATGCACCAGCACATTGTGTTAATGACAATACAAATTGAATTGAATTGAATTGAATATATAAACATGCATAACTGGAAAGAAACCAGTTTTATGTATTCTCCTTAGTACAGAATAATTTATCGTTACTTTGTAGATCAGCTTCCTAATGCGGTAAAAATGACCAAATCAATCCATGAGATCCACAAAACGTGGCCCATTGACAAACCCCAAACCGATTTCATTAGGTGCCACGGAATTTGAAAACAGTGAAAACTGTTCTTCCCACGGTGCCTGCTGTCAGAATAAATCCATGCACATTGCTGCGTGCTTCGCAGTCAGCACTTGCTGATGAAGGCTCTCATTTCTTTGCAGGGTGCCGGGTTGGCGATGCCCAAGTTTGAATTTTTAACGCAGACCCACGTTTCCGACATCAACCTGGGATTGAGAGAGAGAGAGAGAGAGAGAGAGAGAGAGAGAGAGAGAGACGTCTTTGTGTGGCCGCAGAGATAACCGCATCGCATCAACCATGTCATTCTGACATAGACCAACCATAGTCTCAAGGCTCAAACATCCTTATCAGACATGATTGCTCGGGGTTTAACTGAGACACTATAACATAAGTAGCTGTATGGGTCACCCTTCAGCTAAAACAATATAACACAAGGGGACATGGGTCCAGATTTAAGGTGAAACAATACAACAGTATGGTTTAGCTAAAATATTTAGGCAATAGAGATTGCAAATAAATGTTATTTATAATTTATAAATGAATGAATGTTGCATTTATATAGTGATTATCACGGCACCCAAAGCACTTTGTAGAGGCAATGGGGAGCAACTTCAAGCCCCATCACTGTGTGACCCCCTCCTGGATGATGCGACCAGGCCATTCTGTGCCAGTATGCTCACCACACAGCAGCTAAGGTGGTGTAGCGGCAGGAGAGAATTCATTAATTCCATATAGGGGATGATTAGAAGGCCAGATCTGAGAGGGCCATGGGGCAATTATAGCCAGGACATTGGGGTACCACTTCTACTCTTTCGAAGGATGCCCAGGGATCTTTTATGCCCTCACAGTAAGAACCTCTATTCTAACCCCTGCCCCCAACCATAACCACAAGTAACCAAACATAATACAAGACTTTTGGTATTTTTAGTTTTTGATTGCAGTCACATACTTTTATAAAATTGAGTTTTCCCCTTGTGGGGAAAAGAGATCGAAATGGTTTTTATTACATTGTGGAGACATTTGGTCCCCACGATGTAATATATACATGTTCCCCCCACACAAAAACTGTGGAGGTTGGATTTGAGCCCCCACCCCTGGAGGGGTTAGGTTACAATGCCTTCTATTGCACCACCATGACATTCCATAGAACAAATGGCTTTAGTAAATTATATAATAATTTGACAAATTAGCAATAATTAGACAAATTGTTTTGTTTATCCAAAATTGAAAATGGACAATGTGCCCTACATTTATAGTTTAATTGGAAATAAAACTGGGATTCTCCTCCCAGTAACCACAGAGCCACAGCTACGGATACATTTTTAATGGATTTACTTAAAGACACACAGGCAGCTCTGACACTTGACAATTAATAAATTGCTTCATTGTAACAGGAACAAATGACGATAATGTCAGTGGTTAATGTCTCATTAAGTGACAATTTAATTTGACACAAGCTGTTTTGTTGTCATCTTGCTTTCTTCAGCGGAATTCCAAAAGGAATACAAAGGAATATTCTGATAGTGTTGACCTCACACCTTCGCTATGAGAGGATAACCCTAACTCCCTGGTCCTTGGGGACCACCAGACAATACACGTTTTTGCTCCCTTCCAGCTCCCCAGAGAGGTTGGAGGCAGCAAAAATGTGAACCGTCTGTGCGACCTTGAGGACCGGATTGAGAGTAACTGCCCTAAGAGACCAAAGAGATACAATTATACACTAAGTGAACAACAGCTGGGGAAGAATGGATTGGAGGATACCAAACCAGGGTGCCATGGTAACGATGCACTGCATACATTATGTTCAAAAATATTATACCTGTCAACTCATATGGTTTCCCTGTAGAAGCTACATATTTCTTCTACTCATCTATCCATCTTCCAACCGCTTATCCTGGTCAGGACTACATATTTCTTGTAGAATATATTTTCATATACTGCTGTAGGCTGCTTGTCACGACAGGAAGTCAGTGCCCTCATGTTTCATAATAGATGAAAAAACAGGCTTCATAAAACATGTTAATTTGTGAGTCACATATACTGTAGATATTTATGGATACATTTTCTGATATTATACCAATCCTGGGAAAGTATTGGGAAAAATGCTGATGAATTAAATGATGCAGAACAGCCTTTTAGACCTCTGGTCCTGTTGGACATGAGCTTACAATCAAAAGAGCTTTAGTAGGCTTCAATGTACATCAGTCAATATGCGCGCCAGTGACCGTAGCTCTTTTCTAAAGAATTAGTTTGTGAAAGACATGATCCGAGTTTATTCAGGACTTTCTCCAGAGTCTATAGAAGATTTTCCACATGAACTCATTCGTGAAATAAAACAGGAGTATTCCTTCAGCCCAGGATATTTTCTCCCACCTGCAGACAACTACATTTCCAAAGAAAAATGTGCTGCATGTACATAAAAGACAGCTGACTGTGTGTTTTCTATTAAAAATATGTCCTGCTGAATTTTGTTTCTTTGACACTTGTGGGATATCCATCATTACTCTACGGCTCCACACTTTTATTTGACTTCTTATTCCTTGGATTTCGACTTCTAGTATTGTCGAACGGGTCCCCGGCGCTAACCAAAGGGAGAGAGGATTCCTGAGGCCGGCGGACGCTCGGCGTGAGACGCAGGACTTCACGAGCTACGGACCTTCTTCGGCGCGCCAGGGGAGGTGTCATGAAGAGGAGGATGGGCAGTACCTGCCGGGGGAAGCCGGATCTGCAATGGTTCTACAAACAAAGCGCAGAACACGGGCCGAACTTTTAAGGTGTAACCGGACTGTGTAACATAAATAAATATGTAAACTTTTTTATTAGATATCGATTATTGAAACAAAATAAAAAATGCATCTTAAAATATTGGTTTTCTTTGCAGGACACTATGCTGTATCATATTGTATTTTATATGAATGATTTAATCACTACTACTAGAACACTACAGTACATTGCTCAATACATGCTGAAAGCCTATAACGGACCCTGTTTCTAATACTGGAATTTGGAACGATGCATTTTTTTATTAACTTGTGATTTTGGACACAATTTTAGTAGCAGTTGCAAAAATACATATAAATAATGAAAAAAGGTCCATTTCAAAATCTATGTGGACACACATAACATGTCGGTATTGCACCTTTAGTGCAATGAGGGTTATTGTGTTCGTTTTCCAGTTCCTATGACTTGCAAATAGGCAAAATAAACAAATGGAAAATATTTGCTTTATTTGTGAATAGTTTTGCTAGTAAGCAATGATTTGATTTACATCTTTTGTAAGAATGGTGATGCTTTCCCACGGGGAAATTCCCTTTTTCACTCTACACCATCTTGCTCACATACAGGTGAGAGAATACATGGGGTCACAGCAAAGAGGCAGCTGCCTCGCAGCACCCAGGGCTTAAGGCTCTTGCTCTAGTGCCCACAGACATGTGACGACTCTGCCAAGGCCAGGCTTAGACTAGCAACCTTCAGATAACAGGTACAGAAGTTTAGCCCACTGAGCCACGCGCTAAGCATAAACGTGGTGAATGTAAATATGCTTACAGCGTAGGGTGCCCAATAGAAACCATAAATGACTGACTTATAAGCACTGCTGCTTGCAGCCAAGGCCTTCTGAAAATGGGCCTGGGTAGAGGAGAGGAGGCCAGGTTTTATAGTAAGACAGAGATAAATGGAATGGCCCCATTCTGACAAAGGTCCTCGGTCTGGGATGCTCAGGTAGGACGTAACTCATATTCTCCCCTTTGGATTGACCCTGATGATTTGGGGAAAAAAAACAAGATCATTCAAAACTGCATACTGCACAAGAAAGACTTACTCTGAGTTTCTTTATCTGAGAAAGTCCCTTACGTTAGGAGTCGGTGTCTAAAGCCCGGCAGATCTATAGACATTTCACAGAGGTTAAATGACCTTACCGGTTTAAACGAGTAACAGTTTTATTTATCCTCTATTGATATTTATCAAGCAGTTTAGCAATAAGATAAAGTTGATTTATTTAGCTGATGATTTTATCCAATTCAGAAAGCAGCGTCAAAGTGGTCTTTGCAGTGGGTGGGGTTAGGGGTCTTGCTCAAGGTCCCAATGGTAAAATCACCCTGCCAGCAACAGGATTTGAACCAGCAGCCTTCCAGGCATTGAGACATAGTCCTACTCCACAGAGCCACACGTCACCCACAGTTTTATAACGCTACACTCTAGCTCTTCTTAATATACAACTCTGCCTCTCGTAGGTCATCTGTCAAACAGTCCCGTGTTACTCACGAGAGACCACATTTCCCCAGTCTGCCGCGGAGCTGCCAGCTAGGGCTGGCATTCCTGAAGATAATCTGACATAAAAGGGCACCCGACGCACGCCGCTGTGTAACAGAGACTGCCGTGCATCCATTTATGTGAAACGAATCTGCAGACCCGCATGTAATCTGTGAACCAACTTGCTGGTGAGGCACTTTAACAAGACACTCGAGCAGATGCTGTGGAAGGTGGTCCGTGAAAAATTATGCCCAGCCTCCCGTCCTAATATTTTATCCATTAGAGGAATTCCCCTGGGTACTCCACCAAATTAGAATCATTTAAGCTCTCCCGCACATCTATTGGCTGTGGGAGCTGTCCAATACTCTTAAGCCTGTGGAGATTAGTGATGTGCAGTGACAGAATTAAACTGACCTGGGTCAGTCTGGAAGCACATGGCTGGTGCACAAAAGGCCTCACAAAAAGAGAGCAACTGCTGATCTCAGCGCAGGGAGCTCAAAACTGGATATAAAGTGTATACTCCCCTCCCCTGCAACTGAGGATAAGCGTATTGGGGGGGTTACACCAGGCCGTCGGAAAAGGAGACAAGCTAGCTACCAGGTCACGTATAACGGATGAAGGAAGACAGCTGAAATATATTGGGTCAATCTTCAGAGCACAAAATATTTGCTTTCCCCAAAACAATCTGTTGCAGTGGAGAATGCGAAAAAAAAAAGACCTGGCCTTGTTGTGAAGTTACAATAAGGAGTAGCTTAAAATGTCCTTTCAAATAGTTTTTGTCGTGCTATGGGAAATCATGTTCTTCTAGTGAAATTGTGAAAAGTGATCATGACATGAAACTACTTCCACTGCTACGGTTGCTGTTGTAGCTTTCTTCTTCTTCTTCTTCTTGTAGGTTCTTCTCGTCATTATAATCTCCACTATTATTCCAGAAACATCACAGTGGCTTTGCGGCACATCCGGGTCTGGGATTTATGCCCCATCTCTGTCTGTTTTTGTGCAGATTTCCTTGAGGAACAGCCTGGCGTGCTTCTCATGGTGTGCGTGCCCAGTAAAGGCCTCTCGTTCCATCAAATGTGCCCCCAAACTTTTTTCAGGTGCTTCCATGGATCGACTCTAGGCTCACTCTCATCCTGTATGGACGATGAATTTATGGATGGATTAATACAATGCCATTCAAGTTTACTTCATTCTTCCGTTTTATCTCCCATACCTGAGTAGTATGGGTGCTGTTAAACAGAGCATTTTCAAACTTAAATATACAGCACAGAAGATCCATTAGATGCCTGACAAAACGCTTAAAATTTCATGGAAATTCCAGCAGAAATAAGAATACAGGGTACATTTAGTCTGAGAGTATTTAGACACATATACTAGACATAGGAAAATCACAATGAGTGTGTGTGTTCTATTTTTGAAACAAAACAGCAAAACAGTAACTTCAACGTTAAATAATTTTGAGGCACGCTAACGTCCTCATGTGATGTGCGACATTATAAAAATGATCAGCCAGCGAGGAAAGTTTTCAGACGACAGCGATTCCATCGCATATCCTCCAGAGGCGCGTGTCTCTCTTCCAGGGAAATGTTTTACAGCCATTATAACTTTGAAGCACTCCCCCCCGGGATCATGAAAAAGACACAAATCACTATGGCACCTCCACTGTTGTTCATACAGATGAAGTAAAAATACATGAGCAAAAAGGCCTGCCCTGCTTTCCACCAGCTATATGCCTGAGGGAGAGGATAAATATCATATGTCATTTGGCGTTTCTTCAAAATATACTCTCCGAAAACAATTTCTCAAATGAAAAGACGCTCGTTTTTTTTTACCATAACACTCAGTTATGAAAAAATAAACTACATAAAAAGACATTCATTTATTTATGATTAATCTAGTGTCCCTAGATATACATTAATATCTCTCTGAATTATACTCCACTTTAAGAACATGTGATGAAATGTACCAGCTTCTCCTTTTCTGAAGAAAACTAAAAACTTTAGAGAAGAAGCTAAACACAAATGCTTTAGGAAATTTGATTATATTTTTTGCATTTTAATACAACTACTGTCTGTTGACAAGCTGTGTTATTACACTTGGGTACCACTGCAGTAATTGGGTATATATTAGATTGAGTATATATTAGGTATAGATTACAGCATCTTTGCTACATCTACAGCATCCTTGTCAGCATCAGTCACCAAGGTATCATTTTCAGCTGTTCTGTCAAGATACAAACACATTGTAGTGTAGTCCAAAAAAACCTTTTTTTTGTTAAATTTGAAAGCCCTATTTCAAGTTAGCTAGGCCTCAATCAGACGGCAGGAAATGCAAGGCTGTGTCATCTTGGCTGGTTTATGTGCAGCCGGCTTCGCAGGGATTCTTGATAAGGCATCTGAGCTTCTTCTTAACCTTGGTTTTATGCAGCCCTTGGCTTTTTATCGCTTGGAGAGACCTTAACCGCACGAACAGCTCGAGGAGATCAGAAGCATGACCAACACCAGACCATCCCATCGATTTATGCTCTTTGCATGGACAACTTGATAGTTGATTAGGAAAGTAACACTGCACTGAGCCCACCTTTCACTACAGAACACTAGTACTCATGTTTACCATGTAAATGTTCCTGAGGCCTGTGAAAATGCAGCTTTTCCATTTTAGTAAAGCACTTAGGCTCTTGGCTGAACCAATTAGTTTCCTGACTGAACTAATTTAGCTTTCTTTCTCACTATTGAGGTTGTCAGCAATTTTTACAGAGAGCTGCGGAACTGAGTACACACACATGCACGCACACACACACACACAGGTTTGTAATTCTATCTTTGTGGAAACTGTCCACTCATTTCTATGGGGAAAAGTCTGATCCAAACATGACAACCTTAACCCCTACCCAGCCCTAACCTTAACCATGAGTAACCAAATGAAATATGAGACTTTTGGCATTTTTAGTTTTCCGATTGCAGTCACAGATCTTTGTAAGGACCTGAAAAATGGTCCCCACAATGTCAAAATACCAGGTTTTTATCACATTGTGGGGGCCATTTGGTCCCCACAAAGTAATATAAACATAAGCCACACACACACGCTGGTCTGGCAGAAGCAGTATATAGGAGCCCCTTTATGAAACCACAACCCCCGTCCCAAAAAATGGAGTCAGGTGTCAAACGTAATAAATGTAACAAGAGCTGAGAAACTGCAAACTACAAAATTTGCCAAGAAGCAATTCCCCGGGTGTTGTGGGTAAATATTATCCCTGCATCTTTCAGTCCATTAACCGATGCTGCTTGATGGTTATGAATTATAATCAAGATTCCTCATTCACTATTTCCATTGAAATCACTTGGGCCCATCTTGGGTTAACACTCAGAGAACTGTGTCAGGGACACCCCCACACTTTATCAGACGAATAGTAATTTTTACCTAATTTACATATTGAGCGACTCAGAGTGACATACTTCCTGTTAACCATTAAAACGTGATTGCCCGCAGATCAATCTCACCCACTGAAAAATACTCGACCTTAATACATATTGTCTCTTATCCACTGGAGAACTGAAATGACTTTTTTTTTCTTTTCAATTTAACTTCAGCTGAGAAATTCTTATTAAATGAAACAAGACAAAATAAAAATGGGGTCGGACTTGTTGTGAAACATTTTCACTTTCTTGCAAGCTCTCGTGTCTGAGTTCCTGTAATGTTAGATCAGTTATTTTGCATAAAAGCAGGATGCTGTCTACTTAATTTGACATGCTGGTTTCTCCTAGAAAAATCAATCAATTTTCCCATTTGCATTCTCATAATTGCATTCTCAGTCATTTTTCTTCATAGATAGTTTTACATGATCATCGTGAAAAAAAGTTATATCGTTATTATTTCATCAAAGCCATCTCATGCTTCCTGCTACCGTCAGTGAGTTAATATATAGGGCTGGCGAATGTTGACGGAGTTTTCCTTGTGTCTGAGACATGTTAGATGTGACTAGAAGCTTGCAGTGGCAGGATGCACGTCTCCCTGCCGGGGAGTCTGGGGAGGTGTTAGTTTGGAAGGAGTATCTCGGTAGGTCTTTACACGGCCCCATCTGAGGGAGTTGTAAGCCGCATGCACATCGCCAGATGCTGCACTTCCATTTGGCAGTGTTGTAGCTACCCTCTACAGCGGCGTATGACTCACAGTGTGTAACACATCCGCTGGCTGATGAGGGTGTGATTACTCAGGCGGAACCGCAGACAGAGAGAGGACTTTTAGGGGCTTTACTAGAACTAGGTAGGGCTGAAAACTTAAGGTAGATACATATCTTAGAATATGTACTTATGAGTAGATCTTAGCATGTCTGGCAATATGTTAAACAAATGTAAACCAGTGAGCTAAAAGATTATGACCACCCCCATGTGAAGCAAATAATGTTGACTATTTCATAAAAATGGTACATGAAAGATCTGGGATTTATTAGACAGTGCGATAACATTTGGTACTTGTAAATGTTAGAAAAATGAGCAGGGATAGGGATCTGAGTGACTTAGACTAGGGCCAAATCATCATGGTCTGATGACTGGGTGAGAACATCTCTGAAACAGCGAGGATTGTGGGGTGCTCACAGTCAGCTGTGGTGAGTACCTACTGAGAGTGGGCAGAGGTGGAGGAAAGCCATGATCTGCTGTCAGGGCATTGGGCAGCCAAGACTGGCTGACGCGAGCTGTGAACGAAGGCCATTCCATCAGGTACAAACTAACAGAAGGGTTCCTGTGACACAAATGGCAGATAATTCTCATGATTATCATAGTAGTAATGTGTCATGGAACACAGGGCATTGGGCCCTGCCACGTGTATACATATGGCGGCCTCCAAGGGCGCCAACTTCTGAGGGGGCTCCAACTTAGCAAGCCGATTTCACTTTGCCTCAGACGGGCGATGAAGCTCACCCAAGGTGCCCCACGGGTTTCAATCCCTTATCGATTAAAGCAGTAATAAGCACCATAGCTGGAATATAACTGACTACCTTCTGCAAATGAAGCATACTTATCTAGTTCACTGCAATCCGAAGGTTTTCCCATGACTTATGATAGACTTGACATTAATCGAGACCTAGTGGAACAGGGACGGAAAAAGTAAATATTTTAGAAAACTTTTTAATAAGAAAAATATATGAGGGCACTGTAGTCTCGGACCTTCTTGGTTGGCCGCTCAAGTTCTGTCTCACAGGAATGTATATATCCTTTTATCTTTGCAGTTAGGTGTCCAGTTCTGGCCCAAAGGGTCAAGGCAGAGTTTGTAGAAGCTCATCCATATTTCTGCAAAAGTGTACATATTATTAACTGCATTCAATTACAGTTCTGGCTTGCACACTTGGATAAGACTCATAATGCTGAATCAGTGTGACAGAATAAGACCGCTGACTGAAGATTAATTTCTGAAAGGCTGCAACTGGATTGGGACACATGTATTTTATATGAAACTTCGACAATGATTTTCTTTCCGGGGTGATTTCCAGCCTGGCTAGATATGTGACTGAGGGGTGATGGTCTCTATGAGGATCAGTTTTCTTTTTTGGCTGCTTGCTAAAATTGTTAGCTGGTTGGCTTTTCACCATGGCAAGCCATCTGAACTGGGCCAGATGACTGATAAGCTTCCCAGGGTCTCACATGAAATCCTACACAGTAAAAGTTTGGATCAAACACATGACCAGAAAAGGGCAGTCTGTTCTGGTTCATTGTATGTTCCTGGAGAAGATTCCTCCACTGATTTTGCCTAGGGCTGTTAAACCACCATGCCAAATTAAGACACATGCCAGAGTCCAGTGTAACCTCTCGGGTTAAAAGTGTAATGAACACAATGTAAACAAGCCTACAATTATCTAGATGGGGGAAAAAAAAACAATGCAAAAATTACAAAATGTGGAGCTTCATGGAAGCTTTAGTTTGCTAACAATGACACTGTCAGGCCGTTGGCAGTCTTCAAATGGATCAGAAAATCGACAAAAAAAAGCATCTACAGTTTATGGATGTGTACTCCAGGTTTTGCTATTTCATGCAAATTGTAGGACAATTTAACGAGAACACATGCATTAAGCCATTCGAAATGACACAGCTCTCCATCACTTCCATCGCTTTTGAAACAGGGAGGGTGGTGACCGGTAAATTAATTTAATAAAATGCACCTACAAATATTCCTTTTAGAAATCAGAGTTTGTCAAATGTACTTACGCATTTGTTACTGAGCATTGACAGAAAATATAGTTTACAGCTTTATATAGAATCATGGTGCTTTCTTTAGGCTTTTTCCCATTTGGGTTTCTGTCTCCGTTGCTCTTCTGTACATAGAGAGAACACCGTAAGTTGGGCTAAAGAGACCCAGACTGAGCAGAGAGTAAATGAGACATCGGCCCACCGAACGACATCATCCAAGCCTAACGTCTCAAAGCATTGCTCTGGAGGATAGCCTTCCCAGCGCTGCAACTCTGTCAGCGCGACAGCCGGAAAGCCTAAAAAAACCTAAAACCTCAAGCAGCACTGAATCCATACAGATATTTCGCGAAACAATTAAATTATTCAGCAACCTCATCTTAATTTACTTAGGGCATTTGACAGATGACCTCCTAACTTGTTGATATATTGAATACATTTAAAATAAGCAGAAGGATAACTCAATACTATACTTATAAGCGTTTATTAAAGGCCAGGCCGATATTAAAGTCTTGTACTGAGCATCCAGCCTGTAGGACCAGAATACTTACAGTGGTAGGGAAAGATTCAAACAAGACATTACATGGAAAAATACAGATTGTACGTTTTAGGGATTTGACAGGTGGAGTGTACAGGTACGTTGCTTGTTCTGGTTTATCTACTACAATAAACATTTTATTGATCTACTATAACAAACATATCTCCTTTATCTGGCAGACAATAGAAAATGCAGAAACCTGTCCCGGAAGATTAATTAACTCAGCTTTAATCAATACACAGATTATTGTGCTGTTACAAGTCAGGTCCTTCCAGCAAATTTCATATAATGGGATTTCTCATCTTGCCTTGAAAAGTCTTAATTAATGAATCTCAAAACAATATTGCTTTCTTTTTGTGTCTCCAAGCAGAGTAACTGCAAGCGTTTTATGAAAACACTTTCTGTTTAGTAACATCAGCTGATGTCAACTTAACCAAAGCGAGTGGACTGTGGAGTCAATGAAATTTTGAAGTTTCATCTGGGTGGTTTTTCAAGTGGGAATGTAAATGACACTTAGGACCAGAAGTGTGGAGCAAAATCTATAAATCTGCATTTGTTCTGTTGTCATTTAGCCTTGCTTTCTGAAATAACTCTTTAATCATACATGCAGTCTCACACACATTATCTATTACAGGATAAATTAACTGAACTTTGGCGAAAGCTGGAAGTGTAATTTGGAACGGTGGCTCCATAAATAGCCTGAATACAAGGGCAATCTTGTGTCTTCTGGCTATTTAGTTCTGGGTTCCAGTTCTAGCCCTTTGATAAATGTTCCCCCTACCCCGTGAATCATAATACCTTTTTTGGGAGGCTTTTTCCGAAAACTGGCATCTTATACCGTTTGCTGTCCCAAATGCATATAAATCATACTGTTCTAACTGGTTTTCTAAATTAGTATAATAATATGAATTTATCAGGGATGCACTTCTGATAATCATGTATTAAATAAATGCCATGTTTGCGGTTTTATATGCAGGGTTCAAGATATATTGATTTTCTTATTTAAAATATTTTTTTCGGCAAAATAATGGGGCTTTCTTATGACAGTTAAATGCTAATAACTAAGAAAAATCCACGGCAGTCAGGATATGACATACAACACCAGTCAAACGTTGAGGTACACTTACTGAAATCTAGGTTTATTTTCCATAATATGTTACATGAAATATCCATCCATTTTGTTTTCCTATTCAGGGTCGCAGATACATGATATATTTTCTCTGTAAATACTGGAACACATACATCATAAGAAACAAAACATTTGGAGTAATGAAGTAGTATTTGAGAAAATTTGTGTCTCTATATCTTGGATTCCTTAAAATAGCTACCGATTGCCTAGATAACATTTTCACAGACATATGGCATGTGGTGAAAAGGTTTCAACAGGGAATCAATTCCCAGAGATAAAGTGCTTAAGACTTGTGTTGCTTTGACTCTTCTGTCCAGCTCGTCCTTTACAAGCACTGTGGGACTGAGGTCTGGATCCTGGACATGCCTGGCCATTAGTTTGAGTTGTCCTTCACTTTCCATGTACTCCAGGGAGTTCTTGCACAGTTTAGTGGTGCACATTTGGTTGTTATCTGCTGAAGTATGAAAAACTGGCCGATCAGCCATAATCCTGTTTGGATGGAGTGCCTTTGAAGGATGTCATGATAGCCATTGGTTAGGATTAGTTTAATTTTGGTAAAATATCTGCAACTCTTTCACTAGCAAAGCAACCCCAGACCATGACACTGCCACCTCTAAGCTTGTCGATAGAAATTACACATGAAAGCCACTTGCATTTACCCTCTGTACACCTTACAAGGAAAAATTATTAAAAAGGACCAGTATATAGATAATTGTATATATAGTATAAAGCAAACATTATTATAATTTCTAGCAAGTATAGTCAAACATTTGGCTAGTGCTGTAGTATGAAGAATGTTTCAGATTTAAATTATACATATTTATTCCAGTTTAATTTATTACATATTAAAATTAAGTTATTTAAATACTTCCATCTAAATAAACTAAAACTAAAATGCATGTTATGGGGGGTGAGTAATAATAATATAATAAAACAATTGATTTATGTAATTAAACATAATAATTAAATATATGTTAACTACTACTGATGGAATGTTAAGCATCATGGTATGCAGAAATGAATATAAATTATTTATGTTAATACAATAATAAATGTTGTACCTTGTTTATTATCCTGTCTAAAAGTACTTAGTCATTCTGTAAACAGCAAGAAACATGTTTGGAGGCTAACAGATTTATGGAGAACCTATCATAAATTTTATTTATAGGGATTGCTATGCCTCCAAGACCCTGACTAGGATAAGTGGTTGGAAGACACATGGATGGATAGATGGATTCAATTGAAGGATTCACAGGTTTATTTATCACATGCAGGGTATGCAGTCAGTCTGTAACCTGCAGTGAAATGCGAAGTGGTGAACGCATATTAAACAGTGAAAATAATAAAGACATAAAAAGTGACGGTATAATAACTGTATAACAAACAAGGAACAGAAAAGTAAACTTAAAAAAAAGACCTGCGATTTGCAACATAGTACAAATACAGTGTGTGGTGCATAAGTAAGGAGGGAGCATTAAGTTATTATTGTGGATTAAGTGAGTATCAATTAAGTATCAAGTAATCAGATGGCTTGAGGAGGGAAGCTCCTTCTGAGCCTCTCACACCGAGGGATGGCAGAAGCCCTGCCAGACCTAAGTGTGGATGGATGGATAGCTAAGTACCTGTCTTTGTATGTTTGTTTTGGTTCAGAAATTGTGTAGACTTCATGTGCTAATCATTGGGTTAGGCTGGACTTAATACGAAGCATTTTATCTTCATCATGTGCCCCAGATTTCATCTGCAGGGTTCACGTCACTGATAAAAATGTATGATGGTAGCTTTCAGGCATCACTGTGGCTCAGCACTTAGCACTGCAGCCACTCATCTTGCCATCTGCATTCTGTTCCCACTACTGGTTCTCTGTGTGTAGTTTGCATATTCTCTCTCCTTTAACAGGGTTAGTGTTAAGGTTCCAGGCATCAGTTTTCCTACCACATTACAAAATTGGGCAGTTAGGGCAATTGATACCTCTGAATTACCCATGGTGTGTGATTGTGTGCAAGCCTGTGGTCGGTAATGGGCTGGCATCTCATCTAGGATCTCCCCTGCCTGTGCCCTGAGTGTCCCCTGCCTGTGCCCAGAGTGTCCCCTGCCTGTGCCCTGAGTGTCCCCTGCCTGTGCCCAGAGTATCCCCTGCCTGTGCCCAGAGTGTCCCCTGCCTGTGCCCTGAGAGTCCCTTGTCTATGCCCTGAGTGTCCCCTGTTTATGCCCTGCCTATGACAGAATGATTATTTGTTTTAAGAATGCAAATTGAGTCTAAGAAAAAAAAAAAGTCAGACAAACTATACTAATTGGATAGCTATGCATTTGTAGCACGTGCAAGTCCATGAGTATATCAAGCCAATCAAACAACAGACCAATGAGCCATTTATTTTTTATTTTGTGTGGTTGGTGATCTATCTATCTATCTATCTATCTATCTATCTATCTATCTATCTTCTAAGTGGCATTAGATGACATTTAGATTTTGGTTATTTATTTATTTTTTTTTATTAAATGTCTGGAGTCTAATATTTCCATGTGATGGGTTCCTCTTCATTGTGGTTTAAAACATTAAAAGTAAACCCAAGAAAATGAAGTAATGTGGTTTGTAATTTGTCAGCAAATCATACGGGATGAGATCAATGAAGGTGTCAGGATAAGTGATTATGCTGCTATTGCATCTCTGATAAATGGGCAGGGAGCTGCGAGGTGCAGGATGGGGTCAGAGACTTTGTCTTTCAAATGTCCGCAGCTGATTCCTGAAACTAAAAGAAAGTTGGAAAAAATTATGTGCAGGATCAGGTAGATGGAGTGCAGTGTGACTGATAAGATAGATTTTTTATTTGAATCTATCGATAAATTATGTAGCATTGCATTGTTGAAAAGTATATCTCATTGCAGCACCTTTGAAAACTGCGGAAGTAACTGCTGAAGCTACTGAGTGTGCACCAAAAAAACTTGCGATAAGTGGGTTTAAAAATGTAAATTCATTTTTGTAAAATTTGAAGGATAGCTAAATTGGCAGAAATGCATACTATAATTTCATATTAAAAGCGAAAAAGAAAAAAATCCAAAATGTCATTCAACTGTTAGTTGAAATGATGTGTTTGAAAATACATTGGTGGCATATACTGTATCTGTGGGTTAGGGATTATGTTCTGGGTCCAGAAGGTTTTGGGTTGAAATCGCAACTCTGACGCGTCATCGTTCTGCCCTTGGGCCCTTGAACCCCATCTGCTTCAGGGCTTCTGGAGGCTGGCTGACCTGGCTCCGACCCCAAGCTTTCCTTTATGAAGGTTTGGTCCAACTTTTGTGGCTGACAAAATGCTGACATAGGGAACTTAACACAGAACAAACCTTTATAAATGCTTATGATAAGTTATGTCGGCTGCCATGAAGGGCTTATGATAGTGTCGTGTAGCTGTCATAGGACCCCCTTAAGTACAGTGATACCTTTAGTCTTGTATCCGAGCTCTTAACGGAAATTTAGACTACACACGATTTCTTCTTTATTAAGAAAATACAGATTAATGAGCCAATCAGGGTATTTGGCAAACCTCCGTTAATATAGGCCCTGATCTTATTCTAATAATATAATTATAATAATTGCATGATCAGTAGGGAAGTAAACAATGGTAAATAATACTATTTCGATGTCTCTAAGTGCAGCTTTTCGGTAATGTAAATCATAACATGGTACCTGTGTCAGAGCCCTGCTAATTACTGTTTGTATATGGTCATTTATTATTTATTCATTTATTTTATTTATCATTTTAAAAAAATCATTTAAAAAATGTTAGTAAAAGGGTCAGATTAATGACATAGAAATTGTTTGTACCTGATGAAGCGAAAACACTATTTTCATGTTAATATATTTGAAGGCAAGAGTAAACTATTAAAATACAATTTGATATAAAAAGGACTTATTTATAAGGAATATTTAGTGTATTTATTTATAAATCTAGGGCATTTTCATGATTAAGACACAGTTCCTCACAGCAGGCTGCAAATGTACTCTCCCCACAGTGCTAATTTAAAGACATGTAAGTTCCACATTTATTCCGACTAAACCGGTTAGCGCTTTGTTCCTGCTGTGCAGAGGGACCCGGCTTTCCGAAACAAAGAGAGCCTTGGATTGTTTCAGACTTTCCTCTTTCCCTCTATCCTGCACTCCCACTATTATGTGCATGTTACCTGCTTAGAGCCTCTCTCAGGCAGCAATACGTAAATGTTTGCTTTCCACAGCAAAGGGCACAATGCTGGGGTACATTCTGGATGGGCTGCCAACTACAATTACTACTACTACTACTACTACTACTACTACTACTAACATTACTACTTCTACTACCACTACTACGCTTGTGACAGACATTTTTTTTTTTTCGAGGAAGCGGCTTTGCTGCTGGACCTTCTTGATTAGAAAGGATACATGCCATGTTTGCATATGACAGAGCAAACGCACACATGACAACACAATTAATATTAACAATAACAAATACATGCATTCGGACGTCTCGCAAGCATGCCGGGATATGCAAATAGCCTCATATATAAATGTCAACTATTTTATAAATCCATTAGGCTTTTTTTTTTTTAAAGAGGGAACCTGTTTATGTCTCCCATTTATTATTTTTTTAGCATGATTTTCAAACAGAGTGACAGACATTTTCTGAGAACAGAACAAAAAATGATTGGTCCAGAGAGCTAACCAATCATATTGTAGAGGAGGTGGGTCCATGCAACTAGAGGAGGTGGGACCAAGACATCTGATTGGTTGGTCTGATGTCTAACACTAGATCTTTTTCATTCTGCACTCAGAATGCTTGTGCAAGTAGAACTCTCATAAGCCACTACTACTACCACCACCACTACTACTACGACTGCTAATAATAACAAAAACAAAACAACAACAACAACAACAACAATAATAATAATAATAATAATACTACACCCAATAGGGCTGTTCTCTATGCTAGGTATAATACACAAGGCATCACAATGGAGGATATGCTAGACAGGGCTAATAATATCAGGTATGTATGATATTGCAAAATAATTTCTTATTTGTAGACACATTTAAGATATGCAGGTTGATAAATATAGGCACAGTCATTTATTTTGCCTTTCTGTGACCATTTTGAGAGACAAATGAGCATCCTCTCCCCCCCGACAGACCTTACTATATAAAGCCCCACAGCGACTGGTCATCTGAAGTTCTGGCCATGCTCAGGTGTGTTCTGCCATTCTTCGGGTGTCAAACGTGTACTCTGCCGGCCATCTGTGGCCATTGGTGACCCAGTTTTAAAGAACTCCCACCTGCTATGCCGCAAAGTATGAAAAATACAGCCTGACTCACAAAAAAGGCCCTGCACATAATACTAGCACTTACTACAGTACCTCAATAAACTTTCACTGAATTTTAATCTTATTTTTAATTCAACCTACACAGGGGAGCCATAAAGGGTGGAGATTTGAGATGATACCAAAGGTCTCTCAGTCATAGGGTCCCTAAAAAATTTGGAACATAATTGGATTGCTCGGTTTTGGGGGTGAAATTTGACATGGTGTATTCCAAATTTACACATAGTGTGAGGTATCTGTCACCTGGGTCAAGTCAGGTCAGAGCAGGTAGGACGGCATCAGGACCTTGCTATGCCGTCTTGGAAAGATTCTGTCAACATATCCCAAGGTATTTTAAACAAGTCAATATTTGAAAGTAATTATGGGTTAATCTATAAAATTAAATGCTTCTACCAGGGGAAACATGGAGCATTATTTTTAGTGAGCATGGACGGCATGAATAAGTATTTTAAAATAAGTATTTTCCATAAGCGTAATGAAGGTTTGTCATGTCGATGTCATGGCTAACGGAATGCCACATCCGGCAGGTAACAGACAGAAATTTGTAATCTCTCATTGCGTCATTGACCAGAAATACTGCTGGGGGACCGGAACGGACTGGGCGATTGCATGGGTGCCGTTTCACTTCTGCAGCCAGTGTTTGCATCATCATTACTTGTTTTGGGACTTCGAATCAAAATATGATGAGCAAATGCACCTCCACACTTTTGTTTTACATCAGCCACAGTTCCCTGCAGGCGGCTGGAGAGCCACATTGGCCAGCAGCCCCTTTTCACTGGCCTTTGCTTATTGATCTAGCGGCATTGATAATCATTCTGGGCGAGGAACCTCAAGTAATCGGACAGGTGGTCGCATGAGAAGTGCAATAAGACATTAACAGGAAACAGTGAAAAATGACATAGAAATCAGAAAACTGGCCAGATGCAGCCAGTATTAGGTGGTTTGGTTATGTAGTACAGGTTTGGCAGAATCAGATCAAAATGTTTTGTTTATGCATATACTGTATACATGTCTAGCTAAGCAGCATTTCCTTAGTTAGACATCAAAATTAAAACTCAGCTTGAGAGTATTTGGGTAACACTTACTATGAAGCCAATACTCATAAAGTCTAATAACTGTTCTTATAATTAAAAAAAGCACATTCAAAAAGCATTGTAAACATGGCTATAAACATTTATAAAAAGGCATTATACATTATAGCCATGTTTCTAATGCATTATGAATGCTTTATGAAGGTCTCTTCTATAATGCACTATAAATACCTTCATAATTCCTGTTTTTACCTTCTTAGAATAAAATACTTTTTTTTATTTACTAAAATGTACGTATATTTATATTGGCTACATTTCCTGTACTATATGTTTGTATTGTTTACATTCTTTATTAATGCACCATGTAGACCATGCGTAAATGACATTTCGACACAACGTATACTGTGTATATTGTTGTCTTGACAATAAAGAAATCTTGAATCTTGAATAATGCATTATATTGGTCAGTATAAGAATTAAGGATGCTTGGTGCTGCATTACGAAGGTGTTTATAGTGCATTATAGGTGAGACCTTCATAATATTTGTAATGCATAATACAGATTGCTATGATGTGTTATGCCTTTTAATAAATAGCTATAGCCATGCTTATAATACTTCATGCATGTATTATAATGCATTATAAAGATATGTGTAATGCAGTATAAGGACTGCTTTAAGTAAAGTGTTACCAGTATTTGCTCTGCAGTAAAGTTGGCTGGTAAGTGTAAAAGACTAAAGCACAGGACAGAAAAGACTGATCTCTCAGCAGGCACAGAACAGAGACAGCGAGCAGCCATAACTTGATTCATTAATCATGTGATAAAACATGTGTATCACTCAGGTGCTTTTTTTCTTCTCACAGATGTATTAGCAATGGCACCTTCCAGGGAAAGGCAAGAAGATACCATTTGTAGTACCAAATGGGCTAAGTGACTGTCTGAACTCCTGATAATGAATGGAGATTGCTCTACATTAGAGAGTCTTGACAAAAATGTAAATGTATTGCCCCTCAGTTATTCCACTTTTAGCTGTCTAAAGAAGAGCTATAATATATCGGAATATATATAGCCATTCATCTTCCATAACCACATATCCAGTGTGGGGTCACAATAAGCCTGGAGCATTTCCCAGAATCCACAGAAGCACGAGGCAGGGGACACACCGAAGGAGATGCCAGTCTAGGGAACACACACTACCCTCACACACTATGAACAATTACCGCATGTGTTTGGACTGCAGGAGTAAACTGGAGTACCCAGAGAAAGCCCACGTATAAGGTCATCAAGGCTCTTCAGTCACACCAGCGGCGTCCCTGCAGAATTCCAAGGTGCCTCTGATTGCGATGAGGCCACACATGCAGAGCATTAATTTTGGAAGCCTACCAATACGATCTGCAGTTTATCGGGTAGCGCCGGAAATCTTTACCATCTACATCACTCTCCACTGGGAAATAAACGTTGCGTCCAATTATGCATGTTGTCTATAGAATATGCAGAACGTGGAAGTGTAGGCACAAATAACAGCAGAAGACAACTTGTAATCATTTTTGCAATTATTTCGACTTGTATTTCAGAAAACAAAGAAACATGAATTGCACAGCTATTCAAAAGGGATGGAGAGTAAGAGAAAAAGCAAGTGAAGCAGATTCTAAATTTGGGAAACGCTGATACTAGCTGTAATAGATTCTATGGTATAACGATACGTAAATATTCAGTTAATGATATCTGTGATTATAAGATTAGCTGGACAGGCATAGATGTTTTTGGACTTGACATCAAGGTGAAATATAAAAAGATAAGCAATGTATGTAGCTTATAAATGTAAAAATGGAGAGGTTTGTTACAGTCTGTTTAGATGAGTACGATACAATAGAAAGGTAAGGTTATGTATCATTGTTTCACATCAGCGGCGAAGCGAGAGAAGCCTAGGGCTTCACATGGGCTTTGCCCTGTGCTGGAGAGAACCATGTGATATAGGGATGGAGGAATGACATAGGGGCTATATTTGGGGTTGGAATGGGACTTTGGGTCGAGACAGGTGTTTTGGGAAAACATGGGGTGCCCCTGAGGAGAGGTTTGAGAACAGAAGTGTTGTCCATCCCGCTATCCACCCAGATCTCAGGGATTTTTGTCTTACTGTCTATTTGCATATATTCCGATAAATTACATGTTTTTTTTTCTGAGCAAATATAGACTTACTAGCAAGATAAGTAGCTTTACACAGGCCCGTATTTATCAGCTGACTTCACCCTGTTCCAGGACCCCTCCCTCCCTCCCTCCCTCCCTCCCCAGTCTTTTTTAGATCTCAAGATGAGCTCTTAGATCAGCATCTCGGCTGTGCTCTTAATGAAAAATACGTGTTTACAATATCAGCATAATCTGCAGTATGAAGATAGGTACAGGATGCTTACGTTTGAATGCTACATAAACAGACATCCTGTCCAGAGTGTCCCCTGCCATCTGTGATAGGCTCCAGGATCACTGTAATGCTGTCCTGGGTAAATGCTTACGGATATGATTGGTGTGTTATCCTGTAAGCTTTGGGGGAAAGTTCAGGGAGGAAGAAAAAGGCATTTTTCTGAAGTTGGTCTTGGCTGCTGGCTATTATGTTTAAAGAAATCAGAGCAGAAACTCAACTTTTAAAGTAGAGAGAAGAAAGAGCTGAACACAATATTCAATGACAGGCTTAAGAAGGGAAAGCTGTGGTTTTGATACATGGATCTAGGACATATGTATGGTTATTAGGAGGTAATACTTAAAACCACCATTGAAGGTAACACCCCAGGCTACTTCTAATAAAAAGGACCTAAAAGTTCTTATGGAGTTTGTTGCATGAGTCAAATATAGTACATTGTCTAGCCAGCCATATTCTCAACAGCAAATAAGAGGATGTGAGCACTGTGGGGTATGTTTTCGGGTCTTACCGTCAACACCCGCCACATAGCTGTTTCCTGTCATGCTGTGTTTCGTGTTTTAAAGGTACATTTATACACCACAGTGGCCCTCTGCCCAGATTTTTGAGCATTAAGTTCCTATTTATTCCCATTAATAATCCAGAACTGTTAATGTAAAATCTCAAATGAAGCAAAACAAATGCTGTCATTAGAAAATGCTGGAGAAACTGTGGAACCATCTACTGGTAGTCCAGAGAGGCCCCACTTACACCCTGGATGCCTGACAACAACTCATTGCTAAGCTTGCAGAGAGACAATGTAAGATGCGTGTTCCTGGGTGTAAATGCAAAGAAAGCTGCAGGAACTGATGGAATACTGGGACAAGTTCTCAGCGACTGTGTAGATCAATTAGCAGCAGTGCTCACATCGAACATCAATCTGTCCCTGTCACTGGCCAGTGTCCCAACCTGTCTCAAATTCGTCACTTTCATCCCAGTCCTCAGACACCCAACTGCCAGTGAACTGAAAGACTTCAGACCAGTTACACTCACCCCCATTACTACCAAATGCTTGGAGAGGCTGCTACTTTCACACATCAAAGCTACAAATTACAAATGCTCTGGCTAAACATCAATATACCTACAGACTTAATCGATCCACAGAGGATGCCATCACCATCACCACCATTCTACTTAGGACTCACACCCACTTTGAACACCCAATATTATATACATGTACGTGGATGCTGTTCATTGATTATTGCTCTGCATTTAACACCATAATACCCAACCGGATCTACACCAAGCTCTGTGAGCCAGCCCATCTGTGCTAGGATATTCGATGTTTCATACAACCACACCCAGACACTAAGATTTCAACCACCCTCATACCCTGAACCAGTGTCCCCTAAATCTGTGCACTCGGCCCTCTCCTCTACGTCCTCTATACCCACAACTGCGTTCCAGCCCACACCAATCTTGTTGTACTGTAATGTACAATGGCAATAAAGAATCGAATCTTAAATGGTGAAGCAAGTGATCATATATGGTAACAGTTCCTGCCATGAATCAATAGGTTCTAGTTGGTTCCCAAACTGTCCTCATTGCTCTGAAACCTCCCTCTACACGTTCAGTCTGTTCACAAGACCCTATAATCTCCATTCCACACAATTCCAAACAAATACTCCACCATGCTTTCACACCAGGATACTAATTAGCTCTTGTTTTGATAAAAGACGTGAGAAGGCATGTGGTTGTGTACTTTAAAATTGCTGGATCTGTAATCCAAGCATTGCTAATACTAAGTAATAATGAATTGGTAGCTGATATCATACAAGTGAAACCAAATGACTGGAGATGCTGGTGAATACATTTGCATGTTCTAAATGGAAGACTGCTGGACACGTTGATCAGAAGATTGTCTGGGCATGAATATAGTTGCTCATTAACTTACTGAACTTAAAGAAACTGGCTGTACTAAACCAAAACCACCACCAAGGTGATTACTGCTGAATCTTTTATAGCAAAAAATATGCATATATGTATTTTTGTTACATAAACACTATTGAAAACACAAAAATAGGAAGCAGAAATGTAATGTGCTACTTGCTGCTTCTGTCAACATCAAGTTTGCCACAAACCACCTATATTTTAATTAAGCCAATGCATTTTCATGAATATTTCTCCATAAATAAAGTGGGCCTTCACGTGGGGTGAGTTTACATGCACTATTGCTTCAATTTTGAATAAAAACGAAAAACAGCATTAAATTAGCATTGCTAAACCTGAATCGGTTACATTCTCCAGGCTATTTCCGTAACAAAAGAAAGTAACCCTGAAGTGAAATGAAATTCCCTTAAATGAAATGCTTAGTCATAGTTATCTGTTCACACTTTAATGAGCTGTACAGGTTTGGCTCTGATTTTGAAGCAATGTGATTTTCATCATGACTTGCGGGAGTCTGGGTACGGGGCCAGTCCAATTCTCCACAGCATGACAGCTGCCTCAGTGAATCTGGAAGCTGTGGAACATTTCAAAGCCGGAGCCGTGCATAGGGAGGAGTGACTTTCCCTGCACACACATCTCATGTCGTCCCTTTGTCCGGTTCGCTGGATGGTGCTGAACTTCCAGCAAACCTCATCTTGCCCACATTATTCCTCTCATGGAGACTTCTTTGATGGGCCTCTTGGTCACAGCTGCATTCGTCATCTGGTACCTTTTTCAGTATCACAAAATGAGGCTTTATAAGAGAAATTATTTTATGGAGTTCTTGCCAAGAACTTCCAAAAGTAAATGCAAGTATGAAACTTTTTAGGTGCAAAAAGATCATATATGTGTGTGTATATATATATATATATACATATTTACTGGGTTATTGTTGAATTTTTGCCAGTAGTGGAGTTAAAGACCCTGAGGATATTTTTATTTTAATTTGATTTCCACTTGACTGCTAGCAGCGCTGATGTATGACAAACATAAGAAGTGTAAGGAATCCTTCAAATCTCATCTCCTCCCTTGTCTGCAGGAGGCTCATTGCGTTCGCCTGCGTGCCGTCAGCTTTTATTTCCTTAACCACGTTCTCAACAGGGGAACTTTCCGATAAACTCGCACCCACCCCCAATAGCTTCCCCCTTCCTCTCCTACCAACCTTGTTGAACAGAGACCCATATTAGTCTAACTCAGCCTTCCTTGGAGGGTTGAGGCCTGTCAGCCTCCAGGTCCGGTTAATCACTCAGCGCGCACACAAGTCCACCTGCTCGCACCCACCGTCCCCGGCCACTAATGGAGAGACAAGCGAGACCCGCTCCCCAAAAGAGCAGCTCGTTAGCATAGCAGGTATTTAAGGAAATGGTCCATTTCAGATGGGGGCATAATTTATCTTGTACTCAACTATATGGTTTGGAGGGATGGGTCCTCATTATTAGATTGTAGATGAGTACTGGGATCTTGGTACTCCTTGGCAAGGTGTTGACAGTATCAATTTAGAGCATAATGCATATTTCCAACATTCAGGTACTGAACCCCCCCCAACCCCCCCCCACCTACGAAATGAGCAACATTTTACCGTCTAGAGGCTTATTTTGATTTTTTGCCAAGTATCCCGTGCAAATGACTGAGAAAAACAGCATACAGTAACAATAAATTACTACCTCCACTTCCGTTATAAATTAGCACCAAATAATGCACGTTTTCTCTCCCTCTGCCAAGTACTAGAAGGGGTCGATATATAACTCAAATGGCATTGTGAGGTTGATTCTTTGTCTGTATTGCAAAATCAATACTTATGAATTAAGAATTATCACTTGAAAGAGAAAGGAAGCAAATAAGGGCAAGTGAAAGAACTCAAAGCCGCAGATAAAAGGTGCTTTTATTACTGTAGTACAGAAGCTAGTGGTTCGGCTTATCTGATGTGGCCTGAAATGATGCAATAATAAAAGCAGGTAAAAGAATTTAAGGTCTCAGATAAAACAGGCTTTCATCGCTGTGATACAGAACACAGCATCCGTCATATTGAAGCATTGTTTTGCATCAGAAAATGCTTAGTGACATCGGTGGAGATGAAGGAGATGAAAAGTGCAACATGTTACGAAAACACACATAACAACTATGCAGCTTTTCGTTTGGGCATGTTTCATGAAACATTCTCAAGATTTTGAGAGTGCTTCTCAAAACAGTCATGCGTATAGTACAACATCATGGTTTAGCTGCAAATGCCTGTAACTTACCCAAAATAATTAATTAATGTCTCAAAAGCAAATAATTCTACCCATGAATTAGTCAGTGCCACCAAAGTGAAAAGTACAATCAGCATTGTTTCGGTAATGAGAGTCAAAATGCTTATAGTAGATATATTGTCAGTATGTCAGTGTCTTGTTTCTGATACTGATCAAAGACACCAGTTGCAACATTGCTGGGCTCTATGGAACAGTATGTAAAGTTCACCAGCAAGAGAAAGCACTTGCATGCACATGTGATTTCTTCAGATCTCAAGACACAATAAAATAGCAAAGGAAAAAGGCCCACAGCACTGTATAACCCAAAAACAGCAAAATGCAAACACAAAAACAACAAAATGACTACAAAATCATGTACTTTGGAAACCAAAAACACAGCAATGCCATATCACTGGAATTCATGCAACATATTTTTAAATCATTTTGAAAGCTTAGGTAACTGTTTTGCATGTGGTGGCTAACAAGATGATCACATACATACATTTTTGGGTCTAAAATTATTACAGTGGGAAAAAATGTAATGCGTTTTGACCATCAAAACTAAAACAGCAGAAAATTGTGCCAAATGATGGCAACCATGCAAAACCTTTTGCAGATATGTACTAAAACACTGGGGAATTTGTGTGAAGCAATGAGAAATTATGTTCTGCTGTGCAGAAGTGGTGTGGAGTGGGGATTACACTTGATTTTTACACTTGCAAAAGTTAATTGTCATTTGCGAAATGTTCCAAAGCAGAACTGTAATAAGTAAAAATGTCTAGATGTGAGGAGGGCAATGAAACTGGGTGATGGATAGACACCCTGCTGAATAAAAAAAACAGCATTGACTGGCATGATTTCCATGCTGGTCGATGCTGGTTTGGTACTGGTTAGTGCTGGTTTGATGCTGATGTAGCTGATGGACCAGCATAGCTGTGCTAGGTCAACCTACACATGGAGCTGGTCCACCAGAAGCATTCAATTAATGAGGGGGATCCAGCAGCATCAAAACACAACATATGCGGGTATAACCAGCAGGCATTAGGCCGGTCATGCTGTTTTTTTCAGCAGGGCGGATGGGTGGATGGATGGTTAGACAGACAGAGAGACGATGGATAGATGACGATGACGACGTGCATGCAGAGGAAAGCATAATGCTCTTTTTGTTTGTAACTAATGGGGTCGCATCTGGCACAGAAGGCTTTATCGCTAAGTAACCCGCTACTCTTTTAACCGCCCGCTATAGTGGTGACTCGCAGGCGCGGGAAAAAAAACAGTCAGGTTTGGCAGTACGCGCCATCAAGGGTGCGACCGGTCAAAGTATCTGCCTCTGGAGCGCTGGAATGTGGCGAGCCAGTGGGCCACCTTTCCCTTCTTATTGACCATTCCCATGATAGAACAAAAATGTACAACAACGCCAGCAAAAAAAAGAGCCTTCCAGAGAAGCAAGCTGCATAATGGAGAGGAACAAAGGCGGACATAAATCCTTCTGAGCACAAGCAAGGCTTCCGGGCTGCTAAGTTGGCCAGTTTGAGAACTCTGTACTAACAAGCTGCTCCTCAGAAACTTTGATTCTCTACCTCAGTTTTTGATATTCTGCTGATTACAACTGTAGACTTCTAAAAAGGCACAGCCAACATGTAGACTCCTAGTGTTCCCCCCCATAGGCCTGGACACACACACACACACACACACACACACAGACTCACGTACCTATCTAAATGGGGACCTTCCATTTCTATGGGAAAAACCCTAATCCAAATCACGACACCCTTAACCCCAACCCAGCCCTAACCTTAACCATAAGTACCAACCCAAATAAGGAACTTTTGGCATTTTTAGTTTTTTAATTGCAGTCACAGATTTATATAAAATTGAGGTCATCCAAATGGGGACCTGAAAAGATGTTCCCAAAAGTAGGGAAATTTCAGGTTTTACAGCACTTTAGGGACATTTTGGTCCTCAAATGTGATCTATGCAAACGCACACACACACACACACACACACACACAGTAGATAAACTATAGAGAGAAAGAAAGATATCTTTCTTCACACATTTCACTCTTTTTCATTTTTATAACTGTTTGTCCCAATAAGAAAATGAAGCTTAGCCATGTACATTGGGTTTATTTTGTTATAACTTTAAGCATGGTCAGTGGTGCCCACCGCATGGTCAGCAGTGCCCACTGTAAATCCCTCAAGCCGGAGACAAGCTAACAAACAACCCATTGATCATTGTAGCACAAGGTGAGGTGAAGGCAAAGCACTTTCAAAGTTCTCCTACTTACATATAAGGCACTTAAAGGTTTAGCAGCAACCTATATAACTGAATTACTCCAAGCCTACAAGCCACATCGTGCACTTAGGTCACAGAATACAGGTCTTCTTGTTGTGCCACGTATAAACAAAGTGACAGTTGGCGGTAGAGCATTCTGCTACAGGGCCTCCATATTGTGGAATAG
>JAODKM010000032.1:15820404-15848111 GCA_026780845.1 Petrocephalus sullivani | reverse complement strand
AAGTAAAAATAAAAGTGCCAGCAATAAGCCACAGTACATGTTAAGTAAAAATAAAAGTGCCAGCAATAAGCCACAGTGCGTGTTTTGTGAGCAAGCCGTGGGTGCACCACAAATGCTACATCAAACACCTCTATTTTTCTATTTTCTATGTATTTATTTACACTCAGAATTTGCATTTTTATTGACAGTTATTAAGCAGACCCCTTGCTAATTAACTTCTTATCACCAGCTTCCAGGTAAACTTTTGCTGTTACTGCCAATAAATGCATGTAATACTATACTACTAATAAAATCTTAAAGAAAAATGAAAGCACTTGAATTTCCAATTTAAGGCACTTCTTTCCAAGTAATTATGCCTTTTACGAGTTTCCTTAAGAATGAAATGACAAGAAGGGGGACTAGTAATTTAGCTGGTGAAACACGATTAGAGAGTCTTTAGAGAGTAAAATACATCATATATAAGTTGGCGCTTTATTTTATGTAATTTTAATAATAAGCAGATTTTTTTTCTCCCTCCAGGTGTGAATGTTTCGTACACGGCTAATCATGGCTAATGCTGTTTCATGCTTGAGCTCTGTGTAATATTTATAAGAGTGCCCGGTGGGCCCTGCTTCTGTGTACCTTGTCTGGTTTCCTCCAGCTCCCCTTTCATGCCACAGCAGGGAAGTTCAGCACCACGGACAGCGGTCCGGAAATGTGGCAGGCCGTTTTGAGCCCGAGCCACGGCAGGTCAGCTCGCAGCAGCCTTCGCGTTCGCTTTTGTCAAGGTGCAATGTAACGGAGGAGGGCTTCTCTGTCCGGTCGGTGTTTGCCTGTCCGTGGATTTTTGACGACTCCCCGGATCTCCTCTCGCATTTATCCCTGTATGTGGCACTAGCCAATAAATGTCACCGCCCCGCACTGTCTGTCCCAACACTGTGCTTGTCGAGTGGCCCAGGAGGTGTCCCTCGTCACAAGGTTACTCTGGTGGTGTCACTACTCTCTTTGTTTCTATAACATTGCTAATTTTTCCCCGAAACATTGCTATTTTTCACCGTCTCTCCTCTGTTTCTCACGCACACAGGCATTTTGGGTTTCTTAGGCTCACAGCACAGTAATTCTGACGCCCCATAAAGTGGACATTTGCACTATTCTTATTATACAATAAATATGCATATATGCGTACGGCTCTGTATTTCACATTCCTGGCCAAAATTTTGTGAAAACAAGAGCGGTGATGCTCCTTGTGCTCAGAAATGAAATGTTTGCCCCACAGAATTTAGTAGTATTCCCAGGTCCTGCCCCCTTCAGCTAGATTCTGCGATCCTTTGTGACTGGGAATCATTTTTGTCTCGCTGTGCTTAACTCTCTCTAAGGCTGGAAATATCCTTTTAAGAAGTTCAGTGGCCGGAGATACATGTAGCCACCGCCCTTCCATTAACCAAGGGTCTCCTCAGTCTGAATTTGTCTCTGGCTGCCGATAACATCTTCTGCTCCAGAATAACCTGTAGGCCTGTATCCAGTACCTCCAGCACACCGTAATTCCTATATTTCAGAAAAGCTGTGGGCACAGAACTTTGGGGTGGCTCATTAATTATACCAGAACGGATAGCAGCATAAACGGCATAGTGATGATTTGAATTGACCATAAATATAGCATTTTCATGACTGATGGATTACAGTCAGGTTTGGGAGCAGGGAAATAGCAAAGAATTAAGCCCAGTAAGACTGGCGAAATCTATATACCTGTAAATGTTGTGCAAGTATAGAAATATATCTAAATAAGCTTTGGATAGGTAGGACTAGTATATTTCTTCACATTTGGATAAAATAAAATAATAGAAAGATCAAAGCTCTGTGTTTCTCAGTGGTCATTTTATATACTTGCCTCCCCAAAAGAGAACCTTTATTATCTCTAGGATGGACTTTAAGCATCTTTAGTTAACCCAATAAGTCTCGAAAGTCTTCTCATTCACTTTACTGGAAATTCTCTTGGACGATATATATTCTGTCAATGCTGTTTTAAGAAACAGATTGGACAGCACCCTATCCTGAAGGAATGCATCCGTCGTGTAGGGGGACACCAGTCAAACGCTCCTCCAGGCCGTCGCTTTGTGATGATTGGAGGTTCACCGTGAGGACGGTAATGGTAACTTGCGGCACTGCGCGGGAGCCTGAAGCGGGGCATGGTCACGTGGGGATGTGGCAGGTGTGGGACACGACCCCGCTAATTGCCTCAGTCACATCAGCAGCCCAGTGGCGCGCAGTGAGGCTCAGGAGGTGGTAGTCAGAATGAAATACTGAATGGGAAATTGAGGTTGGCAACCTCGCTGTATATATGCATGATATTCTAAATGAGTCTTGCACTTCCCAAAAGGATGTCGAGACTATAAGCAACAGCACCGAACAGTAAGATAAATGTAAGTGGGTCTAAGTTTATGTTGCTTGTAATGTAGTGCAGAAGGACATTTGTTGCCTTAGCAATAAGGACAAAATAATTGTATATCATGCAAATAGTGTTTTATATATTCCAGAAGACGGCCATCAAGACTTGAAGCATGTGACTTTGGTTTAATTTGATGCCAGGGATGTTCTCCATTGACCCAAAGTCATCATTCATGTGTCTGTATCTCTATCAATTCTTCATAGCATAGGCACAAAAATACTCACCAAATTAATTTGCCAAAACCACCAATATGTGGCAAGGAACCATAATAAAACAAAATAGTAGCTTACCCAACTTTATCGGATATTATTAGATATAAGATATTATTATAAATATTGGAATTGAGTTTCTATGATGTAGAATTAAGTGATTGTATACTCCCTGCTTAGATGGCTGCCCCTGCCACCCGACCCCAGACACACGGCAGGGAATGGATAGAATAGAATAGTGGGAGGGGAGGGAGAGAAGGGGAGTGTGGGGTAGAGGGTGGGGAGGGGCTGCCATGAGTTGTTGAGTTACTGAGAGTTCAGAAACCTAATGGCTTGAGGTATGAAATTATTACAGAATCTCACTGCCCTGGTCCTGATGCTGCAAAACCTCTTCCCAGAGAGCAGCAGGGAGAGCAGTCCATGGTGGGGGTGGCCAGAATCTTTGATGATGTTATGGGCTCTGCTGAGAGAGCTTTCGTGTGCGATGTCCTGGATGGATGGAAGAGAGGTCCTGATGATCTTCTCTGCAGTCCTCACTACTCTCTGCAGCGATAGTGAATCGATTGTGATGGATGGATGGATGGATGGATGGACTGTTTTATAAGTTACTAAGTGATCAAAACCATAAAGCAAATCTACAACTTGTCTGTTAGCGGTTCAACTTGTTGCTAGGCAGACTAAAATGGTCATCGTGACTAAAATATGAGATCTCATTAACCTTCAGAGAGGAGAAATTGTTGGCAATTGGTTAAGCAAGCAGACGGCAAAGTCTAATTTTGCCTTTTCACAGACAATGCTTTTCAAAGCGATGTAGGCATGCGTGTCTGAGCGAGGAGGAAAAGGAAAGGAATCGAGCAAAGGTCAGCAAGGGCCAGCAGCATGGACCCCAAGGCAGTCATTTCAGGCATGAGCTAAAACAGGCAAGCAATCATGGACGAGGTGAAATGTCAACCTGGTGTACAAGCAGTCAGTTTGGGAGCTTGGGGCCTTAGCTGAGTTACGGCACAGAAACCTTGGCGGTAAGATCACAGGCAATACATTTAGTGTGCAGTGGAGAAATGTGGTCAGATGATTCAGGAGGGCATAGGTGGTTTCAACTTGGAATGAACAGGCCTAGAAGTCAAGGGTTCCATCCAGCCATCCTTCATCCATACTACTTAGGAAGTAGAAGGTGATGCTGAGCCTGGAATCTGTTCCAGGAAGTACAGGGCATGGGATTAGACTGATTAGTGTCACGTGGGGTTGGGCAGTACATCACAAGAAACACATCCAGACACTTACAACCAATCATACTCTAGAGACAATTTAGAGACTATGCAGACTATATAGAAGGTATAATACTATGTTGTTTATAGCTATGGGCATAAGCAATGGATTCTGCACCCAGCTTCTACAACTAGCAGTCTGCAATCTTTTATATACAACCCAATTTCCATGGTCTGTAAAATAGTGAAGAAGTTACAAGAAAGATTAAACTGAAAAAGGGAACCTAGGGGAAAGCCTCATCCAAAAATAAACGGCCCACTTCCAGCAGAGGTAACCTAATATTAGCATTAATGTATACTGGTGGGACACTTAGAATTTCAGTGTGGCTATTTTACAGTGTAATTAAAAAAATATTGCATTTATGTGGTGGGTGCCTTTTTGGTGGGAGGGAGCTGGACAGGGAGCTGGAATAGGTTTATGCATCTGAAAGTAGTTCAGTGACTCCAGGTTGGGAACTGCTGCCTTCGAACGTGAGGTCAGTGCGAATCAATATTTAACGCTATGGGCTGATCGCATTCTCCGGGTGTTTCAGCCTCCCTTTCCACCCAGGAGGGGTGTATCTTTCAGGGCAGACAGTGCCATCACCCCCACCCACATTGCCTGAGACGGTGCCGTCTACCTCCATCAACCAAGCGTGATCTGATCGACTCTCTCCCAGTACATGGTGTCTCCGCTCTCCCGCAAAACCCTGGTGTCAACCTGAGCTCGACACCATGGGCAGGACGGATCATGCTGGCTCGCCCGGGGTTCCTTAAGTGACTCAACCGATGCCTTTTCCGACGACTATCTTTATTGTAATAATGTCGCATTGTGATAAATAGCGGTAAGCTTATGGTAATGACACACATTGCAATTACACATCACGCAGAAAAATACGGACTGTTCTTAAGCTTCATTATGGGGATAAGTACACATTTATTTACCAAATTTATATTTATTTGTATCAAGGTTTATTAATTAAGTGTCCCAATTCCTGTACAACCAATTAATCTATAAAATACCCTTCTACCACTTTCTTAAAGTGGCAAGTAGTAGGAGGAAGGTTTATACATTTTAATTTGTGTATATATATATATATATATATATATATATATATACACACACACACACACACACACACACCAATTGTACCATTTCCATGTTTAATACTTACTTTGAACAGGACATGCCCCACTATACTCATCTTATACTCATAGCCCTGACAACCATATGTTGTTGACCGCAGCTGCAGGAGAGGCAGTTAAGCAGCCAATGGACCTCAGGTAGCTCCTGACTTGTCCTTAGGAGTCGCTGATGCAGGCAATAAAACAAGATACACAGCCTGACATTAATCTTCAACCCCCCTAGTGGAACAATGCCAATTATGCACAAGAGAGCTCGCTGTCATGGGCTGACCTAGACTCCGGGATCTGGGTTATACACGTAGCGCCCACTCCGTGACCTTATTATAGTGAAGCTTAACTGTTCAAACTCAAAATGACTTGCTGCTTACGGCCCAGCGGTGAGCGGCCAGCTGGCTTTACATTTTTACAAAAGATTTCTAAATGCTATAACGAGCCAAGGCCTACTTTAAAATTGTATAAAGTTTTTTTTTTTTTAAACAAATGCCCATACATAATCCCTAAGCAGCTTGAGACTGCTACAGAAAATATGTAAAAAATAATGAAAAACTTAATATACCAGTGTGAGAAGTTTAATAGGAAAAAAAAATTTTAAATTTCTAGCTGACAGAACTGCCATCAATAGCAATAATAGTGTTTTTTCTCTCTTGAGTATTAATCATATTTTATCTGAGAAATAAGGCAGGGATTTATATATATTCAAGAAATATGTGTGGATCATTTTGTAAATAACAAAGGCACATCACATTAGGGACCTGGACAGTTTAACTGGGTGCGGTATATTACTCTCATTCTCCATGTTTATTTAGGCTCATTTAAGTGCAAAGCCCCGGAATACTCAGTTGCTCGTTCCACCCTCTCTGTACTGTGTAGCGATTACTCTCTGAAACATGAAATTGTTACACGTGATCATCACAGTTAAAGCATAATTGTCATGCTTTTCAATCAGGATCAATTAACATATCACGCCTGATGACTTTGGCAATTCTGCTTCTGGATTAATCTAATTGAAATGTTGGTGGCTAGATTAGGAACTTGGAACCTTCCCCTAAAAGACCTGTTTATATATAGCCCACCAAATCATTATTTTATGGGCCCTTTTCACAATTACATACCCTAGATGTTAACACAGCTTTCAGAGAGAATTACTTCTTTATGGTCTCGCATGTCTAGGCCCTATTAATTTAATTTTATTGCCACCAAATTAGTTTCGCTTCCCGTATTTGGCAGTAAAATGGTGGCAAAACAATTTATTTCTCTAAATACGTGCACTGTAGTTATCTATTTTACGGGTATCAGGCACAATTCTCTTTCTCACCTCAAAAGGTAATGACTGTCCTACGAGTGAAAAAATATATACATGGATATAGACAGAAATTAATCAGAAACTATAGCTATTAATACGGTCTAGATTACAGCAATATTTCATGCATCATTTCTAACCTAAAACTGCTGGTAATCCATTTTTTACGGTCCATCTTTAGTGGTAAATTATTACAATTAATTCAGAAACCCCGTTCCTAGGAAAAACTGCACTGTTTTTGAAGTGCTTCTCTCTGGATTTATTTTATGTTTTTAAAGTTGGTTGAAAGTTTAAAGTTATGGCAGAAGCCTGATATATACTAACTTTAATATATCAAAAAAAGACAGAGCAGATGGGAAGGATTCAAATACTTCAAACCATTGGATATTTCTTGAAGCTACGGGTTCAAACGATTCATTGTTCCGAAACACTTTGCTCCACCCACCGTCAGCTGTGCTGAGAGCCAGGCGAAGTCAGCGGCGAGTAAGCAGGCATAGTCTGCGTTTGAAGGTGCTGCTCGGTGCCCGGGCCCCTCTTGAGGGCAAGCTGGGCTTGAACACTGCTGTTTCTGTCCATTGCTCTGAAACACCACAGCTGAAATGATTTGACAAGTTGCACAGTTGCTAACATTGGCCAGCTGGCTGGTGTGAGATTTTCAGTTCAAGTCTGTACACTCATTTACATGTATGTAACAGTTTTATTGCCTTGTAAATAGTCGGTAGGGTTTGTAAACTACCCCAACACTAATGTAGCTAATTTTAGGTTTATAATGGCATAATACAGATTTGCTGTAAGATTTCTTGCATGAGCGTGAGAGTCTGAAAGTGTGTCACGCCAGATGTGTGAGCCCTGAGTGACTGATATCATATACAACATCAATGAAAGACCAAAGAAGTATTCCTTTTACTAGAGCACAGTTAGCATACAACAAAAGATACATAATCTCTTAAAGTATAGAAATGATGCACAATGTATATAAATATTGGACAGTCATCACATTGATTTACATATACATAGTGGTGCAGCACAGTGGAATACTGAATCTGTTCTGTCAAAACAATTTACAACGGGTATTTGCGATTTATGGGGTTTAATAATGCTGAATGAGTTCCGCTCCTACAACTAGGTCATTAAGCAAATTGGTCAATAAGCGAAGAGCCACACCTTAACGATATTTCTAGACAGAATATGTAGTCTTGGAGATTTTGAACTCTGGTGTAGTGCGTATTGACTGACAGTGAGAACGAGATTGAGACAGAGAAAGGGTGATGCGAGATGAGATGTTTGATGCTGAGATGCCGCGCTGATGTCTCCATGACCAAAGTTCTCTAAAGCGCACAATGCCAACTGATCAGAGAGCTGGTCGTAAGTCCGGGCAGTCGTTAAACAGGTAGGTCGTTAAGTGAGGAGTCTCTGTACATGGGGTTCTTCATCTTCTGTCAGTGTACGTCCATTTAAAGTCGTGGCAACTCTGCCATGGACTGTACTTCTATACTTATATACATTTGTAGCAGCATAGAAATAACATGCAAATTCTGTGCAGAGGTGAAGTCAGATCCACAAAAGGCCTTAACGACATTCTTCATGCCGTGCCCAGATAAATGCATTTTAAGGTATACAGATCTTCCCATGATTTCAGGCATACATAAAAAGGAATTCAGTTGTGTTGTATTGACTGAGAATATTGGAGCCCCCCTTAAAAAGTGATTTAAAATAATCTCCTGGCAACATTCTTTCAACAAGCTCTGTATGTCTTCAGGGAGGTGAGGCTTGAGACACTAATTCCTGCGGTAATATAGATTAGCCTCCCACTACTGTAGGAACTGTTAGAGCAAATGAGCAGTGTTTTAATAAGCAAAGGTGTAAGAAAGGGTGGTTATTGCAAGACACCTTTTCCATGTGCAATTCCAGCCTGAACTAGTAAATTAAGAATGACAACAAAATAATTACTGTACCATGCACTGAATGCTGAAAATCTGATCCACAATGAGTTATTTACACAGAGAAAATACAGAACGTGACTAAGTTTTATATAGAGATGGAACTCTTGACCCAATACCTGTATACATTACAGCATCTCTTTCTATACGTTCTGCACTATTCACCTTACCAGGCTAATGCTAATGCTAATGTAGACATGCTGGGATAGAGGCTGGAGAATCAATGGCTCTGGCTAGATAATATACACCTGTAAGAACATTCCTGGCGTGTTGGATGATGCCATTGTCAGCAATAGCGTGCAGCAGAATTATGCATAAAAATAGAGATAGATAGATAGATAGATACTTTACCATTTCCAAAGAAAATTGCAGGTATACAGTAACACATTACAGTAGACATTTCCACATTGAACAAGACATTTAGACATTAATAGACTAATAAATAATAAACGAGAAAACAGTGCAAAAGATGTCAGAGAAAATTTTGTAGAAGGTGTTTGATCAGGTGGCTAGGGCTCCAAGTGGATGTATCAGTAATCTTCATTCAAGTACACTTCGAGCTGTACATTAATATAATTTCTATCGTTTCCAGCTGACAGATTACTCAAGTGTATTTGTGAGTATTGCTTGTGGGTGGTAGTGTTTACACATGCCTGAACGACCTGTGATATTGGTTGTTTTTTGTATATATTTTCTGTCTAATTTCTAGCTTAGCTTTGCTATCTGCAGGTGGAGGGGCAGCCACCTGCCTCACAAGGGCCCATCGTTCGTAATTAATCGTTTCGGTGCGGGAAGGACTACCTAATCACTCTGCGTAACTGGATAGAACAATGCGCGCCAGAGACGTCTGAGAGAAACAATTTGTCATTTTAAGTATAACGTGAATCTTAACTACTATCTGTCTACCTGGGGACTCTGAAGTCCTGGGATTTTCGTGGAAGATCCCGCTATTTCAGAGCTGACAGCAGGAAATAAGACGGCCCATATTGCAGCTGACTGGGGGCTAGTGAAAGAAGCATCTCAGATAATGGGCTTTGATACTGTGTCTCTCTTTCTTTCTCCGGCATCCATCCATCAATGTAAATGTAAAAGACAGAGTGGGTTAGAGGCAGGTTATTCTCCTTCTGTCACTGCAAACTAGATTTCCCAGACCTGGCTGACCTACGGATAAAGCAATTTTCTGTTCATGTACTGCCTGTCCTGCTTCATCTGATGAGCAGGATGACCTCACTATAAATATCTACACATACGACCAAAGATTAATCATCAAAATAATGAAACACGTGTAATAACGAGCTGTGATTAATTGTTATGCTGCCATTTGATAAAAAGATAATGCATTTCATCTAAGGTAAAACATTATTATGTTATATATAAATGTAAAAAATATAAACAAATATTTTTATATGTATGTTTATACAAGGATGATGTACACCTATATACAAAAAAGACATTCCTCTTTTGATTTATATTGGAAGTAGAATGAAGGCTGTGTTCTACATTTCATCACTTGTCTTAAAAATAATCAGTGTTGTTTCATATATTCACACGTATGTGGTGGGGGGTGGGAGGTGTCCGTTTTGGGCAGGTGAATCAGGTTGGTGTTTTGTAGTCATACCACCTGCTCCTTGTTCCAGACGCCTACTTCTTTGAGTGCGTTACAATAGCCTCAGACCTCAGCACTTCCCTGCATAAACGGAAACTCGCAAACTGCTTTCTAGAACAGTGTCCGTGTTTTTATCTCTCCCCCGCCGAAATGGCAATATTTCATTTACTTGTTCTTTTTTCTGTCACGCCTCACCCCCCTCACCCCTCGTCCCCTCTACTTCTTAGACCCCGAGAAGGGAATTCCCCAAAATAACACTCTGTATCGCACGCCTGGTGTTGTGCTTGCAGGCTTTGCTCTTGCAATATGTAAATATCACATTCCGGTCGGGTGGTGATTTATATTTATTTTATAAAAATAAAGCCGTTCTTCAGGGCCAACACCCCAAAAGATTGGGAGAAGTTCCTTTTCCTCAAAAAAATAAAAAAATAAAAAAAGAAATAAAAAATGTTACAATCACAAATGTCAAAGTAGAACACATTTATTTACTCTAATGTAACTGAATAGACAGATTAAAGCACATTTTCCCATGTCTTATATATAACATTTTCTGTTGCTTGAGATCTAGTTAATACAATTTTAAGGCTTTCCATGTAATACATCGTCTCATTCAGCATGAAACTGAAATATATATGACTGAATTTTAATAATAAGTAAATGGGCATGCGCTGTAGGTAAATTTGACCGGTAAAAATATAATTTATTTATATACACATATTTTGTCACACATTATCAAAAGTTCTAGAAATATCACACACAGTACACCTGCTGTCTTTACTGCCATCTGTTTATTTACAGCATGATTTTTCTTAAAATTATTTCGTTACAAATAGTGGTAGAAATATTAAGAGCAAGCAGAATTAATGACATTAGTCAATGTGTACATAAAACTACAAAACAAACATTAAAATTAGCTACAGTGACCTCTATGCATGTGACAGTTTATTACAATGGACAGGGTTAATAATTATCAAAAAAAATATTGAAGAATCAGCAACATAGAAGTGGCATGCTAGAAAATCAAGTTAGGGTTCTTACTTAGAAATATATTATATTTCAGTTATTGTAAGTTATGTACGATCAACGGGATCTACATGCCATTCAACAGCAAAGATAATTTTCCAAATGTTTTGTCTTCACATCACAGATTTCTTTATACAATTACCCTTTTATTTAAAGACAAAAGCAATACTATCCAACATCAATCTGAAAGCACTGCCTTGCTTTCCCACAATAGTGTCAGATTTAGAAATTGACAAATGTTTTATTTTGAACTTTTTATGCATTAGCTACATAATTTAGTCGTTTCGTATTCAATAGGATTCGGCTGTTTGGCACTGTAAGCCTGTAAAGCGGCAAGAATCCGGACCACTTCGGCGGTGGACAGCTTTAGCCGATGGCGGAGCAAACAGGAAAACAAGTCTAGGATTTGCGGCCCAGGCGGAGACAGCCTGTTGACACGGTCTCTGATCTCCGCCAGCTGTAGGAGTGCCGAGTCCCTTGATCCCTGAGTGTACGGATAGTCCAGCTGTAAAATCAGGTCCTGAATTGCTTCCGGGTCAAAGTGCACACTGTAGCCAAACACTTGCATACTGTTGATTTTCATGTAACCCAAGCTTTTCGATGCGTCCATGAAGTCCAGTGGCTCAAAATAGACAGTGCTGTTTTCGTGAACTGACGTCACCTTAATACGACTTCTCAGGTAGAGGTGAACTGTCTCAAAAAAGGTTTTCCATTTGTTGCCCAACGTCAACGTCCAGTTGTAACAGTCGAGAGTTGTGTTTAACTTTGTCCTTTCCCAGACTGGGTAGTTATTTTGATCAATGGGCATAATCCAGCTTTCCGAGTGACTCCCACCAAAGGGATTGATATACACCGACAACACCGGCTCTAGAGTACTGTTCTTGCTGAAGCAGATCTGAAATGAGATTCCCAGGAGCATGTGCACCCGGTTGGATTTGTACTTGTTGCTCTTCAACGTGAGCAACATCCGCTTCCGCCAAGATGGGTCAAACCAGCTGTTCAGCCTCACGTCGTTGCTGATAAAGATGGCGTGCACGGCGATGCGACTGTCCCACTTCTGCAGCAGGTACCTTAGCTCCAGGTCCTGCAGGTCTGTCTCAAAGCTGACGTAATGGTCCGTGGAGTCTGGGACCTCGGGCCTGCAAGTTCCCTGACTGAGCATGAAGCCGGCATTGCAGGCAGCGCATCGCGTGCGATTCTCGTACGCGCACGAGGCACAGAAGGCGCCGTCGCCGACCGTGCACGGGATGGCGCCTTGACAGGGCGAGTGTCCATATGGGCAGGAGCAACTGCGTGTCTCTTCCATGTAGGTCCCAATCTGATTGTTCTCACTGCAGTACATGATGGACAGGATATAATTCAGCCACTGGTTGAGAGATCTAATAATAATAATAAAAAGAGTTACATGCAGACATATGGTAGAAAAGGGAACTCTCTGTATAAAGTAACTTAATATATATGATTCTGTATAGAATATGACTAGAATATATATATATATATATATATATATATATATATATGGAATTTCAACCTAATCCTTATCGTCAGTTTATATACAGTATACGTAGAGGGTAACACAATAGGGAAACACCTGTGCCTCTTACAGGGGTGTGCTTCCCAAGCATCTCAGAAGTCATCAGCCATTCAATTTTTGACATAATGTCAAGCATATCTAATTTAGCTAGCTGGGGGCCAGATATTAAACCCACTGGTATAACCTAACCAGACGTATACCAGAACAAAATATATCAACTCTCTGGGGGGCTGAAAGGTTTGGGATCCACAAGTCTAAGGAGTTGCTGGCGTCGGCGTAAAGTTTATCGCTAATTACTTCTGGAACAAAAGGTATTGGAGGGTAAAAAAGAAATAACCCAACTAGGCATAACAAATAGCCTGTCAGATTGAAATTGTTTGACGATGGTGTTTACTTGTTTTATAATTCTATTATCCCTGTGAGCTTTTATTGTAAATTTAAAAGAAAGCTTCAAATAGATGTTTGCCATCAGTGCAAGCATGCAATGCAAGCATGGAGGTGGGATCTGTTCTACCCCAATCAAGGAAGATACACTCCTGCCTTCCAACACCATGCCAGCAGAATAGGAAAGAGTTAGCAGGTGGGTGGTAAAAGACGAGATCTCTGCCACCTGTCAGCACTTTTCAGAGACCAAGGGCGGAAAATTAAGTCAAAGAAAGTGCTTGCAATCATCTTTCATCAACCACCTGCTTTTTTACGATATCCTCCAGGAACAAATTAATAAAGTGTAAGATATGATGATATATAATGCTGATGAAATGAACCAGGCAACAAAATGTACTGGACAAAATGTGCTTTAAACTCTGTACCTATTTTGTATTCGGTCAGTATGGAGACGTTACTATTATCCGTTTTGTATTTTAGTTTACAATATGCTTGTTGCTGTCATACTTGACAACTAATTTATGAGATGACAGAATATGCATGTTCATAAACTTGCAATTGTTTTTAGGGTTTTGTTTTTTAAGAGCTTGAAGCAAGTTAATCACTGCACATTAATGCTAAAAATAAAGACTGATGACATTTAATTAAAGAACTTTAGCATAAAGGCCAGGCATCTATGCACCATCTGTTTTTTAAACACAGAACAATAATAATCTTCTCGTGAAAACACAGAGTCAGGTTTACCCCAGTTTTTTCATCTATTTTAACTGCGCAGTTTCGTTCCCAGAGACATTATCGATTTGTTTTGGCTACATGCTAAATTTATGCAAATGTTTGAAAATGCAGGTAAGATATTCCACAAGTGTGGTTGTGGATGGGCAATTGATATACAGTATAAACTGAAAAATATATAACCTGGACTTCGTAGCTTCTATAATTAATATACTTTCAGGGCACTCATTTAAATGCAGCATTACTGTAAAATCTAAGCATCTATCATCCTTATTTATTGGCCTTGTTGTCTGTTGTTGACTTCATGTGCATGTTTCCCTATAAAAGGTCAGGACATGCATATACGGCACTGGAAAAAAAAATTGAGACAATTCTGTTTTTTTTTTCTTAATGCCTGGTTTAATCGTGGCTCTGCTGGCAGAAGGCTATACTGAGCAGCAGGCTGCTTCCAGGCTCAGAGTTTCTAAGACAGCAGTACACAGGAACAAGGTGGAGCAGGAGACACTGGGAATGACCAGAACCAAAAGAGAAGTGACTTTCTAATGCCAGAATTGACCATCAACTTATCCAGTTTCGAAATACATATGACATTAGAGTTAGGGTTAGTGAGATGTCACTAATTAGTGAGATGTCACCTTTCTCATACTTGAGGATGCACCTGTAACTAAAACCAGAATGCGCCTCCCTGCAGTTTTCAGCACAGACAGTCATTTTCACAGAGTAATTTTACGATACAAAACTATATATAGAAACAACCATGAATCATAAATTACACATATACTAGCTCTAATTATAGTGATGTTCACCTTTTAGCAATTTATAACAATTTTCAAATACTATAATGTAATCCATGATTATACAATGTAATGTGTAGTGAATGTGAGGAGTACTGTTTTTCACAGAGAAAAACTGAAGGATCTATTTTCATGTGGTATGATAATTAATCAATTCATTACTTAATTTAGAGGGAAATGTCTCCTGACGGGTGATTAAAATCCCCCCCATCAAGGGCCAGCCGCTTTTTGGAAGGCCGTGGAGTTATGCATTCTCAGTGTCAAAACCATCAGAAGCTAGAACAGATTTTTTTTATACTTTTATACTTTTTTATACTTTGCTCTGAGCAGTGCCATTGATATTATTTTTTGTTTTAATTTATTGATAGATTAAAATATTCTTGATTTTCCTTAAGGTGGTCTGACCTACTGATTGTAAAGCCGTATTTATACTGAAATCTGAAATTTTAAATGTTTAAGTGCATGTTTCTTACCTTCCCTTCAGTGTAATTACTTTGGGCTGGGTGTTGCACCTCTTGCTGAAGGTAAAAAGCTTTCGAGTGATTCTCTGTGCTTTGCTTAATAGCTGCTTTGTGCTCATCTCCAGCTGCTGGTACCTCTGATGGACATCAGCGTCTATCTTCCAGAAGTACTGGACGCCGGATGAGTTCAAAGCATAGAATGTTGGCAGCCTCCGTAGAAAATTCTGGAATTCATCTGGGAAAAAGTGTGGGAGAGAAAACTCAGTGAGGGGGGTGATGTTCAGAGGGCCACAATAAACTTTGCTGAAGTTGCCTTCATGGAGAGCCTAGTGTTAAACATGTGATGTCAAATAACAACAGCGCATTCATTTGTATATCCAATAAGAGGTGTGATGATGGGATTATGGGTTTACTTCTAAAGGACACAACAAAAATTATCACAATGAGTTTGTGAAAGTTGGCTGCCCAAATAGTTGGCTGAGATTATGGGTACATTTTTGTTCAAAAGTACAGTTTTTATAGATAATCATTGTTGATTTTACAGTGATTATTTGCTAGTTTGAGGTGAGATTTTGACAGTATTCAAATTTTTAATCATAATGGCTCAAAAGTATTGAACGACTTTATAGCGATCTTGACCAAGACGTTGCTGCTCTGGGGATAAGCCTACATTACATTAGTCAATGCTCAAACGTTTTTGTAATTTGAATTACATTTTATTCACACTATTCACAACTTCGTAAATGATATGGCTTTTATTCAGCATCCGTTAATTTACCTTATAGTACTCCTAGGGGTAGATACCCTACAGGGAACTGGGAAATTAATTTCACCTCTGAAATGGTAATATTTTGATCCCTTAATCAAAATTAATTCCATCGCTATTAATCCTGGAAAGCATTGTTACTAGTGCATTAGCCAGTGTGGTGTCAGCTGGAGGCAGACAGACAGTACACTCGCAGACTACAAGAGGGACCAAATGCTTTTATTTCTCCATGAAGGCGAGTGTACTGGAAGGTGACAGCTCTCAAATATTTATTAAATTATAGAAAGAAGCAGACGCTGGTGTTGACAAACGTTCGGGCTTCTAGCAACACCATTCAGTCAGGCTACGCTTGGTAGCTAAACGACAGCCTGTTACTGACTGTAAAGCAAAGCAGAGCCTAAAGAAGTCTAGACGCCTGTGGGATTAGCAAGAAGCGGAAGAGGAACTGAAACAAAATTCCGTTTGCAGCTACCAGGCGACACTCTTAGCTGTCTAAGCTGGCACGTAATTTGATTCAACGCAGGCTTCTGCTTAACTGATGTTTTTGTTTAACGGATTGAAAACGTCTGTCTTTTCCCATAATGCAGATTGATAGGGCTAGTGGTGCAATTTACCTTTTCTCCAGCTTTTAAGCTGTCAAATAGAGGAGGACATATTTGTTTTTGTGGGTTTTAAATATATTAAAATGATACTGGATTATTATAATAAAACATATGCTTGTCTTTTAGTATATTTCTGCTATTCAGCTACGGCATTCAACTGTGGTGAGCTATGATTGGCACGGAAATCACCATGGTTATTGATAAGCTTATGTTAACTCAGTGTAAACATCATTTGAAATGTAAGTTATATGCCTTTATATTGGTTTTATGTTGTTTTTACTTAAATCGTTTGTGTTTTTCCATTTCACTGCCCGTCTCCTTCTTTTAAGTGGCACTTTTCATTTTCTTAATTCGGACCTATACATTAGCGGAAAGTAATGTTTAGACAAAAGCAATTCTACTGAAAGGAACACGACTACATTCTAACCCCATCTTTACTAAAATCAGTGCAGTCACTTTCAGTTGATGTTGTGATTCAGGGTGGCATTTGAACTTAAGCTCAATTGTCACAGACGCTGAGTACTGTCTCACACTTTCCCTCCAATTTTGCGCTGTTGTATCTCTATGTTCCTTTGCTGCTGTACATACCAGAGTTCCCCAGGGATGAATAACATCTGTCTGTCTATATAGCTATTTATCAGGCTATGCTAACAGAACCTGCACCTGAGTTTCTTTGTTCTAGTGATCCCCGTCAAAAATGGCCACCACGAAGACGCCCCGTACCGGATTCTTCGAACTCTTGGCTGGCCGCGCCGCTGGCTTCCTGAATGCGCAGCAGGCTGTCCTCCATGGCGCGGATATCCACCCGGGGACAGTTGCACTGGGCGGAGCCAAGGCTGCACTGACACCAGCAATCATTCTCTCTACAAACAAACTCACCCTCAGAGTTACAGGCGATGTAGCTAAGTGCCGCCTGCACGAAGCGGATCCTCAAGTACTCGGGCAGAATTACCTGTATTCCTAGAGAAGAACAGGTACAGGCTTACCAGGGAACTAAAGATGACAAACGTGAAAGCAAGATTGTGCAAAAAATGTACAATGATTATAAGCATCTGTTTTTAAACTGCCATTAGATTAGTGCAGAACAGAACAGTTTATACATCTATAAATTTCAATATAAAAAAGTCTTGAAGTATCAGAAGAGCAAACATAGCAAATTTCTTTATCGCAGTCTTCTTTTTTTAATCAATTACTGAGAATCATAATATGAAAATGTATTAATAGTCATACATTAGTAGTCTACCTTGTAAATAAATCTTGTTTTCAGGACTTTGAACCAGAACGGAACTGACAGAATCAAGGTTGTCATAGTTACTGCATCCGAGAGGGCCTGTCCTGGTTTCAGTCACCTAAAGGGAAGATGGAGAAAAGTTTGAGAAAACGCCTCTGGGATTTTTAAATATGCAGATTACTTGCAGGAAGCTGTATACAATGTGATTAAGCTAACTGCTGCCTCTTCTGCAAAATAAAGATAACCGTATTTTTTGCATCTCCTATCTACAGTAAAATCCAAAAGTATATTTTTACACTTTCTATTTAGGCAGAACTCAGCTCTCCCACAAACCTTCCAGTATAGCTTAAACAAATTCCACAATTTACACTGAGGCATTCTGCTGGAATACGTTTTAAGAATATCTTTTGAATAACTCCAGCCCAGCAATACATAGTATTTCTTTCTGTATAATTATCTGTTATCTATAATTACCAGTGAGGATTACCAATTATCTTTCCTGCATAAAATATAAAGGCATCTACAAGCTGAATCTTAACTCATTTTAGATAATGATTTGTTTCCTGTACGATCATAATTCTTTCCTACATGCTCCTGTAGGGCTAATGTTGAATTTAATTTATGTAGTGAATTATATATTATTGCATGTTTTTTTTTTACATATAAACACACATGCATCAGTGATTGATTGAGCTTCAGTATGACTGAAAACAGCCAGCAGGCCGTAGAACACAGCTTCTCTGCTGTAGCTTTAGTGGTAAAAGGGAAGTACGGTTTTCTTTTGATGGCCTCATTAATTAACGACATAGCAGCAAACAGCCCAGTGTGGTAATGAGGCCGGCTGATCGCAGGACGTCACATTCAGTGACGAGAAGTTGCTAAAAATGCGATGAGTCCAGAGTGCTGTTCTTTCTTATTGTATCCGGCTAGCTATCGCCTCCATCCGTCACGACGGCAACAGAGCAAAGGGACAGCCCCGAAACACAGCGCGTCTGAAGTCATCAAAGGCAGCCGGGCGCGTCAAGCGGCGCTTTTCTGACAACACGCCGACAAACCGAGCCGAGACGGCGTCTTTGTTCCCGTTTCCGTGGCACGCCGGTGTGATCACAACCGCAGCTCAATCATTCCTGACAAAATTGTGATTTAACCCTACTGTAAATCAAGGCTCCTCTGGCATATCCAAAGACAAACTGGCAGCCTCAGGGCAGATATATCACTGACCTGTCACTTACAAGTTATCCTCCCTGCTACGCTGGATTCTTTTAACACTGTCCCGTAGGGCTAATAAAAGTATCCACATCACCATATATTGTAGATTAATGACGACCCGCATTTTCTAGCAAAGAAGGGACAGTCTCCCTATGTGTGCAGAAAAGTTACATTTCTCTGACATAAATTTAAGGTCATTCTTATTAAGAACTGGAAAGGGGACACACTTAAGCAACACCCATTCATAATGTAACAATGTCATTTATTCAACCATCCATCCATTTATGTGTCTGTATTCTTCTGCACCAGCTTGAGATTGTGCTTAAATGGTAGTGAAATGGGGGGGAACCAAGAAAACGTCACTTGTGGGCAGTTACTGTACTTTTATGATGGCGCCATGCAAAGGCATTGATTGGCAGGTTAATGCATGACACAGAAGGTGTCTAACTTGAAGCAGAAACTGAATAATAATCTAACGGCTTTCTCTGAATGGCAATGTGAATACCTTAGTTTACTGAGCAATACGTAAATCCTGAAGTACATATATAATACATAAGGGTGCTTTATAGGTAAGTACTGTATAGATAGGTAAGTATAGATATAATTAAGCACGAGCATATTCCTACTAGTTCACCTCATTGAATTATATACTATATATCTAAATCCACAGAAAATATTTGAGCCTGACACCTGGCACTTAATGTGATTATATATTTGATGAGACTAATAATTGCTTTTGCCTCAAATTATATCAGATGCTAAAATAAAAAAAAAATGGCACACGTCATTAATATTCCAGCATGATTATTAAACAGTATATAGGTCAGCATAGCCTATTCACTGGGGGAAGGCAAGTCACTTTCCCACTTTAACTTTACGGCCAGTATGGTCTTGGTTATATATAAAAGTGAATGCACTGAACTGAAATGAACTGGATTTTATACAGTCATTCAGTAATAACCACTATCCATCAATGACTAAAGTCTATTACTGAAGCAGTATAAATGCGATAAAGACGCATATCATTCCTACACTGTGTTGGCTAAAATTAGTTTACGTAACGAGCTTGTATCGTAATTCTTTAATTGCAACTGTAATCATACAGATAATTAATGTGCTTCCAGGACATTAGAACAACATATTACTCACTTTATTTTCTGTGCAATTCTGTATTCAGAGAAAAACTATTTAAAGCCATGGTTTAATGAACATATTGGATTATTTAGCATAATGGATTATTTGTGGTCCAGGCACAAGGCAGCGTAGACCGTGGGTAAGATGCCAGCCTATCATAGGATATGCAGGATTCACCTAAAGAGGATGTCCATGGACTGTAGAGGGAAGCACAGGCAGATGGTGGGAGAACATACAACCTACAGGCTCAGAACCAGGGACAGAGATGAAACCTGCAGTACCGGAATAGCTGAACCACTGGGCCACTCTTCCATTATCCAGATAAATTTGACCACTATACTGCAAATCTACCTATTACATTATTTTATTTGCTTCACATTGTGTTATGATTCAAAGCCACAGGCTCCTACAGCAACACAAATATGAGTGTGGGATAATGAAAGACAAGACACGCTTTCACAGGGATGGTGAGCAGTTGCACATGAGGGTGGAGTGTAGACTTTACTGGGGTTTGGGGACGTTTACTATGAAACGGAAGACAAGCCTATGGGCTCTGGCAGAGTCGAAGAACACAGGGACACAAGAAGGACACAGCGTTTGGGTAAGTACGACTGGGTCAGACTTTTATATCATTCTTTATACCATCAATAAAATGGCTGCAGATGTGCCACAGCGGAGGCTCTGGAATATTCTCAGGGGAGGGGCAATGGAGCAGAGGAGGGGCCTACAATAAAATCGGTGGGGGTGAGGCATCCTTCTTCTGTGTACTAATTATGATTCATGTACATTCATGCAATTCTGGGGACTTCTAAAATTATAGCTGCATCACATGTGTTAGGGAGAACTGCGTTTCATGTTCTGCGGATGACATCATTGAGAGCCAATGAAAAAGGGGGAGGACCCGGGGGGGTCAATTTGACTGTGGGAAGGGGGAGTGCCCCCCTGGCCACCCCATGAGTTCCGTCATTGGGGCGCAAAGATCCCATCATCTGATTTCACCCCAACCTGACCGCATCCACGCCCCATAATCTTACGGCGAGCCATGCTAAGACTGGCAAGAGACGATTAAGGCAATTAGACCACAGTTGCAGCATCCAGCGTCATTCTGGCTCCGTAAATTAATCTGCGTTACACTCCATATGAGATTTGTCTTGTGCGCCGGCTGAGAAATCTCTTTCCGCCCGAGTCGGCGGCTCACCCCTGAAGTCGCTTTGCACGTTCTCCCCCCAGCGACGTCGGAACATGAAGGGGAAGGAATTCGTCAAGCTTTAGTTCCTCACAGCTTGGGCACAAAATGCTTGGCTGATGACCCACAAAAACACCAAAAACCGACAGCGGCAATCTGCCCAGTTGAAAATCTTGCCTACTTCGAAAAAGCCATTGTAGACGAGACATCGACAACAATTAGGTGTGCTTCTTCACCAAAATCCAACCCATATACACACACACACACACACATATTTATACAGTGTGTATTTATATATATATATATATATATATGTATGTATACATACACATATATGGGTTGGATTTTGGTGAAGAAGCACATATGTGACAAGGCTCATGGATCCAAACCTCAATTATCTTGAAATTAATGAAAATGTGTAGATCAGCGTAGCTTTTAGCATCACTATCATCGCAGTCTTTTTAGATAGTCAGCCAGAATGGCTCTCCCCCATAAGCTATGCCAGCTGTGAAATGCTTCTTGCTGCCTAGCCAGCCTTTTTAAGTCTTGTTTAAAGCATTTGCTGGAAGGGGGAAAAAAGTACTTTTAAAACATCCCTTCTGTAGTTTATAACAGAGTTGCTATAACGGAGTAAAGCATCTGAACAATTATGCATAATGACAATACGCTGCAGCTAAACCATCACTGCACTGACCGGCAAGTAGCTATGATGGACACACTATGACTGAATGTGGGTATCGCAAGCAAAAAAATCATGCGTGCATGTGAAAATAGTACATCTCTGTGTTGAGCTAGCTTAAGCCACAATCGGCAGCAAGGGAAACGACGAACAGAACAGGAAATCTACACCAAAATAGCATGATAGCTAAAATTCCCTCAGCACCACTTCATTATTTTGCTTTTTTGCTTCAATTTAAGAAACGATAAGTGCAGCTCATTCATTTAAACTATTAACCTTGCAACATAAATATCAGGCACGGTGGCCTCTCCAGATCCGCAGATAAATCCCTAGGGACAGGAACACCCGACCAACTAAATGGGAGAGAATGATGTCTCCATATCATCATAGCCCCAGAGCCCAGAAACACAGAGCACTGTGCTTTTCCTACACAGGAATAAAGGAAAATAAATAAAATCAATTAAAAAAATAATAACGATAAATGCAAATATTAATTGCAGCTACACGCGGTCATGGCTGTATTCACCTCTTCAGGCATATTTAAATACATTAAGCATACAAATGTGTGCTGCCTAATTCAAATTTATATTTGCATTGCAAATATAATGTAACATTATCATAATCGCCAGTTGATTTCTTTGAGTTTACTTTCATTAATAAATTTAATTTGCCCCCCATGCTTGCTTACTTTGAACCATTCTCCAGAACAATAGAAATAAGCCACTATAAAAGTATACCTGTGAATCCCATCTATAATGCTTAATGATGAGCAGCCCAGTCAACACTTCACACTAACCAGTGTAAAAAAACACTTTACTATAATGCATTACAAATACCTTCATAATGCATTATAATGCATTCATAAAGACCTTCATACAGAATTCATACTGCATGGGAAACATGGCTATACTGGGTTATACATTTTCATAAATATTTATAGCCATGATTATAATACTTTATGAATGTGTTACAGTGAATTATAATAACGGATGTTAGTTTTAATGAATATGGGCTTCATAGAAAGTGTTACCAGAAAATCACTTACTGGGGGAACCAAATGTCCTTTTCCGGTCTGTGATTGTTTTACACATTCACTAGTGAATGTTACTCTGAACGAAGGATTAAGTTCATGAATGTGGCCTAGCTGTCCAAGTTTGTTTATAAATACAAAATAGCCACGTATCTATATGCATTTCTCTCGAGCAAAGGGAATTCAGTAAAACATTTCACTGGTAAAATTGCATATTTATGTCATTAAGAGGTCATAATCTTCCATTTTATACAATGCTTTTAGTATTGTTTAAGAATTCTTTTAGCACTGGTATTTTTGCCTTCTTGCCATTAATGTTGGGGAACAAATAATTGTACTGAAGTAGCCATCCTGTGTAATCCCTTTTAACAGGAGGAGCAGGAGGATACTGGCATGCAGAGATGTCTCCTGTGCGCTATACTGTCACCATTTCCTTTCGCTTGAAAATCATAGGTGTTAGAATGTTTTTTGAGGATTTTTCCTGTAGATTACCAGCTGGTTCCCTCACTTTCAAAAAGAAAATCATTACAAAGGGAGGTGCCAGTTCATGTAATTAAACTTCTACAAAAACACAAGCCAAGCCAATCCAAGCCAAGCCAAAAAAGTTTAATTGTACCATTTAACATTCATTACTTAATATTACTTAAGTAGTATCAATAATTAATCTTAATTCAACTTTTAAAAAACATCATAAAACTTTACTTCCCTTGACATTAAGTCCATTCCTCAGCCGCTGTGCTAGTTGCTGACTGAAATATGCAGTGTGGCTATAAGAAAGATCTCATCTTACCTTGATGGCAGTGGAGGCTATTTGCAGGTGGTGCAGTTTTCTCAGTGTGCTCTCTCTGTCCGTGAAGTACGAGGCTGCCAGCTGGTGCAGAGTCTCCAGGGTCAGCGCTGTGCTATTGGGGTCCCCAACATCCGCCACCCGTCCCAGCTTCCTCTTATCCACGAATATGGTCAGTGACTCCTCGCCTGTGCACCCAGAGCACCATATATTGGACTGAGAGACTCAAGTCTGAGAAACTGCATCTCTGCATATCTTACTACATGTCAGAAGGATGGAAATTATGAAGCTATAGAGTATTAATAAACATCTCACTGTGAGACAGAACAAATCACTGAAATGAACACTTTACAACACAGGTAGCTAGACTGATATTTTTTCAAATTTCCAAATTTAAAAAAGATCAAAATATTTTGCTGTTTTTCACGTAATAATCCATCAACTCGTATACTTTTTTTTTTTACCTCCAAGCGTTGCAGAAAGCAGAAAATGAGTGCCGTATTTTTTTATGATATTCTCCGTAATCTTCCTGAGGCTAGGTCTTCTTCCAAGCAATCGGATACTCTGCATAAACTCGGGGTCGAGAGGGAGGACGAAGCCATTGTTGTCCAGCCTCTCCAGTGCCAAGCTGTTGACCTTCCAACGTCCAAACTCCCTGGAAAGTACACAGAATGCATTACATCAGACGTCCTCTCCTGTGAATGCAATAAAAGGATCTAACGAGGTGGCAGCGAGTTATCTGGTGCCAGCAATAAAAGTGAATATTTGCAGGTGCCCTGTACATTTTTTCTTTTTTTTTTAAACATTTCTTTGGTACATACTGTAACAACACGTTTACAGTACTTTATAACATTTAGGACTAATGAAAGCAGAAGTGTTCCATGTTCAGTTTCAACCTGCAATATAACATCATTAATATCACGAACATAAATTTCATTTATTTCTGACTACCCTATGCCAGTATTTGTATTATAATTGATATTACAATGCTGCCAATGATATGCTCTTGTGATCTTATTTAAGGTGATTCAATTATGCATTTTGCCTAGTCTAACAATGTACTGCAATACCGTTTATGATTTGTCAATTTTACTATAGTATTCGTGGTAGACTTACTGGATACTTTTCTAAATTACTTAGAAATTAGAAAAGACATAAGAATACTATCTGACAGATGTCAAACAATGATATCGCACATCATACTTGTTTGTATCTGTACATAATCTCCTCTGCAGTAATTCTGTTGTGGTTGTTCTGTAAACAAACCTCTGGCAAATTATCAGGATTATTGAATGCAGTTAACTCCCCTGCCCCATGCCGTCGATCAAATTACCCCAATGAAAACCATTCTAAAAAAAAAATAATTGAACAATCAACTAATTATGCCTTGTTTTATGTCAGTTCATCTACATAATGGGGGACAATTACAGGCACTCATGCCACAGAGGTGCGAAAAGAGATCTTAACCATGATTGACTTTGTGTCTCGTGGCAAAGCTTGATGGGCATTTATGGATCGCATGGCAGGCCTGGACAGGCTAATCCACCTGTGGCCCCTTGCACTGAGGACGAGAGAGGGCTCTGTGAAGAACTACCTAACAAGCTTCCAGCTGAGACCTGGAGCAACGCAGTCAGAGCAGGAAAAAAAAAAACGAATGATTTGACTTAGGAGGTAACTTAGACCATTGTCTCTAACAGAAATGGGGGGGCCGGGCATGTATAATCACTATAATGGTACAGCGACTCATTACCGTCAGAACATATCCATAGAAATAAGCTTCTCTAAACAAATCAAGAAAATAACAGGTAGCGATGGACCAATATAACAGCACCAGCTGCAATTCATTCACAGATGCATAAATCCCTTCCTGTCAGAACCTCAGTGTCTTGGCCCAGACATCATCCTATGATTCAGATGTTGGATGTCATTTATTATTAGTTATTACTTGACGTTAACCAGGAAGGATGATCACTGCATAGGAATCTCAGACTAATTACTTCACTTTAATCCCAATGAACCTGGAGGATCTCCAGAAGACAGTTCTAACTACGTCAAAAGTTCATTCTGATTCATCATTGGTATGCAGTCATTACCGGCTCGTTAAAGCGCTGGCATTTGACAGAGTGGAATAAACATGACTGAGAAATGCGGTGTTCTTAACAGCTAAAGTCGTTCACTTACACTAACGGTACCGGGTATTTTTTCCAGTTGAGTAAAGAGTTGTCTGTGACAGGGACACTACAGAGCACATGCGGCAGGAAATACTCCATCTTAAAGTTCAAATGACGCATGCTGCCAGACGGGTATATCATTAACCGATCAGCATAACCCTCTATGGGATAGCTAAGGATAAGTAATGATCTGCTCCTCCTAGGAGAGCAGGAATACCCTGTGTCCATAAAAGGGGATGCTACTTGGGTGGACATCCGGTAGCTCAACATTTAGACTATTGTGCTAACAATGCAAAGGTCACAGGTTCAAAGACACAAGAGCACACATCTATTATAACTCATCCTACTGTACATGACTTTGGATGAAAGGTGTAGCACAAATGAGTTAAATGTTATGTGTATCTGATGCTAAATAAATAGGATAAATGATTATACTAAGTTACTGGGAACGGCGAGCGGCTTTCAAGGTGCTTTGAATTAAACACACAGCATCGCAAACATCATTTCATAGTTTACTGTGACCGTTTTCCTTTAGCCAGGCAAGCCTGCTCTGGCACTTCCATTTGGCATATGATCCAGAATGTTCTCCTGCCTTGTGCCCTCTGCATCCTGGGACAGGCTTAAGCCCCGCCCCACCACGACTCATCACTGGATCATCAGTTGGAGGATGAATGGATGAATCTCAATGGAGATATTTTTAAACATTCATTATCACCTCGCACACACTACCCATGGTAAATGAACTTGAATGGAAATGAAACTTCATATAAAAGAAAGAAACTGTTATTATATTCTATTAAAATTTTATGACACAGACTCTAACACAGTTACTATTATTCAGATGCAGAGGTGTGTTTCTGAGAAACAAAGCCATTACTCTCATAACACAGACTGCTAATTAAATTGAAATCAGCCAAATTTAAACATTAAATCAGCTATCTGCATATAGGATACTATAAGCATAGTAGAGTATACTACATAGAGTATATTACATAGGTTATGCATACTACACAGAGTATACTATAAGCATAGCATATACTAAGCTAAAAAATGCCTAGACAATGGAAGGATTATAACTTGAGTACAAAGCAAACTGATTTTTCAAAAAAATATTTGTATGCCTGTGGTATTTAAATTGCTGCATTAGTTATCTCATTTACATTCATGAAGCTAAAAAGCAGAGGTTAGCATAATGCTTGAGGATGTGGTTTGATAAGTAATGATACAACCTTCTCATCTCCATATTTCACACCTGTCGAAGATGGGCTTTCGGCCAGAGGAATATATTAAAATTGAGGTGTAAAGGTGTCAATTACTTGACAACCATTGTGCCTTAAAAGCTAACAACATTAAGGGGGGCGGGGTTGCAAGACGCAGGATTTCTCAGATAGCTGGGTTAATGTAAGCTAGAAGTCATGATAGGAATGCACCTTACTTATGCTGTTATCGGACGATGATTACATCTAGCTAAAGTTACCCAACAAACTGAGAAAACCTGTTTCCTTGAACACTCATTTATCTAAATGTTAGAAAAAATAAGAAATATCAACACAGCATGTGAAAATATATACAAACGTATCTGTATGGATGTATGTTATATAATTCAAACAATAGGCTAAATTGAAACATAATATTAGAAGTGTCCCATTCTCTAAAATGTAATATTCCTAAAGTGCTGGCCAGGAAACCATTGTTTTAATGAGGACTCAAGTAGTCAATTTTTAATGAGAGGAGAGAAAGAAAATAACTTTGCTATTTCAACAACTGGATTAGGACGCACTGCATTCCTGCTCTTACCGATAGGGGGCGATGCGTCGCAATTGTAAATAAACGCGCTCTTGCTCCTAACAAAAGGGTCAATGGAGCATCTGAATATATTCGGGGATCTACGGGAGGTCTGTATAACCCAAATGCTACACATCCATCTGCGCCTGGCAATGGTGAGAGGACTGCCTGCCAAAACATGGGTCAGCCAAACTCAAATCATTTGGCATCAACTTCCCTTTTTTCCCCTTGATGTTTGTGGTTCAGTTGGGGGGGGGGGGGGGGGGGGGGGTGGTGCTTTTAAAAAATTGCGGGGATCTTTTTAAAACAAAATATTTATATGGAATATG
>JAODKM010000032.1:15797858-15808863 GCA_026780845.1 Petrocephalus sullivani | reverse complement strand
CGTAAGTACTTCTAATTTACAGGAAACAGTAATTTAAATCTTTTGAGGACAGAATTTATGATAGTAGCAACCATAAAAAACCTTGGAGGGGAAGCGGAAGCAAACACCCCCCCCCCCCCTCCCCGCCCCGTAACAAAAAAGCATATACTTCTGTATCCATTGTAATATTCTTTCCCAGTTGCTGTATGGATCTAAAACTGTGTTGGACCTCATATCAAAACGTTGTTACACCGCTATCTCCTGAAGAGTATTATAAAAAGGGGAATTTGAAACAGAGTGGGGGAGTTAGAAACAGTTATCATACAGTGCTTAATGTGTGTTCAAACACAATCTAACGCACATTCTAAAGGTTAGCCAGCAACCTCAATTTAGCCGTCTGACGCATTTGATTTCCTAAAGAGAGTTACAAAAGAGTTTTTGAAATTATGATATATATTAGAGGGCTTTTTATGTCATCAGCATTAATTTCATTTGTATGTTAACCAGACAAAGCGATGTTTGTTGTATTCTGAAGTTAAAAGAGGACATCTACTCTCTTCACATGGGAAAGACTCATACAGTAGAAGATGTATAGTGCTTATCAGATTGTGTAAGCATCAATAAATGTTGTCAAGATAACACCCACGGAGCCTGTCCGCCATTCCTGCCTCTTGAGTAGTGACACTGCAGACGTTCCGGCACCAAGGTGGTGGACAAGCATGTATGGGCTTCTCACTGATCTCACTCCATATGATGATTTGGAGGCATATCTCAACACATTTGAGGTGATTGCTGAGAGGTCAGACACAGAACCCACAAGCCAACTCTGAAGCCACAGGTATGGAAGGGCAACTCAGGAGCAAAGGTAGCATGTTGGATGACTTAAGCATAGCAAGTTTGCCTGCACGGTGTATTTACTCGTATCTCACTGCCTAGCCAAAATCGAGAAATAGGGTCCTGGCAATCCTGGGCACTGGAAGTCCTCGACATGGGTGTCCATGAGAAGGACACATGTCAGAGTCTCCAGCGGAGTGACTGCCATGTCCCCAGTGCTCAAGTGTGCCTGGGATTGGCATGAGCAATCAAGCCTTTTTCCTTCTCGTCAGTCATCTAACATGTGCGGGACAAGGGGAACCATATCTGGAATTTGATACCATTGGTTTAGGTATAACTGGATGAAGCCCAATGACTCCAGCAGAGGATATACAACTACTGGCCAAGCCCTGTGAGTTCCATCTAAGTTAGAGAGTGCTGGTTCCGATGCCCATCATTACATGCAAGTTTCTGGCCACCTCCACATAATGGAAGAGGAAATGAAATCCACTGCCTAGGGTGCCTTGGTGACAGAACTACAAGTTTGACAGGTGCTCTGCAACAGTGTTTCCCAACCCATTCCTCGGGGGAACACCGGACAGTCCATGTTTTTGCTTCCTCTCAGCACCCAGCACACCTGCACCAGGTATTCGGTATTCCTGATTGGCTGGGATGCTGGGAGGGAGCAAAAATGGGGACTGTCCGGTGTTCCCTGAGGAATGGGCTGGGAAACACTGCTCTACATCATTGCACATCTCATATCACAACACCACCAGGAGATGTAGATGATGGATCAGTACATGGATGTGTGCTCCTCTGTCCTTATCCAGAGGCACATCACTCAAGGTGAGCCACAGCCTGTGGTTGAGCCCAGTGGCATCAGAAGGAATTTGATATTGGGGGAGAAAGAATTTGCCTTGATGGCGGGGGGTGTAATGTATATGGTGACACTGTATTGGGCATTCACTCATCAGTCACATCGTGGAAGGACAGAATGTACGAAAGATTGCAAAACAATTACACAGAAAGAGTAGTAAAGATTTCCTTATTTAAAACATGTCTAACTCTGTTTAGGGTGCAGTTTCACAACTAAACTTAACAACAAAAAAAACAGATATTTATCATTTATGAAGCTGAAAAAGTTGACTCCGTTCAACAGTTTTTTGATGCCCAGGGCCAGTGAACTAAAGTAAGGTTGGGGTGGACCCAGTTCATTTTCATGATGAACCACACCAAGGGCTACTGCTATGTACAGCTGATCCCAGCCAGATGTAAAAAACCGGGTTCTGTATCCCAAGTGTACTCTTGCCACTAGCAGTACATAATCCTTCCTTTTGGCTTATATGGTGAACCAGTCACATTCCAGTGCATCATGGACATCCTGAGGCTTCACCAGACAGATGACGATGTGGTGGTGCAGTTGATGTGGTGGACAGAACCTTGAAGGGAGAGGAGTATGCAGGATGAATATTGAATTTAAAATAGAAAAACATTTGTATATATTTTCTCTATCTTGGATGTTTTAATCTTTTGCTGTTTAGTCCTGCTTATGATAATTAACAATGCTGTTGAGAACAACTTTTCATTGTGCATTGGCATATTTTTGATTTGGTATATACTAATCACTTATTGATTATTATTAATTATTCTGACAATACTGTCTGCTGCTTGTACTGCATTCCCCTCATAGTTTTAAGATAACTGAACTAGTTATGCAACCCCTTTGCCTTTGAATCGAGTAATGTTTAAATAAATGGGAAGGGGGTGGGAATTATACCACAGTGTTGGCATATTATGATGAAAACTATCAACTACAATTTTGGAATAGAAATTTCCTCTTAAACTACTTCTGATGCATGCATATTTGCTAAAATTAATTGTTTTTCTGTTTACCTTTATTACATGCAAGTCACATAACACTCGTATGATAGATTACTTGAAGATGTACGACTCTAAGGAATCATTTCTTCTTAAGGAAACAAAAACAGTAAGATCATCAGATCATAGGCAATCATAATATATAATTCTTTTAAACATTCAGATTATACCGCTGTGTGCAACACTTCATTATAAGTTTTCTTAATATTCAAATATTCCTACTCAGTGGGTAGCAATGATGCCTCACACCTTTAGGGTTGGGGGTGTGAACCCCACCATTGCTGTATGAAGGGGTGTAGCTAGAAATTTTGGGCCCCCCTGACAAAATGTCACCTTGGCTCCTCCACTTAAGCAGGCTGGCCATTTCAATACGAAGAACAATGGGTCACACGGTTGATACAACTTGTCACCCCCCCAGGGTATTAACTGCCCCGGTATATTTTGGCAGTAGGTTTTGGGTGTGTGTGTTGGGGGAGGGTGAATGTACTAAGATATCCATGCCCTTGCAATGCTTCTGGCGCAGTGTGTACTTTGGCATTATCAGTATGTGTCTGGTGATGGACTCATCCAAGATGTATCCCTGCCTTGTGCACCACACTGCCCGGGATGGACTCCTCTGTGACCCCTACCAGAAGATGGATGGAATTTTATTAGTCAGTTCATACTGTAATACATTGTAGGCAGTTTCAATATCCAGAATTCACCAGAAATGCATGACACCAAGACTGCTTAGAGGAGGTGATGTCAGATTTTTTAAATTTTTTTTGGGGGGGGAGGCATCAGTGGTATGTAATCTCAAAAAGCCTGAGAAAACTGTAATGTTACAGATCCAGCATTAACTTATTTAGGAACGATTCTCCTTTGTAAGAAGAAATATTTGTAATTTATGCTAAAGAAAACGCTAATGGCAAATGCATGTCAGCTGAGAGCTGGAACAGGTGCAAATATCAAGCAGAAATTCCCAGACAGAGAGGCCTGTGTCTCATTTGCTGTTGGAGATTGAAAGGTTTACAGAGCTGGAAACAGTGAAGGTACTGAGCCAGAGGGGAAAGACGAAGCTGTGTGAGGAGACAGTGAAACTGGGAGTAAGCTAGGCCTGAGGATTTCCAGGCGAGAGAAAGGGGAACCAGCTGTGATGGGGTTATAGCAATGGGTGCTTTAAACAGCAATGCTTCTTTGTTAATGAGATTAGTTTTGGAGCGTAAGGTTTTAACGTGTTGGTCATTTCATGTTAGCAGCAACTAAATGCATAAGAAATCCTTCATTGCCTGAACAAGGCAGCTACAGATTTTTATCAAAGCAGTAAGAGTATTATCTTTGATTTACCTTGTGAACGCTATAGAATTTATCATTTATATAAAAAATGCACATAGCTTTGGTTTGTAAATTTCACCTTTTGATATAAGAAATATTTGCCATTAAATATAAATTGTTGTATGCTCTTAAGAAAATAGAATATAACCAATAAAAATATTAAATAAACACATCTCTCGACTTGATCTTGAAGAAAATGTAAGGAATTACACCATTCACTAAAACCGGAATCTTTTGCTGACTCCTCCTAGCTATAGAAGGCTATTGACGTGACTTTTTCCAGAATAATCTCCTCAGATTCGCTTTCCGCGACTGCGGGAAGACTGGGCCAGAGGCACGCAAGCACAGACTGAATCCTTCTTATTTGCCTTGACGTGTGGTGTGAAAACAACGTGAACATTATGCACAAGCGCCGAGAGCGGCTACCCAAACACGAAAAAAAAAAAAATACAAGAATAAATAAGCTGGAGTTGATTAAATGAAAGGGGACAACAGGGAGGGAAATGTTTGTGTTGTCATGGATGTACACTGTGCATCTTTACCTTAATTTTTCATTCTATTTGGTATGCCCCACATCTACTTATTTAGTCTGTTAAAAAAGAAAATGCAGTGAGACAGATGAACTACTTTCAATCCAGAGCTGTAACTACAAATGCAAGAATTCAAAAATGGCCAGATTTTCTGTGTAAGCAGTGCATGTTAACATTACATAAATTTAGGACGTGATGTTTACATATAAAAGTATCAACAAAATATATGACAGATAAGGGACTCTATTTGTTTCTAATGAAATATTTTGAGTGTGTATTTTAAACCTTTATACTAGTGAGCTTTTCAATGTATGATTAGTTATTTCAGCACTGAGCTGGCAGTCTTGTATATGTCTCCTGTCACCATATTCCTCAAACCTACAGTATCTGGTCCAAAAGAAAATAACCCTTTAGAGACATTTTTGTGTCTTTATTCTGAAAAAGGTTGGAGTCATTTGTCTTTGAAAGGCCATGTATTTCATTTGCTTTGAAATCTCAGGAAATGTATGTAGAAAGTTGGATCATGCATAAATGCACATGGATTTATATATATATATATATATATATATATATAAACAATATATGCCACAAGAAATATAACACAACCACGATACTTGCAGGGAAGGCTGCTTTTACCCGTTAACTACCCGTTAACTAGCAGAAACACCACAGTGGTTTTTCAATATGTCACATAACTTATCTACGATACTGAGCAAGTAGTTATATTTCATGGGCAAGTGTACTACCAAAATTTGGCAGCTGGAATTTTTCATGGTACTCAAACATGATCACATCACTGTCCTTATGTGTCCTCTTCACACTCATTACTTGCCCCCACTAACCAAACTAAAGTAATTTGTCTGCACAAGCTAGAACACACTCGCCAGTTTCAGGATGTTGGCCTTGTAACTGCCAGATTAAACAATATAACAGTTGGTGGTAAAGCCTGAGACTCAAAGGGTCTGAATCTTCGGGATGTTCTCTAGGCCATTGTGGGGGACCCCTCAACAGTGTTCTTTAATTCCAGACCAGAGACCTTCTACTTCAATCAAGCTTACCGTAGTGAGAGCTACTGGCACTTCCATGCATGTATTCCTCCATGTCTGTCATACTTGTCAATGTCTCCAAATCCACTTATTGTTATCTCATCCAAGTGCACATTCACCTGGCTCAGCCATTATCAGGGTGAAATCTGCATGGAGCTGAATGTGGTCTTACATTTAAATCACAATTGCATTTACATATTTTGCAGGCAGTGACATACACCGAGACAAACAGCATATTGCAAACATTCTTGCTGTCAAGGTGCCCACTAGGCATGAGTGCAGCTAGACTGAGCTTACAATGAATGCCTAGGTAACAAGCGTAAGATGTCTGATGAGCAGGAGTGGTCCAAACCGCTACACAACTACACATAACAATTAACAAAGTACAAACCCAGTAAAACTATGCAAGGGAGAGTATATGCAACATTAGAGCATTCAAAGAACAAACAGGTTATTAAAGGCATTTATGGAAAAAAATGTGGTGTTTCTTGCAGGTAGAGAAGGAGAGTGATAACCAGACGTGGTTCAGCAGCTCATTTCACCATTGGGGAAGCACACAAGAGAACCATGTGGAGTAGGGGTGGGCAGAATGGGCTGTTGTGTATGTGGGTTTTTGCTGCAACTCCCTAATTAGGTTAGTAATTAGCAGACCGATTGGCCAAAAATTCCTCACACCTGTCTTTGAACAGCTGATCTAAAGTTTAACCCAAAAACCTCCATACACAATGGCCTTTTGTGGATAAGATTGCCCACCCCTGGTTTGTAATGACACTTCTCTGTTAGGGTTGGCACCCGTCCGACCCTGCCCTTTGTATCCCTTCCTCTTTGGCCAGCAGGTGTCACAGGTCATCCCGCTTTTACTCTCTCTGTCTCATAGCCCTTCAGCTCTAGTGTGTTTTCCCAGCTCCCTGCAATCTCTATACATAGTCTGATAATGCTCTATGAGTTGACTGTATGGCTCAGAGACTTTAAACCTTGTGGTTGTGGGTTTAGCCAGTCTCACCTGTTTGTTTTTAATAGTTTTCTGTTACCCACTGTTTGTTATAATCTTTTTGTTTCCCTGTCAATGGTTTGCTATGCTTGTGTTCTGTTCACTTCTGGTTCCTCTTGCACTTTTGTTCCATGCTAATTATCCTAGTGTGCGGTTAATGTTTTCTAGTTTTGGTATCTGTTATGGTTCCCTAGTTCTGTGCTCATTACTGTAAGTTACTCCACCTGTTGCCGGTTGCCCATTGCTGTTGCTGTTTGGATAATTGTTTTATGTTCCACATCTGCCCTTTCATTAATCCAGTTGCCTGAGTTGCTTAAGTGCCTGCTTCTGCTCTCTTCTTTACTCTTTCATTGCATATGCTACTATGTGTAGTTACTCTGCTCTTCTTCCTAGTTTTGTTCTATGTGTTGCATAGTTTTCTTGGTATGTGTCGCGCGAGGCCACGGAGTGAAACAGGGATCCAGATATGCAGGGATGAAGGGGCTTTAATGTGACAGGCAGCCGGGGTAAACAGGTAAACAAAGACCCCACCAAGGCAGGAAAAGGGTATGCGACCGCCCTAGCGATCGCACGGGCTGTGCGAGGCAGGAGAGCCTTGTCCTGGGTAGCGGTCAGGGCAAGGGTCCAAAGACGTAAGGCAGTACTCGTAGTTGGGGCCAGAAGAGATGAGTCGATAATCCAGGGATCATTCCGACGATCAGACACAGGACTGGAGTACAAGTAGGGAGGAGGACAAGAAGTGCCGGGCTCAGCAGGACAGGGAGTTTCAGGTACGGGAGCTGGACTGGGGAAGGAAGATATAACAGGTAAGGTTCGAACACAGGGGACACGGGAGAGGTACGGGAAAACCGGGAGATGAAAGACAAAGAAATGCTCGGCACGGCTGATTAACATTAGCACAATACTTCGCAGTTTGCCGTTTGGAGCAACTCGTCTTTTAAGGTGAGCTTAATTGGTTCCTGAGGTGTTACACCTGTGGTTCCCAGCCCCCGTGGGCGTAACAGAACCCCCCCCTTGACGGCCGCCTCCTGGAGGCCCATGCCGCTTGCGGGGACGAGGAGCAGGCTTGGTAGGGTGCGCCCGATGGAACCTGTCCCTCAGGGCAGAGTCCGAAACTTCAGCAGCCGGAACCCAACTCCGCTTGCCAGGGGCACCACCCTCCCAGTCGACGAGATACTGCAGCCGCCCAAACCGGCGCCTGGAATCGAGGAGGGCGCGCATTCTAGCCGAGGGAGCGCCATCCGGGACAGGTGGAAGACCGTCATCCGGTGAATCCTGGACAGGACGAAGGCTGCTATACTTGAGGGGCTTCAGGAGAGACACGTGAAACGTGGGAGATATCCTGTAAACTCGAGGCAGCTGGAGTCGTACGGTCACAGGTCCCACCCTTCGCAGTATGCGAAAGGGCCCTATGTATCGAGCCGTGAGCTTACGGCAACCAGGTATGCGGAGGTTCTTGGTTGACAGCCATACTTGTTATCCTACCCGATAGGGGAACCCGGGACGGCGATGCTTGTCCGCTTGTGCCTTCGTCCGTTCGACCTGTCGGTGTGATGCGCGTTGGATGGTCCGCTAGGCTTGCTTGCTGTCGTGGAACCAAGTCTCGACTTTGGGGACTGCCCCGTCAGGGGCGTCCCACGGGAACAAGGGAGGCTGGAACCTTAAAACACACTGAAAGGGGGTGAGGTTCGTCACGGGACTCACCCAAGAATTAAGGGAGTACTCTGCCCATACCAGAGAAGACGACCATTTGGTGGGATTTGTCCAGACTAGAAAGCGCAGGGCCTTTGACACCTCTCGATTGGTGCGTTCAGCCAGCCCGTTGAATTGAGGATGGTAGGCGGAGACTCGGGGTTATGTTTAACTTGCGACAGACTTCTTTGAAAACCCGGGATGCAAACTGGGGTCCTCTGTCAGACACAATATCCTCTGGGATGCCTGTAAACCGAAAGAGCTCTTGAATGAGGACTTCGGACAGGTCCATTGCAGAGGGTAGTTTTGGGAGGGTGACCAGGCGACACATCTTGGAGAACCTGTCCACAATGGTGAGTATGACGGTCTTACCGGAGGAACGAGGTAGGTCGGTGATGAAGTCCATCACTACGTGGGACCAGGGTCTGGCGGGGATTGGTAGTGGTTGAAGAAGCCCCGCCGGACTGAGATTGGAGGACTTGTACCTGGCGCAGTCTGGACAGCTCTCTACAAAGGCTTGTACATCTTGACGCCAACCGGGTCACCAATAGCGACGGGAGACAAGGCGCTGGGTGGCAGAGGTCCCTGGATGTCCTGTTCCTGGCTGAGAGTGGATCCACCATAATAACCCAGATCGATAAGATCGAGAGACGTACCTCAACCCGGGCGGGCAGCCCGCAGGGGCTGCGTGATTCTCATTCTCCGTTCGGATAGCTTCTTCCAACCCCCAGGTAATGGAGGAGACGAAACAGGAGGGCTTGAGAATAGGATAGGTGCTTTCTTTGGTCTCAGGGGGATCGAACTGTCGGGACAAGGCATCTGCTTTCACATTCTTCTTACCTGGGAGGCAGCTTACCCGGAAGGAGAAACGAGAAAATAGTTGCTCCACAGGTGTCCAGGCAAGTCGGAGTGGTTTTCCGCGAGTGAGGGATGTGAGGGGAGCCGCGATCTGACTGTAGTTCCTGATGAACCGACGATAGAAGTTAGCAAAGCCCAGAAAACGTTGTAACTCTTTTAATGTCCAGGGAGGAGGTCAATCGGTGATGGCAGTGATCTTCTGACTGTCCATGGCCACCTCCCCTGGTTGAATTACATAACCCAGAAACTTTACTTTGGTTTGATGGAAATCGCACTTCTCGCCCTTAGCATACAGGTTGTTATCCCAGAGCCTTTGTAACACTTGTCTCACATGTTGAACGTGGGCCTGCTTGGAAGGGGAGTAGATCAGGATGTCATCAATATAGATAACTACGAATTTATCAATCATGTCCTGGAACACCCGGTTCATGAAGGACTGGAATATAGAGGGGCTATTGGCCAATCCATAAGGCATAACGCGGTATTCATATTGCCCCCTACTGGTGATGAAGGAGGTCTTCCACTCATTGCCCTCGCAGATCCTCACCAAGTTGTAGGCGCTGTGTAGGTCCAGCTTGGTGAATATTACAGCCTCTCGCAACTGTTCCAACGTGGCTGGGATTAAGGGAAGGGGCTCTCTCCTTTTGATGGTGATGGAATTCAGCGCCTGATAATCCACCACTGGTCGGAGGTCTCCATCCTCCATCCGCTAGCCAGGTTAGCATCTATGAAGTTCCCAGCAGTCCCACTGTCAATAAGAACCCTAACCATACGATGTTTCCCATTCCACCCCAGAAGCACAGACACTGTGAATTTGGTTAAAGAAGAAAGCGGGAGAAAGGATGCACCTACCGGGAGAGATGTCTCTTCACGGTGGGGTCGTATGGGGCAGGCGGTTATAGCATGGCCGATGCCTCCGCAATACAGGGACAAACCCCCCTGGGTTCTTCTCCGTCGTTCGGTCGAGGTGAGGGGTGATCGGCCGACTTGCATGGGCTCCGTGGTGTCAGGTTCGGGACCTGCAGCTGCTCGCACGCTCTCGGTGTGATGCCTCCGCCGTCGGCGATCTCTAACTGTGTTGTCCAATCTAACCGCTTGGCGTACGAGCTCTTCGAATGAGGGAGCCTTCCCTTTAGCTGAGAGTTCGTCCTGCAATTCGGGGTTAAGGGCACGCAGGAAGATCGTCTGCAAACAATCGTCGGGCCACCGAAGGGCTGCCGCGATGGTGCGGAACTCCAAGGAGAAGTCCGCCACCGTTGCCCTGTCGACACTCCAAAAGGCAAACCCCGGGACGCATTCCTACTGCTGGGTGATCGAACACTTCCATCAATGCCTGGTGGAACTCACCCCCTGAGCGAAGAAGCGGACTGTTGTCCGTCCACAATGCAGTTGCCCACTCGCGTGCTCGTCCGGTAAGCAGTGAGATCGTTAACCGCACCTCTGCTCCGGGAGCGGAAAACATCTCCGGATGCTCATCTACGTAGATGCCGATCTGCATAAGGAAACCCCTACACTGGTCAGGGTTACCGTCGTATCTTTCCGGAAGGGCAATGGGCAACAGAGTGGTAGAGCGGGGTGGGGAAGCCGGAAGTGGGACCTGGGCGGCTTGGGAGGCGAGGAGGTGTTCCACCGCCGATACTCGATTCTCCAAGGTCCCCGCTGGATCCATCACAAGGCAAAGTATTCTGTCACGCGAGGCCACGGAGTGAAACAGGGATCCAGATATGCAGGGATGAAGGGGCTTTAATATAACAGGCAGCCGGGGTAAACAGGTAAACAAAGACCCCGCCAAGGCAGGAAAAGGGTATGCGACCGCCCTAGCGATCACACGGGCTGTGCGAGGCAGGAGAGCCTTGTCCTGGGTGGTGGTCAGGGCAAGGGTCCAAAGACGTAAGGCAGTACTC
>JAODKM010000032.1:15766119-15787705 GCA_026780845.1 Petrocephalus sullivani | reverse complement strand
GCTCGCCATCGAGCCCCACCCCCAAGCCCGGGCCCCTGTCCCACCTCCTGTTAAAAAAATTTTTTAATTGAATCGCAGTTTTGTGTTCCAGTCCTAAATGTCGAACATTTCCTTATTTGACTTAAATCACTGTTTTAAAAGATCATATAATCTACTCATTATCAACTCATTGAATGAATTTGCTGTATTTTTCATCTGTTCTTTTTTTTGTTGAAAAATATAAGGTTAACTGGTCAGTTGCCCTCCCCAGGCAGCTCCATAAAGCATAACAGCTGTCTCAGTGATATCAGTCTATCATGTCAGCAATGCTTGGGCATGTTCTGCATTTTAGAGAGATACACTGCAGTCTCCCTTTACATTTTCTTCCAGAAAAGATTATGGAAACTACATTATCACGCCACATCTTTGAAAAGCAAAGGACACAACAAAGCAGGGAGAAAATGCCCTGCATGGAAATTAGGAAATCAGGCCAAAAAAGTTTAAAAGAGAGCTTAAAGGACATGCAGATCCCCACCGTGCCAAGATGCGTTTCAGTTCTGTAATAACCCACATGTACACAGGTGTGTGTGAGGCTATGAGAATGTTCAGCGTTAATCCATGACATCTTTGGAACCTGCAGCGGTGCTGATGTGAGGAGAAGCTCCATTGGTGCCAGGCTTCATCGCCACCACATCTTATCACGAGGTTATATTCTGGGGGAAAACATTTCTTAGCGTGTTGGTAAAGGTTATTTTGTGTTGAGATACCTCTGCACAGAAAATTTGAAAAGAAATCAATGAAAGCAGTGAGATTTGGGAGAACTTTAAGTTTGTAAAATAATTACATGCAGCAAGCTGTGACATTTTTGTCCTACCTGAGACTACAGGGTCTTTTAACTTGAAGTACATGATCATGAAATAATAGGGGCCTGTATAAAGAAGCAGGATTTCTTGCTTAGCCAGATAACTTGTGGATTTAAGGTAGTCTGGGCTAAATGTAAGTGAAGGAAATTGAAGTCTAATTAAAATCGGTACCTTAAATCCTGCTAAGCAAGAAATCCTGCTTTATGAAACAGGCCCCAGATTATTGGCAACATTGGGTAGCATGAGCATTTCTAAGACAGAATGTTAAACTGTGTCAAGCATGTTCAAAAACCCCACAGAGATATAAACTTTATAGACCTACTACATATAAACACAGTAACTTCAGATTCAATACATGTCGTCAAGCAAAAAGAAGTTTCCAAGAACTGATGTGTATTTTAATATCCCTGTATGTAAAGGATAATGCTGTGTGGTTTTTTTTTTAGGATGAAGATAACTCAGTTTAAGGCATGGCGTGGCATTTGTAAAATCACTCTTTGAGGAGTGGAGTTAAGTGCAGAGTGACCGGGTGCTGATGCTTGCAATAAAGATTTCATTAAACGCACCGATAAAAAGGGCCAGCAGCCTTTAAAGTGAAAAGGACTATAATTTACCCTGTTTCATAATTACAACAGGTTTCTGTCAGTGTGGCACTTAAGGAAAGACCGGATAAGGCAGAATCAGAAGCCCCGCGGTGACTATGTCGCTGTGTTAGTCACTTCCTGCCATGTAGCCTTGGCTTGTTGATCACCTCCTGCTGGTACTGATTCTTCACTGACCAGATCACCTCTGATTAACCCAAATTCTCCTGCTTGTTTAATATTTCAAGCATTATGTCATGGTGATTTGGTCAGCTTCCCATAGGAGTTCTGCCCAATTGGTTTTTTGGTGAATGTTTGCTGTTTATAATAGACATGTGCTTTCCCCAGGGTATATATTGCATTTTTTTGCCACGGGGCATGTTTTCATTTTGGGTAGAGTGTAAATAAATAACACATGGAATTTAGTATAAATATATAATACAGTGCTGTCATGAAGACCTCTTTTCAAAGCAACACCTTCAGGCTCCCTATACACAATAACACAGAAGCTAAAGTATCTGTACCCTGCTCTGGGTCGGAGTCATGATCTCTCTATTTTCCTTCTGAAAACTATTTAAGGAAAATTTACTGCAGGTGTTTGTATGGTTCTAGCATAGAAATGAAAATAATCACTGCCAAAAGTCCACGTTTAATTACTCACATGAGTAACTCGGAAGAAACGCAGAATCAAAGATGAATAATAACTACATTAGGAAAATAATGACATCTCTGTGAATAATAGCTAAGTAAACTGTAAATAATAGTTCAGACGGCAAATTATACATCATAATGAAGAAAGAGTAGTGTTCAATGGGACCAAAATGAGAAGGATGCGATCCTATCTGTACCACATAGCAGCAGTGGAGGAGGTGGGGGGGCAGAGGGGCCCATCATGGCAGGGTGTCCACTGCAAAGTTTTCCAGTGGGGAAACCCCCCCACTTACCAAATGACCCTACTGTGAGACCCCTCTTCTCCTACTGTGAGACCCCCCCCTGCCTCTAATTCAGTGAGCCTGGAACCAAGAAGCACGGGGCTGGGGTTGATGACACTCCATGGTACTGTAGATACTACAGATGATAATCCACACAAAAATCAAAGTGATTAAATATGAATTCCCAGTCCGGGGGGACGAGGGGATGGGGGGTACACTGAGCTACCCACTGAGCCAAGGGGGGGCATTCATTTGTATGCAGCCAGTATATATGAAAAGTAGATATTTAAGAAGATTAAAAACCAGTGGCCTTAGATGCCCAGGTTAGGCTCCAGTCCCCTCAGTAATATTAGTTTTACTGGGGATTCTGATGTCTGTATGTTATTTTCAGCCATACTGTAAATGTACTCCACAATGTGCAGTCCCTTTTTTAGACTCTTTTTTCGAGGTCCCCAGATTGTAATACTGAATTTTCAATATTGTAACTTATTTGCCTCTCTATTAATGAATTGATTGTAAAATAATATTTTTTTGGATAGTACAAAGCTGATGTTATAACCCTGTAATGGGGAAATCAGTTAGGATTGCTGGAAATTTAATTCTTTAGTACCTTTATGATCTTTAAGGAAAAAAACTGAATGTTTGCGTCAACAAAAGATGGATTAAAATTAGCTGTGATCCACCTTTCTTCACTTTTTTTATAACCTCAAAGCCAACAAAGCATGAATATGAACCTACTTAGGAAGGTTTGGGTTTCAGCTTTGTTTAGTAGTTTATATTAATAAACCTGACGTAAAAGTACATCAGGTAAGTCAGTGTGTTTATGTGTGTCATTGTGTGTTTTCTAAAATTCTCCCTGGAATTTGCCCTAAATAAAGCTCCCCCCCTTAATTGGGTTCTTGTTCACTGATTTGTTTTACACCATTGCTTAACTTTTTCCTTCAACAAGAACCAAACTATCTTCCAAATGGAATTGTTTTTAGATCCTGGCAAAGCAAGTGTGTTTGTTAACACGCTCATTGAAAAACACCACAGATTGTTTGCATTGTCTGAACCCTGGAAGACAATGTCAAGGAATGCATTACCAAGATTATCATAAATTATCCCTAAATCTTTAAATCAAAAGGTTTGCAGCATGCCAATACTATACCAGCCATCTCACACAATTGATCATGGATTATTTAATTAAAAAGTAAACGTGTTATGCACCACATATATTCACATTTATGTTTAAAGTTTGCTAACTGTTGAGGAATCATGTTCTGTTCCTTGGTGGATAGAAACAGAAAATGCCTAAACATTCATCAATCTTCAAACCGCTTATCCTGGACTGGGTGATTCAGGCAGCCTGAAGCCTATCCCAGGCAGCACAGGGTACAAGGGAAAGGTTCTCCCTGGGCAGGAGGCTGGGCACATGCATGCACACACTACCTGTGATTTAAAGATGCTAATTGCCCTACCTGCTAGCCTTTGTACTGTAATGTACCTAGAGGGAGACATGATAGCATTATGAGAGCATTCAAAATCCATGTGCAAAGATGTTACCCACTGTGCCTCCCAATGACTAGACAGGTATAAAATATTTCATAATATGTATATTTTTTATTTTACAACATGTGGCTCAGTGGGCGAAGCCTCTGTGCTGGTATATGGAAGGCCGCAGCTTCAAGCCCAGGTCTCAGCACGTCTGTGAGCCCCTGAGCAAGGCTATTGCCCCCCCACCCAGCTCCCTGGGTGCCGCAAGAGGTGGCTACGCTTCTCGGCCAAGCGTGCTCCCTGCACCCACCTTACCGTTTTTGCTGTCTAATTGCATATATAATGCAATTATTGGCAAATGTAACTTTGGCAGTATCAATAGTTTTGTCCTTCACACCATTTTAGAGAAGGAAGATCTAAACTGAACACAATTATGTCAAATTTTTATTAGTCCTTTACAGATACTGATTATCTTAATATCATATAGTGCAGTGTTTTTAAAAATGTGTTACGTCCTGCCCATCATGTCTGCCTGTCCTGCCCATCATGTCTGCCTGTCCTTCCCATCATGTCTTCCTGTCCTGCCCATCATGCCTGCCTGTCCTTCCCACCATGCCTGCCTGTCCTTCCCATCATGTCTCCCTGTCCTGCCCATCATGTCTGCCTGTCCTTCCCATCATGTCTGCCTGTCCTTCCCACCATGCCTGCCTGTCCTTCCCATAATGTCTGCCTGTCCCGCCCATCAGCCTGCCTGTCCTTCCCATCATGTCTGCCTGTCCTTCCCACCATGCCTGCCTGTCCTTCCCATCATGTCTTCCTGTCCTGCCCATCATGCCTGCCTGTCCTGCCCATCATGTCTTCCTGTCCTGCCCATCATGTCTGCCTGTCCTGCCCATCATGCCTGCCTGTCCTTCCCATAATGTCTCCCTGTCCTGCCCATCATGCCTGCCTGTCCTGCCCATCATGTCTTCCTGTCCTGCCCATCATGCCTGCCTGTCCTTCCCATAATGTCTGCCTGTCCTGCCCATCAGCCTGCCTGTCCTTCCCAAAATGTCTCCCTGTCCTGCCCACCATGTCTGCCTGTCCTGCCCACCATGCCCGCCTGTCCTTCCCATAATGTCTCCCTGTCCTGCCCATCATGCCTGCCTGTCCTTCCCACCATGCCTGCCTGTCCCTCCCATAATGTCTCCCTGTCCTGCCCACCATGTCTGCCTGTCCTGCCCATCATGTCTGCCTGTCATGCCCGCCTGTCCTTCCCACCATGCCTACCTGTCCTGCCCATCATGTCTGCCTGTCATGCCTGCCTGTCCTGCCCATCATGCCTGCCTCACCCTCCTGTCTCCTCCCTCACGTGGCCCTGATGAGCCGCACCTGATGCTTGTTGCCCTTCGTTCCCTGGTCGTCTCGTCCTCCTAAGTCCGGTCTTTAATGTCTCTCCTCCTGTTACCAGTGCCCCTCTCTGTACCAGTCTTACCGTTTTTCATCCTTTGTAGTCCTGTTTGCTGTCCAGTCCTTGTTTAGTTTAGATTTAATAAACCCCATTTTTGTCCTTCATCCTGCAAGTCGTGACAAATGTCAGCTTAATAAAAGGCTTTTTGAATTTTTTTTATTTTATAAAAGTGGCACTGCACACCCAGTTAGATATTTTAACAATTATGAATAAAATGACATCATAAAAGTATATTTATTCAATAACTCTCCTTAAACTTCTGAACATTTGCACAATGAAATGCATAAAAACTGCTTAATGCTGTTTTATTTTAATGTTTTATATAACTGTTGGGCATTTCGTTTTTTCATTAATCTTCACAGAAGTGTTTTATTCATGTCAGAGTGTTTGAAAGAGAAGTAAAATAAAATAGAAGTAAATGGACAAAAGGAAACTCCTCATGTGTTTATGAATTGAAAGGCTTTCGAAGCAACGTGTGCTTTTTACCCCTCGGACATTAGTTCTATTTTTACAATACAGCAGAAAAAACAGAGCAGGAGCCATTTCCAGGGTGCCTTTCAAATTTTATTGACGAAAGAATGGGCTTTCTGTGAATCGCATTTATGCTGGAAAGATGTGAGGCTTTTCATCAGCTTGAGAGCCAGAACTTTCATTTATTTCATAATAGCTTGGCCAATCGGAGCCTAATCACTCAGAGCAGGACAATCCTAAGCTTCTTTGAGAAGTTCCTGGCAAATCATTATAACAGAGATCAAAGGAAATAATAATAAAAACTCTAAACATTGAAATCTATAAACTTAATTGTATCGATATCTTCTGTTATATGACTGTTTTTCAGCGTTCAGATTTCCATTGAATCTATGAACACTGAGCCACTTCTTTTAAATCCAATGGAAGCAAATGACTGTGAAAAAGCTTAGTAATGTGTTTTCCAATATGGTGTTATGAGCAATGCTCCTCACTGGCATTGCTTCACATCTGCTGTGACTTGCAGTGTTCAATCCCGTCTGTTGTCTAAGGCATTTGGTATAATGATTCGGAGGTGTTTTTCTTTTACTTTTACTGTGACACATGTATTTCATCTTCATTTCGTTGCTTGTCCAGTCACCCTTTTCTTTCTAAACGTGAATAGATTGTTTATATTCATGTCGATAATGATGACCTGGATGATTTTCACTGCAAAATGTACACACTGAAATTTTTTGCATATCTGAAACTAAAGAAATTATTAGGGCTTAGAGAAATTCAAACTATTTGTTCATTTCTGAAGACTTTGAAAAGAAAGAGCAGAGTCTGGATTTAGCCATCCTACTTTACCTAACATAACGCACAAAAAGCCCTCAGTCCATTAATCAAGGCTGTAATGGATTGATGATTACCAAGTAGTTCCTGTTCTCAACAGAAGAGGAAGGCAGAAGGTGTTCAGAAGAACTCTGTATTTAAAATAAATCATTTTATTTCCGACCTCTGCTTTCTAATTTTTTCGAAAGTATTTAACTTCAAGGAAATTCAATTAGCTCTTTTACAAAAACTCACTGATGATCACGACCAGAAACAATGACACAAATGGAACAGAACCTTCTGGCTGAAGCAACTGACATTTACATCATCCACAACAATTAGCGATTAGTTCCGCATGAAGTTCCTCTGATGACCAATTCAATCTATCATGAACAGTAACAGTCGGGGACTAATGCAATTCCAGTTCCCCCAGATTCTGTCGTTAAAGTCGAACTTGTCACTGTAAGCTTGCCTCCTTGTTCTCCTCTCCGAATCCCCGTGGAGCCTTGGATTCAGTCATTGGAGGGTTTAGTTTAGTGAAGACATTACTGCTAGGATTATTCTGTGACCGCTCACTATTCTAAGACTCTTCCCCTTCATGAGAACTTACTCCCTATCAAAGTCATGTTCACAGTGACAGTCACGTTTTCCTTGCATAAGAAATCCCCTCCAAGAAAATCACAAGGAAGAGAAAATTGAGCACCGTTATTTATTCTGCTCCGTCTTTCCACAGTTTAACTCCATGCACTAGACACTCTCCTTCAAAGAATCAGATCCACTTCCTCTTTTCTGTTGCATTTTCAGACAGTATTGGGAGATATATATTCAGTTCCTTATGTTGTTCTTAGCATATTTCACATATAGCCTTAGCCGTTATTTTTCTAATACATTTATATAATGATATAAGAGCTTTTGATCTCAGTACTTCTTGCCTTCAGTGCTAATATTTAAACTACTTAAATCTAAACTACTTATATGGGGTTTGATTTCATTTGCTTAAATCAGGAGTTCTACACTACAACCATGGCTTCTACAGTCATCTGCGTCCAGCACTGTTAACATTTAATATTTATTCACTGTCAAATTAATTGTATTCAATATGTGTGGTATTTTGTGTGTTTTTGTGTATATTTATATTATTTGGTCATTTCACCTCTACTGTGGTATGAACCATGCCAGAATCAGTTCCCTAGTGTTGTGCTACATGTATGTCATCGTCACATCAGGCCTTGTAGCCCATCTGATGATGCGTCATAATGCACTTTAAAATGTGGTATTGAGCTGAATTTGCAGTGTCGTGCTGAATTGCCAAATTCCAATATCTAGATCAGAGAAAATCCATGCCAGTCAAATCAACTCGTTTATGATTTTGTTTTTATAGTTAGCTGCAGTCAAACAATTAAGTTATGGTTTTTATTTTAACATAGTGTTTTTGTATCATTGCCTAAGACAGCTGCGGCAAACAATGACTTAGCTACCTTGTATTTTGGGCTAAGGTGACTCGTAAATAATATCTCCATATCCCTTAGCGTAATCCTATATTGCAGTGCACCTCCACGGGTCTGTTCTTTATTTTCAGCTGCATGCTTTTGTTGGGAACACTCATCAATCTGCACTTGCCCTAATTACGTTCAATGAGCTCCGAGAAAGTATCATTAGAACCAGTTCCTCCACAATCTCTCCACTCTCACTCAACCTCTCTGCTTCTAACGTTACTGCTACTAATGATAAGAATAAATAGGCCTGAATTTCATGATGGTTCAAAAGCAACACTAGCTTTTTCTTTTTTAAAAGCACCAACATAAAATGCAGATTTACGGTTATATGGAATGTTAAAGAAATTAATGTCAAACAATCTAACATCTAACAATGTTGGACTTCATATAGCATCTCCTGTTTATCAGCCAATAAATTTACAGCAGATCAAATGCGTGACATGATCTTTAATATGCTGCATATTGCCTTTCCCAAAAGAGCTCATGCCTGTTTATTATTTTACCCATGCGTGAGTCCACACGGGCTGCAATAAATTAGCGTGCAGATTGCATATGTAGCTGGATATGGAGCAGCCCATGCTGATGGCAAGTGCAGAATCACTGCACACCCATCTCACCTAGAGCAGAACCATGGCTATAGCCTCTGCTGCAAAACAAAAGTGGTAAAAAGGCTTTTAAGAATAGAGTGCATCTGTAAAATAAGCTGTCAGAATGAAGCCCCATGCCATACCATACCACATACGGAAGTGGGGCTGGCCTACTGAGACAAATGTCAGTGAATACAGTATTTTGCCGTCAAAAAGAGTGGCAGCTGGAGTGACCGATATTGCCGTTTCTGCACTAGTTTGTTACAGTTGCAGTGTTTCAGTCAGATATCTCATTTAATTTCAAATTAAACGTTTGGGATGAATATATGTAATATGTTTGTTTTGGTGTTTACAATGTTTAATTAAATCCACAAAAACAACCAGAGGGTCTATACTCCAACTACGTACGCAAAACTAGTGCACTAAAGGGCTGCTGCCCTGTGCTCCTGCTAATGACCACTGCATTGATAATGAACCTTCTAACTCCTAATTATTTCCTAGTCACCCCTCTGTAAGTGTATTGAATAGATGCCTTGCCAAGAACTTTTGAAAATGCTTACACACGGAATATACCACTGTAGGCTGTACAATGGGGGGATACTGGAAATTTAGAGAAGGTGATTTGATTACATAAGAATGGCACGCAAAGTAGGAGGGACGCAGTGAAATAATTATTACTGATTATCAGTGGTGATACCAGGAGGCAGGCATCCACCCCCGAAAATCATTTGTAGACACATTTTCTATCCAGATCTCATTACAGGCACAGAAGCAAGAACAGGGCCCTAAAGTATTCCAATAATGACCATATTGCCTGCTGTTTTACTGGCTGCAGTTTCACTTAGGATGATGACTTAGGAATTTCATTAAGAAGATCAGGTAGTGAACATGTGAGACATTCTTTGTTTGTGCTTGCAACAGTGTTGCAACATTGAAATATGTATCAGCAATTTATATATCATTCATATACACCAATATCTGAAACTATGTTGTACAAAATATAACATTTACCTTTACATTAAACTGACATTACATAAAACTAACATTACTGGCTTGCATGACATAAATAGGTATCCCCTTAACTACACTATTCTTACAGTGTAAACACAAAATAACAGCAAATAGTATTTATTATTAATTTTCTGTCGCAGTATACGAACACAAAATGTACTGATTGATTGATTAATCAATGGATTCATTCATTCATTCATTCATTCATTTGTTCATCTATTTTACAACACCGAGCCTCAGCAGGATTGAAGGTCATTAAATCAAGCAATCTAAATTTCTCCAGTTTTAGATCTGAGTCATCCTGAATCCTGCTTATCCTTTAAAATGTAATGCTAGACATTTCTGGAATTATAAACAGAAACATGGTTATATTTCAGTTCTATGAAAATGCATTGCATATAAAAATGAAGATATCGATCAACATGACCAAACTTTCATTCATTTATATAAATTGCACATTGTGACCCTTTACTGGATAAGCAGTTATGGGACCTGGATTATAATTAATTATACCTCAAGCTCATTTCTGCTTCGCTTTCTCCTCCATGATCAACACTGCTGGGCATCTGCTGTTTGTCTCCTCCAGACTATTTAGATTTCTTACCATTTTCGTGCTCGAATGTCCATGAAAGGGACAAGGGAGAACGAGGGAGTTTAATCACTGTGGGAACTGTCACCCTCATCATCATGCCTGCCTGTCAAAGAGACCTCTTGTCATGTCTATAGCCATGGGAGAACATTTCCTTTGTTTTTTTCCTGTATCACAAGGTACTTAACTTGGGATTTCTACAGCTGCTGCTTCTTATCTTGTGCTCACAAGATACGTATCTAAAAATTCCTGAAATAGATCCTCAAACGATCATGGAAGACATGGACATTCTTACCAGTTTATATCTGTCTCCTTTCATCTGTGTTTATTATTTAAGTTAATTATTTAAGGCCCAACACAAGCTTACTGGAATGTCTCTGGACAACCATGAATACACTGGATGATACTTTGATAGAATGGTATTGTGCTAATATCAGTTTTTAAATGTAATTCTGCATCTGAGTAGCATGCAGTTATACTTTCTATGAATGCCTATAAGAATCTATGAACACATTATAATATGTTCATAAAGCATTATAAACATGGCTATAACTATTTATAAAAATGTGTAACACATTATAGCCATCTTTCATTATGCATTATGAATGCTTTATGGAGCTATCATCTATAATGCACTCTAGATATCTTCATATCTTCTTAAATCTTATACCGACCATTATAATGCATTATGAAGGTATCCAGATTGCATTGCAGATGAAACCTACATTAGAGCTTATTAAGTATTATAATACACACGTTAATGCTTTATGACTGTCAATATTAGATTAGATTAGATCTTATACCTTATAATACTATTATGCATTATGAATTATCTTTAATGCGTTATAGATGATAACTTCAGGTAAAATGTTACCTAGCTTGTTTATGTGTATCCCAATATAGTACAGAAGCATGAAGGTCTGGATGTTTTCTTGAAATATGTTTTTTTTAGCATATTCTAAATAAGTCTCCCTGAAATTAATAAATACATTGATATGTAGATCATAAGTTAATTGTTTGCCTTGTTTTGGTTAAAATGAAACTTGGACTAAACATGGATAACTTCATCTATAACAGGAATGCAGTTGCGCCCCCTACAGTAGCACCGCATGACATCAAGACCTGACCATTTTCCTAGTGCAGGTGAATAATAATCCCCTGGCAAATCACATACATAGCAGAGGATGGGGCTCTCAATTTTAAAGCATTTATTCTGTTTTTTCCTCCTCCCGAGAACTAGTCTGATGTTGGGGCACCTCCCATAAGCTCACAAGTGTCTCCCCACCCCCCTACCCTCTGGGCCAAGGGGTACAAACTTCAAACAGGCTGAATTTCTCCACTAAGGCACTTATTGCGAGTGGGAAAAACGCAAGAACCCGTGAAGAGCAATGCAGAAACACCATTACTCCCTCCTAGAACCTCCTAGACTCCAGGAATGAATGACAAGGTCTCCCACACTCTGAAACAAGGAGGTCAGGACAAACTAGGAAAAACGAAGTGAAAATGAGTGCTAAATAAGTAACACAAAACAAGTAACACGCGTCGCCACTGCCAACAGGGGAAAAGCTAACAGATCCCGGCTGCGCAGTCGATGCTCACTTTCCTCCCGCTCAGCTGCGCGTGTTCTGCTGCACCGCTGCACCTGCTGGCACCAGCCGCCGGTCCGCGGCTAGGGGGGCGCAGTGCCTGCGACGCTCAGCGGCCTCCAGTGCCTTTACAGCCTCTCGCAAGCAGCCGAGATAATTAAACCGGGTACTGCCCGTACTCCCCGAGGGAAGGGCGCCCCCAGGAAACAGATGCTCTGCTCCTCCTCCTTTGCTACCGCCGCTGCTGTCCGCTTCCTCTTCTTTACTTGGCCACTAGATGGACTCTCTCTTTTCCCCAGAAAACCCACAGCCGGTCCCCAAACGCCATCGTCCTCCATACCATGCAGTCTGCCCTTTGACGCGAGCACAGAGCAGCAGTACACCATATTCTTAAGTCTTAAGTGCATCAAGGAGCATGAGAGTCTGATGAGAAAATTCAGCATGCCAGGTTATCTTCTTCCCAAACCATGTGACTCATCAACATTATGGCTGCAGCAATAATTGAAAGTCACATTTGATGGGCATAAAACTAATTTCTCTGACGCTAGGTAACCCCAGATTTTGTACCTCTGTCCTTTTTTTCCCAGCTTCCAAGTTGTTTACTTCCTTTCCTAAGCTTGTCATGTTCCCTAGAAATTTCTTCTGACCCAACAAGGAAATTCTGCAATTGACCTTAGCCTCATTAATAAAGAGTAATGCAAATTCAAGTGACATTCTCCTACAAAATAGATTTGCAGTCCTGTTCTGTATTGAGGCAGTAATAAAGAAAATGTGCCCCCCCCACCCTGCCAAATACTTCTGTGTATATGGGCAAGTGCAACTTATGACTAACTCTTTTCAAATGATTTATTGAGAAAATGCATTGAGATGTGCTGAAATAATAATTTATAAAATCAGAGAAAAATCGCATTGTTAATTAAAAAAAAAAAGATTTGCACATACTTAAAAGGCCACAAAATGAAGTCTCGACTCACATCTTATCATATTCTACTGAAATAGGGCCATCTTCCACATATTCATCTACGACCGAGGACTGTATATAATTATTGACTGAATGTTCAACAGGGCATGAGATAAATTAAATGATAGTCATCACTGCTAGATTTCAAGTGGTGCTAGAAATGACAAATCAACTGAATTTATAATAGCAAGGAGATTGGAGAAAGTTTTAAATATTTTAGTTGCCCTCAGAACCACTTGATGAGTTGATGAGTGTATTGTTGTACTGAGACATTTTTGCACTTGTGGCCCTCCTGTTAACATTAACGAGCCTGACCATTCACCTCTGACTTCATTAATAGTGTGTTTTCAGTAACAGAACTGCCACTAACTGGATGCTTTTTGTTTATTGCACAACTCTCTGTAACCTCTAGATACTATAGTGTGCAAAAAAAAACAAGGATGCCCGAACTAATTACAACACTTAGACCTAAAATCACTTGCGTCTTTTCCATTTTAATACTTAGCCAAAGAGTAACTGAGCCCATTGACCTTACCGTTGTGCTGTATGGATTTAATTGCTTCTACATGTGTATTTCTGAGGAGATGAGGTTGCAGACAAATACCATTGGAGGTTATGAAGGATGATGGCGCTGAAGGCACTGTGGTCACCAATTCAGTTGGAAAGAACCCCTCTTCCCCCACACAGGAGGGCACAGGTTCTGCAGCATGGGCAGGGATGGTCAGCAGGTGGCATCCCTTTCAAGGGCCCTCATCCTCTGTGTTATGCTTGCTTACCCCTTACTTCCTCTCCAACCTTCTCCCCCGGCACAGGCCTTACGCTGTGCTGGGCCAGACAATCCCACTGCCATTTGTTGCAATTAGTGGCCACCAGCCACACCCTGATAAGGTTCCTCTGGGTCAAAAATGAGGAACTCATAGTTACTGTCTGCCAATGTGGTGGTGATTGGCGGTTGGTTGTGCACAGCAGTATCATGATCGGTTATTGCCTCACAGGTATGTGTGAGTGTACATGTTTATAAAATAATTATCTCTTCCACTACTATTACTAGTTTTCAAATTACGCTACAGGATCAAACTCATTTGAAGTGTTTCCACAGTAACAGGTCGAAAACAAGTCATAATAATAAGTATTTTAGGATTATAAATTGGAGGTTAATTTGATGATAATTACTACAACAACACCGATGAAATCAACAGGCTAAAAATTGAAAATTTCGCTAGTTTTAATAATTATCCTCAATGAATTAAACATGTACTACATTAACAAGTGGGTCAGTTTTTAATTACATTTTGTAACATGCTGTAATTTCTTGTAGAAGATTGCAGAATTAAATGTAGTTCTTTGAGCTGAGATTTTTGATATATAGATATACAGTTCCGTATAGTTTTATGCTGTTACACTAATATGCAGGTGAACTCACCTGTGTACTTCTAAGTCCTGATGGGCTCAGGAGACAGAATTACCGGAATGTGTAGGTAAAAGGATCACTGCCATCATGGTATATTCCACATACCAAATTATTTTAAAATGTATTTTTATCCGGTTCTTCCAAATTTGGCTGTTGATTTCAGCTGCTCCTGTCTAACTGCACCACTTTATAGCACTACGTCTGTCGCGAACAAAGCTTTGGGACCTTTTTAGCAAAAATGAGATTAAAAAAAGTTCACTTTGTTACTATTTTCATAATTGTTGAAAAAAAATCATTTGAAAACACGAGTTGCAAAAAAGACAAATGTCTAGACTATTAAAAGTGCCCTTGCAATTAGTATCGATACTTTTGCCCGGTATATCTGTTTCACACTGAGTAACGTGTGGCCCTTTATTCACCACTTAATTAGTGATAATCAAAACAGACACAGACTCAAAATTACTATGCTTTAATAGTTTGAATCAGTTTTTGGTTCCCCCTCTAGATAATGTATCTTTGTTATCTTGAATTCTTAAATGGCTTCTGGTGGGAAGGTGATGCAGTATGCCAGCACACCCCCACAGGGATTCTAAGGAGTCCCAAATTATACAGCCTGGTAGAAAATTCCAGCATCAATAATCTTAATCGCAACGCTTGTCAGCTTTAATGATCACTAATTAACAGGTGACTCAGCTCTTCAGTAAACAAATTGCTCAGTTGGGTAGGTTACGGTGGCCTGGATTTTAAGACCAAGTGTGGATGTTGGATAACTTACAGATCCTAAACACGCTCAGTTCCTAGTGGGTTATGTGCATGAAGACGTGAATATAACTTCAGATATTTTGTTTGGCAGTAAGATAGAAATGTTGCAGTGTATGTTTTGGACCGACAGATGCGTAGTCTACCCTCACTTCTGCTCGGGGAGTAACCGGGGCTCTGAGGTCGACGCCATGGTGGCACAAATGGATGCTGGAGTTGCGACGTGAATGAGCTTCACTGGAGGCGTAGCTTGAGGGTCAGCGGGTGCCTTCAAAGCGTGTGGCGAGCGGGCCGCGGCACTGCCGGGCGGTGACTAGCCTTTCCGCTCCGCCGACCCCCCCACCCCGAGTCAGCTCGAGTGACAAGCCGATGCCAATGCTAGCTGCGCTTGCTGTAACCGCCGTTACTCACGACTTTCTCTCTCTCTCTCGAAGTGAAGATTACGGCTTAATGTGAAATAACCCATGACAGAGCTACTTCCTTAAAAGGTCTCTGCTAAACCACTCAAAAAAAAAAAAACAAAAATGACGAAACAAAAGCCAAAAAAAAGCTGCTTCCTATATTGCCACTTGTCCTTGTCTCCATTTTTGCTGTCTTTCTCACGCTGATTTGAACACATTCAGTCACAGCGAGGTCCTTTTCGGATCCTCTCACGGGAGCTTCAGATCAATAACATATCCCCTACACAGCGACAGCTTGCTGCTTTCTGAAAACTCTTCTTATGTGGCACCGGTAAGTGAGGAAAAAACATCAAAACCTTGTAATATTTATATATAAATATGTATATGTGTATTTCAGTCATATATACTATACATGCAGAGTCACATTCATTTAAACTATGAATAGCAATGGGAATACAATAGATATTATCATGATGTCAAAGATATGTTACAGTTTAACTTAACAGTTATTTTGCTTATCTCTAGCCATTTAATTTGTCGTTATATAAATATAAGTACTGTGTATGTAAGTATGATTTTACGACGTTAATTTCCTATTCTGTGTGTCTGGTGCAGCGTTATCCAGTTTGATCCATCTGTCTTCCAAGCGCATAGTTTAAGCAGAATCTAAAACAAATAAACAAAAAAACAAATTAATTAATATTGATCTGATCCTGAATTGATTAATATAACCAGTAACGTTATACATAAAATTTACTATTAACTCCACATTTTGATTTATACAAAGAAAATCTTATATCTCTACCAAGTTTTAACAAATTAAAAAACAGGACAAAATATTTTTTTGTTTGTATAAAAAAGATACTGTATGTTTATGTAATATTACAGTGCACAGCTGTTAGGTAGCCTTATAGATAGCTTTATCTCCATATATTTATTCTTTCTGGTGCTTAGCTTCTGTGCCTGTGACTGGAAGGTGTACAGTTTGAGCCCTGGCCTTAGTAGAACACTTACATCTGTTGGGCCCTTGAAGAAGGCCCTAAAATGCTTCGGGGGAGCTGGATATAGGGCTGACCCCTCAAAGGACAGCAAGATGTGATAACCGAAAGAAGCATTCCAATGCACTTGTGCAAATGGCATATTTTAAACCACAGACTCGCGACAAAGGGCAGACTGCATGGTATGGAGGACGATGGCGTTTGGGGACCGGCTGTGGGTTTTCTGGGGAAAAGAGAGAGTCCATCTAGTGGCCAAATAAAGAAGAGAAACTGGACAGCAGCGGTGGTAGCAAAGAGCATTCAGTGGAGGAGCAGAGCATCTGTTTCCTGGGGGCGCCCTTCCCTTGGGGAGTACGGGCAGTACCCGGTTTAATTATCTCGGCCGCTGGTGGCCGCTGAGCGTCGCAGGCACTGCGCTCCCCTTGCCGCGGACCGGCGGCTGGCACCAGCAGGGAGTGGGCAAGCCGCGAGCAGCGGTGCAGCAGAACACGCGCAGCTGAGCGGGGTGAAATGAGCGACGACTGCGCAGCCGGGATCGGTTCGCTTTTTCTCTGGTTGCGGCTGCTCTTTCATGGAGAAGGAGGTACTGCTTGGCAGAAGGGGAGATGCAGTTGGGTCCAGAGAGGCATTACTAGTCAAAGCCCATTGGTGCCCTTGGCAAGTTTCACCACTGGCGCCCTCTGTTGGCTTGTTATGGTGGCGCCCCCTCAGATGATGCCACCCTAGGGGCTGCCTGTGTCACCTAATGGGTTGACCGGCACTTCAGAGCACATATAGAAACATATAGGATAGGTGGTGGGAAGCTGCTATTTTGAAGACCCCCCATATATATATGCTGGTCAAATTTACATATGCTACGTTTAATATAACTTAATACTACTGATAAATTTAATTTTAAGCATTGTTATGTCCGCATCCCTGTACTAGACAGGAGGTTAAGACAGTATTGGATAGGATAGTTTCGCATACGCTCCCGTGTGGTGCACGATGTTTTCATAACGAAAGATTTTTAAAAAATGGATTGATGCAATGGTGCCAGAAACTAGAGGTTTAATTTATTTTAAAACAGATTTCCGTACAATTTTCATCCACTGAGCTTGAGTTATGTATGCGATTTGCTGGATATATTAATATGAATTCAGACACACTCCTTTGGAGACTTAAAATGTAAAAATTGGGACAGATGTAATTCTTGTAAGTGGAGTTTTACGCTTTACATGTATCTCCCACACGGTTCACCCTGGAAAAGCGTCATGATTCATGTGCAGGTCGTGGATGTCTGCGCTACCATTATGCCCATATCTGACTAAAAGTTGGCAGGTGGATGTTCAATCCACTCTGCGGAAATTTCTGTACAGGGGTCAGTGCGCAGGTTGTAACAAATTAAATCACCGTATTCAGCTGAAATTTATCAGCACGTACATAAGCATATGACAAAGGTCAATGCTCCCTGCATTGATCATAACACTCTCGCTGATGCCTTTAATCATCTCGTCTCTATTAATCATCGAGAGGAACACAGAAACATTCCTCTCTTTAAAAAAAAGCTTTTGATTTGAAGGACGCTTTCATGAAAGTGTGCCGCACCTTGGAAAACTGCCTTCAACTGAACAGGCTCAACGACACATTCAGCAGGACTTGTTCTGTAACATGATGCAAGTCGATGCATATTACTTATTGCCTATTCCATGGATAGCACTGCTGCCTCACACATCCAAAGATCATCTCCGATCCCCCAATGCAACTGATAAGAATAAGTACTTAGAGGATAGATGAATGTATTGCTCATACTAGGTCCTATGCTAGGTAATTTAAATCTAAAATAAAACAGTTTGCTTTAATTTTAGATTCTTTTTTAATTATTGAAATTACTAGCATAAAATACATTAATTATAATTACTAAACCCCTTTAACTGTTAAGAACAATGTCAAGGAAACAATGGTGCTGGAAGCTTATACAGAGAAATGTTAGTGACCAGCAGAAACTAGTTTCTCAATTTGGTAGCACTTTACTTAAGGCCATACATTTTTTGCAATTTACCCACATTCATTACAAATAGGAATGCATTCATAAAGCATTACAAACATGGCTATACATATTTGTCAAAAGGCATAACACATGTCACACGCATTATGCATTTTGAATGTTTCATTAAGCTATAATGCACTATACATACCTTCATAATGTATTATAATGGCTGGTATAAGCATTAAGGATGTTTTGCACTGCATTGTAAAGGTGTCTATGATGCATTATGGATGAAAGCTTCATAGAGCATTCATAATGCATAATGTGCATGGGCATAATGCTATGCCTTTTTATAAATAATTTATAGCCTTGTTTATAATACTTTATGATTGTGCTACGATGATGCGTGAACAGATATTAGGCTTTATGAATTCATCAGGTTGTAATAAATCTCCATTGTGGCAGAGACTTCGCTTCCTTACCTTCGGGAAGTCTTTCCCCTACATGTATTTCCCCTTGCATTGTTTACGTTCATCAGCAGTTTAGGAAGAACAGCGAGCACGAGCAGTGAAAAACAGCAGCTTACTAAGGGGACAAAAATACACTGAAGCAACTACTGTTACATTTAAACTCATTCTACAAAACACCCTGTATTGCTCACCTCCCCCTCTAGTTGTTCAAGGTACAGGGGCGTTCTTCTGATAATCAGAAAAGTTCCTGCTCATCTGCACCTTAAGCAACCTTGTCACTGAAGGGAAAAATGTGTCAAAGCCCCCCCCCTCCCCCCCGTGTAATATAAAAGTGTGATGTCAGGGGTCAGAACACCTGTCAAGTAGTAGGAGCCTGGCGGGCCATACGGTGGCCAGTGAGGAGCACGGGAGTGAGGCTCTGACTCATTAGCCGCTACTCATTCCTCGTGCTTCGCCACCGTCACTAATGAGAAGCAAAGCAATTGCCTGACCCAGTCTTTCTCCATCATCTGACTCCCGCACCCGACTGCTATTCTCCAGATCCTCCAGTAGACACTGAGCCTTGCAATTTGTTTGTTTTTCTATTACTTCCTCTCTCTCTCTCTCTCTCTCTCTCTCTCTCACACACACACACATACACACACACACACACAGACATGTTTGTATTCCTATCTTAGTGAGGGCCGTCCATTCATTTCTATGGGGAAAACCCTAATTCCAGCAATGACAACCTTAACCCCTACATAGCCCTAACCTTAACCATGACTAACCATACAAAATATAAGAGTTTTGGCATTTTGACTTTTTTTTTTTTTACTGCATTCAATGTTTTTTGTAGATTGAATATACTTGTGAGGTCCTTTCACAAGTTCAGCAAAAAAGAACACCCACACACACAATGTAATCATATGAATATGTATGTTGTATTGTTTTTGTTAAATTTTACATACTGTCCATTATAGGCGACTCTAGACCCTATTTAGAATGGCTTCAGCCACCCTAATTGATCCTAAAATAACTGGCCGTCCATCCTTGATTATTCATAGCACCCCTCTTTCGCCCATCTCTCACTTACTCTAAGAAGATTTTGTGTCATTTGTGTGTTTCGCTGCTTTCCTGGAAGTCATTTCATAAATAAAATAAGACTTTTCCTAAATCCTCATCTCTGCAAAAACATGTCCATTTTCATTCATTCAGTCTGTTACTGTAGCCCTGGATAAGTCCATTATGGCCAGCATCCATCACCCTTCAGCGCTGGAAATATTAACCTGTACTTCAGGAACCTTTTGGAAAATTCTGTTCCAATTTCCGGACTATTTCCAGACTTACTTTTTTTTGAAAAGCAGAAATTTGGCTGTAGAACCATCTATGTGATAAACCAGCATTATAAGGTTTTTTATGGCTGACGTTAGACCGAGACACACATACACACACAAGTTTGTATTCCTATCTTAGTGAGGACCATCCATTCATTTCTATGGGCAAAACCTGACTCCCAACAATGACAGTCCTAACCATAAGTAACCCAACAAAACACAACTTTTTTAGTTTTTTGACAGCGGTCACAGGTTTCCACAATGACAAAATAACTGCTTTTTATTACATTATAGGGACATGTAATATATACTGTACAATGTAATATGTACATGACCCACACACACGTTTTACCTGGAAATACCTAGGAACCGTGCACCTAAGTTGCTTTAAATAGGTCATCCTTTGATTGTAGCTACACATTTTTTTTTCTTTTTTCCAGCAATATACTAAATTAAAACACATTTTTCTTAACAATGATAAAGTTATAACGTTTACAATGCACTTACAGTTTATAACCCACTGCTTCAGTTTTTAGAGAAACCTTTTAATTAGCCATTAAGCAGAGGATGGTTGGCCACAGGAAGGAAAGGTGATCTGAAAGTTAAAGCATGTTGCTCAGGATTGCAACAGTCATAACCCTGGGAAATGAGCCAAGTTTTCACAGTCACTAATCCAGGTGGTTACACACCGGATTCACATAGCAATGCATTTCACTACTGTTACATTCTGACTGTGGAGTGGAAAGCTCTAACTAGACTTAAATAATTGAAAACACCAAACTCTATCAAGACACTAGAATCAGTCTTCAAATTTTCATGAATTTGTCTCATAATGCTTGAATGCTTGATTAAGATGTCATTATACACAAGCATAATGTATGACTCACGAAACATAATTAATGAGTGTTTTGGTACCTGCAACAGTATCTTAAATGCTATTTTATTTTTCAACAAATTAATCTCATTCTGAGGTTTTAAATCACAACCTCAAATCAGAAAAAGTTGTAACAGTATGGAAAATGCAAATAAAAAAAGAAATTAGTGATTTCTAAATTTACTTTGACTTGTATTACATTAAAAACAATACAACAGCACATTATTTAATGTGTTCCTCATGAATTTTATTGTTTTTACGAAATAAACACGTATTCCAGTTTTGGTTCTTGCAACACATTTTAAAAAAAGTTGGAACAGGAGCAATTTAGGGCTAGTAATGAGGTAAATTGCTTAAATAATGATGTGATTTGAAACAGGTGATGTCAACAGGTGATTGTAAATATGATTTGGTACAAAGCAGCATTCAAGAAAGGTCTAGTCCTTTAGGAGCAAAGGATCGCAAGTTTGTCAACAAATACCTGAGAATATTATTGAAATGTTTAAAAAGATAGGAAGAGATATTTCACCTTCAACAGTGCATAACATAATTAAAAGATTCAAGGAATCTGGAGGAATTTCAGTGCGTAAAGGACA
>JAODKM010000032.1:15753897-15766019 GCA_026780845.1 Petrocephalus sullivani | reverse complement strand
CTGTGAAAAGGAATGGCAACATTACAAAGTGGTAAATGCTTTACTGTCCCAACTTTTTTTGAAATGTGTTGCAAGAAAAATTGGAATACATGTTTATTTTGTAAAAAACAATAAAATTCATGAGGAACACATTAAATAATGTGCTGTTGTATTGTTTTCAATGTAAGTCAAAGTAATCACTACTTTCTTTTTTTCCGCACTGTCCCAACTTTTTCCTGATTTGGGGTTGTATAATTGCAGCAATATTCATAGAAAGTAATTTCAAACTTGCATATTAAATAATATGTTGGATGTCAGCCCAGAACAAGGATTCGGCCGAATACTGAAATAAGTTAATTATCTGTACTTTAATGCTGACATTTATGTAAAGGTAAATTATTACATCTTGCTATACTATAGTAGCATTTTAGGCACTCAAAGAAATTACTTTCCTACAATTACTAATTTATATAGCTAGACACTTATTAACATGCAAAGCTGAGCATAGCAATGGCCACATTCTAACTGTTTACATGCCTTAATTAGTATTCTCTTCAAATAAATTATATATCAGGTATCCACAGATAAAAGTACTTTTAGATAAACAAAAAGTCACGGTTTGTATCATGGGAGACGCTCTACCATGACACATTTCTGAAGGTAATTTATATATTTTTTTTGTAAAATCCCTTTTGACCTTGGTGTGGTTTTGTATCATGCACAGCTTAACCAGGTGGTGGTAAAATCTGTCCTATAAAAATGGCCCAGTTGTACAATTCAAAGTTACCTTTGCTTTTAAAAGTGAAAGGGGAAGTCCACAGTCATATATCTTCATATAAATACAGTCATTTGTAAAACAAGCTCTTGGTGTCTGAGTTATGAAAAGGCTCCCAAAACATTAACTTGATGGCAAAGCCAAACATTATTAACTTTTTTAAATATAAGCCCACATCGCATTCGATCTGGGTTAGTATAGCCGACATCTTCGTTGTGATTAGAGGGTTTCTTTTCAAATGGCATGCGTGTGCCTGTGTGACAGTGCGAGTATGTCTCTGAGTGTGACTCTATATGGACAATAACAAAATTATTAAAATACTGTAACAGGAAGAAAAACAAGGAAAAGAAGAAAAAAAAAGAAAAAAAATACTGTAACAAGTGCAATAAATAAGCAGCTTACCAATATGTTGGAGGAAAAAAAATAGAAAACCAAATCCCGAAAGTTATAATTTCATTGAGCAGGCTGAGATACAGTAGCCTTTCCCAGATTCAGGGTTTGTCAGACCAAATAATGCGTGCAACAGTACACTCTCCTATTTATTATTTATTTTATTTTATTTATTTTTAAAGCAAACGGTTTTGAATGCAAGGGTACTTATTCTTCTTCCCCCCGATGATTTAAATAAGCAAATTACATTACTTGATTTCAGAATAGCTTTAAATTCCTTAGGCTTCATCTGCATAATCATAAAATAAGCAATTGTTTTTCAACTGAAATATTTTCATTTTCCATTTAAAGATTTTCGAGGAGTGAGGCATATATAATGTTCATCTAAAATGAATCTTGCACACTTAGGAAAACCAAACATAATGCCCAAACAAAAGGGATCAGTATCACTTTTAAATAAAACAATGAATCCCTTCAAAAAATTATGAATATTTTACCATGCATCCTTCAGAAGAATTCACCTTCATTAAACATATCTTGAAAAATGGGATTTTCTGATTATATTCCATGCAAAATTCTTAGATATTGCAAGGATAATTTTGAGGATGTTTGATGTCTTTTTAAGACAATTATAATCACCATCAATAATTAACATATACTTATGTAAAGTACTTAACACATTTTTGCCAGAATTCCTGTGAGTGGAGCATGGTGCTAAGTTTATGCTTTCATTAAGATTGTCATCAGCCAATTTAAGGCAATCTTGTCAGGCCTACCCCATACCAATGTTACAGGCAGTCAAGTCCTTTCCAGTGTTATCGCCTAAGTCTAAAAGGAATAAAACTCCGGGGTAAAAAACACTGTCAAATATGATGATGTGATAGCTCAGTTGAGCACAGAGTATTTAGCAGCAGCATGTGATAAACGATGACAATTTTGTGATCAACATAGTCTCCACGTCCTCAGTTTAAACAGGCTTATTGTAACTCTGCTACCCGTGTAATAGCATTTATTGTAAGACGTTTTCTGATTTTGCTGCTTAATCATGAATCTTCCCTCTTTGGACACTATCGGCTGTCACTGCCTGTCCAGGAACGGTGAGCCAGGTGCTCCCAAAGGATTCCCAGTCACTTTTTTCCTATCCTTGTCTGTAATGGGAATTTTTATGACCACCTGTTCCTTTTTTTCCTGCAGTGAGCCCAAACCAGAGTTTTTTTTTTTTTTTTTTACCTTCCCAATCCCCCGTGAAACTGCATATTAAAACGTTGTTTTGCTTTCCTTATGTTTTGTCTTGCATACTTATTCTCCCTCAATGGGGGAGGGCTAGGACATTCTCCTCCAAGCTGCCCCTGTCTGACATGGCTGTTCTGAAGAAAACCTTATCCTTCTTAAGCGTCATATGTTCCAAGCAAACACATTCTGGGAGACAAAATGGAGCTTTATCCGCCCTTTCTAAGTGTATTTTTTGTGATACAAAAGAAGTCGAATTCCAGCATCTTATCTTGTATGTTCCATAAAGTAAACAAGGTTCCAGAATCATTAACATGATAAAATGCTTTTTTCCTTACATGGTTCAATACTAGCCTTTGCCCCTTGTCTGCCCATCTGTTGCTTATTTTGTATGGAACATATATCACTTTGATCTGGGTTTGAAAAAGAACAGCAACATAGCAGAGACTCTTGCTCTTGCATAAACCTAGTCATCCATAGCCTAACCCTAATTGAAATATCCTCACGTCCTGTTTTTGCGATACTTTTTTCTGCTTGGTTTGGCACTGTAATGGTTGACCTTGCAAATTTTTTTTCTACATGATATACCTGGAATGTGCTTAAATTATTTTCCCTACATTCTTCACTAACCTTCTTCTGCTCACTGAGTTCACCACATGGCTCTCTACCCCAACTCACGTGTTGTCAAATCCTGTGGGACTGTTAGATATCTGAGTCACGGGGTTGGCACAAATTGATCTCAATCAACGTTTTCAACTTGTGCTTGACTTTCCATTAGCGTGAGGATTGCATTGTGCAGCTGTGATGCCCCAAAAGACCAGGGGATGATTTACCTTCTTAGGAATAAATGTGTGCCCGGAGACCGACCCTTGAAATTGACTGCACCAAAACATTAACCTCCTGCTCTGTTTTAGCCCCTCTTAAATGGACAGGTGCTGGGAACCTCTCGGCTTAATCAAACATTAATGTTGTGAGTGTCATTCCCTGCAGGGGACACAATGCATCCATCAAAATGCTGGAAAAGGGCACACTCACAATAAGAAAGTTTCGAAAGGCTACTCTTTCACTTTTACTCCATATAGTATTCTGCAATATTTAATAGTGGGTTGGGGTTTTAAAATAGTTATGAACATCATGCTCCTGGTACCACATAAGGAGATGTGGGTAATCCAGGTCCAAAGAATAAAAATCCAGACCAGGATTTTGTTCCAACCAGCAAGTTGAGCACTCTGGGCCTGAGACTCTTAATGCTCAACTCGTTGGTTGAAACAAGATCCTGGTCTGGATTTTTTATGCTTTTGACATGGATTAACCACCTCTGCACATAAGCTCCATGTAACATGTGGTTTTTAGCCCAGTTAATTCTATCATGAAAGAAAAACTGCGAGCGAGAGATATTGTCATTACAGTTAATTATAAAATGAAATTAATTCTCGTTTTTACAGTTTTATATGCTTAATGTGGCATTTACATTTGCGATGTAATAAGCAATAGTGTATTTTGTTTATGAGCAGTAAATGTCATTTTTGATTAATTGTAGATCCACAAACTTTTCCCATCTAGAAATAATATAGCGCTAATGAAATCAATGTGAAATGCTGAGGCATCATGTGTGGGCCCATATTTTTGGATGTAATAATGTTGATCTTATTTGATGACCCTTTCGTCATCCATAGGGTATATGTATAAAACTTCTATTGTCTTGTTGTGGTTGTTAAATTTCGTTTTCATTATTCATTATGATATTGATTTTGCATCATTACCTGCACCTAGTGTTATTAAGGCAGAGGAAAGGGCACACTCTGCATCAAGGGCTCTTCAGAAAGGAGAAAACATCATTAGTATGGTTGTGCTGATTTGATTTTACCTTTTACTTATTGCTAAAAATATCGAAGTGTCTCCTGTTGCATTTTAATAAGTCTAAGTAGCAGGATAATGTTCGCAGATGATTTTTTTTAGGCAAATGCAAGTATGACAGATTAATAAACATGTATATTCTGTATTCTGAAATGTTGGATACAAATATACGAATTTAGAAATGCTTTGCTGTGAACGTGGTCTGTTTGTCATTTCACATTTTGAAAAACTGTAAAAAAAACACCAGCATAAGCCCTTCACGGCAGCTGACATAACTTCCATCCATCCATCCATTTTCCAACCCGCTTATCTTTTCTGGGTCGCGGGGGGTCCGGACCCTATCCAAGAAGCTACAGGCATGAGGCGGGGAATAACCCAGGACAGGGGGCCAGCCCATCGCTGCCGACATAACTTGTCAAAAGCATTTATAAAAGTGTGTTCACATTGGTCTGGGAAAAGTTCTGAGTTGTTGCCCAGACCACAGCAACAAATATAGGCAAAGTTGAATAATTTATCATTGTCGACTCCATTATCTTGGGTCCATGGGTGGAAACAAGTGACCCTGGAAGAAGCCCATCGTACACATGGGAAGAACATGTAAGCTCTGCACACACAGAACCAGAGACAAGATACAAAATACCAGCCTCTGGAGGTATGAAGCCATGCGGCTGTCCATTGCAGTCATGAGTAACCCTTTTTTTAAAAGTACAGTCAAACCTCATTTATCCGGACCTCCAATATACAAGTAAACCAAAGCGAAAGTACGGACAAGGGGCAAAGCGAAGATCAGAAATCCAATAAACCAAGCAAGTCATACACAGTAATATCCATCAAAGAAAAGCAAACCAACAACAATTAATAATCAATAAGTGAGCAGAGCTCCCGAGACGTCTTGCGGTCGGCTTTTCACGTCAGACAATAAATAGAAGAATAAAACGGGATGATTCGCTAGCTCAGACTGAAATAACATCCTATTATAAGCCTTGCACCTCATAAATATCATGTAGTCTGTATGTGTACACGTGTACGTTGTATTGCACTGTTCATGTTCTAAGTTAGGAGCATTTCTTACTTACGGGCACCCCTTGGTCCCAATCTGCCCAGATAAGGGAGGTTTGACTGTATTCACCTTCTGTTTTACTGCTGGCTTTCCATGACAAAACTCCATGACAAAACTCTGATGTACCAAAGTGTAGAGTCAGTCTTTTAACCTTTAATGTCACTTGAATTGAAAAAAAGACACAACTTAATGTCAGCATAAACCTATGACAGTAGACATAGGTGATATGTCAATTTGATACAGGAGTTGCCAATGTCAGCATTTATGACAGCTACAAAAATTGGAATGAACTTTTATAAATGCTTTTGACATGTTATTTCAGCTGTCATAAAGGGGTTATGTTGATGTCATGTAGCCTTATGAAGGGCACCCTTAAGTAAGGTGTTACCAAACTTTACCTATTGCTGGTATTATACTGAGCATTTCATGAGAGGGTGTAGTGGTGGCTCTGAGGCTAGGGATTTGTGCCAGTAAATTGGAAGGTTGTTGGTTCAAATCCAGTGAATGCCAGGAGTGCTTGTACTCCATTGGGCCCTTGAGCAAGGCCCTTAACCTGCAATTGCTTTATCCTGGGTATGACATTATCTGGCCCAACAAGCAGGTCCTCCAACTTCAGGGAAAGATTTGGGGGGATGGTGGCAGGATTGGCACTCCAGCCATGGGAAAAAACTCTACACTGTTCAGCTCCATCTGAACAGTTTGGTGCTGAGGTATCACCCACTGCATGGCTGCACCCAGGTTCTCATCCCTGAGGTGGTTTGTGGTGTGCGGCTACGCGCCGTATCAGCGCATGCCCCCTTACCTACCTTCATGCAATTTGAAGCATATATAAGTGATATATTAAACTAGCAGGTTCTCTCCACATCTGTTATATATAAAGTGTGTAACAAGCCCACTCAAGTACTAACCCACACCTCAAAGCTAATGGCAAGCCGTGGAAATACTTTTGTCAAAAGCTGTCCAGCAGTTTCCTTGAAAAAACGATTAAGCTTCAATCTATTCCGAATCATCTGATAAATCATAAAACGTGCTTTATTGTGTAAACAATTTCAATGTGCAAAATATATGCACTATATGCTTGTTTGTCTGCATAGCATGCACCTTGCTGCTGCGTGCACCGGGATTTCCCTCAGTTCAGTAATATTCAGCTTATCATACCTTAAAAGAGGATTGTAAAATAAGAAAATCTAAATCAACTGAAGCTTGCATAGTCCCAGCAAGAATTGAGACACTTGTATTTAACATTTTACGGCTTATGGGTCATTGTTACATTAGTATGTGTTTTTTGTCATTGGTAGCAATAACTCTGCTGAAGAATGATGGCATGGCCCTGGTAGAGGCACTAGTTTGGATGGTCCAAAATGCCTTAGTAAAAAGGACAATTCCTGCTCACTATGGTGCTCCTTATGGTTCTGTACTTGGCTTAATCTTAATTATTTTAAACAAGCCTTTTACCACTTACATCATTGAGCACCACAGATGCAGTTCTTTTTTTATACAGTATCTACACCTTTGACAAATTAATTTCCACACATCTCTGTGTTTCACCCACCATCTGTGGTAGACTATTCAGAAATTCAGAAGCAAAAATGAGAAACTTTGAGAAGTTATTATATGCTTTTTGTCTGATGTCATCCTGGAGCTATCCCAGGTTTCAAAATATGTAGTTCCCAACCATATGAAGACCTTTTTGCAAACTCAGGATCCCTATTACTGATGTCAAAACCATTGCCACTTTCCAACTGAGCTGTGCCTTTTGAAACATTTGCTAGAAGCATTAATCTAGTTTTTGGTAAAAATAAATAAATAGAAATCCCTTGCAGGGTTTCCACTTGTACTAAAACCTGGGATCACGGCCCTACTTCCCTCGTTTGCTCTTCACTCTGTTTTACATGATATATTGTAAAATTTCTTATACTTGCTGCCTTCTCTAACCTCTTAGACACAGTTCATCCTTACACTCCCTCATGTACTTTTTCAGCCTGAGTCAGGGCTGGCTGGATTAAGCACCACTCCCGAGGGTATTCTCGCATACGATACTCAGTTCCTGGGGCTCCTTAGCTTTTACAACCGCTGCTCTGAAGCTGTACAACACTCTACCCCCATGCCCTTATTCCCTCTAGTATAGGTTCTTTCAGTTTCTTCCACTTAATATGCACCTCTTCGGATCATTGTTTAGGACACTCTCCCTAATTTATTTTTCAGGTATTTCACTGCTTTATTGGATGCTTTTGTTATTCAACATGATATTCTGAGGGATGAGAGAGGTGGTACTTTACTGATACTTGGAGAGGAATTAGAATGATTTTCCTTATTTTTATGTGATTTTTATGTGATTGTCTTAATCTGGTTTCTTTGGCATTCTGAAAGGTATATTATTATTATTATTATTATTGTTGTTGTTGTTAGTAGTAGTAGTACTAGTATTATGCAGATGAACTTTTAGAAACAACATTTGTACTTCAGCCATTTTTGATTTTAAAATGACGTAAATGATATCAGTAATAATAATATCTTTGTGACTGTCAATACGGAGTGCATGAACACTTCTTTGATATGCTGTGTATGGACAATGCAATTTTCATTGGCAGAAGCTTAAAGTAGCTTAACGATCTATCCTTAACTACCCCTTTTGAGTGAAAATGCAATGACGTTTAGGAATGTGATGAGATTACCTTAATATCAAACCCCAAGGGCCCAGCCTTTGTGGCTTGCATTGTGTAACAGATACACATACATGCAACTGTAATTCTTTTTTGTTTGTATGACATTATCCCATTAGAGTGATAATGCTTTTGTATTGTGGTTACACTGATTGAATTTGTGGTTAAAGTGGTTATTGTTATGACAAAAGTGCTGGCATGCTTTAGCGTAACTGCTGCCGTGATTTAGCGTAACTTCTGCCGTGATTTAGCGTAACTGCTCGCATGGTGAGGATTGACCTGAGAAGGAAAAGCATGCAGCTCATATTATGTTAAATTCCAAAGCAATGCCAGGAATCTGGATAAAATATGTGGCCAGTACTATATCTCTACATGTAATGTAACCATATGAAGTGCTTTGGATGTTGCATGACCTTGGGCTTATAGGCCGTTCTGCTTACCCATTAAACACCTGAAAAGGGGATCACCCCTGGCAATCTTGAACATTCCAGGTGCCACCATGGAGGCCGTCATCTCCATCTCATCGCCTTTCAGCTCAACAATCCATGGGAAAAAGATGAGAACTGTATATCTTTGATGCTGGGACTTTTATGGCACTGAGGCACACCTGTCTATAAGTGTCAATGGGAATCGAGCAGATGTGATATTTAGTATGTTCACAATGGCCTGATTGTAGAATAGTCAAATGTACCTGTTGCTATCGGCTAGCGATATGAATCTGGACCTTTGTTGTAAATGTCAGAGTATACAGTATATAGAGATTAAATTGATTACCTACTGGGGAGCTGCGTTTCTCAGAATTTATATACTATGTTCTTTTCAACTGCTAAACTTTATGTATAGATTCTTTTTTATCATCCATATCATGTATCTAATCATTCCCTTTCATGTACTTATCTTTTCAAAATGGTTCAAAATGGTTTCAAAATTGTCAGCGTTCCTGAACACTTAACAAAAGTAAAAAGGGTTTGGTATTTCTTACTAAAATGAAAGTCTATGTAGCATAAAATTTAGAAGAATGGCCTTTGATCATTTCTGCAATATCATTGGCCTCAGAATAGGACGTAACCTTTGACGTTATGTGACATCATGTTAAATCGCAGTGAGTGATGGTAATGTGTGAGGATGCATATATCTTCTAAGTAGATATCACAGGAACACACTGCCAAACTAACAGAAACAGACTGCAGATACTGACTCCATTTCTCAGTTTAATTTGTATTTATCTATGTCTTCCATGGTTGGCTGAAACTGTCAGGATCCAAATGAGAAATTATGTATGAAACATCTCTTAGGACATGTAGCTCCACAGGAAATTGATTAATGTGACACTACTATATTTTTATGAAGTCTTCAGCTCCTTCTGCCCCCCACCACTTCTATATTGCTTAACATCCTGTAACTGCTTTAACACAACTCCTAAGAGGGCAATATAGAGACCCTCAGAATCACACATTATATAGATAATGACAACACAGCATCTCTATATATTGCCTCTGAAAAAAGAAACAAGTGAACTATATGAGAAAACCCAAAGTAGTTTATTCCCCATAAAAAGGACGAAACAAAGTGTCAATAGAGAAACAATTAATACTAACAATAGTTAACACACAAGCACCCTGAGTCAGGTCAGCACCGGCCAAGAACGGCAGGTTTTCTGCCAGAGGCAGAAATCTTTCCCGGGTGGAGTTGATAGGATTTGGGCTACTGACAGGCCATTGTGCCCCATCTTCAGACATACAGGACCCAAGTATGGAAGGACAACAGGGCCTGCATGAATACGAAAGAAAAGGAAGAAAGGGTAAGAAAGTAACTCACAACAGTAATGCCAGATCAAAACGAAACTCAAAGCAAAGACCAGAACCAGCAAAGTAATGTAACTACCAAAGGGTGTGAAATAGCCAGTCAATCAAGCTAACATACAAATAAACTTAAGGAAGCACAAACTGAAAGATCGGGCAGTGACTTTATTTTGCCTGGAAACTCCTGCAAGATGGAGCAGCCAGACCCAGATGGCATTTATATAGGCAGTAGGACTTGTTATTTGACTTTAGGAGAAGCAAAACACAGAGAAACAAACTGAGCTTGGGATGGTTATCCCAACAAAATTTGGGCTTATACATGGTGTCCTGGGTGCATGTTCTGCTGGGGGAGGGAGAGAAGAAAAAAACGAAGAGAGAAAAGGAGTGAGAGAAGAAAAAAAGACTCAATAGACTAAATATCCATCCATCCAACCATCCATCCATCCATTTTCCAAAACTAGCCTGTTCAGGGTCATGGGGGGTCCGGAGCCTGTCCCAGAGGCTGAATATCTTCTTGTTGTTTGCTACCTTGACTGCAAGCCTAGAAACCTTAAATTAATTATAAGTGTAGAGCTGCACTTTAGCAACATTAAATTGTCATCTATATAATTCCCCATAATGAACAGGACATCTTTTATCTAGGTATAGGCCATAATATTTGTCACTCGTACACTTTGACGTGTCTTTGACACAGCATTATTAAGGTGTTATTGAAGGAATGTCATTAAGCCTCCGATGAATAGATGTGTGTTGTCAACATAGGAATGAAAATATATACATTATCCTTATGCCATATTTCTCCTAGCAGCAGCATACAGATACAGGACCAAAATAATCTTTCAGCAATGGCACAAAACTACTCAAAATGCAAAGTCCACTAGATGTATTTTGTGTGTAAGAAGTGTTTTTCTTTGTGTTTTTCACTCTTTTTCTATATTGAATTGTTATGCCTAGGAGGGATTTCTGATGTATTTTATCTGGCTTATAGTCAAAAACATTTACAATTTAAAAATGCTATATTGTGGTCCTTGGTTACTGGCTCACACTGTTACCATGCTGATAAATTCCATCATTATTTATGCAAATTATAATTATTTATTCTTTTTTTTCTGGATCAAAAGGTATCTGCTGTGAAGCACAATAACCAATAGCTTTTACATTTACATTTTTTTTACCAATATAAAAACTTCAAAATGTATTAGTGGAAAGTGCAAAAATCTGAAAAGTCTGAAAAATGCCAAGAGTTTTGTCGGCTTTGAAAACAGCACAAAAAATGGATCTTATCACTTTGACTGGTTAAACATTCCAATCAATTAAACACCCTGGGATTTTACACTGTAGAAATTGAAGTATACTCAGCATTTGTCATGCAATTATAAGTAGAGAGAGTTTTCTCGACATAGCAATTATAACTTTAAAGTACCCAAGATTGCCATCATCTCTGTGGTTCAATGGAAAAGGCTCTTCTACATTAACAGTGGCCTTAGAAATGGAAAACTCACTTAATGAATTCCAAATGTGTGTTTCCTGGCTATTCTGGGCTGCGGCACCTGTGTGCGACTCAAATCCATTTTTTATGTTGCAGTTCAATCTGTGTATAGTGCTGGAATGTGGAAGCATTTGTTTACCCCCACACACACACATTTATATATATGTATAGACGTATATATATATACATACATACATATTTATACACATATATGCCTATGAGATGAGAAAATATGAGACTTTAATGACTTTAAATCAAAATGCATAGCTAGCACAGGTGACATTTACATTTGGCAGACAGAAATCAGATAAAAAAAAAAAATGCAAAAATATAGTTAAGGAAATGCCAACTACATGTGCACATGTGCGTGGAGGCCATTGCCTGTATACTAAATGCAGGCCTATTCAATTTGCAAGATAAACCAATGGTGTTGATACGGGTAAAAAAAATAAAAAATAAGATCAGAAGGCCTTTGAAGTCTGTGCCTGTAGATAGGGGAGAGCATCTCCCAGGGGCTGCTTGTCTTGTGACACCACTCTTAACTTTTAATCTAAGTGCCCTTGTCCTTCGAAACAAACACCAGTGCTTGAGCCCAAACTGTCCTTCTATATTACTTGGGTATGTCAAGGTAAGAACAAGGTTTTATAAAACCCATCTTTAGAAATGGCAGCTTTATATATTTAAGTGATATTTCATTATATTTTATATGTAAATGTTTAAAGGTTCGAGTGACTCATGCGGTGGCTCAGTGGGCAGCAGTGATGGTCCAGGGCCGAGGCTTTGAAACCATCTCCATTTTCAGGTAGGGAACCTGATCCATGGAGAGCCGGTGTGGGTGCGGGTTTTTGGGATGACCTCTCAATCAGCCAATAAGAAA
>JAODKM010000032.1:15734022-15753103 GCA_026780845.1 Petrocephalus sullivani | reverse complement strand
CTTATTGGCTGATTCAAAAGTCATCCCAAAAGCCCGCACCCACACTGGCTCTCCATGGATCAGGTTCCCTACCCCTGGTATATAGGATTCTGCTGCTTGGAATAGATAGACAACACTGTTAAATGATATTCTTCGTATATGTGATACAAAGTTTAATAACTGAGTATGAGAAGTATGAGACTGAGCCTCAGAACGTATGGGGAAATTGCCCTTTATGTGCACTGCTAACAAGTCGGAATACAGTGATCCAAGCAACAGCAATGGCGAGACTGAGCACAGGGCTATGAGTAAGACATAGCTGCTTGCGATACAGTAACCCACTCACCACAGAGTAAAAAACACAAGATCGAATGAAACATGAATCAACTAGAACTAACTGAACACAGTTAGGGAAAGAAAAGCACCCCAAAAAATTAAAATAATAAAATTTAAAAAATTAGGACACAATAATGAGTCTGGTTATCTAAATGGGAACTGCACTTACAGTATGCCCAATTGCTCCAGGGGTTGGCTGACCCTGCTTTCTCGGAAATGTATGTTGATTTGTATAAAAGTAACCGCCAAATAAATGTAAATGTAAATATGCAAATTAACTACAGTACCATGCTGTCGTCGCCTAACTGCACCACTGAAGACACTGCTGTATATAGCAGGGCTGGCCAGTCTTATCTAGTAAGGGCCGTTGTGTATGTGGGTTTTCATTGTAACTCCCTAATTGGATTACTAATTATTATTAGAGGACTGATAGGCTGATTAGTCCTCACAACTGGGTTTGAACAGCTGACCTAAAAGTTATCCCAATAACCTGCATACACAGCGGCCCTTTGCAGAAAAGATTGGCCACTCCTGGTATGTAATCTCTGGCACTGATTGGTATTGGTTATCAGATTTGTTATGTATGTGGTATACGGCTGAATATGAATATCTCTTTTTTGCTGTACAATGAGAAATAGTCAGAGCCTCTGTCCTTCCACAAAGTCAACACAGAATATAACACCTATAATCTTGTTTTCCTTGTCTAGCTGTTCGTTTTGACACAGCGTAAAACTCTTATTACCAAATAATTAATTTCTACAGTTTTTGAAGTTTTTTTTATCTTTGGTGAAGAGTAAAATGCGTTTTGTTGAGAAAGCAGTATTTATAGGTTAGCAATGGATGGCTTTAATTTTCCTTGTGATACTGTTCATGCATTTTCCAATTTCAAATACATTATATACATAACTAAGATTTTGTGGAAGAGATGAAGTCTTGAAATATTTGACTCTCTAAAATACAGTACAGTAGATCCAATGTACAAGGTGAGAGAATGTTCTATATGGGACTACATGAATAATTGAATAATTTTATTACACATTAGTATTTGCTGCTTTGACTTTCTTATTTTGCATCCAAAAAGTACTATATGGAGAGCTATTCTCCTGTTATATAAAACATTAACCATTTAAAGAAAATGTTGTCTCAGCTGGTTGTCATCTGTGTGTCATCGTTTGTTATGGTTTGTGTGAGGGATTGGCACCTGAATCAATAATCCTTTAACATTTCAATGGAAACCATGAATATGGGTTAAGAAGCAACAGAAACATTTTCTCTCGTACTGCTTGGCATCTGCATGTTACAAGCCTTTATTTGAGAGTATAATAAAAACTACTTTGGTTTGATGTTTGGCAAACTTGGAACTGTATTATAAATAAATCTCAATCATTAGTTAGCACATCCAGCATGTTTGTATATCTACCGGATAAAAATCTCATCAAGTACAGATCTGTCTATGTACAACAATAGTGGGAAGTACTCCATTAGGAAACCATCCTTTGTGTTTTTGGAAATGTTTAATTGATTTGGGAGGTATTATTACCCAGACTGTGCGATTATTTGCTGCATTCAGTTAAATTCCTAGTAATCATAACAAATGTACTGAGATTAATAATTTTGTATTAGTACAAAATATCGCAGCTGGTGCCAGGCTACTCATTAGGCGGCCGCCTAGGGCACTATCTTCTGAGGGGGTGCCAACTTAGTAAGCAGATTTCACTTTGTCTCAGACCAGGGGCACCAGCAGGGAAGCCTGCCCAAGGCATCACAACGGCTTCGGCTGTTACTCATTGCAATGAAAAGTTTTCTGTAATGATTGTAATGATATCTCATGGAATGTCATAACATCCATCCATCCATCCATACATCCATCTTCCAATCTCTTGTATCCTCCAGTGCAGTGTCACAGGGGGACTGAAGCCCAATCAAAGGCAGCATGGAATAAAACACTGTAGACAGGATGCCAATCCATTTCAGGAGATGCATATGCAGATTTACACCCTATGGAACATTCAGAGGCACTGGTTTTTCTGACTGCGTGTCTTTGGCTTATGCGAGGAAACCAGGGAGCCCATAGGAAACCCATACACTTGAAGGAGAAGATAAACACTTGACACACACTGAATGCTGGAGGGATTTAAGTCCCTAACCTTGTAACCCTGTGTGAGGCAACTACATTATTTCATCTCCCCCAGCCATAGTAATGAATAATCACAACAGCAATAAGCAATAATAACAGTAACAACAATAATCATTGTCATCATCGTCATCATCTTTGGAGGACATCCGAGGACACCTTGGACTGAAATTGAAGATTGAAGGAAGATCTAAATCGTGAAATCAATTAAGGCTAATCTGAAGGTGAAAGAGTGTCCAGTAAACACAAGACATGCAAGACTCAAAGGTACATGAAAGGAGCTTGTTCTGCAGCCGTCGAGCAGTGGTGCCCCCCAACCCCCTTCCCCATTGAGGTATGGTGCAGCAGGAAGTCCCCTGTGTGTCTGGGAGGTAAGTAGGACCAAGGGCACGATTAGCTTTGAATGTAAGCACTTTGTAAATCAGCCAGTGCTTAATTGGCACCCAGTGACGGCCAGTGAGAGAAGTGACGGAGTGGTCCTGGGGCGCAGCACAAGCGAGAACCCTGGCAGAGGAAATTCTGGACGGACCGTAATCGGTTTAGTGCTCGTAGCAAGTGTTCCAAAGAGCGAGGCGTCGAGTGGATCCAAATGCTGCCCGGGTGAGCGTCTCAGCGACAGAGGTTCTGGGTTCAGGAGTGCTTGTCAGCGTCCGCGATAAATGCCGAGCGCTAAAGCTAAACCCAGTCATTTGCAGATCCGCGGCTTTGGCAGAAGGACGAGTAGCACAGACGTCTATGACACTGCTACAAACGGCAGGAAGTAGCTTAGTCCACAGGGTTTATCTTGCCAGAAACCTTTAGTATTTTACATACTTCAGTCAAATTAGCAAATGATAAAAAGGTTAAAGCTCTCTGTATGCATTTTTAATAGGTTTACTGTAAGTCAATGCTAAAATGGCTAAAATATTTTGCGGTATGCTAATTCATCAACTATTCATTCCCACATATCCACTCCCCCCCCCAGCCATATTCACACTTTCAGCACCGTGCAAATAATTGAGATTGTGAAGGGCAAGGCACATGTTACAGCAGTCACAAATTGAACACATTTAAATGACAAAGTCGGGGGTATCTTTGTCACATGACAACAGTGTGTGTGTGATGGGAAAGACAATTACCATGACATTTTAATTTAATGGTAATAAAACTAACCTTTTCCATGACTGGCTTCTTAAAGTTTAAGTCAGGTCCGTAGGAAATCGTTAGTTCGCAAACGTTTAATTCTATGCTGACGTGACGTACATGCTTACATAATATTAGCACAATTTCAGTCAATGTGTTTAAAGCACATAATGAGTTAATGTTTTTAAAAAGTGTATTTAAGTGTATTAAAGTAAAATATTCAGTCCAATTTTGGATACAAGCCAACATTTTATTTCAATAAGGACTTCAGGAAAATTATTATTATTAGTAGTAGTAGTAATAGTAGTAGTACTAGTAGTAGTAGCAGCAGCTTAAATATATAGTTTTATCTAACAACCTTTGTGTTATATTTATATCCAAAATTAGCTTGTTAAATACTAACTTTATAACGATATGCTCATATTTTCCTTCTGAAAGACAAGAATGACATTTGTTCTGTAGTGCCAGTTTGTTACTCATGACAGCAAAGATATCTCTAGCTTAGAGAAGGCAGATAACAGTGGCTTAATTGTCTGAGAAACTGTGAATCCGACATGGAGTCAAATTGCAGTTGTCCAGCTCAAGGTCTTTGAGCAGCGTGCCCCCCCAGTGATCTGCTTGGCCTCCCCCCACCGTGGTGTCATCGTCTGCAGTCCCAGCAGAACCAGTGGTGACGCTCATTTACCACGCCGTGACTCCGTTTTGTTTCTGCTGACAGGAAGGCCTGGATTCGCAGCTGCGAAACAAAGCTCCTCTGGTTGCCGTTCACGCCCGTTTCGCTCTTGCATGGCATCATGGGTAATGATCTTCGGTCACCTGAACTTCATCAACTGATCAATTAGCCACACCTGGGATATGCTTTTTAAATTCTAATTCTTAGCCAAAGAAGAACATCTGCAGTTGTGAAAATCTTGGGCAAACATATAGTGTATTTAAGCACATCTGACATTTTCTATTGTGTTTGCTCCACCTGCACCAAAGCTGTTTGATTTAAAAATTAATAAGATATCCAGTAACTTTTAGTGTTAATGGCTGGGTGTTACAGACCCCCATCCACTCTTATTATCACCCTGTCAAGGCTTATAAAACACCACACCTGCTTTTTATTAGGTGAGATAAACTGGGACACACCTCCTGTTGAATTTATAAAGAAATACAATTTGTAAAGTCTTACCCAATTAGACAAGGGAAAGACACTCTTGGTGTCTCAGAAGACCCTTTAGGCTTATGAAAATGCTACAGTTTGCATTTTAACGATGTTTGGCAGCCTTTATCTGATCTTTCCATTGAGATCTTAACACCAGAAAAGCAAAATTCATATTGTTATGGAGTAACACGTACATTTCAGAAAGCCGTCTTAAAAACGATATACATACGGTGAGAAATACGAATATTTTGGTGTTTCATTTGTTCGTGTACTGACTTTCACTGTCCACATTTCTCTATTTCACCATGAAATTGTTTAACTCACATCCAAAGTTCTTTCCATCTTTAATTATGGCTCAAGCATCATGGTACCAAGCCTCTCTCAAAGCAGCTGGAGAGAGGACTGATGTATTGTATTGCTTAGATTCATCACTTTGTTCCACAGAGGACACACAATTACCTTCTCCACTCATTAGTGATCTGGCCTTTCCTTCAGATCAAACAGCAATTACAGTGGCCTCGTTCTCATTTATAAATCCCCTGTGGTTTGGTTGCCTGTTCTACTTGAAAATTTTTGGTCGATTTCAATGCAAATAACTATTATTATTCCAAGCAGTCCTAAATTTTTTTTTGTCCAGATGAGGGCTAGGCATTTACTATGTGGCATTAAAAGCCTGTACAACATACCTTACTCACTAAACAATCTCTTGGGGTTGACATCAGCTCATTAATGTGTTTTACATCATAAACTTCAGCAGCCATTTGTTATACTTTGTATTTATTAATTACCATGCTTGTAGCGTTCGTCTGTAAGTGTGATGTCTCGTGTTTGTGATGTTCTGCTGTTATCTTTTGCCTACCGATGTAAATAACATATCTTTGTAAATAACTCACTATCAATTACTGTAAGTTACTCGACTGGTTAAATAACAACTAAACTACAATAAAAAATGGCAAAATATGTAAATGTAGGCTGAGATTGTAAATGGTGGCTAGTACTTTAAAAGCTTCATGCAACTTTAATGCAACATTTCATGTGACTGTACAGCTGTCAGGCAATTTTTGGGGACTGTAATTATATTACAAGTAGTAATATTGTTGGGGGGGTGAACAGTGGCTGGTTATATGGTTCCTTTTACTTGAAATTCCTTTGGCCTGACTTTTACCCGCACACCCCTGACTCCCTTAAATTCTTTTCAAAATATGGTTCATTGGGAGTGTGGAGACACACTCCTCAACAAGGGATGAAAACCGCCCCACACTCGAAGCGAAATGAAATTCCCTGCCCTCCGGACTGATTTCAGCGTGAGAATTTCCTTAATAGCTTCCTGACACCAGGTGTGGTACGTCACACGGAGGCTGCTGTTGACAGTCCAACCATGCCGGGCTGCTCAGCCGTGGTGGCAAACAACCAGCCCGGGCCGCGCCTGCCTGTTGGCTCCCAGCGGTTGACCGTGAATATTACCCGGGTTCCTCAGAGGCCGTAGGATGAGAGGAGGGCAGTGGGGCGCACTCTCCGAGGCGCGGGGAATGCTTCATTTGTCAGTGCTTGCTTTGTGCCCTTAAGAGTGTTTGTTCCTGCTCTTTCGCTGCTGTTTTGCTTATCCATAGCTCCCGTTTAGCCCCCCTATGCGTGGCTGGGTTTCATGCTGACATGGCCTCGTATTTCCTGGCGCTTTCGGAGTCTCCCAAGTGCCCGCGATAAGTGTTGTTCTTGAATGCAGTCCCATAGTTAAAAACATGATCTGGGACTAAGTTATGCCATCTGCGAATCATGCCCTGGACTCGTGCACGCTGGCTTCTGTCTATCACGGGGGATGGTTTAAGCTAGTCCCAGTGTGCCCCACTGACGGATCCATAATCTATTACTGATCTGTCCAATGCCGGAGGAATCTTGATTACTAAAAGCTAGTGCAAAACTTCTCACTATATTACTAGAGGTACTATTTGTAATATGAGGTGCAATGTGGGTATTATAACTAAGAACTCAAAGATCACTTTATTACCAATATGTGCAACCATACCAGAATTATTTGTGGTTCGATGCTGAACATGAAATACACTAAACGCAACTGGAATTACAGAAAATAAAGAAACACAGTGCAAAAACATCTTAAAATAAGTTTGCATAACTGTACCTTGTGCAGATGACTGCTGTGTTCAAGGAAAACAGAATGCTAGTTAGTGTACAAACATTTTAATTATTGATAAAATTGGTATTGTTACATCATGAGGCCTTGTGTCTCGGATGGGGGAGATGAGAATAGGAAGTTCTGATATATATATATATATGTATATATTTTTTTTTTATGAATTATTTTCAGAGGACGACCACCGCAGGATAACACGAGTGCAGTGTAGCAGAAAATGCCAGACTCATCCATGTCCGTGTGACAGTCACCATCCTGCCTTCATGGTGACCAATCGGGAGAAAGACCCCACCACCGATATTCGATGCTCGGGGATGAGCGGCTGCTGCGGGCTATTCCGCGTGCACTTTCGGAGAAATCGATGGAAGCCCCGAGGTCAGCAAAAGAACATGTTTGCCACCTACAGCGCGCTCAGCTCATTGCAGTTTAAATCCTGCTCTCTGGTTTGCCGTTACTCTCGGTGGTGGAGTGACACAGTCCAGAATCACTTCAGCTTGCCTTAAGCAATGAGATTTTGTAAATAAAAGGTACGGTTTGGTAAGTATAACACTGACAGGCGAGACTGATGTTAATTTCGCATCTTTTGCCAGCTAATAAGGCATCAGCGCATCACCGAATTAATCTGTAAACAGAAGTAGCAACTGTCCCGTTGTGCTGTTTTTAAACATTATTAAAAGAAAATTTCTGCCGCAAAGCAACAGTGCCACCCATGGGTTCGTAAGAAAGATACATACATAAAATCCATAGCAGACAAAGAGCTGAAGATCGTCTTAAATGATGCTCTTCTATAAGAAGGTGCTTTAAAAATGATGGTATTCAAAAGGTAGAAATGTATTAAATGGTTTAAAGGTATACAATACAGATAACTAGTAAACCTTCTTTGTGTTCAGGATTTTTCTTACAACGCCACTATTTCTAATAGATGTGCTGGTTGCAATTTAATTAATTGTATAATTAGCACTTATCACATTAATCTATAGCACTTACGGCCTCTCCGAGTAAAGCAGGTTACATTTCTAAGCAGAGTGCAGAAGACGGAGCAGAGATGCTGGGGCATTCGATAACCCGATGCCGTCCTTTGGCTGCCAGGCCCCGCTGAGACATTAACAAATTGTCGTTTGTGACCTTGTGCACCTCACGATGCGACCAATGATGACACCTGATGACACATGATAGGAGACGCCTCCAGCCTTGGGGTCCCTGGCCCTGAGTGCTACTCTTGCAGATTGGATATCAAGTGAGAAGACAGGGGTCGAACCACCCCCCACCCTACCGCACCCCACCCCGCCCAACCCTGACCTCCAATGGAGTTCCATTCTCCGCTAAGAAACTGACTTAAAAGCCGATTTGTTTCCGGCACAGTAATTAACTCTCCTTAAATGTCCACACACATAGCGCAGCTAAAAGAAAAATTTATTTGTAGATACAAAAAATAAAAACTTGAATCTTCCGTAGATGCTTTATTACGATTATTTATTACGTTTTGCATCGACGTGAGATTTGGCTGCTAGCTGCATGCCACCATCCGCTGTCTCTTTAGCCCTTTGATCTGTGCGCTGGCAGGGATCTGTGCCTTTAACTGCCCACTTCACAGCACAGCTTTCACAGTATGTGTCCTTACAATCAATACACATGCAGACACAGCTCTGCCCTGCCGTTCCCTCCCTGGGCACTGTGCTGCAGCGTACTGCAGGCAAGCTGTGCTACACCTTCTGCTTTCTGCTTCTGGCTTCAGATAACGCTGGGAAGGCAGGACGTATTCCGTAGCCTTTCGTATGGCGCAGCTCGTACTTTATCTTCCAGTTTCGGTTTCGTCTGTATCTGTCATATACACAGACATACAATGTACACGTGTGCAGTGCAATTCTTCCTCCACCTGCTCCCTAAAACAGAGGTGGCCAATTATATTACCCGCAAAGGGCCGGTGTGTGTGCAGGTTTCTGGGATAACCTTTAGGTCAGCTGTGCAAAACCAGGTGTGACGACTCTTCGGCCAATCAGTCCTCTAATCAGTAATCTAATTAGGGAGCTGCAGTGAAAACCCGCACACACAGCGGCCCTTTCTGGATAAGATTGGCCACCCCTGCCCTAGACGGTACTTAAGACATAGTAACAAAACTGATAGATAGAACGATAATACAAAAACGGCAAGTAAATTAACGATAAAATAATATTGAAATATATGTATTTTCATGAGTATGTATGTAACAAATATAGAAAATATGCCTGGATTAGTATGAGACAATGTGAAGTACATGTAACTTGTAGCTAGTGATGTACAATGATTCACACCCAGGACTGTTTGTGTCTTTAAAACAAGGTTAAATTAAAAGCTGTAGAAGTGTGCTCCAGGTTCCAGATGCTCGTCTGAGGCTCGTTATGTAAACTCAGGGCGGATCGACCTTAATGAAGGCAAGATCTGGACGTGAGGGTAAGCCAATGGCATGCTGCTCGCAGAAAGCTCAGTTTGGTAGCAGGGGTCCAAGACTGATTCCCAGTGTGCCCCCTTAGCCATCTGTAGTGTGGGCGCCCAGCGACCGTAAATTGACTCGTGTCCCATTAGGTGGCTTCCACGGATGAGGTCCTCTCCCTGTCACTGGTCTTTGGAGCCTGCCGGGTGCCTGCTTGCCTGTGGGGGGGGTTTGGGGGGAAGGAGAGCATTCGCCCGCATGGCCGTTACATTGCCTGATGAAGCCTGCAGACCGTGTAGTGGAAAGAAGTGGGTGGTTAAGGAGTTCACATTCCTCAGGGGGCGTGGGTTAGTCGTCACCCCCCGCGAGCTGGCATGGCTATCCTGTCTTGGTGAAGGAGGGGAGATCGTGTGTATTAACCGATGATTTTATTTAGCTTCAGACGAGTTACACAAGTGAGACTGAATGAAATTATTTAATAATTGCGTCGAGGGATCATATCTGTCACAGGGTACCTTTATCTGTTGTACAGTATGCGATATAATGAATGTAAATGATGGATATTCATTTCTGTAACTTAAGATCAGGGTGGCATGTTAGAAATAGGTCATTTAATCAGAAATGATCACTTTAAAATTAATTAAATTCCATGTGATTAATGTGATTCATTAAATTCATTTTATATTTTTTATATTTTGTGTGTATATATATATATATATATATATATATTTTGTTATATATATTGTTTTGTTTTGTTTTGTTTTGAGAATCTGATGTATACACTCATTTCACACAACCTTGGCTGTTTTTTTTTTTGTAAAGTTAATTTTGTCAAAGTCAAAGACAAGATCTCCATTTCAATGGGAGAATAGAGCTGACTTGGGGACTGTTGCCCACCAATGATTCTCATCCAGCTTAATGGGCCCTGGAAGATTTTGTTAAGAATGAGTAAATATCACACCATTAAGCCATGCAAAGCAGGTCGGAAGCTTCTCCTGAAGGTGGTCCTGCAACATACCGACTCCGAGGGCAGGGCGTTGGGCGGGGGGAACGGACACATAGCCAAACCAAGATTAAAAATGCATCAAAAAGTCAGGTTATACAATGTTTACAAATACCAAGGGTGGTGAATATTTCCCCCGTCGATGGAACCTGTACTGCACACCCAGAAGACCTTAAGAGTGGTTTGCATATGCAATTAATTATGAGCGCTACCAAAGGTAATGATAAACACTGTACTGGCCACCGTGGCGCTGACCTCACCTTATGCTTCCTTCAAGGGTATCTGAGCACTTAGACTGGAAGAGAAATGAAAGATTGATGGACTTGGTGAAAGTCTGCGCTGTGCCAAAACACCGGTATACACAGCTGCCCGAGATAAGACGTCATGACAAATGCTGTTCAGAATTAGGGAGATTATCTAAAATCACCCATCACCTCAAACCCGCGGGTCTGTCAGTTTGCAACAAAATCTGTCATTGTTGCTTGAGAAGAAAGTTATGTGTTCAGAGTGCTGTGCATGCTACATGCTAGTTAAGAGCAGAGTTAGACATCTATAATAGTAATTGTTTATACTGAAAGCACAGTGCCAAACAGACAGCATGATGCATTTTCTTGTCAGTATTTCTTACGCAGGATTTAAATCAATTTTGCCCTTATAGTGACAGCATTCTGCTGTTTCCCCCCTGTGCACTATAATTATTTGTACTTACTGTGGTTTAAATACAGAAACACCAAGTGCAATGAGTACGTTCTTCGGTTACTGTACCCGTTACTTCGGTTACTGTACCCGTTACTTCGGTTACTGTACCCGTTATTTGGTTTCACCGTGTTTCCTGCTGGAGCAGCAGGAGAAGTGTCTTGCACGGGCTAATGTTCCTAAACTTGCTGTCACTCATTTTTAACCAAAAACGCCCCAACTATTTGGAAGCTCCCTACTATTGATGAGTGACAAGTGTCCATCTGTGCCCAGTCTAATTATCCCATGTTCATTATCCTGTTTGAAGTAACAGGAACCTGGCAGCTGAATTGTTTAAGAGAAGATATGAAATTATTCTGATTTTCAGAAAACAGCACCTGAACAAAGGTCAAAACCCCTGATTTCAACCTGACAAGACCTTTTGGGGTTAATTAGGGCAATGGCACAAATATCCCTGATCAAGATCAGTTTGGAAAATAATGAAGAACAGTATCAGTTCTCCAGGACGAAGTGTCACACAGTATTCCTAGATCCACTGAAGAGAAACGTCAACGTGCTAGTTAATTCCTACAGTACATACTAGATAGTGTATTTGCATTTGAGATTATGAATGGCCTTTACTGTATAGTTATACGTATTAATGATTAATTTATCGTCGAATTCACTGTGTTCTATGTTGTGATTGTTTTTCAAGCTTGAATAAATAATAAGCCGTATATAAACTTACGTCATAAGATTTTTACGCTTCATTATGTTTGCCGTCGTTACGTAGCACTTACCTTCCTTAGGCTTCTCTTACCTTTATGCCCGTTTGCTTAGCCAATTCTGAGAAATAGAATGAAGTGACTCCATGAAATTTACTTGAGCCACGGTCAGGAGAGTCGGCCTCCAGTAATCAGTGGTGACATTTGTTAATATCCGGCATTTGTGATTGGGTACCTCAGGCACCGTTTGTGATAGTCTGACAATACATGTTGCAGAGTCTATCAGGATAAATTAGACCATGCGGTGCGACGCCATTGGTCAGTCACAAATGCTTAGCATCATGTCAGTGCGCAGCTGTTCAGGTGTCAGAGCCTGGCAGCTTGCTGCATGTATTGAGTGTAGCAGGCCACTAGTAATGTTGGTATGATTTAAGCATGGCACCCAAATTTATGTCTAAGCTAAATAGAACAAAGCGTCAACAGTAATGTGCACATAACGTGGACTACAATAGCAACAAGAATCATAACACCATTGATATAATTATGATGGTTGTATAATATTAATTATACAAACATATATGATTCATAAACTTTATGGGGTAAAGAGTCTTTAATCATTAAATGAGATGAATCGCAAAAGTAAGCAATGACATGTATTGGAGCGTAATTTTACACGCACACAAAAGGAAATCTGTCATAATCAGATCCAGTCTCAGAATTCATTTAAGTGTCATTTAAGTGTACTGGCAAATGTCTCGTTAGGCAGCATTTTGATCTTACACAGTACCATTTAGGTCAAAAACCACTACATATATTGTATTTTGCATGTACCGTTTAGAAAGAAAATTATATTGATTTTGGCAGATATGAATATCACTCCATCCATCGGTTTTCCATAACCGCCAGTCCCGTGAAGGATCACTGTGAGCCTGGAGCCTATCCCAGGAACCACAGGGCACCAGGCAGAGGGAACCCTGGATGGGAAATTATATGAATATGTTTAATTCATTTTGCTGTTATGCTTTCTTGAATTTAATATTATCCACTTTGATTTTATTCTTCTAAAAAGCACTCAAAAAGAAAAAAAACAAGTTTCTTCTTTGGTAGAACCCAAAGATTTCTTGCCTGTATTGCTGTCTGTTAGCAGTTAGGACTAACGGCTACATGTGTAAGGTATGAGATGGTGTAATGGGTTTGCCTTTAGAATAATGGATTTTTGTGGTGAGGTGAGAAGGTATTATTAATTCATAGATCTATGTGCAGCTTGACCGCACACCTGCATTTTTTAGGTTGTTCCTCAGAATTCTGGAATGAACACAAGGGCGCCAGAGTCCCAGGTCGGAGTAGCTGTGCGGGATGCATTCGGTACGCGGTCTGAGGCCTCATCAACCGTCCCTACAGACAGTATTAATAAATCCATTCTCAGAGCATTGAAAATAGTCTTAATAACCATTGGCACACAATGCTTATAGTTTTTATCATTTTAACAGCTTTGGAACTTCATCAGATTCCTGGAACATAGACCTATTATTTACAAATTTATATAAAGGTTTAATCTCATTCAGCACCACAGCATGACGTCATGACTGAGTATAGGCTGATGAACATGCTGATTTTGCAAGCGTGAACTATACGCAACAGATGCCCAGGATTACACACCACAGCTAGGTGTCTACAAATAAATAGCTTAGGTCGAGGTGACTGGAAAAGGCTGCTCTTCACTGCCTTTCTGGGATCGTTTTCTGCTCACTACTATTTTTCAAACGAGTGCTATATCAGTTTCGATAATAAGACCGAGCCTGAAGGTAAAGAGACACCCTGACTCGTCCATCTGTAGCTTACAAAGACATAGGCTACTTTAACTTACAATGGATTGATGATTGTTAAATATATGTGGTTAAAAATGTGATGACTTGCTTTGGGCAGAATGGCAAAAAACCAAACCCTGTGACAAAGGGAGGGGTTTGAAGGAATAAGGATTTGTCAGCTGATTTTATCTTGCCCCGGGACATACATGCTCCCCACAGTTTTACACATGCATATGTTTAACCTTCTTTTGTGACCGTTTATTAGCATAATTACGTTCTAAATCTAGAATGCCGATTGCTGACAAGTAGAGTATACTCTACTTGGAGAAATGAGTAGACATAATAGTCAAATACCTATAATATAACTGACCAAAAAGAGTCCTAATGACCTCAATTAAAAGTTACCTGTGCTTAATCAGGGTGTAAATACCTTATGGCTAGCTTCTGCTCATTTAAATTACATTTCAATTTATTTTTATATAGTGTCATTCACAACAGAGTTGCCCCAAGGTGCTTAACAGGGGTGTAACATGATTCATTACAACATCATTAAGAGAGAACAACACAAAAGTAGAGGAAAGGAAAGACAGAGAAATGAAAGAAAGAAAGCCAGATGACAATGGAGGAGAGGAACCAAAAACTCCCAAGTGAGGAGAAAAAGAAAACCTCTGGGGGACCAAGATCAACTGGCTGCCCAACCTCCTGGTGTAAGCTACATGTATGCTCCAGGTCAAAGCCAAAGTCCATCAGCGAGTGAGTACTCCACGGCGGCCTGCGTAGGCTGGCGGATTGAAATCTGCACCCACGACGTTACACTTCATAAGTCACATCCACCATGTCACCCTTCCATGGGACTGAACCATAACTCCAGCTCACATTCCCGAACATGTGGGAAGGTAGGCAGAGAGCATAGGTGGTCAGAACATGCCAAGGCTTAATGGACAACCATAGTAGATAAAAATGGACCAGCAGCTAGTTAAGCTGTAGCAGAATGCGCTACCGCCAACTGTTACTTTATTTATACGTGGAATGAGAAGCAATCCTGCTGTCTGTGATTGGAATGGATGATGGGGCTTGTGAACCTGAAGTAATTCTATTAGGTAGGCAGGTGCTAGGCCTTTAGGTGCTTTATATGTATGTAGGAGAACTTTGAAGTCAGTCCTGAACCTAACAGGAAGCCAGTGCAGGGAACTAAGAGCAGGGGTTATGTGTTCAAACTTCCTGCTCCTGGTGACAATTCAAGCTGCTGCATTTCGAATATGCTGCACAGTATTTAACGTACAATGTGTGTTCCCAGATAACAGAGCATTACAGTGGTCTAGCCGACTACTACATGTGTTTTTGTTTATTCTTTAAGAAGGATGTTCTATTCTGAAACATTTCACTGTTGGAAATACAAATTTTGTAAAATTACTTTAAGGAGCTTTAGATAAAACACTTGCTATAACAATAATAATACTGTATTACTGTCAGAGACCAGCTTGTCATGTTATCTCCTACCTTGACATGCACTCGTGCTTAGGAACGAGAGGTTCTGAACTACAAATCATCAGCAAACTTTATCATATGCATATGTGAAGGACATTTGGGTTACATTTGAAATGCTTTCAGGAGGAAGTGACCCATTTAAATGTTTAATGCTTTGAGCCGCGCCATCCGTTGATTTCAGAGCATCACCGGGCAGAGGTGTAGTTCACTTCAAGCCCACAAGTGTATTTGTGATTCGCCATCACAGCGTGAACCTCCTGGCATTTCTTTTTTAAAATTTTCTTGCTGGACACGACCCCTTAATCACCACTGTTCTGCACTTCGGAGTTTGTCTGGAAGTGCAACTCCTTTAAAGATTGACGATAAGTCGGGCCATTTTGTAATTTTGTAATTCACCCATTCATCCATCTTCCACCTCCCCGAGCCGTTTTCTGAAGTGTCTGGAACCGATTCCAGGAAGCACAGGAAACAAGAGTACATGTGCTGATACATTTTTACTGAAGCATGATGGGAAAGCATGGGTGAGGCTGCATTGAATATATAGCAAAATTACTATCACCTGGACCCCTACTGTCATTTGATAAGGTATTTGGTGTGAAAGGTGGATATCTTATCAAAAATACAAAATAGATAGAAATTTTACAAGACGCCTTTAGCTAAAAACTTTTATATCCATGAACTATAGCAGGTGGTGACATGGTACATGACGTAAAGTCTGTTTCACATCACAGCAAAGACACAACTGGCATGCTTGAGCCGATTACCTGAAGAATCACACATACAAGGAGCCATGTGGGTCTTGGCCAGTCCAGACCCATGCGGCACCCTCACAAAATGAAATTGGGCAGTGAAGCCTGCTCCGGGAGTTGTGCCCAGAAGATGGCGCCCTAGGCAGCTGCCTAGGTGACCTTTACGACTGACCCGCCCCCGAATGTCTATCGAAAGTCTCATAGCTGTAAAAATGAATGAATTGCCAAAGTCAAAGCTAAATTGGCACCTTGTGAGATGAGAGTCTGCAATATTTTAAGAAAACAGTTACCCTGGCTGCGTCATAGGCAATTGTATGTATCGGTAATAATGAGGAAGGTAGTACATACACTAACCCATTAAAAGAAGCGAATTACAGTAAAGCTAATGCAAAGACTCCTAAAGTGTAGAAAGGAAACTGTCAAACTGCACAAAGGATTCAAAACTGAAACACAGCAGGTTTTCAAGTAATCTAGGAAGGTTTAACAGCGCCTTTGCTCTCATTAGCTAGGGATAATTGGATTTTTGTGAGGCTTTTGGTAGAGTTAATATGTCGTCAAACGAATGTTGCAAATGGTTCTGACGAATCACAGCAACAATGTGTAACTTTTGTTGTAAATTTGATTAATTGCTTAATAGGCATCCGTGGGTAATTAAAATACTGTGCTTTACCCTTCATATGGAGACATTTTTCATTATCATCATCATCATCATACCACATTAGGTGATTAAAGAAATCTAAATTAGAATACAGTTACTGTGGTTTAATGACTGAAGATGTACGAGTATCACTATATTTCGCATATTAAGGCATTCATGTTATTTCTAAATATTTCTAACAGGACATTTTTTATAGCATTTATTATTAATTAAGGCACATTCCCGATCAAAGGGCAAAGGGGGATTTTGGGCAAAGGTCTACATAACAATATATAATATATAAATGTTATACTTGGGTTGCCATGCCCTTTTAGCATCGTGCCTTTCAGGCCGAAATTTAGCGTCCCAGTTTGCATGGACACTCAACTGAAGCAGACTTTTGTAATTACATTGTTCTTCGTTTAGTGTCTATAGCCATCTGTCTTTCCCTTCTTCTATATGCATTCCATCTATTTTCGTCTTATTTATAAGGTGATGCCCAAAGGTGTAATCGACATTGACCTAAAGTCCATTTATTAACTGTCGGGCCAAATTATGAATCAGTCCGGAGGTGGGATCCTGAGAGGTCCTGGGCAGTGGGGTAGCGGGCGGCTTGCGATGCCCTTTCAGCATCGCGCCTTTCTAGCCAAAATCCACTGCCGCAGTGTGAGGCGTTAGCTTGCCTCACTCTGGCCAGCCAGCTTGCCTAGGCCACATTTATTAACTGCCTGAGCGTTGGAGTATGTCTTATTAGAGTTTCAACATAGAAATGTATTTTAAGAATAAAAACTGCCAATATTTTATTTTTGGGGATATACTGAAAGTTGTCAAGTTATTCTATCTCTGTCCTTTTTACATAACTGCACAGTGCACATTATGTACTAATGCCCTCAAAATGGGCAAAACAAGTTTCAGAGATTATCAATAGTAATTAAAGATAAACAAATCAATGCTTCACCTAAAAAGTATTAAGAAATGGTAACAGAACACGTGCCATTTATTTTTATTTTACTTCAGCTAGTGTCAGAAACAATATTTATGAATAGTTTAGTTTAGCTACAGTATTATTATTTTTTTTTCTATCTCATTTTATTTCAGTTTACAAAAAATGTTTTGTCATAGTTTTAGTTTTTGTGTGGAAAAAATAACCCTGTCTTGAGTAAAGTCAAAACGCAGAGATGGCATAAGCTGGGTGCCATGTCGACACGGGAGCGCCGGCCTAGTGCTAATGCACCACAAGCATCACACAAGAGCGATGTGCGCAGAAGGTAGCTTTCCTTGGTGAAAAGGCTGGACAGGTGGTCAATGAAGCAGCAGGGATCTCCTTCCCTGACGACTACTGACTTTAATTTATATTCCTGCTCTGTGTATAAGAAAGATAGTGTAAGGTGCTGGATATAAGAACATTTTCTAAATTGATGGACGAAGTCACTCTCTGCCTTTTCTGTGTTTCTAACCAACATTTGGATCTTTGAGTGCCAGCCGAAAGAAATTACCGAGATGTGGAATGATGGCGAGGATCCGTGCTGCGGCTGAGTTGAGTCTGGCCAGATTGTGGATGATGATGATGGCTTATTGCAGATGTTAAGCTTCTAAGCAGCTATTTGCAGGGAAGCCTGTTCTTCATGCCTTTATGTTTAAAAAGAGGATGAGGAAGAGAGAAGTCTGAAGGAGATACCGGCTCTTCTTTTGTACTTTTAACTTGACTTTAAAATTAATTTTGACATATTGTATCTGTTATTAAAAATCGGAACTGTGAATATTTCAATTTATTATATTGAATTTATAGCCATCTTGCAAGTCTGCTTTAATTCTGCAATAAGGCTTTCCTCATGTCGGATTTCATTAAACAAAATAAGAAGACTTCTGCTTAACACTGATAAATGCAGTATCTCTATATTTTAAAGAAGTCATATTATCATATGCCTGCACTGGAATACAGAAGCTAAAATCTGAGTCAACTGTTTTCCTTCTGAATATACTACTGTACCAGCCATGTCTGAATGGTAGGCTGGAAGCACTTGCCACAGACACACCTTTTGGGAATAGGGTTCCATTAAAGAAGAGCAAATTAAATCATGCAGCATAATTCGACAAAATAAAATATTATCCGGTAGTTTCTTTTTTTTTTTTGTGCACCTCGTAAGAAGTGCAATACTGTGATCCAATGCATAACAATAAGGTAAAGATAAGGTCAAGAGTGAGATAAAATGCTAGCAACTTCATTAGACATCCATCCTAAATCTGTCTCTCATAAGCACTCACCCGGTAAAGGGGTGTGGGGAGCCACAATCTATCCCAAGAGGAATAGGGCACTGCGAAGGGAAAATCCTGGGCCGAATCCAGTTTAGTCCAGGGCACACACTCACATATACCACCATGCACACAATGGGCAGTTTAGAGGTGCCCATTCTCCTAAACCTCATGTCAGTTGTGGAGCGGAAAGGCTGGAGTACGGATCACTGAGCTGCTTTGCTGCCCCCACCTGTAAGGCATTATTTATCAAAATCCTGAGCGATAGAACGAAGGCTTTAACACTATACCCTATATGCACCTAAAAGAATCAAGTAACAGAAGGAGAACAATTCTAGAACAGAATGTAACGCTTATGAGCAGTGAAAGACACATTTTCGAGGGTGGCCTATGAACCAGTGTGTGCAGTCACCGCTGAGAGGTAATGAGTTACCGTGTCATCACATCGCTGAGACCTTTGCTACTC